>CM057049.1:46746353-47357122 GCA_029948455.1 Solanum rostratum | reverse complement strand
TTTACCCATAATAAAATAAACCCATATGCCAAATTTCACCTAAAACGGATAGTTATTCGACCCCCAAATCAAGATTTTATTGTGAAACCCCGTGTTCCTCATCTTCTATATATACATAGGGTGGTGTGTCATATAAGACATATATGAATTTGTATAGAACCTAAGGATAATAAGGTTGTAAATAAGTGGTAATTTCAAGGACCTAAAGTTTTAAGCCAAAGGAATACCCTAAATGCACATTCGGGATTAAAGAAATGACCCAAGTGGCACCTCACCCTTTTTGGAAGGTCTAAATTAGGTTTCACTTTTCAGATGGAATTAAAAGTTTATAATTTGCTAATAATGGATTTCTTTAAGTTATTTTAGTAGCACAAAGGTCATACATTAAGTTTTGGAATCAAGAAAGTTGCAAGATAAAGGTTGGCCAAAGTTACCGTAACTTTCTTTAAGAAATCCTTCTTAAATTTGGGTCAAATGTATTGGGTCATATCTCCAAAAATATAAGGATTTAGAAGGTCCATGACCTATCCAATTGAAGATCTATGAGTCTAGTTTGCAACGCACAAAACCGTGCATCAAACCGACCTCCGAATAAAGAGTTATGACCATTTTACCGAGACTGCCCGAGCTAGAAACCGGGTCACGTATCGGGTCGGGTTGACCCGACTTAAATGTCGGCTATTTTGACACTTTAAGGCTCAAAATTGAGCCATTTTCGTCCCAAACAAGTTTACAACTGAAGAGAAAGCTCCCAAGGGTTCTCTAAGCGATTTAGGTAAGTTTTTCGCATTTTTACCGTTAAAATTCGTCTCCGTGCCTAGAAATGTGTGCCTTACGCTTTGCAATTGTTTTCCTCTCGTATTAGCTGTGTTTGGAGCTGCTTTTGGGCTGTAAAAAAAGTGGTGTTCTTGCTGGTAATTTTGGTTTGCAGCTAGTGTGTTTAGGTAATAATTCTGGAACTCTTTTATGGTCATTTTTACGACGTT
Source organism: Solanum rostratum (assembly GCA_029948455.1). Classification (NCBI taxonomy): domain Eukaryota; kingdom Viridiplantae; phylum Streptophyta; class Magnoliopsida; order Solanales; family Solanaceae; genus Solanum; species Solanum rostratum. The sequence goes on along the minus strand of CM057049.1, from coordinate 47,356,136 downwards.
TTACGGACATTTCCTCGCGTAAATGCTCCTTGCCGAATCTGGTCATTAATGGTAAATTTTTGAATGTTTATAGGTGTCTTTAAGCTGCGTATATATTGTCGTTGCGAAGCTTCGGATGTAAGGAACAACTATGGTGAAGGAACCTTTGGCAATCGAACGTTCTTTGGAGAGGTATTTTAAGGCTAAGCTCCGTCCCTCCTTTTAGCACGAAATCTGAGAAGTTTCCCAAAACGTCAAATGCGATATCTTACTATTCTGTTGCTAGAAAGACCTTCTGTGAAAGGCACTGGGATTACAGTTGAGTTATTTTCACGGTGGTATTAGGTTGAAAATCCATTCGTTCATTTAAACCGAACATTCAATTTCTATATATCATTTTTGTCGGTCTTCCGGCTACCTATTCATAGGTTTGAGGCGTTTCTCTTCTTGGTGTAGTGCCACTAAAATAAATGTAGAATGCAAGGGAATGTAGTATTCAAAATCAGTCCTTCTTCCATACAAAAATATAATTGAACAATTTAACCAATAACACGATGGTTTTCAATATTCCCCAGTGAAATGCTCTCGTCTAAACTACCAAGGCGCTTGATCCTGTTTAAATCCATTCTTTTACTAATCGACATGGGACCAAATATAATCATTATGTAAATCACCTTTATGAACATTTTCAAAGTTAAGGCTTCACTTTAAATGTTGGGTTAAGTTCCCAAACTTGTTAAAAAGGACATGTATGATTCCACGAGCCTTATGTATATGTTATGACAACGATTATGATGTTATGAGAATAAATATACCAATGAGCCAAGATTGGTCAAATGAGAATGACTATGATGCTATGAGAATAAGTGTACCAATGAGCCAAGATTGGCTAAGTTCTTGTTATAGCTTACTCTGTGCATTAAACATTCATATCATACATTGCACGTTATGCATGGACTTCGAGCTATAATCGAAGGTATGGGGCCTATTTGCCCAACTATATATGTATACGGTACAGATGGCCACAGGTTGGCAGATATGATGCCGGTTAGCTACCGGAAAGGACCACCAGTGCTAGCATTTGGTTGGGTATGTCATGTATTTGCATCTATATATATGTATTCACGACATACGATACTCGAGCATACCATGCATTTTTTTTATCATTAGGAGGTGGCTTATTGGTCATTAAGGCTACTTGAGTTTTAGTTACAGGTGGTATTTCTATTAACCTTTTTACTATGGTTATCTATGATTTTACTTCCTGCCTTACATACTAGTACATGTTTATTCGTACTGACGTCCCTTTGCCTGGGGACGCTGCATTTCATTTCTTGCGTGCAGGTTCAGGTAAGGACTCTGATTGACCCCTTCACTAGGAGCCATGGTTAGCTGTGAGTTGGTAAGCTCCACCTCTTTCTGGAGCTTTCACAGGATACTTGCTTTTTGTTGTATAGCTGGGTATAGTCGGGGCCCTGTCCCGACAGTATTAGTAGTTCTCTTAGAGGCTATTGTGAACATGTTATTATGGGCTGATCCTTTTGTACCCTTCAGTCTCTGGTCATAAGGTTGGCATGTATATATAGTGTGTGTTTGTACATCTATTGTTGTAGCCTTGTCGGCTAACTAGTACCCTGTTGTTCTGGTTTATCTATCTTGTACAGGATTTACTGTTGATCAGGTTATGACCTAGAATGTCCAAGCTTAGTCTTTCAGACGTTATGCTGCCTGATTTTCTTCTGGTCCCTTGTTAGTTCACTAGCATGTTTAGTGGCTTACCCAGCCAATAACGGTATCGGGTGCCGGTTGCGCCTCCCCTCTCCTTGGGGCGTGACATTTATTTTAATAATCCCAAGGCTATATTTTCTCAATTCAGCATAAACTGTACATGTTTCTATCCTAAAAATCTATTCTTCATCACGTAAAAGTTTAATAGAAAGGATGAGAACAATTACCTTGATGCTTTGGGATGAAAATCCATTTTTTTCTTTCTTCTTTTCCTTTCTTTTTCTCCCTTCTTTTCTTTTCTCCTTCGCGTTCATTGTCTTTTCTGTGTGCATGTGCGTGTGTCCATTTTTTTTTCTTTTCTTTGGATTTTTTAGGGTTGGGCGTTCCAACTCTTCAACCCTCCTTTTTATGTTCTTTTTGTAAATTTTTCTTTTTTCCTTTCCACTTTGGGCATTTTCCCTTTTATTTATTAATTTATTTATTTTTATGTACTAAAAGTGATAAATCCTATTAATCTATTTTTAATAAATATGGGATAAATAGTATAGAGTATTAACTAAATTATTACTTTAGTCCACCAACTAATTGAATTATCTAAAATTATCTCTCAACTAAATAACCGTAGTTATTGAATAGTCCAAAATACCCATTAAAATTTATGAGAGATGTTTTTTTACAAGAAAAAAAAAGAGGATTTGTGTTCAAAATAATCTAACGGGTCATTACATTATTTACCACTAAAAATTATGTTCTTCCTCTAACATAAAAAAGGAAAAGGAAGAATAATTGACGTTACCAAAAGCCTTAGTTATGTTCTTCCAAAGTTGGTGTCCATCTCTTCATTTAATCTCCTCCTTAAAATCATCCATCAAGATCAACTACAAAAAACTGAACTTTTGAATCAAATATTGGCAGGTTTACAATCAGAAATAATTTTCAAGGCACAAACGAACTCATGAACCCAATCAGAACCAAAACTCACTAGACCATAACACAACCATTTAGACAAATCTTTTTTTCATATAATCACGATAAATTTTTGGACCAATAATATCAGCTACAATCATCAATGAACTTGAACCAACCACCTCTCACTCATATTACAAAACTATCACAGATCTCGTCAAGATTTCATTCTTACAATCAACTTTTCTTACGAGCTTAAGTTATAAAATATAATCATTAGACATTGGATACTAATCATAGAAAATCAAAATTTTCTAACTTAATAAAGGAAATAATCAAGTAACCAATTAGCGAGCGATAAATTCATATATATAGAACCTCTACCAACATTATAAAAAATACTAGATAAATAGCAGTGACGATAAACAACCCTTAAGAGCGATAGAGCTAGACTCAATAAGCCCACATTCAATCATATATAGCGAGAACATGACCTCAATAATGAGATGAATCTTAAGACTGCCGGACAACTATAGGTATTTATGGTAGCTCTTCTATAAATTTTTATGATCAAGATGACACTGGTAGAATTATTGAAAAACTTCAATTGCTTGAAAGAAACAATGATTTTGTCATATCTGGAATGATCAAGTCTCTACAAGAACCTTACCTTACCAAAAGAGCATCACAGGATCGGTATATCCGATCCACTACTAATGTTCCATCCATAGAAATGAAGATATGCATAGGCATAAACTTAGACTCAAGCATCCCTACAATGAAATAGGTGGTTAGATAAGAATGCATAGGACAAAGATTAAATAAACAATATACTTCTTTCCTAGTGCCCAATTAAATATCTCCATTCATCTGACTACATCTTAAATTTTTTTATTGGCTACCCATAATCAATCAGTCTAGTTCCTATTACAATCATACATATACTTAATTTATACAATCCCATGAAGTCTTCTTAGCAACATATTATCACCTTCAAATATTTCAAACTATGGATTCTTTTCATTTAAGCATTTCTTATAGATAGAGTCACACCCAAAGCTGATAACATTGATTTCAAATTTGATAGTATTTATCTCATCAAGGTAAAGTTATTCAATTATACCTAAAGTCAAATTCATGCGACCTTTCACATACCAAATTTCAACTACCATTCAAATCATCATATACCTAATGCCAAAACTTAGAGAGATTCTTGGTCACCTTAATTATTCTGCATATTGTAAGCACATAACCTTTATTTACTATCAAGTATCTATGTAACACATCACAAAATTCTATATAGTCCCATTTATAGAGTAGTTTCATTCCCCTCAAAGTTCTTAATAATCATATAGAACGATAGGTCTATATCGTAGAGCATCCATTATCTACTATAACTGAACAATCTAAACTAATGTAAAAAACGTAGTATATTTCAAACATCATTGTTTGTCACTCGAATCGAAACTCAGTCTTTATAAAAGTCACTAGTAGATATGCACTGAACAAGTACACATTGCATAATCATATCTAAGCTCAAAGGCGATAATTAGTAAAACCTTGAATTCCAAATCAAGGATCTATTTGGGAGGTCTTGTTCCTTCACCTTGTTTAAATTCTTCTTACGACACAATCAGATACCCTAAACTCTTCAATATATCAGACTCTTGTTCTTTCACTAACTCATTTATCAACTTTATTCTCTGACCAACAACACATGACATTTTACCTCATTCTCTTAGCCAAAACTTTAAGTGGAGCACTTCTCCGATCCTTCAATAGTCAAAAGTAACTAAATCTATGACCTAAACAATATGCGAGTCCTTCCAAATGCTAATAAACTCATTGCTATAAATTATTTCTTATCTTACCAATTTATATCTTGACAAAATATACTACCAAAAATGTAGAATTAAAAACCTGAATCTTTATTTTAACTTATTATTGATCACCTTTTTATCGACCTAATCATATCCTCTAAAAAACTCAATGTACTAATTACCATACTCAAAATCACAATAGAGCTTATCACCATATTCAAGCCGAATATATGTATGATTTTTTTCCTCAAATATTATCCATCAGTTTTCTAACCCAGATCAATGATACATAATACTATCACCATAATCAAAGCAAAACATATGAAACCACATGTCTCTGAATTCAATGTCCACTTTATTAAAAGATACATGCCATGATCCAAAATCGTATCGCAACTAAAGAGAATAAAGTAACGCAGAAATAACCACAACATTTAATACGAAATTTCAAAACCAGGAGTCATGCATACAAGAGCATATAACATAGTGCGAAAGAGTAAATATAACTGTCTCAAATGAAAATACAAGGCTGGCTAATAATATCTAATACAATGTCAGTCAAGAAAGCAACAATGGAAATCTGAAAAAATCCTTGGCGATTCAAAGTTTGAGCCTCAGCGCTAAGATCTAGGATAGATGGAACAAGACTCTGGTAGAATGAGATCAACCACCCTGATGAGGTCCCTACACTCAAATTGTAAGGAGAAAACAAAGTAGAAATGAGTATACTAAAATGTACCTAGTAGGTTCAACTAAACTGGATAAGAAAACCTGAACAAGTATTTGATAGCGAAGGATCCTATCACCAACATAAAAAGGTTAGTGCACAAATATAATATATATAAGGGTAAGATAAGATAAAAGCTATAACCAATAGTACAATGCAATGAGATGTGTGAATACCATGCATGGGGGTCTCATCAAGCCATATACCAAGTGTCTCTCAACCTTGTAACTTGCCCGTAGTCAAGGGGTTTGAAAAGTGTACATCTCACCCTTGCCTCCTACCTGGGTCATGGGTTATATAAAAAGTGGTACAATATCTCGAAAGTAAAGCATCTTACCCTTGCCCAATCAAGGGATGGTATAATACAATATGGAATAAATGCAGGTACAAATTAGGTTTTATACATATATATATATATATGTATATATATAATAGCATCATGATAAGAGTATTGCTATATAACCCTCAAATAATCATGGAGAATAATATCAAGTGCAATAACTGGTGCACCAAACCATCATCAGGTCTCAAATCATCATAATTATTCCAATACTCCAGTGTACCCACTATACAGGACCTCGCTCGTCCCATATTATACACATAATCCTCAAAAATATCTCAAAAGACATCAAATAATCACAAAATTTTCTAAATAGTATCACAACTCTCACATTATCACAATAATATTGAAAAATCCTAAATCCCAAGATTTCATCTTATTATATCAATAGGATCACAATTTACTCAAAGCTCGGCATAATCGGTATCGCATTTTCATCACAATTCTATGATATCAATCCATCTACTCAGGAATCAATCAACATCTTACAGTTAGCACATGAACATATTCAATAACTCGAATGCCATCCCAAAAAGATTAGCCGAACCTACCTTGATGCCAAAATTACACTCGGACGAACTTTAAATCAACTCTATCCTCCAATTGATCACCAAATCAATTTATCGCTATCAAAAATAGATATCACGTGTCAAGAGATGAACTGTGATACCCATATTAACACAAGTTAGGCTTAGGGAAAAATGATCAAAATTAGGGCTAAAATTCAAAGTTCACGAATCTGGAAATTGACTTGAAATTATGAATCTACGTGAGTTAAGGAGGTCGTGGACGAAAATCACACCAAAATCAAGTTTAAATCGAAGGAGAAATCATTAATTAAATTTTCCAAATCACAGGCTAATACCCCCCCCCCCCCCCCAAATTTTAGATATCCAAAATCATGAAATTTAAGACAAAATCAAGATAAAAGTCATGACAATTAATCAAGATAACGATAGAAACATTTACCCAAAAGAAATCAACAAAAACCTTCATCAAACATTGCACCAAAAGCTTGAAACATTTGAAAATGGAGTAAAAATGGGGGTTCTCGGTTTTAACACTATATAGGTAAAATGTGTACTCCGCGAATGCGGAGCATTGGAGCGATCAAGACCTCCACGAACATCTAGTAGGGGCCCGCCAATGCAGAGAATGATGGGGTCGGTCCTCTATAAATTCGCAAACGCGGAGAATGTCCTGCAAATGCGAAGAAGGCAAAGAGAGTAGCCTTCGCAAACACAGAGAAGAAACATAAATGCACCAGAAACCTGATATGTCAGCCATGCTCAACACTCGGAATGGACCCTCAAGACTCATACAAAATCCAAATTGCACAAAGCAGACATGTATCCATATTAGAAACGATGATCTAGACTCAATAGAATAATCGAAATTTGATTTTGAGGCATTCTCACCACCATTACCAACGGAACTCAATAAAACTAGTTTAAAACTCAAAATACAAAAACTGCCCTCGGTAACTCTGAAAATTATGATGAGACCATTACTAGCATTAGATCCACCATTCGAAACTACTGAAATTGTCAGAATTTTGATTTGAGCTTCGAAACTCCAAATGTCAAACTTTGGCTTTGAAAATAATTAAAAATACAACTTATTATTTTGAGAACTAGATGAGATATGCCCATTTGCTTTGCTTAGTCTTCCGTTAATTGTCTGGAGTTATTTGATTAAATGAATGTGATGAAGCTAAGTGGTTCACTTAGGGACTAGCAATAGTCTCTAGGTGCCAGCCACATCTTGGGTACCCTCTCGGGGTATGCCAAACTTGGTATCAGAGCACAAAGTTCAAGTGTCTTAGGGAGTTTATGAAGTCGTGTCTAGTAGAGCCTTTATTATTGGTGTGAAGTGTGCCACATCCATAATAAGGAGGCTATAGGACATTAGGAAAAGTTTCCCTTCTTTTATAAGCTGAATCGTGTGATAAAGCTAAGAAATTTACGATAATTCTTGTGTTGCTCTAAACCTTTCGACTACGCCTCGTCCATGAGGTGATAGAGACAATAATGTTCAAACTCTAAAAGATGAGATCCTCTGAGTTAAAGTAATTAGAATGGTAGAGAGACTACACCAGGATTGAGAGAACGCCGATTAGTCTGCGAAGTTGATTGACAAGAAAGTGTGCACTATTACTCATATGAATCGTGCATTTGAGTTAGCTCTAGATATACCTAGACCCTCTTTTTTCAAAAAACTTGCTTCCGACATGACCCATGAGAGAGGAACTTATATCTCTAAAGAGTTTAATGTCACCATCTAAGAGTGAGATGTGAGGTCTTATAAACCCTGAGTAGAATCGAATCATCACAGAGTTAAAAGGATGATGATGGAAAGAAAGGGACGGGATAGCAAGAGTGATGGCTGATTGAGACTTGTAGTTAGAATTATGTATTTATTAGGTAAGTAATGAGGTGGTGAGTCGATTGCCATAAGTTTGATGAAAGAGTTGTTAGTACCTTTTGATTATCATGATGACGTATATAGGAAGAGTTATTGTTAGAATGTGGTAGAGCGTGCTCAAACTAGAAGGAAGTTATATTGATGTGTTGTAGTATTCATACTATTGAGGGTGAAGTGTAGATATTGAATAGAGGAAAAGAGTGCTTTCAATGTGATAGATCTAAATTAGACTTGTGATTTTTAATTGTGAGGTCATGAGACTCTTCGAATTATGAGCTTAGTCAGATAAGGAGATATGATTGAATAGATGAGTGGTACTAAGTTATGAGGAAGGGATATGTTGATTGTATACTTGCTATGAAATTTTAGTGATATTATGTTCCCTTAATTTTTAACTAGTAGTTGTAAGTTAGCATTAGAGAGGTGTGTGATGCACATGTTAGTGCTAGACCCTAAGCTTGAATTTTGAGGAGTAGTATTGAAGAAAAGATAGCATCATGAGAGTGATAGCCTTAGTTGTAGATTTTCTCTAAGAGGCTTTCCATAGTGTATGTTCGAGAAGAAGGTGTTGATTTGTGAGGAAGTGATGCTATGGGCAGGGTACAAATGCCCCTTAGGTAAGACGAGTGAGATGAGGATAGCTTAATAGATAAGAAGAGGCTTGAGATATGTATCCATAATTGTATAAAGATGTGTGAAGCTCTAAGTTATGACTGCTATAAGAATTTGGATAGTATATTTGAGTTACCGATGTGGAGTAGGCTAATGTAAGTAATCTTTGTCATCTTGAGTAGCTAAGTTGATTTGGGGCTTATCGATAGATGATGATGAGTTTTCCATGATAGACTAATTCTTATGAAATTAAATTTATGGGAGCACATAAGTTGAGTGTTAGCAGGGAAAAAAAGAGGTTAGGTTGTAAGAGTTATGGGAAGTTCTCAACTCCTACTAAACTAAACACATGATCAAATTAGGCCGTTTGAACGTAAAAAGGGTCTAAAACCCCATTCTAAGCCCTTTCTAAATGATTGAACAAGACTAGGGCTTGAGAGAAGAGGAGGAGTGAATATATTCTCATTGTGACATTGGTGTTAAACTTGTGTCATGTAGGGATAGAGATAGGGAGGACGAAAGAGATGAGATAGTATGATGCGCAATCGATAAGTAAGAGTATGTTGGTGTGACTTTGAGTGAGAGCTCATTGAATGGTGGAGGTAGAAGTGACAAGTAGGCTTGAAAAATTCTAAGATATAGTTGAAGTGAATGTGACGAAGCTAAGTGATTCGCTTGGTGACTAGCAATAGTCTCTATGTGCCGGCCACGTCTTTGGTATCCTCCCAGGGTGTGACACAAGCGGTGTATAATATATTGGTAATTCTTACATTAATTAACTTGAGTCACCACCTAATTATTTTTAAGGTAAATTATGATACCTATTTTTGCCAAATTGATTTAACTTCAAATTAATGATCTACTTAACCTATGTGATTCTAGATAAGAATTATAATTATCCTAAAAGGAAGGGGTAAGACATCCTTTAAGATCCATTACAAACAGTTAAACGGTCAAACTTAAGTTGATTAATTAAAACTACAAAAGAAGTACTAAAAAGTTGAAGAAATTAATTTGAAAAGCATTTGTTTGAATCTTGAAATCAATAGTACATTTTAAACTTGAAAGAGCTTTTTGACTTGAAGTAGATTAGTAAACACTTAAGAAAACATGGGTCACATGCTTAAAATATTTTTACTATTAAATAATATATGGTTAAGTAAATAAAAGATTTGATTATCTTATCCATGCACTAGCCATATTTAATGAAGAAAAAAATTATTTAGAACACATTTTCAAAAGAAATTAAAAAAAAAAATTTCACCAAGTTAAATGCTCAAAGCTCTTTAAGACATTTTTGTCTAAAGATTTTTATTGAAAAGCGAACCAAACCTACTTATTAAGGTAAATTAAATGCTCAAAGCTCTTTAATGAAATGCTCAAAGTGAAGGTAGGCCCCTAGTAAGTGTCAAACCCCCTAATAAGGTAGTCTGCGTACATTCTACCCTCCCAGGCTTCACTTGTGGGATTTCACTAGGTATGTTATTGTTGTTGAACTAATTTTCGACGGGGAAATTCAAAACGCTTAATGGATTAGTTAACATATTTTATAATAAAAGTTTTAGAAAAATTTGAACTTCAACAAAATGTGACTTTTTCTTTTTAAAAAAAAACTATATTATAAGGATAGACAACTAATTAATAACAAAGAAAAATCTTTCAACAAAAATTGAGATTTTAGGGACATAAAACAAAACTTTTTTTTTTGTGGGTGGGTTTGTAAAGCACTGTCGGGTTGTAAGAAAACTTTTAAAAAAAATCTAATGGGTTCATTTGATACAATTAAAATATTGAAAAGTGAAAAGTAAAGATAACTACTGTATTGTTGATTAAGGATTAGCTCTAAGACTAGCAATAACCAAAGAGCAAAATAGTATCACATAATATAGATCAACAAACATTGATGTTTGAAGGCAAACATAATAACCACTAAAGTATAGAGCAATTCAAATTCTTATGGAGCAAGAGTCAGAATGTGAAAAGGAGGATGCACATTTCAACGTCTAGCCGCGGCAAGAGACCATACGACAGTGGGAGTCTTTCAGAGAGACTCCATTTTGCTCAAGAAGTGCTCATGCAAATAAACAGAAAATACAAAGATTAGTAAAACATCCAACTTTTCATGATTTGAATAAAGCAAATATAGAGCCAAGTAACGTCATACAACAAATATAGTAATTTTGTTCAAAGTGCTGAACAAACAATTTCCAGCAAACCATAACACAAACAACCATAGTTGGACTTAAACAGTGAGCTAAGAGATGTTAACACATTTACATTTAAATAACTTCTATAAGAAAAAACAAGGCAGGTAGAAAAAATAATTAAAAGAACTTCATTTTTTTTACAGGGATTGAAAGATTTCACACATTGACCAAGCCTGCATATGCGTGCTTCACGAAAGGAAGACCAAAATTTTCCTAGGAAAAGTTTAGCAATTACCTAATCCCATTTTCTGTCATAACATCAAACAGCTACACCAAGAGTACCACTAAACCATCTTCTTTACACATATTTTGTCATATTCAGATGCCAGACAAAATTAAAATTAAACATAAAAAATGAGCATGACAAGAAGTCGAGAATGACAAACATGGACATTTTAAATGGCCCATGAGTTTGAGCATAAATCAGCTTAGAGGTAAATTTGAAAAATGATTGAAAACAACAAAATCATACTAAACAAACAATTACTTAGATTAGATAGAGACTATATTGTGTGTGAGGCATTGAATCAGAACAATGTAAATATCAAAATGAGAGACTATTCAAGGATCCTTCAAGCCAAGCAAATAAACTGAATTGGATTAAGTAAAAAAAACAGACAACATTTTGAAGAGACAAGCAAGGTAACATTACATTAACCAAACGAACACTGTTCAATGCTAAAAGAAAGATCATGAATCCTTACAAGCAGTTAGAAACATTATAAATAAAATTCAAAAGATTGGGACAGTATATAAGATAACTAAAAGAAATATGATGTTCAACCGAAAACAAGCTTTCCTCCATGAATACTGAAATCAAAACCAGGAAGAACGAAAGGGAGCTTAAGAGACTACCGTAGAGATAGATTCATCACATAACACTCGAAACTCGAATAGAATGTGAAGGAGAGAAAGAACATTACGTGTTGTTGGGCAGTGAATAAGGGCTTGCGGTCTCCGAACAACACTCAAATGCAAATTATGCTTAACTTCAAGATTTTCGCAAGAAAGTCAATACTTGGAGCTTTTAGGAAATAACTAGTGCAAGGAAAACTAAAGCTTCAAGAGAAGAAGGGGTTGTTGTTGCATGCAGGGATGAAGTAAAGCCTATTAAAAGAGGGACCAAGACTCAGTAAATGAAAAATACAGTGGGTATTTAGCGTAGAGAAGTAGTCATTCGAAAATCTCTCAAATGGATTCAAGATGCTAAAATTTATAGGAGTAGAAACTAGGGTTCTTAGTTAGGGTGGGGTTTTAAATTTCAATTTCAAAGTTGATCAAATGGACCTCTTCAAATTTGAACGTTTGAATCATTTTCAGGCTTCACATGATTTAGAAAATAGTAGCACAATATAAGCCTCTGTCTATGAATGATAATGTTTGGAGTTTTTCTGAAAATAGAACAGAGGAGGAGAAGAAATGTTTAAGTAGAGAGGCACACTGCTGTGTCACCCCCCCGGAGGGTATCCTTGGCATGGCCGACACTTGAAGAACCATTGTTGATTCTCTAAGAGAATCACCAAGCGTCATCATCACATCATACTCAACAATAGAAGAATACTCAAGAAGGACTATCCGTTACATAAACAAATCCCTATCAATAAATGTTTCCAATGAACAAGAGTTGGAAAAGAAATAACAATCGGCAATCCTCTACTCAATGTCTATAAAGGATCTATCTAACAATCTAAATTGTACCATGACAAGCTATGGCTACCCCAATCAAAGAAATAAAAAAAACTCAATGAACACTAAAAGGGATCCTTCAGATAGCAAGAAGGGCTCGCCAATTTGAAATCAAGAAGCTGGACCTCAACGATGCACCGGTTGAAGTCCTTTATCATTTGTATCTGCATCATTAACAAGGCAAGCACGAATGGACGTCAGTGATGTGCTGCTAAAGTACAACACTTTTGATGCTCAAATCTTTGAATCTTGTGTGTTCTCAAAGCAATATTAGTTGGTTTGATGTGTTTTTATGTTGATTTTGTAGGATTACAAGATTCGGTATGATTTTGGATAAAGTTCTGTAGAATTGAAGTTTTTTGTGATTTACGAAGAACTCTAGGGGCCGTGGTTCACTCCACAAGCCATTGGTTGGTTTCGTAAGTCAGATTTAGTGAAGGGCCCAGTTTCAGATGTTACATCCACGAGTTGTCAGACGAGCCATAGAATTCTTCACGAACCATAGGTGGTTTCATAGGTTGAAGATTAGAAAACATACTGAATGCTGAAGTATTGTCAGACGAAGTCACTTATGAGTCGTAAGTCTGATGACGGGTCGTAGACAAAGTTGTGCTTGAGGGATCAAAGTTTTGAAGGGTTTCAAAAAAGTTAGCAAATAAAACCCTTTACGGGCCGTAAGGCAGAAGACAACCCATAAAAATGTCTCACAGGTTGAAGCCTGTTTTGGAAAGTACAGAGTACGAAGCCTACGTACGGGCCATGAGTTCCCCTACGGCTTGTAACCTCGTCCATAGATGTTTTCGAATCTATTTTTCCTATTTTGCTTAGGATTTATATTTTACTTATTATAAATAAGTTTTTTTCTTAAGGGAGACGCATGAGAGGGACAGAAACGACTTGAGACCTCATATTTTGTGATTTTTACATTGATATTATTACATTGTGATTTCTTGTGGAGAATTTTGGATTTCTTGTTCTTCAATTCATCATTGTAAGTATTTAATTATGTTATTCCATAACACGATTCTCTCATCTACAATGATCATGCATAGCAAAACTCACAACTAGGGTCGTGGGAACCATGAACAAGTAACAAGGTAAAACTGGATAATCCATAATTCTTGAAAAGTGTGCATGCACTTATTAATTAATCCCTTCGTTTAGAATGCTTTTTAATGGTGGCCTATGTTGGTTAATCCATCTGAATTGTCTTGAATTCTTCTAAGTCTACCATATTCCCTATGGAATTGACTCTAACCTCGGTTAGGTTATATATCTTTACAACGACCACTTTAGCATAAAAAGGAGGTGTAGCTTGGGTGACATCATGAATTTGTATGCAAAGTTCTTAAAATGCAAGGTTTGGCCTGAGTCTCTTGCATTTCTTGGACTTTTTTTAATCAAAAGAGAGTATTATGGTTGATCCAACCAAGTTTTGTGAGTGGGCTTGGCCTACTTCTATGAATGAGATTCGAAGTTTCCCTAGTTTAGGGGGGTATTATCAACGTTTTGTTTAGGGTTTCTCATTTATAGGAGCCCCATTGACTATATTAACTTAGAAGGCTATGGCATTCTAGTGTTCGAATGATTACGAGGTGAGCTACCAAAAGCTCAAGGATTTCATAACTTTAACACCTATTCTTGTTCTACCTAGGGAGGGAGTTCCATTCGTGGTATATAGTGATGCTTCTGGCATGTGTTTGGTTGGTGTATTAATGCAAATAGGGAAGGTGATAGCCGATACTTCTAGACAGCTTCAGGTGCATGAAAGAAATTACCTTACCCAGACTTGGAGTTGGCTACAATTGTATTTGTGGTAAAGTTGCGGTGATATTATCTTTATGGGATGCAATGTGAGATCTTTATCGATCACCATATTCTTAAATATACCGTTTCTCATCCTAATCTAAACATGAGAAAATATAGGTTGTTGCAGTTGCTTAAGGACTATGATCTCTCTATTTTATATAACCTTGGAACATTAATGTGGTGGCAGACGCTTTGAGCCGGAAGGCTACTAGTATGGGAGTTTGGCATTATTTAGAGCTGAAGAGAGGCCCTTATCCTTAGAGGTTCAATTGATTGCTAGTCAGATGGTGCATTTGGAAGTTTCTCCTCCTTAGAGTATTTTGGCCTTGGTTGAGGCTAGATCTTCCTCATTTGAGCAGATATGTGCTCATCCATTTGAGGATCCCAGATTATGCATAATTCATGATAAAGTGTTGAGAGGTGATGCCAAGTCGGGTATTACTAATTTTGATTGTGTTTTGAGGATAAACGATAGAGGTTGTGTGCCTAAAGTTGGGGATTGGATGAGATTGATATTAGAGGAGGCCCACTGTGTGAGATATTCCATCCATACAAGAGTGGCTAAGATGTATCATGATCTTAAATAACATAATTGGTGGTTTGGTATGAGGAGAGACATAGCTAAGTTTGTGGCTAAGTGATTGAATCATTAATAAGTGCAGTATAAGCATCAAAAGCTCGGTGGATTGACACAAAGGATGCCCATTCCCGAGTGGAAGTGGAAAAAGTGACTATAGATTTTGTTATAGGTTTGGCATGGCCCTTGGACAGTTTAATTCAGTTTGGGTGGTTATTGATTGATCGACCAAGTCGACATATTTCCTATCAGTGAGATTAGCTATAGTGCAGAGTAGTTGGCTAGGTTATATATTCGAGATATTATTAGATTCTATGGTATGCCAGTGGCTATAGTATCAGATAGAGGGTCTGTGTTTACTTCTATGGTGTGCCAGTGGCGAGCCTTATGTATATGTTATGACAACGATTATGATGTTATGAGAATAAATATACCAATGAGCCAAGATTGGTCAAATGAGAATGACTATGATGCTATGAGAATAAGTGTACCAATGAGCCAAGATTGGCTAAGTTCTTGTTATAGCTTACTCTGTGCATTAAAAATTCATATCATACATTGCACGTTATGCATGGACTTTGAGCTATAATCGAAGGTATGGGGCCTATTTGCCCAACTATATATGTATACGGTACAGATGGCCACAGGTTGGCAGATATGATGCCAGTTAGCTACCGGAAAGGACCACCAGTGCTAGCATTTGGTTGGGTATGTCATGTATTTGCATCTATATATATGTATTCACGACATACGATACTTGAGCATACCATGCATTTTTTTTATCATTAGGAGGTGGCTTATTGGTCATTAAGGCTACTTGAGTTTTAGTTACAGGTGGTATTTCTATTAACCTTTTTACTATGGTTATCTATGATTTTACTTCCTGCCTTACATACTAGTACATGTTTATTCGTACTGACGTCCCTTTGCCTGGGGACGCTGCACTTCATTTCGTGCGTGCAGGTTCAGGTAAGGACTCTGATTGACCCCTTCACTAGGAGCCATAGTTAGCTGTGAGTTGGTAAGCTCCACCTCTTCCTGGAGCTTTCACAGGATACTTGCTTTTTGTTGTACAGCTGGGTATAGTCGGGGCCCTGTCCCGACAGTATTAGTAGTTCTCTTAGAGGCTATTGTGAACATGTTATTATGGGCTGATCCTTTTGTACCCTTCAGTCTCTGGTCATAAGGTTGGCATGTATATATAGTGTGTGTTTGTACCTCTATTGTTGTAGCCTTGTCGGCTAACTAGTACCCTGTTGTTCTGGTTTATCTATCTTGTACAGGATTTACTGTTGATCAGGTTATGACCTAGAATGTCCAAGCTTAGTCTTTCAGACGTTATGCTGCCTGATTTTCTTCTGGTCCCTTGTTAGTTCACTAGCATGTTTAGTGGCTTACCCAGCCAATAACGGTATCGGGTGCCGGTCGCGCCTCCCCTCTCCTTGGGGCGTGACATTTATTTTAATAATCCCAAGGCTATATTTTCTCAATTCAGCATAAACTGTACATGTTTCTATCCTAAAAATCTATTCTTCATCACGTAAAAGTTTAATAGAAAGGATGAGAACAATTACCTTGATGCTTTGGGATGAAAATCCATTTTTTTTCTTTCTTCTTTTCCTTTCTTTTTCTCCCTTCTTTTCTTTTCTCCTTCGCGTTCATTGTCTTTTCTGTGTGCATGTGCGTGTGTCCATTTTTTTTTCTTTTCTTTGGATTTTTTAGGGTTGGGCGTTCCAACTCTTCAACCCTCCTTTTTATGTTCTTTTTGTAAATTTTTCTTTTTTCCTTTCCACTTTGGGCATTTTCCCTTTTATTTATTAATTTATTTATTTTTATGTACTAAAAGTGATAAATCCTATTAATCTATTTTTAATAAATATGGGATAAATAGTATAGAGTATTAACTAAATTATTACTTTAGTCCACCAACTAATTGAATTATCTAAAATTATCTCTCAACTAAATAACCGTAGTTATTGAATAGTCCAAAATACCCATTAAAATTTATGAGAGATGTTTTTTTACAAGAAAAAAAAAGAGGATTTGTGTTCAAAATAATCTAACGGGTCATTACATTATTTACCACTAAAAATTATGTTCTTCCTCTAACATAAAAAAGGAAAAGGAAGAATAATTGACGTTACCAAAAGCCTTAGTTATGTTCTTCCAAAGTTGGTGTCCATCTCTTCATTTAATCTCCTCCTTAAAATCATCCATCAAGATCAACTACAAAAAACTGAACTTTTGAATCAAATATTGGCAGGTTTACAATCAGAAATAATTTTCAAGGCACAAACGAACTCATGAACCCAATCAGAACCAGAACTCACTAGACCATAACACAACCATTTAGACAAATCTTTTTTTCATATAATCACGATAAATTTTTGGACCAATAATATCAGCTACAATCATCAATGAACTTGAACCAACCACCTCTCACTCATATTACAAAACTATCACAGATCTCGTCAAGATTTCATTCTTACAATCAACTTTTCTTACGAGCTTAAGTTATAAAATATAATCATTAGACATTGGATACTAATCATAGAAAATCAAAATTTTCTAACTTAATAAAGGAAATAATCAAGTAACCAATTAGCGAGCGATAAATTCATATATATAGAACCTCTACCAACATTATAAAAAATACTAGATAAATAGCAGTGACGATAAACAACCCTTAAGAGCGATAGAGCTAGACTCAATAAGCCCACATTCAATCATATATAGCGAGAACATGACCTCAATAATGAGATGAATCTTAAGACTGCCGGACAACTATAGGTATTTATGGTAGCTCTTCTATAAATTTTTATGATCAAGATGACACTGGTAGAATTATTGAAAAACTTCAATTGCTTGAAAGAAACAATGATTTTGTCATATCTGGAATGATCAAGTCTCTACAAGAACCTTACCTTACCAAAAGAGCATCACAGGATCGGTATATCCGATCCACTACTAATGTTCCATCCATAGAAATGAAGATATGCATAGGCATAAACTTAGACTCAGGCATCCCTACAATGAAATAGGTGGTCAGATAAGAATGCATAGGACAAAGATTAAATAAACAATATACTTCTTTCCTAGTGCCCAATTAAATATCTCCATTCATCTGACTCCATCTTAAATTTTTTTATTGACTACCCATAATCAATCAGTCTAGTTCCTATTACAATCATACATATACTTAATTTATACAATCCCATGAAGTCTTCTTAGCAACATATTATCACCTTCAAATATTTCAAACTATGGATTCTTTTCATTTAAGCATTTCTTATAGATAGAGTCACACCCAAAGCTGATAACATTGATTTCAAATTTGATAGTATTTATCTCATCAAGGTAAAGTTATTCAATTATACCTAAAGTCAAATTCATGCGACCTTTCACATACCAAATTTCAACTACCATTCAAATCATCATATACCTAATGCCAAAACTTAGAGAGATTCTTGGTCACCTTAATTATTCTGCATATTGTAAGCACATAACCTTTATTTACTATCAAGTATCTATGTAACACATCACAAAATTCTATATAGTCCCATTTATAGAGTAGTTTCATTCCCCTCAAAGTTCTTAATAATCATATAGAACTATAGGTCTATATCGTAGAGCATCCATTATCTACTATAACTGAACAATCTAAACTAATGTAAAAAACGTAGTATATTTCAAACATCATTGTTTGTCACTCGAATCGAAACTCAGTCTTTATAAAAGTCACTAGTAGATATGCACTGAACAAGTACACATTGCATAATCATATCTAAGCTCAAAGGCGATAATTAGTAAAACCTTGAATTCCAAATCAAGGATCTATTTGGGAGGTCTTGTTCCTTCACCTTGTTTAAATTCTTCTTACGACACAATCAGATACCCTAAACTCTTCAATATATCAGACTCTTGTTCTTTCACTAACTCATTTATCAACTTTATTCTCTGACCAACAACACATGACATTTTACCTCATTCTCTTAGCCAAAACTTTAAGTGGAGCACTTCTCCGATCCTTCAATAGTCAAAAGTAACTAAATCTATGACCTAAACAATATGCGAGTCCTTCCAAATGCTAATAAACTCATTGCTATAAATTATTTCTTATCTTACCAATTTATATCTTGACAAAATATACTACCAAAAATGTAGAATTAAAAACCTGAATCTTTATTTTAACTTATTATTGATCACCTTTTTATCGACCTAATCATATCCTCTAAAAAAACTCAATGTACTAATTACCATACTCAAAATCACAATAGAGCTTATCACCATATTCAAGCCGAATATATGTATGATTTTTTTCCTCAAATATTATCCATCAGTTTTCTAACCCAGATCAATGATACATAATACTATCACCATAATCAAAGCAAAACATATGAAACCACATGTCTCTGAATTCAATGTCCACTTTATTAAAAGATACATGCCATGATCCAAAATCGTATCGCAACTAAAGAGAATAAAGTAACACAGAAATAACCACAACATTTAATACGAAATTTCAAAACCAGGAGTCATGCATACAAGAGCATATAACATAGTGCGAAAGAGTAAATATAACTGTCTCAAATGAAAATACAAGGCTGGCTAATAATATCTAATACAATGTCAGTCAAGAAAGCAACAATGGAAATCTGAAAAGATCCTTGGCGATTCAAAGTTTGAGCCTCAGCGCTAAGATCTAGGATAGATGGAACAAGACTCTGGTAGAATGAGATCAACCACCCTGATGAGGTCCCTACACTCAAGTTGTAAGGAGAAAACAAAGTAGAAATGAGTATACTAAAATGTACCTAGTAGGTTCAACTAAACTGGATAAGAAAACCTGAACAAGTATCTGATAGCGAAGGATCCTATCACCAACATAAAAAGGTTAGTGCACAAATATAATATATATAAGGGTAAGATAAGATAAAAGCTATAACCAATAGTACAATGCAATGAGATGTGTGAATACCATGCATGGGGGTCTCATCAAGCCATATACCAAGTGTCTCTCAACCTTGTAACTTGCCCGTAGTCAAGGGGTTTGAAAAGTGTACATCTCACCCTTGCCTCCTACCTGGGTCATGGGTTATATAAAAAGTGGTACAATATCTCGAAAGTAAAGCATCTTACCCTTGCCCAATCAAGGGATGGTATAATACAATATGGAATAAATGCAGGTACAAATTAGGTTTTATACATATATATATATATATATATATGTATATATATAATAGCATCAATAAGAGTATTGCTATATAACCCTCAAATAATCATGGAGAATAATATCAAGTGCAATAACTGGTGCACCAAACCATCATCAGGTCTCAAATCATCATAATTATTCCAATACTCCAGTGTACCCACTATACAGGACCTCGCTCGTCCCATATTATACACATAATCCTCAAAAATATCTCAAAAGACATCAAATAATCACAAAATTTTCCAAATAGTATCACAACTCTCACATTATCACAATAATATTGAAAAATCCTAAATCCCAAGATTTCATCTTATTATATCAATAGGATCACAATTTACTCAAAGCTCGGCATAATCGGTATCACATTTTCATCACAATTCTATGATATCAATCCATCTACTCAGGAATCAATCAACATCTTACAGTTAGCACATGAACATATTCAATAACTCGAATGCCATCCCAAAAAGATTAGCCAAACCTACCTTGATGCCAAAATTACACTCGGACGAACTTTAAATCAACTCTAACCTCCAATTGATCACCAAATCAATTTATCGCTATCAAAAATAGATATCACGTGTCAAGAGATGAACTGTGATACCCATATTAACATAAGTTAGGCTTAGGGAAAAATGATCAAAATTAGGGCTAAAATTCAAAGTTCACGAATCTGGAAATTGACTTGAAATTATAATCTACGTGAGTTAAGGAGGTCGTGGACGAAAATCACACCAAAATCAAGTTTAAATCGAAGGAGAAATCATTAATTAAATTTTCCAAATCACAGGCTAATACCCCTCCCCCCCAAATTTTAGATATCCAAAATCATGAAATTTAAGACAAAATCAAGATAAAAGTCATGACAATTAATCAAGATAACGATAGAAACATTTACCCAAAAGAAATCAACAAAAACCTTCATCAAACATTGCACCAAAAGCTTGAAACATTTGAAAATGGAGTAAAAATGGGGGTTCTCGGTTTTAACACTATATAGGTAAAATGTGTACTCCGCGAATGCGGAGCATTGGAGCGATCAAGACCTCCACGAACATCTAGTAGGGGCCCGCCAATGCAGAGAATGATGGGGTCGGTCCTCTATAAATTCGCAAACGCGGAGAATGTCCTGCAAATGCGAAGAAGGCAAAGAAAGTAGCCTTCGCAAACACAGAGAAGAAACATAAATGCACCAGAAACCTGATATGTCAGCCATGCTCAACACTCGGAATGGACCCTCAAGACTCATACAAAATCCAAATTGCACAAAGCAGACATGTATCCATATTAGAAACGATGATCTAGACTCAATAGAATAATCGAAATTTGATTTTTAGGCATTCTCACCACAATTACCAACGGAACTCAATAAAACTAGTTTAAAACTCAAAATACAAAAACTGCCCTCGGTAACTCTGAAAATTATGATGAGACCATTACTAGCATTAGATCCACCATTCGAAACTACTGAAATTGTCAGAATTTTGATTTGAGCTTCGAAACTCCAAATGTCAAACTTTGGCTTTGAAAATAATTAAAAATACAACTTATTATTTTGAGAACTAGATGAGATATGCCCATTTGCTTTGCTTAGTCTTCCGTTAATTGTCTGGAGTTATTTGATTAAATGAATGTGATGAAGCTAAGTGGTTCACTTAGGGACTAGCAATAGTCTCTAGGTGCCAGCCACATCTTGGGTACCCTCTCGGGGTATGCCAAACTTGGTATCAGAGCACAAAGTTCAAGTGTCTTAGGGAGTCTATGATGTCGTGTCTAGTAGAGTCTTTATTATTGGTGTGAAGTGTGCCACATCCATAATAAGGAGGCTATAGGACATTAGGAAAAGTTTCCCTTCTTTTATAAGCTGAATCGTGTGATAAAGCTAAGAAATTTACGATAATTCTTGTGTTGCTCTAAACCTTTCGACTACGCCTCGTCCATGAGGTGATAGAGACAATAATGTTCAAACTCTAAAAGATGAGATCCTCTGAGTTAAAGTAATTAGAATGGTAGAGAGACTACACCAGGATTGAGAGAACGCCGATTAGTCTGCGAAGTTGATTGACAAGAAAGTGTGCACTATTACTCATATGAATCGTGCATTTGAGTTAGCTCTAGATATACCTAGACCCTCTTTTTTCAAAAAACTTGCTTCCGACATGACCCATGAGAGAGGAACTTATATCTCTAAAGAGTTTAATGTTACCATCTAAGAGTGAGATGTGAGGTCTTATAAACCCTGAGTAGAATCGAATCATCACAGAGTTAAAAGGATGATGATGGAAAGAAAGGGACGGGATAGCAAGAGTGATGGCTGATTGAGACTTGTAGTTAGAATTATGTATTTATTAGGTAAGTAATGAGGTGGTGAGTCGATTGCCATAAGTTTGATGAAAGAGTTGTTAGTACCTTTTGATTATCATGATGAGGTATATAGGAAGAGTTATTGTTAGAATGTGGTAGAGCGTGCTCAAACTAGAAGGAAGTTATATTGATGTGTTGTAGTATTCATACTATTGAGGGTGAAGTGTAGATATTGAATAGAGGAAAAGAGTGCTTTCAATGTGATAGATCTAAATTAGACTTGTGATTTTTAATTGTGAGGTCATGAGACTCTTCGAATTATGAGCTTAGTCAGATAAGGAGATATGATTGAATAGATGAGTGGTACTAAGTTATGAGGAAGGGATATGTTGATTGTATACTTGCTATGAAATTTTAGTGATATTATGTTCCCTTAATTTTTAACTAGTAGTTGTAAGTTAGCATTAGAGAGGTGTGTGATGCACATGTTAGTGCTAGACCCTAAGCTTGAATTTTGAGGAGTAGTATTGAAGAAAAGATAGCATCATGAGAGTGATAGCCTTAGTTGTAGATTTTCTCTAAGAGGCTTTCCATAGTGTATGTTCGAGAAGAAGGTGTTGATTTGTGAGGAAGTGATGCTATGGGCAGGGTACAAATGCCCCTTAGGTAAGACGAGTGAGATGAGGATAGCTTAATAGATAAGAAGAGGCTTGAGATATGTATCCATAATTGTATAAAGATGTGTGAAGCTCTAAGTTATGACTGCTATAAGAATTTGGATAGTATATTTGAGTTACCGATGTGGAGTAGGCTAATGTAAGTAATCTTTGTCATCTTGAGTAGCTAAGTTGATTTGGGGCTTATCGATAGATGATGATGAGTTTTCCATGATAGACTAATTCTTATGAAATTAAATTTATGGGAGCACATAAGTTGAGTGTTAGCAGGGAAAAAAAGAGGTTAGGTTGTAAGAGTTATGGGAAGTTCTCAACTCCTACTAAACTAAACACATGATCAAATTAGGCCGTTTGAACGTAAAAAGGGTCTAAAACCCCATTCTAAGCCCTTTCTAAACGATTGAACAAGACTAGGGCTTGAGAGAAGAGGAGGAGTGAATATATTCTCATTGTGACATTGGTGTTAAACTTGTGTCATGTAGGGATAGAGATAGGGAGGACGAAAGAGATGAGATAGTATGATGCGCAATCGATAAGTAAGAGTATGTTGGTGTGACTTTGAGTGAGAGCTCATTGAATGGTGGAGGTAGAAGTGACAAGTAGGCTTGAAAAATTCTAAGATATAGTTGAAGTGAATGTGACGAAGCTAAGTGATTCGCTTGGTGACTAGCAATAGTCTCTATGTGCCGGCCACGTCTTTGGTATCCTCCCAGGGTGTGACACAAGCGGTGTATAATATATTGGTAATTCTTACATTAATTAACTTGAGTCACCACCTAATTATTTTTAAGGTAAATTATGATACCTATTTTTGCCAAATTGATTTAACTTCAAATTAATGATCTACTTAACCTATGTGATTCTAGATAAGAATTATAATTATCCTAAAAGGAAGGGGTAAGACATCCTTTAAGATCCATTACAAACAGTTAAACGGTCAAACTTAAGTTGATTAATTAAAACTACAAAAGAAGTACTAAAAAGTTGAAGAAATTAATTTGAAAAGCATTTGTTTGAATCTTGAAATCAATAGTACATTTTAAACTTGAAAGAGCTTTTTGACTTGAAGTAGATTAGTAAACACTTAAGAAAACATGGGTCACATGCTTAAAATATTTTTACTATTAAATAATATATGGTTAAGTAAATAAAAGATTTGATTATCTTATCCATGCACTAGCCATATTTAATGAAGAAAAAAATTATTTAGAACACATTTTCAAAAGAAATTAAAAAAAAAAAAATTCACCAAGTTAAATGCTCAAAGCTCTTTAAGACATTTTTGTCTAAAGATTTTTATTGAAAAGCGAACCAAACCTACTTATTAAGGTAAATTAAATGCTCAAAGCTCTTTAATGAAATGCTCAAAGTGAAGGTAGGCCCCTAGTAAGTGTCAAACCCCCTAATAAGGTAGTCTGCGTACATTCTACCCTCCCAGGCTTCACTTGTGGGATTTCACTAGGTATGTTATTGTTGTTGAACTAATTTTCGACGGGGAAATTCAAAACGCTTAATGGATTAGTTAACATATTTTATAATAAAAGTTTTAGAAAAATTTGAACTTCAACAAAATGTGACTTTTTCTTTTTAAAAAAAAACTATATTATAAGGATAGACAACTAATTAATAACAAAGAAAAATCTTTCAACAAAAATTGAGATTTTAGGGACATAAAACAAAACTTTTTTTTTTGTGGGTGGGTTTGTAAAGCACTGTCGGGTTGTAAGAAAACTTTTAAAAAAAATCTAATGGGTTCATTTGATACAATTAAAATATTGAAAAGTGAAAAGTAAAGATAACTACTGTATTGTTGATTAAGGATTAGCTCTAAGACTAGCAATAACCAAAGAGCAAAATAGTATCACATAATATAGATCAACAAACATTGATGTTTGAAGGCAAACATAATAACCACTAAAGTATAGAGCAATTCAAATTCTTATGGAGCAAGAGTCAGAATGTGAAAAGGAGGATGCACATTTCAACGTCTAGCCGCAGCAAGAGACCATACGACAGTGGGAGTCTTTCAGAGAGACTCCATTTTGCTCAAGAAGTGCTCATGCAAATAAACAGAAAATACAAAGATTAGTAAAACATCCAACTTTTCATGATTTGAATAAAGCAAATATAGAGCCAAGTAACGTCATACAACAAATATAGTAATTTTGTTCAAAGTGCTGAACAAACAATTTCCAGCAAACCATAACACAAACAACCATAGTTGGACTTAAACAGTGAGCTAAGAGATGTTAACACATTTACATTTAAATAACTTCTATAAGAAAAAACAAGGCAGGTAGAACAAATAATTAAAAGAACTTCATTTTTTTACAGGGATTGAAAGATTTCACACATTGACCAAGCCTGCATATGCGTGCTTCACGAAAGGAAGACCAAAATTTTCCTAGGAAAAGTTTAGCAATTACCTAATCCCATTTTCTGTCATAACATCAAACAGCTACACCAAGAGTACCACTAAACCATCTTCTTTACACATATTTTGTCATATTCAGATGCCAGACAAAATTAAAATTAAACATAAAAAATGAGCATGACAAGAAGTCGAGAATGACAAACATGGACATTTTAAATGGCCCATGAGTTTGAGCATAAATCAGCTTAGAGGTAAATTTGAAAAATGATTGAAAACAACAAAATCATACTAAACAAACAATTACTTAGATTAGATAGAGACTATATTGTGTGTGAGGCATTGAATCAGAACAATGTAAATATCAAAATGAGAGACTATTCAAGGATCCTTCAAGCCAAGCAAATAAACTGAATTGGATTAAGTAAAAAAAACAGACAACATTTTGAAGAGACAAGCAAGGTAACATTACATTAACCAAACGAACACTGTTCAATGCTAAAAGAAAGATCATGAATCCTTACAAGCAGTTAGAAACATTATAAATAAAATTCAAAAGATTGGAACAGTATATAAGATAACTAAAAGAAATATGATGTTCAACCGAAAACAAGCTTTCCTCCATGAATACTGAAATCAAAACCAGGAAGAACGAAAGGGAGCTTAAGAGACTACCGTAGAGATAGATTCATCACATAACACTCGAAACTCGAATAGAATGTGAAGGAGAGAAAGAAAATTACGTGTTGTTGGGCAGTGAATAAGGGCTTGCGGTCTCCGAACAACACTCAAATGCAAATTATGCTTAACTTCAAGATTTTCGCAAGAAAGTCAATACTTGGAGCTTTTAGGAAATAACTAGTGCAAGGAAAACTAAAGCTTCAAGAGAAGAAGGGGTTGTTGTTGCATGCAGGGATGAAGTAAAGCCTATTAAAAGAGGGACCAAGACTCAGTAAATGAAAAATACAGTGGGTATTTAGCGTAGAGAAGTAGTCATTCGAAAATCTCTCAAATGGATTCAAGATGCTAAAATTTATAGGAGTAGAAACTAGGGTTCTTAGTTAGGGTGGGGTTTTAAATTTCAATTTCAAAGTTGATCAAATGGACCTCTTCAAATTTGAATGTTTGAATCATTTTCAGGCTTCACATGATTTAGAAAATAGTAGCACAATATAAGCCTCTGTCTATGAATGATAATGTTTGGAGTTTTTCTGAAAATAGAACAGAGGAGGAGAAGAAATGTTTAAGTAGAGAGGCACACTGCTGTGTCACCCCCCCGGAGGGTATCCTTGGCATGGCCGACACTTGAAGAACCATTGTTGATTCTCTAAGAGAATCACCAAGCGTCATCATCACATCATACTCAACAATAGAAGAATACTCAAGAAGGACTATCCGTTACATAAACAAATCCCTATCAATAAATGTTTCCAATGAACAAGAGTTGGAAAAGAAATAACAATCGGCAATCCTCTACTCAATGTCTATAAAGGATCTATCTAACAATCTAAATTGTACCATGACAAGCTATGGCTACCCCAATCAAAGAAATAAAAAAAACTCAATGAACACTAAAAGGGATCCTTCAGATAGCAAGAAGGGCTCGCCAATTTGAAATCAAGAAGCTGGACCTCAACGATGCACCGGTTGAAGTCCTTTATCATTTGTATCTGCATCATTAACAAGGCAAGCACGAATGGACGTCAGTGATGTGCTGCTAA
This sequence comes from Solanum rostratum, assembly GCA_029948455.1. NCBI lineage: Eukaryota > Viridiplantae > Streptophyta > Magnoliopsida > Solanales > Solanaceae > Solanum > Solanum rostratum. Next base: position 47,329,036 of record CM057049.1, on the reverse strand, counting down.
AGTACAACACTTTTGATGCTCAAATCTTTGAATCTTGTGTGTTCTCAAAGCGATATTAGTTGGTTTGATGTGTTTTTATGTTGATTTTGCAGGATTACAAGATTCGGTATGATTTTGGATAAAGTTCTGCAGAATTGAAGTTTTTTGTGATTTACGAAGAACTCTAGGGGCCGTGGTTCACTCCACAAGCCATTGGTTGGTTTCGTAAGTCAGATTTAGTGAAGGGCCCAGTTTCAGATGTTACATCCACGAGTTGTCAGACGAGCCATAAAATTCTTCACGAACCATAGGTGGTTTCATAGGTTGAAGATTAGAAAACATACTGAATGCTGAAGTATTGTCAGACGAAGTCACTTATGAGTCGTAAGTCTGATGACGGGTCGTGGACAAAGTTGTGCTTGAGGGATCAAAGTTTTGAAGGGTTTCAAAAAAGTTAGCAAATAAAACCCTTTACGGGCCGTAAGGCAGAAGACAACCCATAAAAATGTCTCACAGGTTGAAGCCTGTTTTGGAAAGTATAGAGTACGAAGCCTACGTACGGGCCATGAGTTCCCCTACGGCTTGTAACCTCGTCCATAGATGTTTTCGAATCTATTTTTCCTATTTTGCTTAGGATTTATATTTTACTTATTATAAATAAGTTTTTTTCTTAAGGGAGACGCATGAGAGGGACAGAAACGACTTGAGACCTCATATTTTGTGATTTTTACATTGATATTATTACATTGTGATTTCTTGTGGAGAATTTTGGATTTCTTGTTCTTCAATTCATCATTGTAAGTATTTAATTATGTTATTCTATAACACGATTCTCTCATCTACAATGATCATGCATAGCAAAACTCACAACTAGGGTCGTGGGAACCATGAACAAGTAACAAGGTAAAACTGGATAATCCATAATTCTTGAAAAGTGTGCATGCACGTATCAATTAATCCCTTCGTTTAGAATGCTTTTTAATGGTGGCCTATGTTAGAACTCACCTAATTCTTACTTGCTAGATCAAGGTGGTAATGAATGCAAAAAGGGAATAATTAACAGGAATTGACGTGATGCCTCTCATCTAATCAACTTAATCGGATCAAGGGGTTGTTGCAGTGGAACAAAAGGTAACGGTTAGTAATGTCACACTATAGGGATGAATCAAATCACGTAGTGAAATTTACCTCTTGCTTGGATCAAAGGGTTTGGTAAACATAACTTACCAATTTTGCATGCTACACACTAGAAAAGATTACTATTATCTAGATATACTAAGTTAGGAATTCATGAGGAAAATAATACACTAGCTATTTCTCTCACCAAATTCACAACATTTGCTTCTAGTTTAGGTTTGATTACTGCATTTACAAATCCCCCCTTTCGGGAGATAAATATGTTAATTCATTTGAATTGCTCATAATTACTCCAATTCTAGGCCATATTCCATATAGGTTTGACCCTAACCATGGTTAGGTTATATATTTTTATAATGATCTCTTATACCTTCAAAGTGAGGTGTAGTTTGGAGACATCAAAATTTGAGCATTGTTGCTGAGCAATATGGCTTTTAGAGTGGTTTAATTTTGGTAATTTGTGAATTAATCCTTATTTTCCTTTTCTACGTTTCTTGTAATTTTTGTTTTGTTTCAGTGTATAGGTGTAGTGTATTCACAACAATCATAGTTGGGGCAATCCATTGATTCCATTTGACCTAGAGAACCAGAGAACACTAAGAAGAATGGCCCAAAACAATGCTGCAAATGATGTCGTAAATGCAATACTGAATCCAAATAATGATAACCCACCACCACCACTTGAAGATGTGAATCCACCACTATAAGATCTCCAAGTTGTTGCTAACACATAGAATCAATACATGCTTGACCCTATGTCGGTGGATGTCATTGAAGCTATTGTGTTACTTCCTTTGTTGGATGACACAAGATCTGTTATTTCGAGTGGGTTGCTACAAATGCTACAAAATAGAGGGTTGTTTGCGGACATACCATCAGAGGAGTCACATAACCATCTACACAACATCATCTTCTTCTGTAAGAGTATGATGGGGAACCAAAATCTTTCCATAGATGTCATTGGGCTCTGTATCTTCCCATTGTCTCTAATAGGAGAAGTGATACTATGGTTATTCGAGCTCCCACAGAGATCAATCTCCACTTGGTCTTGAATGCAAAAGGCCTTTCTATAGGTTCTTTTCTAGGTCGATGAAGATGAAGTTGAAGGACCAGATCGACAACTTCGAGCAGTTGCCTAGTGATTCAATCAGTACCACGTGGTAGAGATTTACTAACTGTTTGAGGAGTGTTTCGGACCACAAGATTGTTGATGATTCTTTGGTAAAAATCTTCTATGGGGAACTTGAGGATAACTGCAAAGCGGTGGCAGAAACAATCACTGGCGACTCATTCTTAGATTGTCCACTTCAAATTGTAGCTGAACTAATGGAAAAAGTTGAAAAGATAAACCATGCATAGGGCTTTAGAGATAAGTCGATGACTAAAAGCTCTTTCTCAGTTAGTACCAATTCAAAGCAGGCAAAGATAAATGAGAAGATGATTTATGAGTTGGCTTAGAATAGTAATAATGTTGTATTGGTGATAAAGAGAGTCAGTAGCGCGTGAATGCAGTCAATCAATAGCTTCTACGAGCAGCCATATATGAGGAAGAAACTTTCTTTGTCACTAATTAGATGGTGGTTTCTGTACCAATTCCTAAGGGTCCAATCAAGACTATTGGCGCCAAGGTCAAGGGAATTAAGGTTGGAACATCAATAGAGATGGTGCCTTAGAGATAATAAACGAGGTTGCTATTATGACAGGATCAACGACCAAGATAGAGATGCTAATTGGGGATGCAGAGATGGTTACAGAACTGGTCCGTATGTGCCACCACATAACTGTAATTGTGGGGCTGGTAGCTTGAGGATTGAGGAGATGTTCGACATATTGTTGAAGAAGGCTGACGCTCAAGATGAGACATTGAAGAGGATTGAATATGACATCTCAAGCTTAATCAGAAGATCGAGTCTTATTCTGTTGTTATCAAGCAGTTGGAGCAATAGTTTGGTCAAATGTCGACTCAGTTGAACCAGCGTTAGAAAGGTACGTTGCCAAGCAACATAGTGCAGAATCCAAATAACGAGGGGCAGTGTATGGTTGTAACATCATATGGTGGCACATAGATTATTGACTCACCAATGTAAGTTAATGATGATTAGGTTCGTGAGGAGATGGTGGATAATAAAGATGTAGAGATCGGAGATGCTAGCACCAAGGATTAGGTAAGAAATGAGGTAGTGACACCAAAAAAGTTAAACCCCATACCTAGTCCTCCCCCTCCTTTCCCTTAGAGAATCAAAAAGAAAGAGAAGGAAGGTAAGTTACAGAACTTTATCTCCATGTTAAAGCTTCTTACGATCAACATCCTTCTCATTGAGGCATTGGAGAAAATGCCTGGGTATGCAAAGTTCATGATAGACCTGGTGACGAAAAAAAGGGTTGTGAGCCAAGATCTCTTGCAAGAGCTTTAACATTGCAGTGCGATTGCAACAAGGTCCTTGGTGCAGAAGAAAAAGACCTTGGAGCATTCACCATACCTTGCACGATTGGGGATGTGGAATTTGCAAAGGCATTGTGTGATTTAGGCGCTAGCATCAATTTAATACCTCTTGCCGTATTCAAGAAGTTAGGGTTAGAAGACCCTACTCCATCAAGCATGCGGTTGTTGATAGCTGACAGGATAGTGAAAAGCTTATATCAGTTCATATTCCTCATAGACTTCGTGATTCTTGATTGAGAATGACTTTGAAGTCCACATTATCTTGGAAAGGCCTTTCTTAGCCACTAGGAGAGTACTAGTGGATATGGAATCAGGCCAAGTCAAATTTTAATTGAAGAGACCCGATGATCTAAAGATGGAAGTTTGGGAACTTGGTGAAGTCTGAGTAGACAAGTTTTCCAAGCATGCTATGATAATAAATCATGCGCTACTTGGGAGGTAACCCAAGATATCTGATGTCACATTTTTGTTTTTGTTTTATTTTAGCTTTTTTAACTTGTAAGTAGTTTAACTTTCTTGTTTTTAGTTGTAATTTTGGACTCAAGGACTGGTTTCTTCTAGGGTAATAGCTTGTTCTATGGAGAATATATAGGAATAGGGTGAAGTTAGCATACCCATGGTGGAAAGTGAGAGAAGTTTATTCTACGACCAGTTCTATGGGCCGCGGTTCATTTAACGACCCATACTCTGAGTTATAGAATCACTTCTAGTAAGAAGAATTTTTCGCTCTCCAACCCATGAGCGAACTTTACTGTTCGTGGATAAAACTATGGGTCATAAATGAGGCTCGTGGACCACAGGTAAGATTTCTAAAACTTGCTAAGTGTTGATGGCATCTACGATCCAACATACGGGTCGTATGTCTATATACGCCTTGTAGATGGATCTATAATGCAAATATCTCAAAACTAGGGTTCAGGAAACCACAAGACCACAACTTACAGGCTGTAGATTCTCTTACGACCCATAATCAGAATTTCATGGGACCAGAACCCCACTTACACCTGACCTTATAAATTAAATAAAAAAAAGGTAAAGACATTTACCCCTCATTTTCCCCACAATTAACAAAATACCCTAGTCCCTTTCCTCTTCCGAATATCTGACCACCGCCATTGTTCCCAACCAAAATTCCAGAAAAACTCCATCCACTCTCTAGCACACCTAAAGCTTCACTTTCTTGGTTTTCTCTTGCAATTTCTCCACTTTTGGTAAAAATTCCAGTATGTGCCTCTTTGCTTTTCATATTTCGCTAAACATTTTGTCAATAGGTTGGGACATTGTTCAGAATGATATTCTGATGTTCATGTTCTAATATAGGTTATGGCCTATACATGTGGAGTATTACATTTTTGGAACTATTTTTTTAATTGCATCGAACTTAAACCACCATGCATATGCCGAAATAATGAAATAGATGCAATTGATCACAAAGTTTTGGTATGTTGTTTGAAAGCATGAAGTCACTTGTTATTGGAAGTATATTGAACTATTCTATTGTCATTGACATGAGATTGCGTGTGTTGAATGATAACATGTTACATTATTTTTCTAGTGGTGGTTGAAGTGATATGTGTGCATGTTGAATCGATAAACGACGGGGTAGACTAATGTTTTGCAAATATAGGGTGTTGGGTAACTCGGTGAAAATGTATTATGGGATGAATTGAGTGCATGAAGTTGCTTTAATGCTATTTAATTTAATGTACCTTGTTGTTGGATGTGATCTCGTGTTTGATATTGATTAATGAAGCCATTATGGTGGCCTTACGAAACCCATGTTGCTATTCATTTTACCGCACAAGAGTCTTTTACGGCCGGTGGATTAATCCACACACCATAATTTCCCCTCATAAGTTGAGTTCAGAAACTTGGGGTTTTTAGGGATGTCATCATACAAAACTAATTATGGGCTATAGTTTTGACTATGACTCATAGCCTGGTTTTGTATGTTCCTTGCCTACAAATATTGATTCTAGAATTGTACCTACAGCTTAGTCGGCTTGTAGTCTATTCTATGAGCCATACTTGGTCTCCTAGGTTCATTTCTAGTAATAAGAATTACTGTTCTCTACCACCTATGTACTAAGTCCTAGTTGGCTCAGTTACTACAACAGATTAGGCCTTGGGTTTGCCAAGCAATTTAAGATGTTGAGGCACACACATAATCATACTTTGCGGCCACCCTTGAGGAGAGACTTGCACCGGTACATGGATGCATTGATGCGTTTTAGCAGCGAGTGGAGTAGAGCCTCAGTTCAGCCTATCCTGCGGATTTGACAACCATTCAGGAGGAGATCCAGTAGCTCCGTACCAAGGTGAGAGCATCAGTGTCAACACCACTTATGCTTCCTTCGCCTAATACTACTGAGGTGGTTTTTGAATTTTTTTCTCATGAGGAGAAACTACTCTGTTCCCTTGGGAAGAGGCCTCATCTAGAGGATGATGATCTAGATAATTTAAGGCAAGAGGTGGAGTTAATAGAGAGGGAGCAGTTCAGGATTGCGAGATTTCACTCTATTATAGATGAGAGAGAGTGGTAGGTAGGCAAACTTGAAAGGATGACGAGTGCTAGACCCTCTGGACATGCTACTGACACTGAGGAGACCACTAAGCAGGTTGAGGGTTGTCAGACAACTAGAGACTGGCACTTAGGCCCCCAGGTATATTCTTTTTGACCCCTACATTTTGCTTTAGTTATATTTTGTTGCATTGAGGACAATGCAAATTGTTCTCTATGAGGTGTGAATAGTTATAGGCCACGGCGAAGTCTGAGTAACCATAGCCTATCCATCCCAATTCTTGAGTCCAACGGGTTTTCTTGCTGTGTGCTTTCCGTAAGGATATTTATTTTCTATTGAACTGACATGTTTAGGATATATAAGTAGTATTAGTAGCATATTATACTGATATTTGTGGCATGTGTTGTTTTGTTGAAAATTGATACCCATTAGAATTTTTATTTTGGGTAGTTTTCATAACAACCATGTGAAATCAGTGATTGACAATGCTTGTTCAGATAAGTTAAGGTTTAATTGTGATGAAAAGCATGACCTGAGAGCTTGTGTTGATAGTGTAATTAGTGCCAAGTGTGTGTGTGCTTCGTTGAAAGATTCTTATACTATGTTTTAATTTAGAACTTACCCTGTTGCTATGACTAAGATTGTAGATTAATTGATTAGGAAAGGATGTTAGTTCGTTGTTCATATTAGTCCACCTAGCCTAAATAACTAACAAATGCTTGATGTATCCCTTGGTCCTAATATTTGAGCTTTAGATATACCCTTTTCTTTATAAACACCTAAGTAACCAAGCCTTTTTAATGTGAAATCTTGAATTTGGCCTTGGTCCTTCCTTGAATATTTTGTACATCGACCCAGGCAAAAATCCTAAATTGAGGGTGGCTACCAAAGGTAGCCCTGGTTCATAGGTTGGATATTGTGCACCTCAACTCAGGTCAAAATCCTAAGTTGAGGGTGGCTAGTGTAAGAAAAATCACACTAAATAGGGATGGAAGCTAGTGATACAAGAAAAAGGGGGAAATGTGCCATGTGTACGAGAAAAATGAATAGATGCCTTAATAATGAGCTAAAAAGAAAAAATTGTGAAAAATAAAAAGGCAATGAGCCTAAAAATTTGAATAAGGCACCCAAAGAGATTTTGAAATAGGAGCAGGGAAGAATGATTTATAAATCAGTGTTGTTAGGGAAAAAAATGTAGAATAACGCAGTGGCAAGGAGGGTCATTAGTCACTATGTTCAAAAAAATCATACCAAAGCCCTCTAAGCCTACGTTACAAGCCAAGAAAGTCCTATAACGATCCTATTCCAAGTGGCTGAAGGCAATGATCATAAGTATAGGGGCAACCATATGGTATTGAGCACAGTGTTTGAAAATCTATTGTGAGTGTGACTGATTTTGTTAGTCCTAAGCATCGAATTTGAAAATACCATCGTAAGTGAGATATGGGACATCTTTTTGTGATGGCACTAGAGTTACACTATTGATTCTAAGTTATTTCAGCGATTGTGGCTTATCTGTAGTTACCTTATTTGTCACAGTTGCATTGTCACTTATATTGATCTGCATTGGATTGTATGCACTAATATGTTAGTTTGGGTATCTGTTCTTGATTTAGAGATGATGTATGTCATTAGATTTAGGTCTGTGTGTTGATATACTGCTTATGTATATTGAATTAGTCGCTTGAGGACAAGCAACAATTTTATGTTGAGGGTATTGATATGCTGCTAAAATATAACACTTTTGATGCTTAAAACTTAGAATTTTGTGTGTTCTCAAATTGATGTTAGTGGTTTTGATGTGTTTTTATGTTGATTTTGCAGGATTATCAAATTCTGTATGATTTTTGGCAAAGTTTTGCGGAATTGAAGTGTTCGGTGATTTAGAAGAACTCTATAGGCTCTGGTTCACTCTATGAGCCATAGGTTGGTTTCGTGAGTCAGATCCAGTGAATGGCCAAGTTTTAGATGTTACATCCATAGTTGTCAAATAAGCCATAAAATTCTTCACGACTTGTAGGTGGTTTCACAGGTTGAAGATTATAAAACTTATTGAATGATGAAGTATTGTCAAACAAAGTCATTTATGAGTCGTAAGTCTAATGATGGGTCATAGATAAGGTTTTGCCTGGAAGATCAAAGTTTTTAAGGGTTTCAGAAAAGTTAGCAGACAAAACACTTTACGGGCCATAAGTCAGAAGACGGAAGGACTTGTAGGTTGAAGCCTGTTTTTGGAAAGTGTAGAGTATGAAGCCTAAGTACGGGCCATGAGTTCAACTACGACCAATAACCTTGTTTGTAGAAGTTGCCGAATTCATTTTTCCTATTTCCTTTTGGATTTGTATTTTACTTATTATAAATAGGTTATTTAGGTTTTTTTAGGGAGACGCACGAGAAAGGACAAAAATGACTGGAGAACTCATATTTTGTGAATTTTACATTGATATTATGACATTATGATTTCTTGTGGAGAATTTTGTATTTCTTGTTCTTCAATCCATCATTATCAGTGTTTAATTAAGTGTTTAATTATGCTATTCCATAAAATTATTCTCGTATCTACAATGATCATGCATAGGTAAATCCACAACTAGGGTTGTGGGAACCATGATGAACTAACAAGGTAAGATCGGATAATTCGTAATTCTTTGAAAGTGTGCTTCCATGTATAAATTAATCCCTTCATTTAAAATGCTTTTTTAACGGTAGCCAATGTTAGACCTTGCCTAATTCTTACTTGATGGATCAAGGTGGAAATGAATGGGAAAAGAGAATAATTAACAAGATTCGATGTGATCCCTCTTGTCTAATCTACCTAACCAGATCAAGGGGTGGTTGTACTGGATCAAAAGGTAAGGGTTAGTAATGTCACACTGCAAGAATGGATCAAATCACGTAGTGAAATTTACCTCTCACCGAAATCAAAGGGTTTTGTAAACACAACTTACCAGTTTTTCATGCTACACACTTGAAAAGATTAAGATTTTCTGGCTATACTAAATTAGGATTTCACAGGGAACACAATGCCGCGATTACTTCTCTCACTAAATTCATAACATTTCGTCTAGTTTAGGTTTAACTACTGCATTTACAAAACCCCTCTTTCGGGAGATAAGTAGGTTAATTCATCTTCATTGCACGTAATTACTCAAGATCTAGACAATATTCCCTGTGAGTTCGACCCTAACCTTGGTTTGATTATATATTTTGACAACGGCCGCTTATACCTTCAGTGTAAGGTGTAGTTTGAGTGACATCAGTCATCATATGGAATATATTGTTATGTAAAATGGCTAAGAAAATAGGTAAAGCTCAAGTCAAACTAGTCAACTCGACTCATAAATCAACTCATCAACTTATGACTCAACCTAGTGAATATGCAAGTTTAAAGTTTAGAATCATGTTTTTAAATAGACTCAATGTTATGTGACTTAGTTTGAAACATATTATGCTCAATCATTGTTACTTAGGAGTTTCTGTTAACTTGCATACAATCCTACCACCTTTGGTTCGGTGATGCACAACAAAAGAGATGTCGTTGACATGCCCATATAAATTTGCCAAGGTAAAGGACGCTCAAACTCTCTTGGATCCAAAATAAATGTTCATCATTTTGGAACACGAGTACCCAAATTAATGATGCAACTATCCTACGTTGGCAATGTACTTTATGAGCTAGAGTAGTTACCTACTCGCTCCCATATTGGTGCTCAATACTCCTCCCAAGACCAAAACATGCTCGTTCCAATCAACTAAATCTCATATTTTTGGGTTTTCTCCGATCAACTCAACTCGATCACTTAATAGGTCAGCCAATCTAATTCATCAATTATACGTGAACTCAAGGCTCTGCTATAACTCAAATAGTCATTTAGACTCTAATCAATCATGCTCATCACAGTAATACAAGTAAGCTGCTCCTAAAGTATGCACATATGCAGACAATATGCTCCTCATGCTCAATCACACTCAATTTACTCAACTTAGACAATCACAGTCATTGTCTCAATTCGATCAATGCAACAAATGTTATATGGAATGATGCAATTCAAAGTTCATAGTAATGAAAACAAATTTATTACACCAATTTCATATGACTAACATGTAACTCATTGACTCGTTCATAAATATTTATAAAGACTCAAAATAATTGCAAATAATTCAAAGATTAGGATCATGAGATTTTCCATAATCAATTCTTATATGTGAATTCCACTCAAGTAGATGAAAGGGTGCATGGATGGACGCAGTCCTATGCTTTAGAAAGCGTTACATACTTGGAATTATGAAGAACGATAGACTCTTTGACGATCCTTAAGCTTGAACTCAAAACCCTCAGTTTTCTCCCTTCTTTGATGCTCTCAAGGTTTTCAAGTGCATAATGAGGAGTAATACACCTACGGTACTGACAAAGGACCTAAAACAAGTCCAAAACATCGTAGGTATTAATTAAAAAGAGTAGGAAAGGAAAAAAATGCCCCTCTTAAGAACTATTGAGTAGAACCACGAGACATTGTCTACGGGTTGTACTTCCACTCACTAGCCATAAGTGACCCCTCATAGATGGAAGTTCCCGAAATTTGGGTTACTAGAAATCGGACATAGTGTTCTACAAACACCTTTCTATGTATCATAATATGAACCACGATCTATCTAGTAACTCATCATTCAAGGGTTCAGAAATCTTAGTTTCTAATACTTCAGGCTATGAACCTTTTCTACGGGTCGATAATGTGATGATGGGCCATCTGGTATCTCATCATTTAATATCCTGAAAAGTTGGTTCTTGAATCATCAACCCACGAAACATATTCCACCAATCGTAGAATGAGGTACAATCCATATAATTTCTCGTACATAGGCCTCAGATATAGAAAAAATTTACTAAGTCACATGTGCAACTATGAGGCCTCATCCACGGGCCGTACATCACTCGAGGGATCGTAGATGACCTTTTATAGTTTCTTCTAGCGACTTGTCTAAGTCATTTTTCTTAGTTTTCTCTAGGCTGCTACTCAAATTACGTAGGATAAATTAGGGGTGTTACATTATTTCCTCCTTGGGATCATTCATCATCAAATGAAAAGCAATTTAGGAACTAAGTCAAGGCACGAATCGTATACAGGACTCTAACAATCAAACAATTCACAATTCACTCATGCAATCAATCAATCAGGAAATCAAGCAGGTAAACAATCAACAAATCAAACCAATCATTAATCAGACTCTAGGATTCTATCGTCATTCAAACTCAGGATAGAAAAGAACTCAAGGGATAGGAAAGAATTATTACCATCAACTCACTCATCATCAGCTAGTAAGAATTTTTTAGGGTACTTGGCTTTCATAACCGATTCCTCCACAACACTTTGACAGATGCAATCTCTTTGATTATCAACTTGCAAACCTCACCATTAAGGATTTCGATGGGAATCTCTTCATAGCTCAAGATGTCCTTCACTCCAATACTATCAACAAACACAACCAACTATGGATCTCCCAAACACTTCTTAAGCATGGAAAGGTGGAAGACTTGATGGATGGCCGCAAATTCTAGTTATAGCTCAAACTCATAAGCTACATCGCCCACCCTCTTTATAATCTTGTAAGGACCAGTGTAACTTAGGCTCAAATTCCCTTTCTTTCCAAATTACATCTCACCCATCATGGGTGACACTTTCAAATACACCCAATCATTAACCTCAAACTATAAGTCTGTTCTTCTAACATTAGTGTAGGACTTTTGTCGACTCTGTGCAGTCTTCAATCTTTCTTGTATGATATTCATTTTTTAGTATCTTGGTAAACCAAGTCTGGCCCAATCAACTCTACTTCACCTATCTCGAACCATGTAATTGGTGATCTACATCTCCTCCCATAAAGTGCCTCATATGGGGCCATCTGAATGCTCGAATGGAAACTATTATTGTAGGCAAACTCAATCAGAGGCAAATGGTCGTCCCAATTACCTTTGAAGTAAATGGCGTAGGCGCTCAATATATCCTCCAAAGTTTTAATTGTGCGCTCTGCGTAGCCATCGGTCTGTGGGTGGAAAGCAGTGCTGAGGTTCACCTTCGAACCCAAGCCTTTCTAGAAGGTTCTCTAAAACTGGGCAGTATATTGGGCTCCTCTATCTAAGATGATAGACAAGAAGACTCCATGCAGTCTAACAATCTCTCTTATGTATAATTGGGCATAAGCCTTTGCGATGTCAATCATCTTTATTATCAAGAAGTGTTTTGATTTTATTATCCGATCAACTTTTACCCAAATCGAATCCCGCTATATGTAGGACCTCGATAAGCCTATGACAAAGTACATATTAATCATCCCCTACTTCCTCTCTAGGATCTTATAATTCTAAGCAACTCCATATGGCCTTTGATGCTCAACTTTAATTTTTTGGCAATTTGGTCATTTGGAAACGAACTAGGAAATGTATCCTTTTACCCCACTCCACCAGTAGACTTCTCTCAAGTCATAGTACATCTTAGTTGAGCCTGGTTGGATAGAATATATGGAGTTATAAGCTTCTGCCATGATCTTCTCTCGAATACCCTCAACATCTGGAACGTACAATCTGCCATGATATCTCAATACTCCATCTTCCCCTTTGGAAAAATCCAATACCTTCTGCTTATGCACATCTCCCTTTAATTACAGCAAGATGGGGGTCTTTGTCTTGCTTCTCCTTCACCTCCACTACTAGAGATGAAGCAAACCTATTGTGCACAAAAATGCCACCTTCACCAGATTCATCTAGACGAACTCTAAATCGTGCAAGTTTATGAACCTCTTTAGCTAGCTCCTTCTTCTCTTCCAGCACATGAGCAGTGCTTCTCATCGACAACCTATAAAGAGCATAAGCAATCATGTTAGCTTTACCTGGGTGGTAAAGGATGCTCATGCCGTAGTCTTTAAGTAACTAAATCCATCTCCTTTGCCTCAACTGAAGCTCCTTCCAGGTGAAGACATATTGTAGGATCTTATAGTTTGTGAAGTCATCAACATGTGTTGCGTACAAGTAATGACGCCATAGCTTGAGAGCAAACACCAGCATTGCCAATTCTAAGTTATGTGTGGAATAATTCCTCTCATGCTCCTTGAGTTATCTAGAATCATAAGCAACAACTTTACCTTTTTGCATCAATACACATCCCAATCCATCTCAAGAGGCGTCAGAATGTATGATGAATCCATCAGTTCCTTCGGATAAGGTCAACACTAGGGCAGTAGTCAACTTTACCCTCTCACACTCATCAGACCATTAAAACTTGACCTTTTTTTAAGTTATTCTAGTCAACATTGCGAAAATGGAAGAGAACCCATCAACAAATCTGCAGTAGTAACCAACCAAACCCAGAAAACTTCTTATGTCGATCAGAGAGGTTGGTATAGGCCCGTTCTTAACCACCTCAATCTTTTGAGTTTCCGCTCGTATTCTATCACCCAAAACGATATGGCTAGGAATGCCATAGATTTGAGCCAAAACTCACGCTATGAGAACTTGACATATAGCTTATTATCCCTGAGATCTACAAAAAGATTCTGAGGTGATTCACATGCTCCTCCTCGTCACTGGAATACACCAAAATATCATCGATGAATAGAATCATGAACATGTCAAGGTACTATTGAAATACTCTATTCATTAAGTCCATGAGGGATGCAAGTCCATTTGTCAACCCAAAAGATATTACTAGAAATTTGAAGTTACCATATAGTGTCCGAAAAGCTGTCTTCGGGATGTCACATTCTCTCACTTTCAACAGGAGATATCCTAATCTGAGGTCTATCTTGGAGAAAATAGTGGCACCCTGAAGTTGGTCAAACAAGTCATCGATCTTTGGAAGGGGATACTTATTCTTCACTGTCACTTTATTCAACTAGCGATTGTCAATACACATTCTGAGGGAACCATCCTTCTGTCTCACGAATAAGATAAAATCCCCATATGGAGAAACACTCGGCCTAATAAATCCCTTCTCTAACAAATATTTTAACTGCTTTTTCAACTATTTTAACTTGGCCATTCTATATGGTGAAATAGTGATGGGTATGGTCTTAAGAAAAATATCAATTCTGAAGTCAATCTCCCTATCAGAAGGGACTCTAAGAAAATCCTCAAGAAACTCATTCACAATCGGGACAAACCCAAGGGTAGGAGGCTCAACATCATTAGTCTTAACTCTTAACTAACATGAAGCGATAGATACAACCCTTAGATATTAGCCTTCTAGCCTTAAGGTAAGAAATAAACTTACCTTTAGGTGCAACGGAATTGCCATTCTACTTTAGAACTGGTTCACTCTAAAACTGGAATTTGATGGATCGGGTCCTACAATCAATGGTGGTATGGAAGACATGACGCCAATCCATGCCAAGGATCACATCGAAATCAATTATCTCTAACTCTATAAAATTAGAATGACTATCCTAATGATGAATAGAAACGACACAATCTCTATAAACTCTCTTTGCTAGAATAGACTCGCTAACATGAGTGGAGACAAAGAAATGCTCAAGCAAACACTCAGAAAGAATCTTAATTCTACTAGCAAGATATGGCATCATAAACGATAGAGTTGCACCTAGATTTACTAATGCATAACAATAAAAATTAAAAACTTAAACCATACTCATCATAACATCTAGTGCCACCTCTTGGTCCTGTTGGTTCCCCATCGCATATAGAAGGTTTGTTCCATTGCTTGTACCTGGTGCAACACCGCTCTGATTCCTCTGGTTGGTGTTGTTGTACTAGAAGACTTGGCCTTATTGCCCTATATTGGACATTCTTTCTAGAAGTGACCCATCTATCTACACTCATAACAACTGTTTCCTCCCTCTCTACACTCTCACAGATGCATCTTGCCACATTTCCCATAAGGTGGCTTCCTTTTTGAAACAAGCGTCACACTAACCTGTGACTAAGGACCTTGTTCTCTAGAGTTCTACTGACCTTGGAACTTTTGATAATACTTGTTACTCGGACTATGTGCACTGGCTGAGGATGGTGCATAACTATTAGATCTCTTCTAGAAGGACTCATCTCCCTTACTCTACTTAGACTGATTAGACTTAGGCCCTGCTGACTTAGCCTTCTTCCTTAAATGCTCCTCCATGTCCCTCTTCGTATCCTTTTGTAGTTGTTGGGCATAGACTATAAACCTAGAGATGTCCATGCCTTGAATCAGCAAAGTTGCCTTGAACTCCTTCACATGTTTACCCAAGCCAGATATGAATTTCCTCATTCTCGCTCTCATTTCCTGAACCATCTTTGGGGTATATGTGGATAGATAGATGAACTTGAGGTTGTATTCTTTAATAGTTAACTCCTCCTGTTTCAAGTTCACAAACTATTCAATATTTGCCTCTCTTAGCTCTTGAGAAAAGAAGTGTTCAAGAAAGGCACTCTCAAATTCACTCCACTCAGTAGGCTCAACATCCTCACCTAGATCCTCTTCTCACTGATTATACCAAACATTCGCCACATCCTTAAGCTTGTAAGAGGCAAGTTCAACTCCCTCAGTCTCAGTCGCATACATCAGTTTTAGAACTTTTAACATCTCACCAATGAAGTTTTAGAAGTATTCTTCAACCTTCAGCCCAGTGAAAACTAGTGGGTTCATCCTTAGAAAATCTTTAAGCTTGGTTGTAGCACTTTGCTCTTGGGAGCTAAAACTAGGAGCCTATGAACCCCGATTCACACTCTATGTTGCTACCAACTTGGTGAGCATAGTGATAGCTCCTCTAAAAGCAGCCTCTGTAGTGGGATCACATTGAACAGTTGGAAACCTATGGACTCTAGTAGCTATAGCTGGTCTACTTCGACCCCTTTTCTCCATCTGAGTAGGAACCACTAAAGGGGAACTCTCAGTATTTCCAGCTGGTGTAACTTTTTTGATGGCTGTACCTTAGGAGGCATAACCTAGAAATGCATAATGCACGAGTTAGAAAGGAGCTTATAGAGTTAACCTCTATTGCATGAGCTCAGAATAAAAAACAAGTGTAACCCTTCCTAATGTCCCATAGCCTCTTTCTTATAAAGTGTGGTGCAAAACAAACCCATAAACAAGACTCTACTAGACACAACTTCATAGACTCCCTAGAACACTCAAACTCTGTGCTTTGATACCAAGTTTGTCATGCCCTTGGAAGGCACCCTTGGCGTGGCCGACACTTGAAGAACCATTGTTGATTCTCTAAGAGAACCACCTAGCCTTATCATCATATCATACTCAACAACGGTAGAATATTCAAGAAGGACTATCGGGTACATAAACAAATCCCTATCAATAATAGTTTCCAATGAACAAGAGTTGGAAAATAAATAACAAATGGTAATCCTCTACTCAATGTCTATGAACCCTCTATCTAACTATCTAGATGGTATCATGATAGGCCATGGTTACCCCAATTAAAGAAAAAAAATACTCAATGAAAATTAAAAGGGCTCCTCCATATAGCAAGGAGGGCTCTCTAATATGGATTCAAGAAGCTGGACCTCAACAATGTGCTAGTTGAAGTCCCCTATCAACTGTATTTGCACCATTAATGATGTAGCCCAAAATGGACATCAGCAAATGGAACATACTAGTATGTGAAATGGCTAAGGAAGTAGGTAAAGCTCGGCTCATACTAGTCAAGTCTACTAAGAATTCAACTCATCAAATCATGACTCAACCTAACAAATATTCAAGTTTATAGTTTAAAGTCATGCTTTAAAAATAGACTCAGTGTTATGCTACTCAATTTGTAACATATAATGCTCAATCGGTGTTTCCTGGGAGTTTTTCCTAACCGACATCCAATCCCACCACCTTTAGTTTAGTGATGCACAACAAAGACAACGTTGTTGCCATGTCCGTCCTAAACTTGCCAGGGTAAAAGATGATTAAACTCTCTTGGATCCAAAATAAATGTACATCTTTCAGGGACATAAGTCGCCCAAATTAACAGTGCAACTATCCTACGCTGGCAACATAGTTTATGGGTTAAAGTAGTTACCTACTCGCTCTCATATCGATTCTCAATACTCCTTCCAAGACTAAACATTGTCACGATACAAGACTATGGTCTAGATGTGACATGGAAAAAAGGAACCCGAGAGTCCCCAAAAAAACCTTGAAGTATCCAAGTCCACATCATTGGTTAGGAAGCGTAATCAAATAGTAACCACATAATACTAAGGGATGGGTAAGTAGGACTCACTCTATGGGGACAAACGGGACTCAGGACCTTCCACATTTCCACACCAAACATGCAAACATGACATTTGTCTGTAATAGATCCATAATAGCCATTTCAATAAGGTAACCAATAACATAAGCTACGAATACATCACATAGCATATATATATATATATATATATATAAAATCTACGTGAGTCTACAAGATGTCAAATAATGCCTCTAGTCATAAGATTGAACGAGAGCCAAGACATGTCCCGGGCTCACCCACAAATAAGAAAGTAGACATAGGATAACATAGATAGAGTAAGGTGGCTTGTCCTTGGAAGATGAGACTCCCCACAAGTTCAACCTTCGAAATTTGAGCTACTCGTCAAACGGTGGGCCACATGGCCCGTAACACACCACACAGACCGTGTGTGTCGCCGTATGCCCTCCTTAGTTTGAAACTCTCAGTTGAATTCTCATAATAAAAATTATTGCCAAGTACCTCTCCTCTGGAGACCATACGGTCCGTGTGGCTTCACACTGGCCATATGGGCGTCCTGTGAAGCAACACTTGGTAAAATTTTCTCCTAGGCCAATGTTATGAGATCCAATAGTCATTCAAAAATCCGGGTCCTTACATCATTTCTCCCTTGGGAACATTCGTCCCTGAAAAAGAAATGATAAGGCTTAAGAGCTTGTCTTGGAACATGAAATCTCTAAACACAAGGTACAATGCATTGTTCATCATTTAAAACTCATAGAGCCTTTAAAACCCATATCAAATGTATTCAAATCATTCAACATCATGAAAATAATGTTCGCGCACATATATGCATGTCATATCATGAGACTCAAGAGTGAAAGAATTAGGACTATTTAGAAAAGGATTAACCTAGTACCTTAGGCTTGAGTTGATTAGAAAAGATGGGGATATCGCTTCATCATGTCCAATTCCGCCTCCCATGTAGCACTCTTCACGTGATGATTTCTCTAAAGAACCTTCACCGAAGCCACATCCTTGTTACGAGCTACTTCACTTGTCTATCCAAAATCTCCATCGGGACTTTCTCATAAGATAGGTTCTCCTCAACCTCGATTCCTCGCAATGGCACAATGGTGCTAGGATCGCCAGTTAACTTCCTCAACACAGACACATGGAAGACCGGGTGAATGGAACTCAATTCCAGAGGCAACTCCAGCCTATAAGGCACGTTCTCGATCTACTCAACGATCTCACAAGGGCCAACATACTAGGGGCTTATCTCTCCCTTCTTACCAAAATGCATCACACCCTTCATAGTCGAAACCTTCACATACACCCAATCACTAACATGAAATTCAAGATCCCTCCTTAGAAAATCCTAATAGGAGTTTTAGCGACTTTGTGCCGTCCTCAACCTTTCTCTAATTACCTTCAATTTTTTCATAGCCTCCAACACTAAATCCGGGCCAATGAATTCCATCTCTCTGAAATTAAACCCTCCCACCGGTGACCTATACCTTCTCCCATACAAGGCCTCAAATGGTTCCATACCAATGCTAGCATGAAAGCTATTATTATAGGCAAACTCAATGAGGGGAAGGTGATCATCCCAATTACCCTTAAATTAAACTCCAACACACAAGCCCTCAACATATCCTCTAAGGTTTGAATAGTCCTCTCAGCTTGCCCATCGGTTTGAGGATGAAAAGCGGTGCTCAACTTAATCTTATTTCCAAGTCCCTTCTAAAATGACCTCTAAAAGTGGGAAGTGAATTGGGTGCCACGATCCAGTATGACAGATCTAGGCACACCATGAAATCTCACCAATGCTTCGATGTACAACCTTGCATACTCCTCACCGCTATAGGTAGTGTTGACTAGTAGGAAGTGAACTGACTTGGTCATCCGGTCAACGATGACCCAAATGGAGTCGAATTGCTTTCGGGTTTGAGACAAACCAACCACAAAGTCTATGTTCACATCTTCCCACTTTCATGTGGGAATCTCAATTTCTTGACCCAAGCCACCAGGCCTTTGGTGCTCTACCTTCACTTGTTGACAACTTGGACATTTGGATACGAACTTAGCTATGTCCTTCTTCATACCATGCCACCAATGCACTTCCTTCAAATCTTGATACATTTTAGTAGACCCCGGGTAAATAGAATAATGAGAGTTGTGAGCCTCACTTATGATCACCCTCCTAAGATCATCCACATCCGGAACACAAAGCCGGTCTTGGTACAAAAGCATACCATCTCCCCCTTGGGAGAACACCTCAATATCCTTTTGGGTTACCAACTTCTTTTACATCAACCATTACAGAAGATTTTGCCTTCCTTTGAACATGGATACCACCATTGCTTGAGTTGGTTAACCTGACACCCAATCTAGTCAACCGGTGAACATCCTTTGCTAACTTCTTGATTTCCTCTTCAACACGTGTCACACTTTGCATAGATAGACCACTGAGAGCATTGGCTACAATATTGCCCTTCCGGCATGATATTGGACACTCATGTTGTAATCCTTTAGGAGTTCTAACCATCTCCTTTGCCTTAAGTTAAGACCCCTTTGAGTGAACACATTGCAAACTCTTATGATGGGTGAACACATCAACGTGAACCCCCATACGAATAGTGTCCAAATCTTCAAGGCAAAGACTACCGCCGCCAACTCAAGATCATGCGTCGAGTAATTACGTTCATGCACCTTTAACTTCCTTGATGCATACGCTATTACTTTACCATGTTGCATAAGAACACAACCCAACCTAATCTGCGAGGCATCACAATACACCATGAATCCGTCTAAGCCATTTGGTAAAGTCAAGACAAGAGCCGACGTGAGCCGATCCTTTAAGGTTCAGAAACTATGATTTCATTTATCTTACCACACAGAGATACCCTTCTTTTGAGTTAATTTAGTCAACGGAGATGCAATAGATGAGAACCCTTCAACGAACCTTCTATAATATCCAACCAACCCTAGAAAGCTTCGAATATCCGAAGGAGTCAACAGTCTGGGCCAATTCTTCACGGCCTTGGTCTTCTTCAGATCCACCTTGAGACCATCACTGGACACCACATGGCCAAGAAAAGCCACTTTAGCCAACCAAAATTCACATTTTCAAAACTTGGCATACAACTTCTTCTCTCTCAAGATTTGTAGAACCATCCTTAAATGATCCCCCCACTCCTGCTCACTTCGGGAGTAAATGGGAATGTCGTCAACAAAGACCACAACAAAACTGATGAGGAATGGATTAGACACCCGATTTGCCATATCCATGAACACGCCTGAAGTATTGGTTAAGCTGAATGACATCACCACAAACTCAAAGTGCCCATACCTTATCCAAAAGGCTGTCTTGGGAATGTCACACTCCCTAGCCTTAAACTGATGATACCTGGAATGAGATCAATCTTTGAGAAATGAGTAGGCCCTTAAAGCTGGTCGAACATGTCATCAATCCTATGCAACATATACTTATTCTTAACGGTCACTTTATTTAGCTACCTATAATCAATACACATTCGAAGAGATCCATCCTTCTTTCTTACACAGAACACAGGAGTACCCCACAGAGATATACTAGGCCTAATGAAGCCTTTCACCAAAAAATCCTTCAATTGTTCTTTTAACTCTTTCAACTCCACCGGCGCCATACGATAAGGAGGAATAGAGATAGGCTGAGTATCTGAAAGAAGATCTATCCTAAAGTGTATCTCCCTTTGAGGAACGTCGAGTAAGTCTTCAAGGAACACATCCAAAAAGTCATTCACCACGGGAACTGACTCAAAAGTAGGTGATTCGGACTCCATATCCTTGACTCTCACAACATGATAAATGCACCCTTGGAAATCATTTTATGGACCTTGAGGTAGGAAATAAACCGACCTTTAACAAAGGAGTCGCTACCCTTCCACTTAAGACCGGGCTCACCAGGAGGTTAGAACTTGACCTTCCGAGTTCTACAATCTATAGAGGCACATGATGCATGCAACCAATCCATCCCAAGAATCACATCGAAATTGAACATCTCAAGTTCCACAAGGTCACACAGGAAAATTTTGTGCAACACATAAATTGGAAAACCACGATAGACTATATGCGCAATAACAAATTCACCCACGGGAGTATAAACTGAGAAATGATCCTTCAAAATCTTGGTACTCAAACCAAATTTAACAGCCAATAGAGGAGTCACAAAAGACAATTTGCACCCAAGTCAAGCAGAATATAAGCATCAAAATCAAAGACTTTTAACATACCAGTCACGACATCCAGAGCTTCCTCAACATCCTGACAGGCATGGAGTGCATAGAACCTGTTGGTCCTTGGGGCAACACCTTGGGGAGCTCTTTGTTGGCCTTATATGCCTGGAGCCACCTGACCTTGGCCTCTGCGAGAATTCTTAGGACAATCAGCAACCTTGTGATTTTTATCACCACACCCATAGCAAACACCCAGATCCTTCCAACAAACACCCGTATGGGGCTCCATACTTGCTACATAGAGGATACCTCTGTCCTCCACCAACCGGTGCCTTAGGAGGAGGAGGTATCCGAGCACCAGAACCTTGGCCCTGTTGGAAGCAACCAAAGCCACCATTTCGAGTACCAAAGGATCCACCATCAAAACGGGCCCTCTTAGGATCGTGTACCCTCCTCTCCTTGACTTTCTCCCCTTCGATCTGTTTAGCATACACCATGAGTCTCGAAATATCAATATCTCGTATGAGCATAATAGTATAATATTCTCTTACCAGCAAATCAAAGATGCCAGAAACGAACTTGTGCATCCTTGCACGAGGGTCAGCCACAAGTGACAGATCATACTTGGAGAGCTCTGTGAATTTGAGGGCGTAGTCCCTTACACTCATACCTCTTTGCTTGAGGTTGATAAATTTAGTAATCTTGGCCTCCCTAAGCTCTAATGGAAAGAAGCGATCCATGAAAGCAAGTTTGAACTCATCCCAATTGATATCACCACTGTAAACCCTCTCCATAGACCATTGGGTGTACCACACCTGAGCCACATCCTTCAGTTTGTAGGCAGCCAATTTAGCCTTCTCCTTAGAAGTGACACCCACAATTTTCAATATCTTTGTGAGCTCATCAATGAACTCTTGAGCATCCTCATCAACCTTCGACCCATGGAACTCTAGAGGATTCATCCGGGTGAAATCCCTACCCTAGAAGCAGTTGTAGATCCCGTGGTAGATTAGCCTGCCTTCTCTGAGACGTCACTACCTGGGAAAGCATGGAAAAGGTAGCATGGAATCCAGTGTTTGAGATAGGTTCATCCATAGGCTCTTAGGGTGCCTGATCCTCATCCGGCGGAGCCGACCTTGGTGGGTGGGGTCTTCCTCGAGGCATCTTCTGATATGGAGCAATGACACCATCAAGATAGGGAGACCAAATATGTGAGCCATAGCACGATGTAAGACATGATAGAGTGAGGCAATCCCTAGAATGTCTTCATAGCCTCCCACTCATAGGCATGTTTCACTTCACACCCATGAATAGGACTCTATTTGATCCACCATGTTGGACTCCGAGGACCATTTATAAATATACGACTTTGATACCATCTTTTGTCACGAACCAAGACTAGGGTCTAGATGTGACACAGCGAATGGGGACCCGAGAGTACCCAAATAAGCCTCAAATTCTCCAAGTCCACATCATCGGTTCAGAAGCACAATCAAATAATAACACATATAGTAAGGGATGGATAAGTTGGACTCACGCTATGGGGAAAAACAGGACTTATGACCATCATAATTTCCACACCAAAATGCAAACATGACATCTGTCTGTAATCTATCAATAATAGCCATTTCAATAAGGTAAATAATAACATAAGCTTTGAATACATCACATAGCATATATATATAAAATCTACGGGAGTCTAGAAGATGTCCAACAATGCCTCTAGTCATAAGATGGAACGGGGGCCAAGAAATGTCCTAGGCCCACCCTCAAATAAGAAAGTAGACATAGGATAACATAGATAGAGGAAGGTGGCTTGTCATTGGAAGATGGGACTCCCCACAAGTTCAACCTTTGGAATTTGAGCTACTGATCAAAAGGTGGATAGTCGCAGCACTCGGCCCCTACATGATAAAATCATGTAGGCATAGAGTATGCGATAGTATGTTTGAATGTACTAACTATATGGGCATGCAATGCATTTGACTTATCAAACCTACACTTCAATCTTCGATGGCAAGGGCACAAAACATAGAAAGAATTATATATCCTTGAAATTTATGATACATGAATGCAGTGATGTTCATAATTAGCGGGGATATGACCTCAACCGACCTGAATAAGACTAAGTGAGCTAGTAATTGTAATCCCGATGAAATCCCCTCATCGATATAGAGGTGGTCTACTTGCCAAAGGTAAACTAGAGTTTACCAGAACATATCCCATTTTATATGAAGCAATCCCTGAGGGGAACATATCCCCATTTCAGAAAGGATTTTTCATATCATATCATAATACTTCACCTTACAGGAACATATCCCATTTCGTATGAAGCAACCTTCGTTACGGGAACATATCCCGTTTTGCTATAGGATTCTCATAACATATGCTATGTACATAATTCGAGGAAAGGGAGAGGCCCCTTGGGGATAGCCTCGACGCCCCAATCCATCGGTGCTAGGTCAACATTCCACGAGAATACGTATGTATATATACATACTTTCAAAAGAAAATAGTCATTACAAATCCGATGAATGCATATTTAGGCTCAAATCCCAAATCATAGCTTGTAGTTATGATATTCATGCATAGGACTAGCTCGATTACAAATGCAAAAATGGTGCAAGCACCCAAAATGTTCGTAGGTAAACCATAATCATTGACATATATGTGATCACATTTTTGTCATAACCAATATCTTATTAAAATTATTTCATAAAACAAGATTGGGTTTAGCCCGCTTTATACTTTCCATAAAGACCAATGTTCATGAATGCAAACGCAATACATGATGTGAGGATGGCATGGGTAATATAGATTCAAGTTAAACTCAATATTATAACATGAAATTGAGTAAATCCATAATTAAATCAACATCTAAATCATAATTAAATCACCCATGCATAAATCAAGCTTCAAAGGGGACATGCATGTTCATAACTTCAATGTAAATCATCATAATAGGGATTAAAGTAATTTAAAATCATAGATGAAGTAAAAACCCATACATCAATTGGATTTAATAAGATCATATAATGAGAACCCACATTTAACGTAAGGCAAAATTCATGAAAATCACTTTAAAAGAGTTTGGATCTTCTTGATTGAAAGGGACCAAGATCAATCCCACATACCTTGATTAAAAAGATGAATTTGAGAAGCATTTAGCTTGAAGTTGAATCCTCTAATTGAACCCTAGATTAAGCTTTGAGAGAAGGAATCAGAGAGTATTTTAAGAGTTGATTTTAGTGTGATTTAATGAGAATAAATTAGAGTAGAAGGGTATCAACTGATTTAGGGATCTAGGTTAGGCAAAAAGGTCATAAATCACATTTAAAATAAGTCGTAATTACGTAAAAGTCATAAATGAAATGGATGGAAAATGGACCCTCATGACTTCACTGACACCTACACGGTCGGTGAGTCAATTCACAGCCCATAAACAATGCCCTTCAGGTGACACTTAAACAAATTTCGCTGATGCTCAACACTTAGAATTTTTTCAAAGAAAAAGGGTGCCCTACGGATGGCTACACGCCTCGTGAGTCGCTACACGGGTCGTGTCAAGAGTTGTGTGATGACAATTAGAAAAATCTTGGACGAAAAAGTTACAAGACGGTAATTCTGTACTTAGAAAAATTTCACGTTGTGAGCTATGCGGTGTGCGACACGGCCCATAACACACCACACGGACCATGTGGCTTCACGCTGGTCATGTGGGACTCCCGTGGAGTGACACTTGGTCAAATTTTCTCCCGAACTAACGTTATAAAATTTGATAAATTCGTTTGAAAATTTGGGTCCTTACAAGTATGCTCGTGCCAATCAACTAAAATCTCATCTCATAGGATTTTTTCCAATCAACTCAACTCGATTAGTCAATAGGTCAACCAATCTGAATCATCAATCGTATGGGAACTAAAGATTCTGACACAAGTCAAATGGTCATTTAGACTCCGCTCAATCATGCTCATCACAATAATAGAAGTAAGATGCTCATGAAATATGCTCATATGCGGATAATATGCTCCTCATGCTCAATCACACTCAATTACTTAACTCTGACAATTATAGTCATGGTCTCAATCCAATCAGTGCAACAAAAGTTATATAGAATGATGCAATTAAAAGTTCATAGTACTGAAGGAAACTTTATTACTTCAATTACATATGATCAACATGTAACTCATTGGCTCATTCATAAATATGCATAAAGACTCAAAATTATTGCCAGTAATTCAAAGATTAAGATCATGAGATTTTCCTTACTCAATGCTTATACTTGAGCTCGACTCAAGTAGGTAAAAGGGTGCATGGATGGACTCAGTCCTACGATTGAGGAAGCCTTAGAAACCTGGAACTACGAAGAATGGTCAACTCTTTGACGATCCTCAAGCATAAACTCAGAACCCTCTCTTTTCTCCCTTCTTCGATACTCTCAAGGTTTCTGAGTGTATAATGCGGAGTAATACACCTAGGGTACTGATAAAGGACCTAAAACAACTCTAAAACATCATAGGTTTTAATTAAAAATGGTAGGAATGGATGAAAATAACCCTCTTAAAAATTGTCGAGTTGAACCAAGACCCCATCGATGGATTGTAAGTGACCCCTTGTAGATGGAAGTGCCCAAAATTTGGGTTATTGGAAATCAGACATATGGTTCTAAGAACACATTTCTATAGGTTTTAAGATGAGCTATAAGCCATCTGGTAACTCGTCAGTCAAAGGTTAAAAAATTTTAGTTTCTGGAACTTCAGGTTTGAAACATTTTCCATGGTTCGTAAATGTGATGACGAGCTATTTGGTATCTCATTGTTCAATATACAGAAAAGTTGGTTCTTGAATCATCAACCCACGAAACACATTCCACTGATCGTAGAATGAGGTATGGTCTGTATATGTCTCATACATGTGCCTCAGACGTAGAAAATTTTTACTAAGTCACAGCAAAACCACTAGGCCTCATCTATGGGCTATAGATAACTCTACAGGCTGTAGATAACCCTTCGTGGTTTCTTCTAGTGACTCTTTTGAGATATTTTTCTCAGTTTTCTCTGGGCATCTACGCGGAGTAGGTAGGATAAATTAGGGGGTGTTACATGTCAAAACTTTTCTTTTCTTCTTTTTTTTTCTAAAGGAAGTGAAGCCCTAATTGATTTTAAAATTCACAAGGGCATTTTAGGATTTTGGACTGCACATTTGGGCTTTAAATTAATTCTTTTGAGCTTCTAATTTAACAATTATATAATATATAATTAGTATGTAGAAAATAAAGTGCTATAATATAATCTTTTGCTAATGATTGGCATAAATATAGATTTTTAACTAATTTAATAAGTAAGGAACTCAAAAATAAAATGACGATAGAAAGTTTAAAAAGTAGCTTTACTAGTAACTCTTGACGACCATAAAAATTATAGGAATAACAATTGTAATAGTAGCAAGTAGTAAATTTAATTTAAAAAATAGTAAAAATATTATTAATTTAGAAACTCAAATAAAGTGTAATTTAAAGAAACAAGTATCAAAATTGGGTGCCAACAGTTGTCCTTCATTGACTAGTGAACCAGCCTAATTTGTTCCACTTTAGGGTGAACACACCCAGTGTATCGTATTTGAGAGTGGAGGAACCTAATGTGCTCTATTTTAGAGTGAACGAACCAATATGTTCTATTTTAGGGTGAACAAACCTAGTGTATCCTATTTGAGGGTGAGGGAGCCCAATTTGTTCTATTTTAGGGTGAACAAACCCAATGCGTTTTATTTTTGGGTGGACGAACCCAATATGTTCTATATTAGGGTGAACAAACTCAATGTGCTCTATTTTAGGGTGATCGAACCCAATGAGTTCTTTTTTAGGTTGGACGAACCCAGTATGTTTTATTTAGGGTGAACGAATCCAGTATGTTCTATTTAGGGTGAACAGATCCAATGTATCCTATTTGAGGGTAGATGAATCTATTGCATCCTATTTTAGGGAGGATAAACCTAATATGTCCTATTTTAGGGTGTATGAACCTAATGTATGATGCAAACTTACAAATATGAATCTTGGTGCAATCTAATGAGCATGGTGCGATTTCTTTGGATTAGAAAAAATTGATAATTTAATATTAAGAGCCTATAGCAGTGCTTTGCACTATTTAACATCCAAAATACAATGCAGAAAGATTGGTGTTCTATCTTTATGATAGTGAAGATTCATAATATAATGCAAAGAGCTTGGTGTAGTGCTTTTGTGGTAGCGATTATTCCAACTGCAATGCCTTAATATTAATAGTTCAATGCAGCATTAGCGAATACCTATAGTGTGTTGCTCATAATTTAATAACCTTCTATCTCAGTGAAAGTTATTTCTAAAAAATTCCCGCACTCAAAGAAAATGAGGAATTTCAAATTTAATTTTCAAAGAACTTGCACCATGTGAATGTTGCAAATTTTAGTTTGATGTCGAGCCTTGTAGCGTTATTATTAAAGAATAACTAAAAAACAAACCATGCATTACTCAAAAAAACTTTTTAGTATAAAAGAAAAAGGTCGCCTTGCATTGAACTATGAAACTTTGACTTTGAATTTGCATTTCTTGTTGCTAAGGTATTGAAGCAATCTGATGGCAAATATAGCATGTGACCTTGACACTTCAATTTATCAAATAATTATAGGTCATTCCCAAAGCTGTCCTAGTTTTCACAATGGGAGAATATAATTTTTAATATATTGAGATTGAACTCTAACATAAGCGCCTCATATCTCGCTACTAATAGGAATCAGGTCGTACGTAGTTTATTCCAAAAGTCTAGAAAGGATTTAAAAATAATAGATATTCCCATAAGGAGGGCTAATGATATTCTCAAGTGGTGAGACAATAGCCTTGCAAGTCCTCTTAACTAGTTGCATGCTTTCTTTTCAAGAAATTTAGTGGTAGTTTTGATGGATCACCCTTAACAATAATTGCACTTGTGGTTGTGATATTACCATCATTGATTACAGGCTCTAGTTGTAGCTTTATATTGCCACTTTCAATTATGCTTTGAATATTGAATTTCAGTGCATGACAATCTTCAATATCATATCCTTGAACGTTTGAGTGGTAAGCACAACTCTTGGATAGATCAAAGTTTTCAGACATGTACTTAGGAAGGAATCCCATTCTTGCTTGCAGGATCCCATTTGCTTTCAATTTCTCAAATATATTGCATATGGCTAATCTAATGGAACAAAGGACAAAGATTTCACCTTCTTTTATTGTGAACTATATTCTGCTAAGTGAAATTGTTGGCGACTATATTGAAAATTTAGTCGGCGAGGAGACACATTTCAAAGTTTTAAAGTGGTTGGAGATTGCAAAAGCTGATGACTTTGATGGGGCTAAGGTTGGTACATAGTCATGAAAACTGAGTTATCTTCTCTCCTTTCGTGTTTTGGATTTTTTGACATGGATATTCTGGAGTTGTATGGGATTGCCTATACTTCCTACCAGTCACCAGCCTCGCCAAGTAGTGATGGAGGTCAATTTTAGCTCATCGACCTATTGGATCTCCATATATGACATGGGAGTAGTGTATAGGGGTATTCCTACAAATATTTATGCCATATAGCCTTTGAGATAACCGCAAGGAAGAGTGATTGATTTCAACACGGTTTTATGTCCATTTCTAACTATAAGGCCAGATTTCATACATTGTCCTTATATGCCTTGACCAGCATCCTTACTGAGTTCGAGATGATTGGATTATTTGTGATGGATGAAAGCACTTTTTAGAGTGTAATGGATTACACTCGTATTATAAAGTGCATCAGACATGAGAGACAGTATGGCAGGCATTAGCACGATAATTATAGTTGACGCCCACTCTGTGAAAGGGAGTTTTAGAGGTAGGGCCATCAGGGTCGGGTAGACCACGTGGCCCTAAGAGCTTTTGATAGTTTGATAGGCCTCGATCTACTCAAGCGGGCTATGATAGTTCCTTCGGTGCACCTAGGCGTGGCGGCTTTTTAGGACAACCATCTTAGAGGCAACAGACTAGGGCTTGTTTTCATTTTGATGAGTACTGGCACTTGGCCCATCGTCATCCTTACCATGCACCTCTAGCTTAGACTTTAGGTTCTCAGCCAGCTTATCCAGCCCCATCACCGGCCTCGAGAGATGCACCCTAAGCAATGAAGGGTATTACTAGAAGGATCGTGGTATCAAGAGAGGTGGTGCATATGGTGGCCCACAGGCTAGTGGTGTGCATAGAGTTTGTTATACTATCCTAGATAGAGTTAAGGTAGAGGCCTCTAATGTAATTATCACAGGTATGGCTCCAGTGTGCCATCGTTTAGCTTCAATTTTATTTGATTCAGGATCTATTTATTCTTATATGTCAACCTATTTTGCTTCTAATATCTATATTATGTGTTAGCCACTTGCAAAGCCTATTTGTGTTTCCACCTTGGTAGGGGACTCTTTAGTGGTGAATTGAGTGTATCGAGGTTGTATGCTGACTTTTATGGGGAGAGATATTGTTGCTGACTTGATATTGTTGGATATGGTTGACTTTGATGTGATGTTGGGCATGGATCGGTTGTTGCCTTATCATGTTATTCTTGACTATCATGTGAAGTCTGTGACCTTATCTTGCTCCGACTTGCCTTAGCTAGTATGGACTAGAGCACCTAGCTCCTATCCTAAGGGTGTTATTTCTGATATGTATGCTTCTCGGTTGATGGAGAAGGGATTCTTGGCATATTTTTCTCATGTGTTTCCACCTTGGTAGGTGACTCTTTAGTGGTGAATTGAATATATTGAGGTTGTATGCTGACTTTTATGGGGAGAGATATTATTGCTGACTTGTTATTATTGGATATGGTTGACTTTGATCTGATATTGGGCATGGATTGGTTGCTTCCTAATCATGTTATTGTTGACTATTATGTGAAGACAATGACCTTATCTTGCCTCGACTTGCCTTAGTTGGTGTGGACTAGAGAACCTAGCTCCCATCCTAAGGGTGTTATTTCTAATATGCATGCTTCTCGGTTGATGGAGAAGGGATTCTTGGCATATTTTTCTCATGTTTGCATGTTCATAGGAGCCCCTATCATTGGTAACTACAAGGGTTGCTAGAGAGTTTATGGATGTATGTGTTCTCAATTGACTTACCAGGTGTTCCTCCGGATTGTGACATTGACTTTGCTATAAATGATGATTGGGTAGTAAGTCTATACCTATAGCTCCTTATTGGATGGCCCCGACTAAATTGAAGGAGTTGAAGGGACAATTATAAGATTTGTTGAAGAAGGTATTTATCCATCCGAGTGTATCTCCTTGGGGTGCTCTTGTATTATTTGTGAAAAAGAAAGATGGTACTATGCGTATATATGTTGACTATCGTCAGCTTAACAAAGTGATCATTAAGAACAAATATCCTTTGCCTCGTATTGATGATCTCTTTGACCCATTTACAGGGTGCCTAAGTATTTTCCCAAATTGATTTGAGGTCCGACTGTCATCAATTGATAGTTCAGGAGTCGAATATCCTAAAGACAACATTTAGGACACGTTGTGGGCATTATAAGCTTGGGTTATGTCCTTCAAGTTAACTAATGCCTTGGTTGCTTTCATAGAGTTGATGAACCGAGTTCTCAAGCCCTATTTAGATATCTTTGTGATTTTGTTCATAGATGATATCTTTGTTTATTCCAACATCGAGGCTGATCATGTTCAATATTTGAGAACCGTACTTCAGAGATTAAGGGAAGAGAAGTTGTTTAAAAAATTCTCAAAGTGTGAGTTTTTGCTCGAGTCAGTTGCATTCCTCGGGCATGTGGTGATAAAGAATGGTATTATGGTTGATCGGGCTAAGGTAGCAGTTGTTTGTTAGTGGGCTAGGGCTATTTCTGTGACTAAGATTCGGTGTTTCCTTGGTTTGGTAGGGTATCATCAATGTTATATTAAGGGATTCTTCTATATAGCAGCCCCATTGATTGGGTTGACTTAGAAGGATGTGGCATTCCAGTGGACGAATGACTGTGACGTGAGTTTCCAAAAGCTCAAGGATTTATTGACTTTATCACCCATTATTGCTTTGTCTGAGGAGGGAGTGCAATTTGTAGTGTATTATGATACTTCTAGTATGGGTTTGGGTTGTATATTGATGCAAAGAGGGAAGTTGATAGCATATGCCTCTACACAGCTGAAGGTACATGAGAGAAACTACCCTACCCATGACTTGAAGTTGGTTGCGGTTGTGTTTATGTTGATGTTTTGGCTGAATTATCTTTATGGGGGTGCATTGTGAGATCTTTACTAATCAACGTAATCTCAAATACATCTTTTCTCAACCTAATTTGAACATGACACAACATAGGTGGTTGGAATTGCTTAAGGACTACGATATCTCTATTATATATCGCCCTGGGAAGGCCAATATAGTGGCAGATGCTTTGAGCCAGAAGACTACTAGTATGTGGAGCTTTGCATTCTTGAGGGTTGAGGACAGGCCCTTGGCTTTGGAGGTCCAGGCGTTTGCTAAATAGATGGTTCAGTTAGATATTTCTCCTCTTCAGAATATATTGGCTTTTGTTGAGGGTAGATCATCTTTGCTTAATGAGATTTGTACTCATCATTTTGAGGACTCCAGATTGTGCTTGATTCATGATAAAGTGTTGAGGGGTAAAGCCAAGGTGGCTATTATTGATTCTTATGGCATACTGAGGATTAACGGTAGAGTTTGTGTACCTAAGATGGGAGATTGGGTTAGATCGATATTATAGGAGGCACATTGTGCTTAGTACTCCATTCATTAAGGTGTGGAAAAGATGTACCATGATCTAAAACAACATTATTGGTGGTTCAGTATGAGGAGGGACATAGAAGAGTTCATGGTTAAGTTTTTTAATTGGTAATAGGTTAAGTATGAGCACTAAAAGCCAGGTAGATTGATGCAGAGGATACCCATTCCTAAGTGGAAATGGGAGAAGGTGACTATGGACTTTGTTATAGGTTTTCCCATGGCTTTGGACAAGTTTGGCTCAGTTTGGGTTGTTGTTGATTGTTTGACCAAGTTGATTCACTTTATACTAGTGAAGACTAGCTACAATGCAGAGCAGTTGGCTACATTATATATCTAGAACATTGTTGGATTTAATGGGGTACTTGTGACTATAGTATCAAGTAGAGGATCGGTGCTCACTTCTCACTTTTGGCAGGCTCTATAGTATGGTTTCGGTACCCGATTGGATTTGAGTTCAGCTTTTTACCCACAGACTGATAGTTAGTCTGAGTGTGCCATTCAGGTGAAGAAGACATGCTTAGGGCCTGTGTGATTGATTTTGGGGCCCGGTGGGACCAGAACTTATTGTTGGCAGAGTTTTCATATAACAATAATTACCACTCTAGCATTTAGATGGCATCGTTTGAGGCCTTGTATGGCCGGAGGTGTAGACCGTGGATCGGATGGTTTGATTTAGGTTCAACCGAGGTGTTGAGTGTTAATTTGCTCTAGGATGCTATGGATGGGGTCCGATTGATTTGGATTGGGCTTGTGACATCCTAGAGCCGCTAGAAGAGTTATGCCGATCAGATAGTTTGGCCTCTTGAGTTCTCTATTAGTACAGCGTGTGATCAAAAGTTTCACCCATGAAAGTGTGATGAGATTCATGAAGAGAGGCAAGCTCAGTCTTAGATTCATTGGCGCCTTTGAGATTTTGAGTAGAGTTGGTGAGATGGCCTTACCACCTTGATTATCAGCTGTCAAACCCATTTTTCAGGCATACATGCTCCGCTAATACATTCCTGACGAGTCCCATGTGATTTCTTGTGATTCTATTGAGTTAGGTTTAGACTTTTCTTATGTGGAGGAGCGTAAAACTATATTGAACATGTAGGTCCTGAGACTGAGATCCAAGGATATACCTTCTGTGAAGGTTTAGTGGCGGCATTGTTCGGTTGATGAGGCTACTTGGGAGTTGGAGTTAGATAAGCAGGCTAGATATCCTATCCTTTTTAGGCTTCAAATACTCTTTTTCCCCTTATATTTGAGGACAAACATTATGTTTAGTGGAGAATAATGTAATTACCTGGTTGTTCATTTTTGAGCTTATCCTTGAAAATTATTATTTTACCCTTTCATAAGTTCCTTTGGGCCTACTTTGAACTATCTGTATTGTTGGAATTGAAATCGTGAGTTTTAAAAGTAGAAAATATGAGTTTTGGCAATTTTAGAAGTTTAAGTTCTTAAAAAGGTGAGTTTGTGTACCATTCTGAGTTTTGGATGTCGGATAAGAGATTCATCAATTCCATTCGCTCCAGAATGTCGAAACGGGCCTACAAGAAGTTAGAGAACTGAATTCTGAGTTAGAGTGAGGTTTTTACGCCCAAAGTTGCATTTTTAGTTATTTCAAAAACCAAAGTTTATCTTTGGTCAACATCTGAGCTCAGAAGCTTGGATTGAAATTCCAAAAGTTCTAGTAGTTCCAGATGGTGAAACTAATGCTAGAAATAGTCTCGTCATAATTTTTGGAGTTGCTAAGGGAAGTGTTTGTATTTTAAGTTATAAACTAGTTTATTTACTTACATTGGTAAATCTGTTTTGGAAACCCCGAAATTGAATTTTGATCATTCTGTTGTATCAAGATGGCCATGTTGGTATGGATATATATATATATATATGGTTTGCGAAATTCTAATTTTGAATGAGTTCTGGTGCCTATTCTAGATTTTTAGTTGGACTTGTGTTTTGCTGCTGCACAGGTTCTGGTGCAGTCATTACTCTTCTCCACGTTTGCGAGTTGGTCTCCGCAATCACAGAGGTGTTTTGGTCTGCATTCTCCGCGTTCATGGGACTCCACTTGTAT
Organism: Solanum rostratum; assembly: GCA_029948455.1. NCBI lineage: Eukaryota > Viridiplantae > Streptophyta > Magnoliopsida > Solanales > Solanaceae > Solanum > Solanum rostratum. The sequence continues at coordinate 47,294,732 of CM057049.1, read as the reverse complement.
TTGCGTTCTATGAACCACCACTTTTACTCCATTTCTTGGAGCTTAAAGATTTTAGGGCAAGTTTGAAAGATAATTTTCTAAGGATTTTGTTGGGTAAGTATTTCTAGCACTATATTAATTAATTTCCATAAGTTTTATCTTGATTTTGACTTAAATTTCATGATTTTTCATGTCCAAAATTGGGAAGTTTTGGGATTTGATTTTGAAACTTTAAAGAGTGATTTCTCCTTTGATTTGAACTAAATTTTGCGGGATTTTCACCTGTAGACTCCATTTTTCATGTAGAACTCGATTTTAAAGTCAATTTTCAGATTCGACAACTTCAAATTTTAGCCTAATTTTGACCATTTTGCCCTTAAGTCTAATTCGTGCTAAATTGGGTATCAAAATGCACCTCTTGACGTGTACTACCTATTTTTTGGATAGTGATTGATCTATTAGAGGATTGCTTGGAGGTTTGAGTTGATTGAAAGCTTGTCCAAGTGCAATTTTGGCATCAAGGTAAGTTCAGTTATCCTTTTTGGGACTGGATTTGAGTTATTGGACATATTCATGTAATAATTGAAAGATTTGCATTGATGTATGAGCCAATGACATGATATTATAAAGTTTGATGGAAATATGATACTAGTTATGCCAAAATTTGAATAAATGGCGATCCTATTGATAAATTAAGATAAAATCATGAATTATAAGAAAATTTGGATATCATTATGATAATATGGGACTTTAGATAGCTTCTGGATAGAGTTGTGAATAATTGATGATGTTTGCGATAAATCTGAGATTTATGAGCCTATTTAGGGTTCTTGTGGAGCCTATTTCATTTAAATCTTGATTATTGATGAGATAGTGATGATATGGGATAATGATGGCCTTGTAATAGTGGTTAATATACATGGTATAACTCATCTTATGTGATGACTATTGTATGTAGCAATTGCTATTTATATTGCTTATACAGATACCCTTGAGGGGATGCATTGGTGTGCACTTATCTTATAACGAGTAGTTGCATTGGTATACACATATCTCCTAACTAATTAGTTGTATTAGTATACACATACTTTATACTGGACTGTGTGTATTGGCATACACAGATCTTCTTGATTTGGTTACATTGGTACGCACATATGTTATACATGGCTGGTTGCATTGGTATGCACCCATCATATACATGACTAGTTACATTTGCATGCACAAATCTCATTACATATGCTCTATTTGAGATATTATGATATATGTTGAGACAGTTGATTATGGCTTGCAATACCTGACACACTTTAGTATGAGCGCCACGACGCCTCGATATACTTTTGATTATGGCTTGCGACGCCTTGAGATATATAAGTACATGGCCTGTTGCAATAACTTGGATGGTCATTTTTGGCCTTATCTATTAAAATTACTATTTTACCCTTTCATAAGTAACTTTGGGCCATTTTGAACTATTTGAATGGTTGGAACTGAAATCTTGAGATTTAAAAGTTGGAAATATGAGTTTTGACATTTTCGAAGGCTTAAGTTGTTGAAAAAGTGATTTTTTGTACCATTTTGAGTTTTGGATGTTGGATTGGGAATCCATTCGCTCCAGAACGTCAAAACAGAACTATGAGAAGTTACAAAACTGAATTTGAAGTTAAAATTAGGTTTTTCAGCACAAAGTTATGATTTTAGTCGTTTTCAAAACCAAAGTTTAACTTCGGTCAACATTCATAGTTTGAAAGCTCGGATTGAAATTTTGACAATTCCACTATTTCCAAAAGGTGAAACTAATGCTAGAAATAGTCTCAAAATAAAAATTTTGGAGTTGCTGAGGGTAGTTTTGGTACTTTGAGTTTTAACAACTTGCATTGGTTAATGTGGCAAGGAGTCTATGAAACTTATTTATGATGAAACTGTTAAGTATGAATTTCTTTTTATGGTAGGGATACATATTTGGTTTGTGAAACTTTGAGTTTGGATGAATTTTGGGGATTTGTTCCGAGTACGGAATTTGGACTTGGTTGCTGGTTTTTACTGTCTTCTGGTACAAGTGCTTCTCTTCACCGCATTCGCAGAGGTCATCATGTTGTCGTTATTCGTGTTTGAAGAGTGTTGGTGTGTGAGTGAGCCCCCTACCTTTTACTTTATGCGTTCGCGGGTTGGTCTCCATGATTGCAGAGGTCTTTTTGGCAGCAACCTCCGGGCTCCCGGGCCCCTGCCCCCACTCGCGGAGAACGTTTTATACCTTGAAAGATTAAAACTCGAGAAACACCACTTTAATCTATTTTCGAATTTCCAACCTTTTTGTGGTGATTTTGAAGAAAGGTTTTCAAAGATTTTTGTTGGTTAAGCATTTCTAACCCTATTCTTAGTATCTTCCATATATTTTACCATTTTTCCCCTAAGCCTAAATTATTGCCATATGGATATAAGAATGCTTCTCTTGATGCATAGTATCCATTTATTTTATAGTGGTTGATCAATCCGCGACTCATTTGGAGGCATGAGTTGATTGAAATCTAGTCCGAGTGCGATTTCGGTATTGAGGTAGGTTCGGCTAACCTTTTTTGGGTTGGATATGAATTATTGATCATATTCATATGATAATTATGAGATCTAGATGGATATTGGTTTAATTGAGTTGATATGTTGAAAATATGATGGGAAAGTGATTTTGGTTGAGCCAAAGTATGGTATAATTTGATCTTATTGATGAACTAAGATGAAATATGATGGAATGATGATGATTTGAGATTAAATGTGACTACATGAAACTTATGTTGAGATATCTTTGAGGCGTATATGTATAATTGCGACGAGTGAGGTCCGGTACAATTAATATACTCGCACTGTCGGGATATTGATATTCTTTCATACTTGGGATGAGTAAGTTCTAGTATAATCGATACACTTGACTATTGATATATATATGAGGATCGAAAACATATTGACGATTAAAACAATAGCTGGGACACTTGAAGTTATTTCTTGAGTACATATTATTACTATGAGTTTCATGCATAGGTATTCCTATTTTAATGCTGTTCTGCAAAGTTGTGTGCATATTGGGGTTGCATCATTCATTTACATCTATTGTATTTTGATTGTGCTTTTCCCTTGACCGGGTAGGAGGCAAGGGTATTATGTTGTACATCGGTACCACCCCTCATTGACCTGAAAAGGTGGCAAGGTGGAGATTATGATATTTCCTTGACCACGAGTAGGTGGAAATGTGGAGACATTCTGATATTTCCTTGACCATGAGTATGTGTTAAATTAGAGGCATTCTGATATTTCCTTGACCACGAGCAGGTGACGATACGGTGACATTATGATATTTCCTTGTCCATGAACAGGTGGCAAGGTGGAGACATTCTGATATATCCTTGACCATCAGCGAGAGGCAAGGTGGAGACATTATGATATTTTCTTGACCACGAGAAAATAACAAGGTGGAGACATTCTGATATCCCCTTGATAGGAGCAGGTGGCAAGGCGGTGACATTCTGATATCCCCTTGACCCGAGTAGGTGGCAAGGTGGAGATATTCTGATATTTCCTTGACCAAGAGCAGGACGCAAGGTGGAGACGTTCTAATATTTCCATGACCAGGAGTAGCCAGCGAGGTGGTGACATTATGATATTTCCCAAACCACAAGCAGGTGTCAAGGTGGAGGCATTTTGATATTACTTTGACCATGAACAAGTGACAAGATTGTGAAACACTTGACATTTAGATTGATGAATTGTGCATCAGCATTTATTGTTGTATGGAACTATGGGATGTTGAAGGTACTTTTATTCATTATTATCTATATATTTAAGTGTGTACTAACCTTTTTGGATGCAAGGATAGGATTCTTCATTATTATATACTTGTTTCGATTACTTTTAACCATTCGGTTGAACCTATTGGGTACACTTTGGTATGCTCACTCCTACTTTGTTTTCTCCTTGCAGATTGAGCATAGGGCCCACACAGTGTAGTCGATAAATCTTGTTGAGTTATTATCCATCTATACAAATCTTAGTGGTGAGGCTTAGACTTCGAGTCACAGTGGGTCTTTGAGATTCTCTTTATTGTTTCCTTTCAAAGTTCTAACCAAATACTTTGAGAAAACCTCTTATTTCATTTGAGATATGTGTATTTACTTTTCAGTATTACTTAAGATGATCTTGTACTCATAACACTAGGTTTTAGGAGATTTCTTGTGTCATAGGAGTTGTTTCTACTTTATTTTATCCTCTTTTACTTGCAGTCAGATTTTGGGTCGTGACAAGTTTGGTATCAGAGTTCTATGTTAATTGGGCTTGTGAGTCAAGAGCAGGGTGTCTAGTAGAGTCTTGCGGATGAGTGTGTGGACGTTCACATCCATCTTCGGGAGGCTACGTGACACTTGATAGGAAAAATCTCATTCTTGATTCTATTCATGTGTTTCCTTGTAATACCCATTTTGGAAGTATCTAATCTACTCTTTCTACACGGATGCCGATTACTAGATCCCATCGTTCAGTGGGAGAGGGTGAGGCAGCTGATGAGGCTCCCACTCGAGGGCGAGACAATGCTCGAGATAGGGCCAGGGGCGAGGATATGCAAGAGGGGCAACTCCACCTAAGAGATAGACTAGATCAGCTTCTCTAGAGCCTGAGTTAGAGACAGAGAGACCTATAGGCTATGTTTCATCATCTCTAGTCCCTAAGGCCATGCCCTCAGTTCAGGATCTTCTTCGACGCATATGGGCTAGACATAAAAGGACTCATCCGACTCTGGTTAGTATAGATGCATTGGCTTCTACAACACTAGTTGGCCCTTCTATGGCTCCAGCTGAACCACACTTTATTCATTGTGCTCCTCTCTCAGTGGATTTTCCTCGGACTTCTATATATTTTGCCTTAGGTATTTTGGTCGAGATCTGGTTTGCAGCTTCAAGGAGCGATGGGGTATCTTCAAGAGGCCACAACTTCCTTGCATCTGGCCGAGGGCACATTTCTAAGGATGGTGGATCATGATCGCATCATATAGCATATTAGACATGATAGACCGGGTGACCGGAGGAGAATCCGATGGTAAGGACGGTTTAGTTGGCCCTCATCTCGGGCGGAGAGTTTCTGAGACAACCATTTTAGTTGTGGGAGCTCACAGTTTGTTACGTTTCTGATGAGGTTAGGCACTTCAACAATAGTTTTCCAGATTGAGTATAATCTACTCAGACTTTAGGACCTTAGATAGCAGTCAGAGACACCTCTCGGGGTATGAGGGGTGGTGCTAGAGGAGATCGTGGTACAAGGAGAGGTGGAACCCATGGGGCTCAAAGGCTACTGGTGGTCATAGAGTTTGTTATGCCATCCCAGGTATAACCAAGGCGGAGGCCTCTGATGCAGTTATCACAGGTATGGTTCTAGTGTGTCACGGTTCAGCTTCAGGTTTATTTGATCCAGCTCTACTTATTCATATGTGTCGACCTATTTTTCTTTTGATATTGTTATTATATGTTAGCTGCTTGCCGAGCCTATATGTGTATCCACCCCTGTGGGTGAATCTTCATGGGGAAAGATATTGTTGCTGACCTTATATTGTTGGATATTTTAGGTTTTAAGGTGATTTTGGTGTTGACTGGAGCACCTAGGTCCTATTCTAAAGGTGTTATATGTTATATGCATACCTGTCGGTTGATGAGGAAGGGACGCTTGGCATATTTTGCTCACGTTTGGGTTGTTCCTCAAGGGTCTTCATCATTGGGAGATACTAGGGTTGCTAAAGGGTATATGGAAGTATTCTTGACTTACCTAGTGTCCCTTTGGATCTTGATATTGACTAATGCCCCTGCTACTTTTATGGAGTTGATGAACCGAGTGTTCAAACCCTACTTAGACATCTTTGTCATTGTATTCATGGATGATATCATGGTTTATTCCAAGAGTGAGGCAGATCACGTTCATCACTGTAGGACCGAACTTCAGAGATTGAGGGAAAGGAAGTGATGTGCTGTCAAAATACATCACTTCTAATGCTTAAAATTTGGAGTTTTGTGTGTTTTCAAAGCAATGTTAGTGTATTTGATGTGTTTTTATGTTTGTTTTGTAGGATTATAGGTTTGCTACAATTTTTGGGCTAAGTGTGCAGATTTTCCTGAAGCAAAGGTTTCACGAGACCTTTTACAGGCCGTAGAGAATTCTACGGGCCGTAGAAATGGTTTCGTGTGAAATTCCAGTGAAAGATGATTTTATGAAGTTAAGTCCACGAACATGCAGAAGAGCTGTAGAAGATTTTACGAGCCATAGACTTGGTGTCGTGTCCTAAGGATAAAAAAGTGTGGAGTTGCTGAAAAGTCATCAAACGAAACCATTTACGGGCTGTAAGACTTTATATGGGCCATAGAAGGGCAGTGTAGAAGTCAGCCCCAGATTTGAAGATGTAATCTACGAAAGCCGACTACGGGCCATAAAACATTACACGGCCCATAGAAGCTCCCGTAGAGTCAACCGACCCAGATATCCTATTCCGTTTTGGTTTTGTATTTTAAACACTATAAATAGGGTTTTTAGGCCATTTTTCATAGAGAACATTTCTCGTATTTACTTGCTATCATGTGCTTTTCTTCCTGTTCACTTTCTCTTTCTCTTCCTTTCTTATTTTCCATATCTAACTTATTTTGCTTATGGGTTTTGTGACGAGGGTTCCCAGGAAACAGCCTCTCTACTTCTATGAGGTAGTGGTAAGGTCTGCGTACATCCTACCCTCCCCAGACTCCACTTGCGGGATTCCGCTGGGTATATTGTTATTGTTGTTGTTTCATAGAGAATGTTATAGAACATTAGAGAATTATAGAGAGCTTGAGTGAAACACGTGTGAACATTATTTTCTTACTTTTAATTTCAATCTTGTAATTCTTGGTGAGTAGCTTCGATTTCTTGTGCTTAATCCTCTTGCGTAAGTTCAATTATATTATTAAAATTCATAATTCTTGCACCCACACTGATCATGAGTAGCTAAATCAAAAACTAGGATTGTGGGAACCATGAAGAACTAAAAAGGTAAAATCGGATAATTCGTAATTCTTGGAAAATGTGCATGCATGTATTAATTAATTCTCTTTGGTTTGAATGATTTGTAATGGTGGCCCACGTTAGAGCTCGCTCAGTGTTACTGACTAGATCAAGGTAGTAGCGAATAGGAAAGAGTTTAGTAGCAGGATTCGGTTGATGTTTCTTGTGTAATCAACCAAGCTGGGCCAAGGGGATGTTGTACTGGAACAATAGGTAAGGGTTAGTAATGTCACACTGCGGGGATCGACTGAATTACGTAGTGAAATTCACCTCTTGCTTGGATAAAAGGGTTTGGTGAACTTTACTTACCATTTTGCATGCTACACACTGAAAAAGAATCCAGTAATCTGGTAATATCGAGTTAGGGGAACATGTGGAACACAATACCCTAGTTACTCTTCATACTTATTTAATACTAGTCTTAGTTTAAGATTATTTTTCATAGTATTTACAAAACCCCCCTCCCCCGGGGAAATAAGTTGGTTAATCCACCCGAATTGTCTTAAATTCTTCTAATTCTACCGTATTCCCTATGGAATCGACCCTAACCTCAGTTAGGTCATATATCTTGATACTGACCACTTTAGCCTCGAAAAAGAGGTATAGCTTGGGAGACATCAAGATTTTAGCGCCATTGCTGGAGAATACGACTAGGCTTGTTTAATTTTTGTAGTTCGGAAATTAATCCTTATTTTCCTTATTTTAGGTTTTTTGTTGTTTTTGTTCCATTTTAGGGTAAAGTTATAGTGTATGTCGAATACTTAAAGTCAAGGCATCCCCTTTACTCTGTTTGACCCAGATATCCAGAAAAGACTAAGAAGGATGGCACAAGATAATGCAAACAATGCAGTAAATGTAGTTGTGAATAAGAACTAGAATGAAAATGAGAATGCAAATAATTACAACCCACCTCCTCTTGAGGACATTGATCCACAACCACATGATTTCAATGCTGAAGCTTATTAGTGGAATCAATATCAGCTGAAACCTACTGCTATTGATGTTACTGAAGCCATTGTTTTACTTCCTCTACCCAATGGCACAAAGTTTATGGTTTCGAGTTGGTTGCTTCAGATGCTGTAGAACCGTGGATTATTCATAGGCCTACCATCAGAGGATCTGTGTAGTCATCTACACAATGTTGTGTTTGTCCTTAAGAGTGTAATGGGAACATAGAATCTGTCTATGGATGTTGTGGGACTTCGTGTCTTCCCATTTTCTCTAGCAAGCAACGCAATGCTATGGTTGTGAGAGCTCCCGCACTATTCAATCCCTAGATGGGCTAAGTTATTGAAGTCCTTTTATGAGAGGTACTTCCCAAGATCGAAGAAGCTAGAGTTAAAAAGTAAGATCAACAACATAGAGCAACTTCCTAGTGACTTGATTAGTACTACATGGGAGCGATTCACAAAGTTCTCAAGGAGTGGACCTGACCACAAAATTTTTGATGATGCCTTGGTGGACATCTTCTACCATTACCTAGACAAGAATAGCCAAGCATGTGTTGATACCTGCATAGGGGGCATGGTTTTAGATCAACCATTCTAAAGGACTGCTGAGAAGCTGGGAGAGGTGGTCAAGACTTATCGTGCATAGGGGCAAGGAGACACGTCATCTGTCAAAGGTTCATGCGTTGTCACTATTGGTCAGAGCAAGCAAAGATAAATAAGGAGATAATGCAAGAGATTCCCAGATTTGTACTAGCATGGAGGTGATGATGATGCATAATCCAGAACAAGTTAATTCAGTGTTCATCAGCCTCTTCGAGCACCCTTGTACGGAAATCCCTACTATGAAGAGGATGCTTGCTTCATTGTTGTTCAGACGGAGGGTTTTTGGACCAACGCCCAAGGGTCAAATCATAACTATTGGCACTAAGGTCAAGGAAACAAAAGTTGAAACTATAACAGAGATGGTGCGTTCAGAGACAACCATTGAGGTTAATATAACAGGAATAGAGGCCAAGAAAGTGATACAAGTTGGGGTCATAGAGATGGCTACATAAATAGTCCTTATGTGACACCACACTATCATGATGCCGGTGTTAGTAGTTCTAGATATGAGGAGATGTTTGACGATCTGTTGAAGAAGGCTGACACACAAGATGAGACTTTGAGGGGGATGAAGTCTGACATCTCCACTATTAATCAGAAAATCGAGTCTCATTTTGTTGCTATCAAACAACTTAAGCAAAAATTCGGTCAAAAATCAACTAAACTCAACCAGCTTCAGAGAGGTACACTTCCTAGAAATATATTTGAGAACCCAAAGAATAAAGGGAAAAGCATGGCGGTTACTACTCGTGGCGGTAAGAGTACAATTGAAACTCCTATGCCGGTAGATGATGATGATGTTTTAGAGGAAATAGTGGAAGTCAAAGATGCTGATACCAGAGATGATTGAGTCAAGGATGGGGTGAGTGATTTTGAAGAGGTGCCACAGAAGCTGAAGCCCATTCCTAGACCCCCTCCCACTTCCCTCAAAGAAATAAAAAGAAGGAGGAGGGGGGATGTTCAAGAATTTTTTTCTCTATACTGAAATAACACTCCATCAACGTCCCTCTCATTGAGGCAATGGAGAAGATGCCAGAATATGCAAAATTATTGAAGGACATGGTTACAAAGAAGCGCACTATGAGTCAGGAGCTCTCCCAAGAGCTTTAATATTGCAGTGTGATGTACTGTCAAAATGCCACACTTTTGATACTTAAAACTTGGAATTTTGTGTGTTGTCAATGTGATGTTAGTAGGTTTAATGTGTTTTTATATATTTTTTTGCATGATTTCAAGGTTGGCACTGTTTTTGGGCAAAGTGTGCAGAAGTTGCTGAATAGTGATGATCCACGAGACCCTTTACGGGCCATAGAGTATTCTACGAGCCGTAAAAGAGGTCTCATGCCATTCCGGTGAAACCCCTACATGCCATAGATGGGTGGAAGACAAGTCCGAAATCAAAGCAGCAGTTCATGAATACCCGATCATGAGCCGTAAATAGCTATATAGCCCATAGAGTACCTCATAGAGCCTGCCAACCCAGTTGTCCTATTTTGTTTTTGTTTTGTAATTTAAACACTATAAATATGTTTTCTAGGTGATTTCTTATGAGGAGCCAGTAGAGAATGAAGAGAAAACAGAGAGTTTGAGAAATGCTTGTAAACAATATTTGCATGTTTTAATCTTGTGATTCTCATTGAAGAGTTGGATTTTCTTGTGCTTAATTCTATTGTGTAAGTGCTCAATTATGTTATTCAAATTAATAAGTATTGCATTTACACAGATAATGAGTAGCTATATCCACTCCTAGGGTTGTGGGAACCATAAAGAACTAACAAGGTAAAACTGAATAATTCATTTCTTGTAACGTGTGCACGCATACATTAATTATTTCTCTTTGTTATGAACGCTTTCCAAGGGTGGCAAACATTAGAACCCACCTAGTATTACTGACTAGATCAAAGTAGTAATGAATAGAAAAAGAGATTAATTTACAGGATTCAATAGATGTTTCTCGTCTAATCAACCGAACTGGGCCAAGGGGAGGCTGTACTGGGACAATAGGTAAGGGTTAGTAATGTCACATTTGGGGGATGGACCAAATCATCTAGTGAAATTCGCCTCTAGCGTGGGCCGAAGGGTTTGGTGAACTTAACTTGCCATTTTGCATGCTACACACTGTAAAAAGAATTCGATTATCTAGTAATAATAAGGGAATCATGGGGAACACAATACCTTAGTTCCTCTTCATATTGGTTTAATATTTGTTTTAGTTTAGAATTACTTTTATTAGTTATTATACCCCTCCCCTTTTGGGAAGATAAGTTCGTTAACTAACCCGAATTGCAATTGAATTCTCCTAAGTCTACCATATTCCCTGTGGGATAACCCTAACCTTGGTTAGGTTATATATCTTGACAACGGCCACTTTAGCCTTAAAAAAGAGGTGTATCTTGGGCAACATCAAGATTTTGGCGCCATTCTCGGGGAACACAGCTAGACTTGTCTAATTCAAGTAATTCGGGAATTAATCCTTATTTCCCCAATTTTACGTTTTTTGTTGTTTTTGTTTTCTTTCACAATATAGGTGTAGTGTATGCCCAACACACGAAGTCAAGGCATACCCTTGACTCCATTTGACCAAGAGATGCATAGAAGACTAAGAAGAATGGTCAAAGATAATGCAAACAACGCGACAAATGCAACTCAAAACTGGAATGAGAATGAGAATGCAAACAATGACAATGCACCTCCTCTTGAGGATATTGCTCCACAACCACAAGACATCAATACTAAATCTTTTCAGTGGAACTAATATCAGCTGAACCCTATGGCTATGGAGGTTACTGGAGCTATTATGTTACCACTACTATCGGCTGAAACAAACTTCATGGTCTCGAGTGGGTTGCTTCAGATGTCGTAGAATCATAGGCTCCTCACGGCCTACTGTCAGAGGATCCACATAGTCATCTAAGCAACATTATATTTTTCTGCAAGAGTGTGATAGGAACACAAAATCTGTCTATAGATGTTGTGGTACTTCGTGTCTTACCATTATCTCCGAAAGGCAATGTCGTGCTATTGCTATTTGAGCTTCCAAAGCGTTTGATCACCAGTTTGTCTAAGTTGTAGAAGTCCTTTTGGAGAGGTACTTTCCGAGATCGAAGAAGCTCAAGTTGAAAGATGAAATAAAAAACTTTGAGCATCTTCCTAGTGACTCTATCAATACTACATGGGAGCATTTTATGAAGTGCTTGAGAAGTGTCCCAGACCACAAAATTGTTTATGATCCCTAAGTGGAGATCTTCTACCATGTCCTGGACGAGAATAGCCAAGCTTGTGATGATACCATTATGAGGGGAATGTTCTAAGATCAACAATTTTCAAGGACCGCGGAAAGGATAAAAGGGGTGATCAAGACAAATCATGCATGGGGAAAAGAGACAAATCATCTACTAAAAGTTTGTGCGTTGTTAGTATTGGTTAAGAGCAAGCTAAAATAAATTAGGAGATTCTGCAAGAGCTTGGTCAAATCCATATATGTATGGAAATGATGATGAAGTAGAATCAGGAACGAGTTAATGCAATTGTTCAACAACCTCCGTGAGCACCCATGTAGATGATCCCTACTTTGAGGAGGACACTTGCTTCATTGCTAATAAGATGGGGGATTTCTGGACCAACGTCCTAGGGTCTAATCAGGACAATTGGTGCCAAGGTCACGAAAACCAAGGTTTGAACTATAATCATGATGGAGCTTTCAGAGACAACCATAGAGGTTACTATGACCGGATTCGAAGCCAAGATAGAGATGCAGATTGGGGTCACAGAAACTTTCCTCATGTGCCACTGCACAACCATGATATCAGTGCTAGTTGTTCTAATATTGAGGAGATGTTTGAAAACCTGGTGAAGAAAGCTAAGACATAGGATGAGACTTTGAGGGGGATGAAATCTAACATCTCCGGCACAAATCAGAAAAACATAGTCTCATTTTTTTGCTATCAAACAACTTGAGCAACAATTTGGTCAAGTGTTAACTCTACTCAACCAGTGTCAAATAAGTACACTGCCTAGCAACACAGTTCAGAACCAAAAGAATGAAGAGCAGTGCATGGCGATTACTACTCGTGGTGCCAATAGTACCATTTGTGCCCCCATGCTATTAGATGAGGATGATGTTCGAGAGGATATAGTTGAGGACAAAGATGCAGATGCTAGAGATAATCATGGCAAGGATGGGGTGAGTGATATCGCATAGGCGCCACAAAAAATGATTCCCATTCCTAGGCCTCCTCCTCCCTTCCCTCAGAGAGTTAAAAAGGAGAAGGGGGGCAAGTTCAAGCACTTTCTCTTCATTCTGAGACAACTTTGCATCAACATCCCTCTCATTGAGGAACTGGAAAAGATGCTAGGTATGCAAAGTTCATGAGGGATCTTGTTACGAAGAAGCAAACTATGAGTCAGGAACTCTCCCAAAATCTTTAACATTGTAGTGCAATTTCTATGAGGTCCTTGGTTCAAAAGTGAGAAGATCCCGACACTTTTACCATATCCTGCACTATTAGAGATGTGGAGTCCGCAAGAGCATTGCATGATCTCGGTGCAAGAATTAATCTAACGCTCCTTGAGGTCTTCAAGAAACTAGGACTGGGAGCTCCTACTCTGACGAGCATGTGGTTGTTGATGGCTAATGTCACGGTGAAAAAGCTTGTGGGGATACTTTATGATGTGCTTGTTAAAGTTGATAAATTCATATTTCCTACAGACTGTGTGATCCTAGATTGTGAAGTCAACTTCGACATCCCAATCACCTTGGGAAGCCTGTTCCTACCCCTTGGTCGAGCACTAGTGGATATGCAAGCTAGTCAACTCGGGTTAAGATTGAAGGATGAAGAATTTTCTTCAATATATGTCAGTCAATAAAGAAGACAAATGATCTAAAGAAAGACGTTTGGGCACTTGGTGAAGTCAGACTAACCAAGTTGTCCAAGTTGTGCCATGATAATAAATTAGGTGCTACTTTGGAGGCAACCCAAGGTTTTTAATGTAATAGTTGTAGTTGTAGCTTTGTTTTTATTGTTTGGACTTGTAGGTAGTTTACTTTCTCACATTTTGGTTGTAATTTTTGACATTAGGATTGTTAAATATAGGATAACAGTGTGTTCTATGAATAAAGTGCAGGTACATGGCTAAGTCAGCCATCCTTAGCTGAAAAGGCATTAGAGAGTGCCTCTACGACTAGTTCTATGGGTCGTATATCAATCCACGAACCATACAACATCTCGTAGACACTTCCAGTAAGCAAAAGGTTATGCACTCCAATTCACGAGCCAATTTTAGGATTCGTAGACACAATTGTGCGTTGTGAATGGGGCTTGTGGACCTCAGGTATGTTTTCTTATTTTTTTTACTAAGTGTGGAGCTTTCTATGACTAACTCTATGAGTTGTTGATTTATCCATTACTCATAGACTGGTCTGTGAAACCCAGTCCTCAAGACTAGGGTTCGAACCTTCTACAAAACCATGACTTATGAATCATAAAACACTCTACAGCCCATAATCAAGGTTTCGTAGAGTCTGGGCCCATCGGTTTTGACTGACCCGATCAACATATAAATAATGGGGTCAAAATATTGTGACCCCATATTTTCCCTAAATTACAAGTCAAACTTAAACAAAACCCCTACCCCACTTTTTCGACCACCAGCAAAGAAGACCCCAACCATTTTCCAGCCACTTTTTCTGGTGGCCTTAGGGTTTCACCATACCAATTCCTCCTTAAATTCTATGGCTTAGTCACTAAATTTGGTTAGTTTCTGATCTTAAAAATGACCTTTATTTACCAATTATTGTGTGATTAAGTTGGACCTTAATTGACGAGTATGGTTGTTTGGGATGAAACCCCATGTGCGAAATTGTTGTGTTTTAAAAGTTCAAATGTATGGTTGCCTATGTATGAATATGTGTTAAGGACAAAAATTGGTGTATTTTCCTTGTCCTTGTTTTTGAATGATGTGTTTGAGAACTATGTGACCACACTGTTTGAATTAAATTGATTGCGTGCATTGAAAATTTTGAGTGTGATAGCATATGTTAGTGATTTTGATGTAAATTCATTCAAATGGGGTTGGTAGGTTTGGGAAGGCATGTTAAATGATTTTTGATGGGGTATATGTAGAAATTTTCGTATGGGGTTGTTGGTTGTGTTGATGTGAATCATATGGGGTGTGTGCGTATTACTTCATTGCTTATAAGAATATGTGGAAAAAGTCGAATAGGGTCCGTGTTGATGGACTTAGAAACCTAGGTGACTGAGTTTTCTGGCCTGTGAAGGTCTTTTATGGCCCGTTGAACCTTCCACGAGTCATAATTTCCCCTCTTATGAAATTCTAGAAACATGAAGTTTCTGAGAACCCATCAGACGAGACCTTCTATGAGTCATAGATTATTTTATGGCTCGTAGACAGGACTTGTGGATCCATGCCTTCGAAAGTGCAGACATTGGAATCAACTACGACTCAGTCTATGATGCATAAATCCTTCTATAAGTTGTACCTGGTCTCCTAGATCCCATTACAATAAACAAATACTTTGGATACTATTTCTACGAGAGTCTTCTACGGCTCACTGTTTTCACTACAGCCCGTAGAGATGCTTTCGTAGACCCCTCTATAATCAAGTCTGATATATTTTTCCATTTTATTTCTTGACTTGTAGGGCTAACCATGTTGTGTAAATGTGTATGTTTCAGATAGTATGGCCCAAAGCCGAGATGTGAGGGCATCAAAGTTATGCAGAAAAGGCTTAGAGATGACACCCTCGGGGGGAGGAGGAAACCCCCCATAGTTAGTGGATCACTTGAGAATCTTAGCGTCCGACCTAACCTGGATGCTAATAGACCATTGACACAGGCTGCCATAAGACTTAAGCAGACCCAAACCCAGGCCACTGTTGTTCACACTCCCAGTCTAATGAGGGAGGAAACAACAATATCAGCTCCAACTAGATGACTTTGTCCAGAGAGGAATCAGACATAAAGTCAGGATTCGATGATGAATCGGAGACAAAGTCCTCTACATCACCACGTAGAAATCGCCATCACCTCTATATGCTCTCACCAGTCGGTGGTATGTTGCGGGCATGTGATACATCTATGCAAAGGGCGTGTAGCTTAATGAGCGGAGAAACCATCCCGCTCCATTGAGGGGGAGCCCCGGATGATCTCCTCTGGATTATATAGTATCCATAGTCTCCAAGACATGATCAGCAGACATGGGCTCTAATGGCTGACCAAACCGCTAGGGAAGTACTTCGCAACCAAGGTATAGGAGTTCTACACATCATATGCAGCAACAATTCTCACCACTTTTCCCAAGGGGAAGAAGCCCTTCTCTTAGCCAAGACGGACGCAGACTAGAATGAGGAGTTTACAGGTGGACATCTAAGAGATCACCATTCGCCACATGTTGTTCGGGCTTAAGTTCCCAGCCCCTAAATCCATGGTAGAGTATGACCGTTGAGTGCGGCAGACCAGAGACTTAGTTCTGATGAGCGATCAGAGCCTCAAAGATGGATTGATGAGATGGGTGGCAGGTTTGATTGCTGAGCAGGATCCGGAGCCTGCATGGATAGCTACTCATATGGAATCTATTGTGAAGGCTTCTCTAAATTATTCCACCAAATTTTGATGGGTCGTTGTGAGGTCATGGATTAAACAATTCTTATAGAAAACACATTGACGTTGGAGCATACACTTCTTGTTGCTAGCATCTTGGCTGGCTATGAAATAGAGTGGGCCAGCCTCATCGTAGAGTAGATCCATGAGGTGGCCTAGAAGAGGTCTACCTCCATCCTTTTACCATGCTTGATCTATAGAATTTGTCTAGATTCAAGGGTTGAGAGTCTATATCAGCTACACTTACTGATTAAGGTCCATCGTACATTGGATGCTAGCCTAATTAAGGTTGAGGAGAACCCGGTGGCACTTTAGTGAGCACCGCACCAGCCAACTCTTATGCTAGAGATGTTCACCCCAAACCCACCTCCTAAGGTTCTACTCACCACCACCACTGCTACTATAATAGAGGAGAGGTCCCCATAGACTGACATAGATGTGGAAAGGAGGCCCACAACTACGACTCCTGCACAACAGGCTACTCCTACATAGACAATACCCGCAGGCATGGTTTACGTGTCCGCGACGTCCATTCAGGCCATGGAACAATGACTGGCCCACACTGAGTCTTAGTGGACTCAATTAGTTTTGCGCATCAGGCCCTAGGTCCACCGATAGTTATAGAGTCTGAAGGATGTATGCAGGCATACACAATCGTTACTATTCAGGATCGACTTTCAGCTATGAATGCCCGTATTGATTCCTTCAAGTTGAGAGTCTATCAGAATTTGAGCACAGCATGGCCAACATGTATGACAACCGTATTAGAGATCAAGCAGCTCTAGGCCGACATGGCAACAACATTGGACACACCGGTTGCATTCCACACAGGTTGCGCCCCTGGTGCCGGTGGTTGACTTATTTGCTCCTGAGGGACCTTCATTGCCTTCCCATTGGAAAAGGCCCTAAACCGAACTGACGAGGCCACCACACAGGTTGAGAGTGGCCAGATTTAACCACACACCGGCACTTAGATGCCCAAATATGTCCTTCTTTTAACCCAGTAATTTATTTTGTCTTTTTTGTGCGTATTAAGGAAAATGCACCTCTTATTCTATAAGGTGAAGGTAGTTATAGGCCTCAGTGAAGTCTGAGTAGCCTCATCCTATAACTACCCTAAATTTTGAATCCTAGGGCTTTTCTTGTTCGTGTTCTTTTTCTCCATGGATACTTACTTACTGTTGAACTGGGATGATTAGGATGTTTAGGTAGCATTGGTACCATATAATATTGATATCGGTGGCATATATGTGTTTTTGTGCTTTTTCTGGTGAAAAATGATACCATGAAAATTTTATTTAGTTAGTCTAGATACTAACTGTGTATGTTTAATTTTGTTGACAGTGCCTATTCTGATAAGCAAGGATAAAATTAAGATGAAAAGCATGATCACAGAGTGTGTGTTGATAGTGTGATCAGTGCCATGCGAGTGTGAGCATAATTTTCTAATTCATGTGTTGTGCTTCAATTCAAAACTTGCCCCTGTTACTCTGATTTAGATTTTAGGTTAGTTGTTTAGGAAACGATCTTAGGCCATTGTTCGTAATAGTGTACTTAGCCTAAATAACCAACCAAAGGTCTGAAACCCCTTGATCCAAATGGTTGAGCCTAACATGATCTTTTCTTTGTAAAAACCTAAGTAATCAAGCCTTATTAGATGTAAAATCCTGAAATTGGCCCTGGTCCTACCTTGAACATTATGCACCTTGATTGAGGCAATAAAACCTATGTTGAGGGTGGCTACAAAAAGTGGCCCTGGTTTTGAGGTTGATAATATGCACCTCATCTCAGGCCAAAATCCTAAGTTGATGGTGGCTTGTGTAAGGGTGAAATACAGAATGAGCGGGGAAAGTTAGTGATTTCGTCATGCCCCGGGAGGGTACCCTTGGCGTGGCCGGCACTTAGAGACTATTGTTAGTCCCCAAGCGAACCACATAGCCTCATCAAATCATTCAATCAAATAAACTCTACTAAACAACGGAAAATATAAGTAAGTAGTGGACACATCTCATCTAAAATCTCAAAAGAATTTCTAAAATAATGAACGCTAATAGAAAGAACTAGCTCATAATCTCAATATCAATGTTCAACCATTATCCATGAAGCCTCTATCACTAATCATGTGGTGCCAATGACAGATCCATAGCTACCTAAAGCAAAATAAAAGAAACAGCCCAATCTAACTCTAAAGCATGATGAAATAAAAGTAGTGGATCCTCCGGAGTAGGGGAGGCTCACAAATTAGCTGCAAATCTTCGATCTTCAACGGAGCACCTGTTGACGATCTCTAGTACCTGCCTCTGCATCATAAAATGATGCAATCCAGAGTGGACATCAATACTTGGAATGTATTGGTATGTAAAATAGCTGAGTGAAACAGAAATCGATAGAATAATATTGAAACAATATCAACTCAAAATAAACATCAAATCACATAAAATGGTCAAATGTCCATCTATAAAAGAATAAAGAGTAGAGAAGTGACGCGCATCAATAACTCAAAACTCATCAATCAATTCATACTCAACTCAAATGAGCTCACCTCCTCTCATATTATCTGATCTCATCTTAGATGGGGTCACCCCCTCTCATCTCATCTGGACTCAGAGTACTCAAGGTAGGAAATTTATGGGAGTTTCTCTTATCCGACAACAATCACTTATGAGCCAGTGAATGTACAACAATCGCGCTGATGTTGCCACAGCCATTTCAAACTTGCCAGGTATGGAACGAATTGAAACCATATCAGCTCTCCCAATATGGAGTCAGTCGTCAATAAGTCCGATATTGTTTTCAGGGACTTCTAGACAAGAGGGGACCACAATATATGTGATGGTTCTAAACCACAATATATGTGATGGTTCTGAGTCTCACCTACATTTGGCGACGTAGTTAATGAGTTCGAGTAGGACTCATTTTTACCCATTTTGGTGCTCAATACTCCTCTTGTGACTCAATGCTTATAAAAAAATCATTCAAATCAAACCAATAAACCCATAGGGACATTGGCCCTATCATCAATAAATGTCTCATACCTCATAGGGAATTTATCCCTCTCATCAATCAATCTCAATCGAGGACTCAAGATTTAGAACAATCATTAGGAAACAATCGAATAGAAACATCGGTGAAGTTCATTAATAGAGAATCATAAGACAATCATTTTCTGTCAAGGAATCATCATCCTCTCATCACAATCAACAATTTCAATTCAAGGTTCTAGACTCAACCCTCAAGTTCATTATGTATGCTTTTCAAATGAATCATGTAGGGTTATGCAAATTCTCATGAAAATATTCAATTCAAGAAAACAATTAGTATGATGATCATCAACATAGAAAATATGTAATTTCAAATCAATTTTTCAAGAAACGCCATAAAAATTTCATGCATGTAGACTCTTTAATCATCAATTCATCTATGACCTCTATGGGGAATATGAGAAAACAATCCCATGTTTTTAGTTTAGCCTTACATACCTGGAAAGTTCATATTACAATCAAAATTCGATGAATACTAGCTTTCTTGGAGAAACTCCTCGATCTCGATAGTTTTTTTAGAGTGGAAGAACATGGAAAGACATTGCTTGAAGGACTTATCTTTGATTCTTGAATTCTTGACTTAGAATCTTTAGAGTTGTTGATGAAGAACTCTAATTCTTGAAAAAGAAAAATCAAGGAATCCTTTCTTAGAATTCTTGAGTTCATGAGTTCATTTTCTTGAAACCCTAGGTTATGATTTAAGACTCTATTAGAGATTCATGAGTAGATGAAGAAATTTCGGTTGGGTGGATCAAAATTTATGAAGAATAGCTTACCTTGATGATGAATATTGAAAGCTATCTATAACTTGATGATTTTCTTGTGGATTCTTGAGCGTTAATGTTTAGTACTAAAGAAAAGGGTTTTAATTATGAAAACTCACGTTTTATGCGTTTTCAGACCTTTAAAAATAGACCCCTAAAGGTTTTAGGATAAAAGTACCCTCAAAATAAAATAAAAGGATGTTGTTTGGCTTATCCAGAAAGGATTTGCTATACGTTTGCGATGCGGAGCTGTCATAGATCTTTGGATAGATCTGCAAATCTTTAGTAAAATAGTCATAACTTTCTACTCCAAACTCTGATTAAGGTGAAATAAGATGTGTTGTTAAGCTGATTCAAAGATCTTTAGTTTGATATATTAAGGGTCGCCCAACTCGTTATACGCTAGGAGATATGGTCATTTGAAGTCGACCCTCCCATCAACTCATACGAAAACTTAGTCGGTAGAAATTCTTTGAACTTGACTTGATGTAAGAGATCCTTTTATCATCTCCAATTATATTCCCACTCTAAGGAATTAATTTTAGCATCTATACTCAATTAAGAATTATCAATTAAAATTGTATGTCATATAAAATATGACTCAATCTTAGTAAAAAAATTTTAAGGTGTTAAAGATACATGGAAAAGGAAAAATAATTGTGTACTGGGAGCAAGAAAAATGAGTGATGCCTTAGCTAAGAACTAAAAATACAGATAAATTGTAAATACAAGGAAAAATTTTGAAAAATCAAAAGAAAGCACCCTGAAAAAGCTTAAAATAGGAGAAAGGGAGAATGGAATGAAAAGTAACAGTGTTAATGTAAGGACCCAAATTTTCAAACGACTTTATCGAATCTCATAATATTGTCTTGAGAGAAAATTTGACAAAGTGTCACCCCATGGGAGGCTCATACGCCAACTGTGAAGCCACACAGACCATGTGGCCTTTAGTGGAGAGGTACTTTGCTATAATTTCGATAATGGGATTCAACAGAGAGTTTCAAATTAAGTGTGGGCACACAGCCACTCACACGGTTCATGTTGTGCAGTACGGGTCGTGTGGCCCACTGTATAAGCTCGAGACGTGAAATTTTTTTAAATACAAAATTACCATCTCATAACATTTTCATGCAAGAATTTTTCTTAAGTGTCATCTCATGGCCCTTAACACGACCCATGTAGCCGTCCGTATGGTACCTCTTTGCTTCAGAAAATTCTAAGTGTGGAATATTGCAAAAATTTGTTCAAGTATCACCTCACGGACCGTGAAGCGTTTCACAGACCGTGTCGGTGCCAGTGAAGCTGTGACGACCCATTTTTTATCCAATTCATTAATGGCCTTACATAAATTCAACTTAATTTAATTATGATTTATACGTTTCTACCTATCCTAGACCCCTAAATCGGCTGATATCCTTACATTCTAATTCATTTTCATTGAAAACACTCTCACTCTAAAATCAATTCCTAGAAATCCTCTCTAAGTTCTCTCAAGACTCAAGCTAGGGTTTAATTGATGTTCAAGTTCAAAGTAGATTTTTCTCAATTTCTGCCTCTCAATCAAAGCATGTGGGATTTATTCTTCATCCCTTTCAACCAAGAAGACCCAAACTTTTCTCAATTGATTTTCATGAATTTTAGCTTACTTTAAATGTGGGTTTTCGTTGTTTGATTTTATTTAATTCAATTGAAGTATGGGTTGTGCTTAATTTATGATTTTAAGTTAATTTATGCCCTTACATTATAGTTTTCATTGAGATTATGAAATTATGAATGTGCATGTCCTCTTTGAATCATGATTTATGCATGGGTGGTTTATAATATGATTTAAATGTGGATTAGATTATGCAGTTACTTCAATTTCATATTATAATGTTGATTTTATCTTGAATCTATATTACCCATTATGTTTTATGAAATGATTTTGATAAGATTATGTTATGCCAAGAATGTAATCACATTTAAGCCTAAATGTGCATTGATCGGATTTGAAATGACTATTGACTTTTTGAAATTGTTCATATATATACTATATGTATTCTCATGGGATGTTGACTTAGCACCGATGAATTGGGGGCATCAAGGCTATCCCCAAAGGTCCTCTCCCTTTTCTCGAACGACGTGCCTACAATATGGTATAAGAATCCTATCTGAAATGTGATATGTTCTTTTAAGAAAGGTTGCATCATACGAAATGGGTGATTTTCTTGTAAGGTGAAGTATTATATTATGATATGAAATTCCTTTCCGAAATGGGAGATGTTCCCATAAGGGGGTTTCTTCATACGAAATGGGAGATGTTCCCGTGAGGTGAAGTATGATTTACCTTTTGCAAGTAGACCACCTATTTACCAGTGAGGGGATTTTATTGGGATTCCAAGTACTAGGTCACTTGGTCTTACTCATGTCGGTTGAGGTCACATGCCCTCTATGTGTGAATATCATTAAATTCATACATCACAAATTTCATGGCTTATCTTATAGTACTCTTACTTGGATATATGATTTTTTCTATATTATGTGCCTTTGTCATCTTATATTGAAATGCAGGTTGATTAGTTAAATGCATTACATGCCCGCATACTTAGTACATTCAAATGTACTAGCGCATACTTTATGCCTACATGATTTTACCATATAGGGGCCGAGCGCTATGCCTCGATGTCCCCATAACGTGAGTCCTACTTACCCATCCCTTAGTATCTTGTGATAATTATTTGATTGCTCTTCAAAACCGATGATGTGGATTTGGATACTTTGAGGCTTGCTTGGGGACTCTCGGGTTCCCATTTGCTATGTCACTTCTAGACCCTAATCTCGGGTTGTGAAAAAAGATGGTATCAGAGCACTAGGTTTATTAATGGTCCACAGATTCTAATATGCCGCGTCAAGTTAAGTCATATTCATGGGTGTGAAGTGCACTATGCTTATGAGTGGGACGCTACGAAGGCGTTCTACGGATTGCCTAACTTCTTCATGCCTTACGTCGTGCTATGGCTCATATATTTTTTCCACTCATCTTGACAGTGTCGTTTCTCCATTTCAGGAGATGCCTTGAAGAAGACCCCAACCACTAAGGCTGGCTCCGACTGATGAGGATCAGGCACCTCAAGGGCCTATGGATGAACCCATCTCTAAAGTGAATTTCGTACAACCATTTCCATACTTACCCAGGTGGTGACATCTTAGACTAGGCAAGCTAATCTGCCACAGGATCCTACACCAGCTTCTAGGGTGAGGGATTTTACGCGGATGAATCCTCCAGAATTCTATGGGTTGAAAGTTGATGAGTCAGGAGTTCTTTAATGAGCTCACCAAGATATTGAACATTATGGGTGTCACTTCTGAGGAGAAGGCTGAATTGGCTGCCTATCAACTCAAAGATGTGGCTGAAGTACGGTACACCCAATGGTCTATGGAGAGGGTTTGCGGTGGTGATGTCAATTGGGAAGAGTTCAAACTTGCTTTCCGGAATCGCTTTTTCCCACTCGAGCTAAGGGAGGCTAAGATGATTGAATTTATCAACCTCAAGCAAGGAGGTATGAGTGTGAGGGACTATGCCCTCAAATTAAAAAAATTGTCCAAGCATGCTCAGCCACTTGTGGCTGACCTTCGTGCAAGGATGTACAAGTTCATTTCTGGTATCTCTAATTTTCTTGTAAAAGAATGTCGTATTACCATGCTCATATGTGATATTGATATTTCTAGACTGGTGGAATACGCTGAATAGATGGAAGGGGGATAAACTCAAGGAGAGGAGGGCACACGATCCTAAGAAGGCCTATTTTGATTGTGGATTTTCCGGTTCTCGGTGTGGTGGCTTTGGCCGCTTCCAGTAGGGCCAAGGTTCTACTGCTCGAGAACCTCCTCCTAGGGCACCAGTTGGTGGTGGACAGGGGTATCCTTTGTGTGGCAAGTGTGAGAAGCCCCACATGGGTGCTTGTTAGAGGGATTTAGGAGTTTTTTATGGGTGTGGTAATAAAAACCACAAGGTTGCAGATTGTCCTAAGAATGCTCATAAAGGCCAAGATCAGGTGGATCAAGGCGGTCAAGCCCAACAAAGAGATCCCCAACGTGTTGCTCTAAGGAAAAATAGGTTTTATGCACTCCATGCCCGTCAAGAGGCTGAGAAAGCTCCCGCTGTCGTAACTGGTATGGAAAAAATCTTTTGTTTTGATGCTTATGTTTTGCTTGACCCGGGTGCATATTTGTCTTTTGTGGCTCCTTTCTTGGTTGTTAAGTTTGGTTTGAGTCCCAAGATTTTGAAGGATCCTTTCTTGATTTATACTTCTATGGGGTAATCTATTATAGCACATAAATTCTATCGTGGTTGTCCGATTTCTGTGTTGCACAAAGTTTTCTCGTGTGACCTTGTAGAACCTGAGATGTTCGATTTTGACGTGATTCTTGGGATGGATTGGTTGCATGCATCATGTGCCTCTATAGATTGTAGAACCCGGAAGGTCAAGTTCCGACCTCCTGGTGAGCCCATTCTTTAATGGAACGGTAGTGACTCCTCTATTAATGGTCGATTTATTTCCTACCTTAAGGCCCGAAAATTGATTTCCAAGAGATGTATTTATCATATTGTGAGGGTCAAGGATGTGGAGTCCGAAAGATCTACCCTTGAATCAGTTCCAATGGTGAATGAGTTTTCGGATATGTTTCCCGAAGACTTACCCACTATTCCTCCCTAAATGGAAGTAGACTTTGACATAGATCTTCTCTCGAATACTAAACCTATCTCCAATCATCCTTATCATATGGCGCCAACAAAGTTGAAAGAGTTAAAAGATCAATTAAAGGACTTGTTAGAGAAAGGTTTCATTAGGCAAAGTATATCGTCGTGAGGTGCTCTAGTGTAATTTGTGAGAAAGTAGGAGGGATCTCTTTGAATGTTTATTTATTATAGGCAACTGAATAAGGTGACAAAAATAAATATTTGTTGCCTAGGATTGATGACTTGTTCGACCAGCTTTGAGGGGCTACTCATTTTTCAAAGATTGATCTTCGTTCCGGGTATCATCAATTGAAGGTTAGGGAGTGTGACATTCCCGAGACAACTTTTTTGACAAGGTATGGGCACTTTGAAATTTAAGTGATGTCATTTTGCTTAAACAATGCTCTAGCTGTGTTCATGGATCTGATGAATCAGGTGTTCAGGACATTTCTTGACAGTTTTGTGGTGGTCTTCATTGATGACATTCTCATTTACTTCCGAAGTTAACAGGAGCATGGGGATCATTTGTGAATGGTTCTACAAACCTTGAGGGAGAAGGAGTTGTATGCCAACTTTAGAACATATGAACTTTTGTTGGGTGAAGTGGCCTTTCTTGGTCATGTAGTGTTCGGTGATGGTATTAAAGTGGATCAAAAGAAGACCGAGGCCATGAAGAATTGGTGTAGGCTGTTGAATCCTTCGAATATTCAAAATATTCTGTGATTGGCTGGCTATTATAGAAGGTTCGTTGAAGGGTTCTCATCTATTGCGTCTTCTTTGACTAAAATGACCCAAAAGAAGGCTAAGTTTGTATGGTCAGATAAATGTGAACATTTCCAAACCTTGAAGGATCGACTTACGTCGGCTCCCATATTGACTTTACCAAATGGCTCGGAGGGATTTATGGTGTATTTTGATGCCTCACAGATTGACTTTACCAAATGGCTTGGAGGGTTCCAACATGAACCCAACACATGATCTTTAGTTTGCGGCAGTATTCTTTGCCTTGAAGATTTGGAGGACCTATTTATGCGGGGTTCATGTTGATGTGTTCACTGATGACAAGAGTTGACAGTATGTGTTCACTCAAAGGGATCTAAACATGAGGAAAAGGAAATGGTTGGAACTCTTAAAGGACTACAACATGAGTGTTTAATATCATCCCGACAAGGCCAATGTTTTAGCCAATGCTCTCTGTAGGCTATCTATGGGTAGTGTGACCCATGTTGAAGAGGAAATGAAGGAGTTAGCAAAGGATGTTCACCAGGTTGCTAGGTTGGGTGTTAGGTAGGCCGACTCGAGCAATGGTGGTATCCATGTTCAAAGCGGGGCAAAATCTTCTGTGGTTGTTGATGTAAAGGCTAAGCAAGATTTAGATCCATCGTTGCTTGAATTGAAGAAGTTGGTTATCGAGAAGCGGATTGAGGTGTTCTCCTAAGGGGGAGTGGTGTGCTCCAGTACCAAGACCGGCTTTGTGTTTCGGATGTGGATGATCCTAGAAGGGTGATCATGAGTGAGGCTCACAACACTCATTATTCCATTCACTCGGGGTCTACCAAAATGTGTCGAGATTTGAAGGAAGTTTATTAGTGGGATGGTATGAAGAAGGACATAGCTAAGTTTGTATCCGGATGTCCAAGTTGTCAACAAGTTGTCAATCATATCGAATCATGGCACCCAATTCACTTCCCACTTTTGGAGATCATTTCAGAAGGGACTTGGAACTAAGATTAAGTTGAGCACCAATTTTCATCCTCAAACCGATGGGCAAGCTGAGAGGACTTTTCAACCCTTGGAGGATATGTTGAGGACTTACATGTTGGAATTTAAGGGTAGTTGGGATGACCATGTTCCACTCTTTGAGTTTGCCTATAATAATAGCTTCTACGCTAGCATTAGTATGACACTATTTGAGGCCTTGTATGAGAGAAGTTGTAGGTCACCGGTGTGGTGGTTTGAGTAGGGAAAGATAGGATTGATTTGCCTAGACTTAGTGTTGGAGGCTATGGAAAAGGTGAAGGTGGTTAGAGAAAGGTTGCAGATGGCACAAAGTCACCAAAAGTCCTATTCGGATGTTAGGTAATGGGATCTTGAATTTCATGTTGGTGATTGGGTGTATATGAAGGTTCGCCTATGAAGGGTGTGATGCGTTTTGGTAAGAAGGGTAAGCTAAGCCCCTGGTATGTTGGCCCTTATGAGATTATTGAGTGTATCAGAACGTGGCTTATAGGTTGGAATTGCCTCCGGACTTGAGTTCCATTCACCTCGTCTTCCATGTGTCTATGTTGAGGAAGTTAGCTGGTTATCTAGCACTATTGTGCCTTCGGAGGGAATAGAGGTTGAGGAGAACCTATCTTATGAGGAAGTCCGAATAGAGATTTTGGATGGACAAGTGAAGCGGCTTCGTAACAAGTAGTGGCTTCGATAAAGGTACTTTGGAGAAATCAATACGTGGAGAGTGCTACATAGGAGGCGGAGTTGGACATGATGAAGCAATATCCCTATCTTTTTCAATCTGCTCAAGCCTAAGGTACTAGGTTATCCTCTTCTAAATAGTCCTAATTCATTCACTCTTGAGTATCATGACATGAAATGCATACATGTGCACGAAAATGATTTTCATGATGTTTTGAATGATTTGGATACATTTTGGTATGGGTTTCAAAGATTTTATGATCTTCAAATGATGAACTATGCATTGCACCTTGTGTTTGGATGTTTCATGTCCTAAGTCAAGCTTTCACGCCTTGTCGTTGCACATTCAGGGATGAATATTCCTAAGAGGGAGATGATGTAAGGACCCAGATTTTTCAATGACTTTATCGGATCTCATAATGTTTTCCCAGGAGAAAATTTGACCAAGTCTTGCTCCATGGGAGGTCCACACGGCCAGTGTGAAGCCACACGGACCGTGTGGCTTCCAGTAGAGAGGTAATTGGCCATAATTTCGATCACGGGGAATTGACAAAGAGTTTCAAACTTAGTCTGGGCACACGGCCACTCACACGGCTCGTGTGGTGCGATATGGGTCGTGTGGCCCACCGTATAAGCTCGCGACGTGCAATTTTTCTAAGTACAAAATTACTGTCTCCTAACTTTTTCGTGCAAGAATTTTTCTAAGTTTCATCTCACGGCCCTTGACAAGACCCGTGTAGCGTCACACGGGCCATGTAGCTGTCCATATGGTACCTCTTTGCTTCGGAAAATTCTAAGTGTGGAACATTGCGGAAAATTATTTAAGTGTCACCTCACATGCACTTTTCACAGGCCGTGAAGCATCTTACGAACCGTCTAGGTGCCAGTGAAGCCGTGATAACCCATTATACATCCGTTTAATTAATGACTTTTACGTAAATTTGACTTATTCTAATTATGATTCATGACCTTTGTACCTATCCTAGACCCCTAAATCAGTTGATACCCTTCCATTCTAATTCATTCTCATTGAAAACACTCTCACTCTAAAATCAATTCCTAGAAATCCTCTCTAAGTTCTTCTTTCAATACTCAAGCTAGGGTCTAATTGACGTTCAACTTCAAACTAGATTCTTCTAAGGTTCAGCCTCGCAATAAAGGTATGTGGGGTTTATTCTTTGTCCCTTTCAACCAAGAAGACCCAAACTCTTTTCAATTGATTTTCATAAATTTTAGCATAATTTAAATGTGAGTTTTCATTATTTGATTTTATTAAATTCAATTGAAGTATGGGTTGTGCTTTATTGATGATTTTAAGTTGATTTAAGATCGGATATTATAATTTGCATTGAGATTATGAAATTATGAATGTGCATATCCCCTTTAAAGCTTCATTTATGCATGAGTGATTTATATTATGATTTAAATATGGATTTGATTATGGCTTTATTTCAATTTCATATTGTATTGTTGATTTTAGCTTGAATCTATATTAACCATGCTATTCTCACATCATGCATTGCATTTGCATTGATGAACATTGATCTTTATGTAAATTATGGAGTAAGTTAGGCCCAATTATGTTTTATGAAATGATTTTGATAAGATTATGTTATGAAAAAAATGTGGTCACATATATTTCAATGACTATGGTTTATCTATGAATAATTTGGGTGCTTGCACCATTCCATATTTGTAATTGAGCTAGTCCTATGCATGAATATTATAACTACAACATATGATTTGGCATTTCAGCTGAAATGTGCATTGATCGAATTTGAAATGACTAATGCCTTTTCATAAGTATGCATATATATACTATATGTATTCTCATGGGATATTGAATTTGCACCGATGGATTGGGGGGGGTCAGGGCTATCCCCAAGGGTTCTTTCCCTTTCCTCGAACTATGTGCCTTGCATATGTTATGAGAATTTTATCCAAAATGGGAGATGTTCCCGTAAGGAAGTTTCTCAATACGAAATGGGTGATGTTCTCGTAAGGTGAAGTATTATGTTATGATATGAAAATCCTTTCCAAAATGGAAGATGTTCCCGTAAGGGGGTTGCTTCATATGAAATAGGATATTTTCCCATAAGGTAAAGTATGGTTTACCTTTGGCATATAGACCACCTCTGTACCAGTGAGGGGATTTCATCGAGATTCTATGTACTAGCTCACTTGGGCTTAGTCATGTCGGTTGTGGCCATATCCCCACTATATATGAATATTGTTGCATTCATACATGACAAATTTCATGGCAAATCATATACTACTCTTCCTTGGATATATGATTCTTTCTATACTATGTGCCCTTGTCATCTAACATTGAAATGCAAGTTGATAAGTTATATTGATTGCATGCCCACATACTTAGTACATTCAAACATACTAACACATACTCTATGCCTACATGATTTTACCATGTAGGGGCCGAGTGTACGACTATCCACTGCTTGATAAGCAGCTCAATTCCAAAAGTTGAACTTGTGGTGAGTCCCATCCTCCAAGGACAAGCCACCTTCCTTCCACCCATGTTGTACTATGTCTACTTTCTTATTTGAGGGTGAGCCCGAGACATGTATTGGCCCCCGTTCCATCTTATGGCTAGAGATATTGTTGGATATCTTGTAGACCCTCGTAGAGTTTATATATGCTATGTGTTGTATAGGAAGCTTATGTTTTCAATTATCTTTTGGAAATGGCCATTGTGGATCGATTATGGAAATATGATATGTATATATGTTTGGTATGGAAATGTGGAATGTCATAAGTCCCATTTGCTCCCTTAGAGTGAGTCTGACTTACCCACCCGTTAGTTCTTATATATTATGTGTTATATGAACACATGTAAATCCCTTTCCCCTTCATGTCCCCGTAGCGTGAGTCCTACTTACCCATCCCTTAGTATTATGTGTTAATTATTTGATTACGCTTCTGAACCAATGATGTAAATTTGGATACTTCGAGGCTTGTTTTGGGACTCCCAGCTTCCCATTCGTTGTGTCACTTCTAGACCCTAATCTCGGGTTGTGATAGTTGGTAGGGAAAACATGTAGAAAAAGGTAGTGTCAAGGATGACCTTTAGTCACTATCTTTCTAAAAAGATCATATCATTGCCCCTTAATCCTACGCTACAAGCCTATAAAGACCAAAAGTGATCCTAGTCCAAGTAGTCAAAGGTCTTAGTCATAAGTATAGGGGCAAGCATATGATATTAGGGATGATATATGAATATCTTTTGTTAGAGTGAGTGATTTTGCATAGTCTCAAGGTTAGACTTGAAAATATCACTGTGAGAGAGATATGGGACTTGTTTCTGTGAGGGCACCTGCATTGCACTATTAACAGTGGACTCATTCAGTGATTGTGGCTTGTTGATAGTTGCCTCACTTTTCATAGTTGCATTATTGCATGCATTGATATGTGTTGGTTTGCTAGATAGCTATCTGATTGTGTTTTGAAAGTGGTGTGGGTATTTGTGCTTATGTTTGATGTGATATATGCCATTAGATTGAGGTTTGTGTGTTACTACCTTGCTTATGTAGATTGAGTCTATCGATTGAGGACGAGCAACAATTTTAAGTTTAGAATGTGGAGGTGCTGTCAAAATACAACACTTTTGATGCTTAAAACATGAAATTTTGTGTGTTCTCAATGCCTTATTAGTAGGTTTGATGTGTTTTTAAGTTTATTTTGCAAGATTTCAGGGTTAGCATTGTTTTTGGGCAAAGTGTGTAGAAGTTATTGATAGTGATGATCCACGAGGCCCGTTATGGGCCGTAGAGTATTCTATGAGCTGTAAAGGAAGTCTCCTGTGCAATTCCAATGAAGGCTATATTTCTGAAGTTGAGCATGCGAACATGCAGACGAGTCGTGGAATACTTTATGAGTCGTAGACTTTGTAGCCCTGAGGATCAGAAGATGGGGACTTGCTAAAATTCCATCAAATGAAACCCCCTATAGGCCGTAGAATCCTTTATGGGCTATAGAGGGGTGTCGTAGAAGACAAGTCCAAAATCAAAGCAATAGGTCGCGAAAGCCCGATCACGAGCCGTACACTGCTATACGGCCCGTAGAGTAACTCGTAGCGCCTGCCGAGCCAGTTGTGCTATTTCATTTTGGTTTTGTATTTTAAACACTATAAAGAGGTTTTTGGTTATTTTTCAGGAAGAGTCAGTGGAGAATGAAGAGAAAAACATTAAAGAGTTAAGGAAACACTAGTAAACATTATTTTCATCTTTTAATTTTGTGATTCTCATTGAAGAGTTGGATTTTCTTATGCATAATTCTATTGTGTAAGTTCTCAATCATGTTATTCAAATTCATAAGTAATGCATTTACACTGATTAGGAGTAGCTAAATCCACAACTAGGGTTGTGGGAACCATGAAGAACTAACAAGGTAAAACTAGATAATTCGTAATTCTTGAATAGCGTGCATGCATGTATTAAATAATTCCTTTCATTTTGAACGCTTTCTAATGGTGGCCAACGTTAGAACCTGCCTAGTGTTACTTACTGGACCAAGGTAGTAATGAATAGGAAAAGAGATTAATTAATAGGATTCGATCGATATTTCTTGTTTAATCAATTGAACTGGTCCAAGGGGAGGTGATGTGCTCCCAAAATACAACACTTTTGGTGCTTAAAACTTAGGATATTGTGTGTTCTCAATGCGATATTTTTGGGTTTTATGTGTTTTTCTTTTTAGATTTACAGAATTACACGTTGGCCATGATTTTGGAAAAATTGAAGAAGTTGCTAGTTTTTGTTGTTGTGCGAGACAGTCTACGGGTCATAGAATATTCGACAAATCATAGATTAATTTTGTGAGGTATTCCAGTGACGGACTATTTGCTAAAGTTGAAGTTTACAAACATGCCAACGAGTCGTCGAGCAGTTTACGAGTTGTGGAATACCTTTCATGCCATGAGGATCACAGGGGTGGACTGGTAAGGAAGTTATCAGAAGAAACCCCCTTTACAGCTCATAAACTATTTTACGAGTCCCAAAGGGGTGTCGTAGAAGTGAAGTCCCAAATTCCAGCAGCTAATTACGAGACCCCGAATACGAGCTGTAGAAGATAATACGGGTCGTAAAGTGTTTTCATGATGTTTGCAAACTAGTTTTTCTAATTCTTTTAGGACTTGTTTTTAATTATTATAAACAAGTCTTTTAGGTTATTTTTCAAACACACACAAGTTACTACCAGTCCACGCAGGTTTAGCATAGTTTCAGGTTAGTGCTCAGAGAACTGAATATTCTTAGAGAGAAACTTGTGATAGAGTCCTTGAGAACACTTGTGGTTTAATTCATTCTTCAAGCTTATGATTTTCATTGATATTAGATTTTCTTGTTCTTAATTCAGTTGTGTAAATGCTTAATTATGTCTTCTAAACTCATAATCTCTTCATTTACACAAAACATGAGTAGATAAATCCAACTAGGGTTGTGGGAACCATGATGAACTAAAAAAGTAAAATCAGATAATTCATGATTCTTGGAAGGTGTATATGCATGTATTAAATTACTCTCTTCGTTTTGCATATTTTCTGATGGTGGACAACATTATAACCCGCCTAATGTTACTGACTGAACTAAGCTAGTATTGAATCAGAAAAAAAACTAATTAACCGGATTCGATTGATGTGTTCTTGTCTAATCATCAAAACTGGGCCAAGGAGAGGTTGTACTAGTACTTATAGGTAATGTGTAGTAATTCACACTATGGAGATGGGCTAAGTCACATAGTGAAATTCGCCTCTCACGTTCGTCCAAAGGGATTGGTGAACTTAAATTACCGTCCTGCATGCTATACACTAGACAAGAAATAGGTTACCCATTGAAACTGAGTTGGGGAATCATAGGGAACACAATACCCTAGTTGCTCTCCTTTATTGATCTTATTCTCGTGATAGTTTATTTTTCTCATTGATTTTTGCAAAACCTCCCCCTTTGGGGTATTGAGTTGATTAACTACTTAGATTTCTTGTTGGTGACTTTTTCTTACGTATACGTATTCCCTTTAGGTTTGACCCTAACCTTGGTAAGGTTCTATTTCTTGATAGCGACCGCTTACCATCTATAAAAGGAGGTGTAACTTGGGAGACATTAACATTTTGATGCCGTGGCCAGGGAATACGACTAGACTTAGTAAGTTCATTAGTATTTCGAGTATTAATCCTTAGTTCCCTTTATTTTACTTTTGTTTGTTGTTTTTGTTTATATGCATGGTGTACGAGTAGTGTATGCCAGACACTAGATGTCAAGGCAATCCCTTAACTCCATTTGATCCAGAGATCTACAAATTGATAAGAAGGATGACCCACGATAATGCAAAGGTCTGAATTAGAGCAATAATGATTATCATTAGAATAAGAACCCACCTCCTTTGGAGGATATTCCACAGCCTCAAGACCTAAATGCCAATGCTTACCAGTGGAATCAGTACCGGTTGAATCCCATGGCTATGGATGTGATTGGAGGAATTGTGTTGCCACCACTACCGGTAGATATATAGTTCAAAGTCTCCAATGGGTTACTTCAGATGCTACAAAATCGTGGGCGATTAACGGGTTTAACATCAGTGGATCCACATAGCAACATATATAATGTGGTATTTATTTATAAGAGGGTGATGGGAACAAAAAATTTGTTTGTGGATGTTTTGGAACTTCGTGTCTTTGAATTGTCTCTCATGGGCAACGTTGCATTATGGCCATCTGAGCTCCCCCAAAGTTCAATTGCCAGCTGGCCAGACTTACTGAAGGTTTTTTTGGGAGGTACTTCCCTAGATCGAAGAAGCTCAAGCTAAAGGACAAGTAAAACAACTTCGAGCAACTTCCTGGTGATTCCATAAGCACTACTTGGGAGCAGTTCACAAAATGTATGAGGAGAATCCCTAACAACAAGATAGTTGATGAAACCTTGGTGGAGATCTTCTACCGTGTTCATGATGAGAACAGTCAAGCTTGTGCTGGCACTATCATTAGGGCATATTTCTAGATCAACTATTTGCAAGGATTGTTGAATGCTTAGAAAGAATGGTCAAGAGAATTGTGCATGGGGGCAAAAAGATAGAGCCTCCATGAAGACTTCATATGCACTCATCGTGGGTCCAGAGCAAGCTAGAATCAATGAGGAGATCATGCAACAGCTTGCTCAGTTTC
Organism: Solanum rostratum; assembly: GCA_029948455.1. Lineage (NCBI taxonomy): Eukaryota > Viridiplantae > Streptophyta > Magnoliopsida > Solanales > Solanaceae > Solanum > Solanum rostratum. The sequence continues at coordinate 47,260,417 of CM057049.1, read as the reverse complement.
GCATAGGCATGGAGGTAATGATGAAGCAGAACCATGAGAGAGTTAATGCAGTGGTTAATTAACCTCTACGTGCACCCCTCAATGAGGAGCCATACTATTAGGAGGACACATGGTTTGTTAATGATCAGATAGGGGGTTTCTAGAGCAAGGCCCAAGGGTCCAATCAGGACTATTTGCACCAAGGTCAAGGTAACCAAGGTCTGAACTTTTGTAGAGAAGGAGCTTACAGAGACAACTGCGGTGGGTACTATGATCAAAACAGAGATACGGAAGAAGTTTGGGGTCGTAAAGAATGCTTCAGGAATGGTCCTTATGTGCCACCACACAACCACGATGCAGGTGTAGACAATTCAAGAATTAAGGAGATAATTGTTCGCCTGTTGAAAAAGGATGAGACACAGGATGAGACACTAAGGAACATGAAAATAAAGATCTCTAATATCAATCAAAAGATAGAGTGTCACTTTATGGCCATGAAACAACTCGAACAATAGTTTGGTAAAGTGTCGACTAAGTTGAATCACTGTTAAAGGGGTACATTACCTAATAATATAGTACAAATCCTAAAAATTATGGGCAGTGTATGGCGGTTACTAATCAGGGTTGCAAAAGCAATATTGATCCTCCTATGCCAGTCGAAGTGGACGATGTTCAGGAGGAGATGGTTATAGCTAAGGACGCATATGAAGGAGATGGTCGTCGCAAGGATGGGGTGAGTGAAGCAGCTGAAGCGCCACAAAGGCTTAAGCCCATCCCTAGGCCTCCTCCTACATTTCCTCAGAGATTTAAAAAGAGAGAGGATGAAGGAAAATTAAAGCACTTCCTCTACATGCTAAATTAGCTCTCTATCAACATCCCCCTCATCGAGGCTTTGGAGAAAATGTCTGGCTATGTGAAGTACATGAAGGACTTGGTCACCAATAAGCGCACTGTGAGTCGGGAACTTTCTCAAGAGCTTCAGCATTGTACTTTTGTAACTACGAAGTCCTTGGTTCAAAAAAAAGAAAATCCAGGTGCTTTCACCATACCTGTACCATTGGAGATTTGGAGTTCGCAAGGGCACTGTGTGATTTAGGTGCCAGTATCAATCTGAGGCCCCTTGCTCTTCAAGAAGCTTTGATTGGGGGCCCTTACTCCCACTAATATGTGGTTACTAATGGTAGATCGCATTGTGAAGAAGCCTACGGGGGTAATATATGATATGTTGGTAAAAGTTGAGAAGTTCATATTCCCTACAGACTTTGTGATCATAGATTGCAAAGTCGACTGCGATATCCCAAGCATCTTTGGTAGACCATTCCTAGCCATTGGACGAGCCTTAGTGGATTTGCAAGCTAGTTAATTAAAGTTTAGATTGAATGAAGAAGAAGTTGTCTTTGATATCCATCAGTCTATGAAGCACCCAAATGAGTTGAAGAGTGACATTTGGGAAATTGGTGAAGTATGAGTAACCAATGTGTCCAAGCAATTTTGCGATAATAAATCAGGCGCTACTTGGGAGGCAACCCAAGGTTTTTGATGTAATAGCATAGTTATAGGTTTACTTTCAGATTTGGAGTCATAGGTAGTTTATTTCTTTTGATTTGATTATAGTTTTGGACATCGGGTTGGTTGCATATAGGATAACAGAATATTTTATGAAGAGTATGCAGGTACTTCACTAAGTAAGCCAGTTTGACTAAGAAAAACATCAAGTTGGGCCTCTACGACTGGGTCTACGGGCCGTAAATCACATTATGACTTGTACCCTATCTCATAGAGAATTCCAGTAAGTAGATGAATTGTGCACTCCATCCTACGAGCCAACTTTATGATTCGTAGATTGACCTACGAGTCGGGAATGGGGCTTGTGGACCCTAGGTAAGTTCTCTAAAAATTTCCTAGGTGTTGAGGGTTCTATAAGACCATGATTTACGAGTCGTAGAACCATATATGGCCCGTAATCAAGGTTTCGTAGGGTTAGGCCCAATAAATTCAGTTGACCCTAGTCAAAATGTAAATAGAGGGGTCAAATTATTTTGACCCTATATTTGCCCTAATTTAAAAAATCACCCAACCTAACCCACACCCCAAATTTCCAACTACCACCGGCCAACATCAATCTGAATTCCAACAAGAACTCCAACTGACCTAGGGTTTTGCTTCTACTCACCTCCTTCCTCTTCTTCAAGTTAATCCTAATTCTTGGTAAGTTTTGGCTTATTCAACCCTTAATTTTCCTTGTATGAATGATTGATTTCAATATTATGTTGGATCTGGTGTTTAGAAACAAAATCATTGTTTGAATTTGATTGTGATTAGTTAACATTAGGTTTCCCATGCTTGATTTTTGTCTAAATTCGGAATAGGGTATTATGACCATGTGTGAATGTTAATTATTTTTGTCTCTCTTGTCACTCACCTTAAGTGATTGAATGATTATTATTGTGCGTTGGTGGGTGATGACATCGGTACATGATAGTGCTTAAATAAATTAGAGGTGGTCAGAATTGTAGGATAAGTTATGCTAAAACACTCTTGATGGGCTGTATGTATGTTGAACATGTCGGGGGTGATGGTTGTAGTGTTGTAACCATGTGGTTGCGTGTCTTCTTGCTTCGATGTTGGTAATCTAATTGTTGAAAATGTCTTTTGGGGTCCATGTGATGAACTTAGAAACTCAGGTAACTTAATTTTCTGGTTCACGAGTGGCTTCTACGGCCCGTAGAGTAATCCACGAGTCGTAGTTGCCCCTGGTTCACAATTCACAAAACTTGATGATTATGAGTATCCATCAAATGATACCTTCTACGAGTCGTAGATCACTTTACGGCTCGTGGATAGGTCTCGTAGATCCTTGCCTGAATTTAATTACTTACTAGAATTTTCTACGACCCCAGTCTACGACTCATAAATTATTTTACAAGTCGACCCTGGTCTCGTAGACTTTTCCATTAACCAAATTTTTTCAACTACTTCTCTATGAAAGCTCCTTACTGCCCATAGTATTAAATAAGACTCGTAAAGGAGTCTTCGTAGAACCCTTTTGCAGCTGAATCAAGATGAAATCTTGCATTTTAATTCTTGATTGTGGACTAACCATAGTGCGTATATGCTAATGTTTCAAGTACTATAGCCCCAAAAGCCAAACACGCAGAGATCAAGGCTGTGAGGAGGAGGCTCAGTGACGAGCCTTCGAATGATGATCAAACCACTCAACTGAGAGGTTCACTTGAGATCTTAGATTTCCGAGCAGACCCAGAGGTGGTCGTACCACAGACCAAAGCCATTACTAGAGCTAGGCGTACTCAGGCTCCTGTTACTCGCACTCTCCAGTCTTAAGAGGGAGACAACTATGGGAGCAGGCTACCACAGATAACTCCATCTGGAGAGAAGTCTAGCTCTGAGGGGGGTGGGGTTCTAAGCACAGATCATAGACTGAGACCTCCTTCACACCATCTTTATCATCCGCGCTGGATGCCCTCACTAGCCGGTGGTGCGTCAAGGGCATGCAGGATATCTACGAAGAGGGAACACAGTGGGGAGAGCGGGGAAAGCCACCCTACTCCATTTATGAGGAGCTTAGAGTCATTGTTGACAGACTTTATGGTGTCCCTGGCCTCCAGGACACAATGATTCAACATAAGCACCAATGGATGTCCGATTCTCTTGGACGATACTCCCCGACTATAGTGAGGGAATTCTATTCATCATACGCAGCCACCATCTAGCTTACTCTTCCCAAGGGGAAGAAGCCCCTCGCTCAGCCCAGACAAACAAAGACGAGGGGGAGGGGCCAGTGGGTGAATATATTAGAGGAGACCATCCATCATATGTTATTTGGTCTCAAGTCTCATGCCCCCAGATCCACCGAGGAGTTCAAATACAGGGTGGGGAAGATGAGGGACCCACTAGTGATGAAGGATCCTGAGTGACAAGCAACATTGATGAGATGGGTGGCCAAATATTTTTTATATCAGGGTCTAGAACCTGCTTGAGTCGTCACTCGCTCGGTGCCTATTGTCAAGGCTTCGCTAAGTTTCCCCAGACAATTTTGGTGGGCGATTGTTCATTTACGCATTCGGCCAACATTTGTTGATAACACTCTGATACCAAAGCGTGCGGTTTTGGTTGATAGCACCTTAGCTGGCTATGAGATTGATTGGGCCCGCTTTATTGTTGAGCAGATTTATGAGGCTGCACTGAAGTGGTTCACCTACATCCCGTTCCCGCCCTTGATTTACAGGCTCGGTCCTAGAGTTGAGAGTGGAGATACTACATTAGTCAAACTAGATTATTGATGCGCATCATACATTGGAGCCTAGCCTGATCAAGGCTAACAAGAACCCGATGGCACTCCGACAAGCACAACCTCAACCTATGCCCAAGATGTTCACCCCAGTGCCACAACTTGAGGGTTCAAAGATTTCCACCACTACTACTGTTGCTTCTACTGAAGAGAGACCCCCGTAGCTCGAGGTTGTTGAGGAGGGCGGCCCACTATTACTGTTTCTGCACTAGAAGCCAATACTTCACAGCCTCCAATGACGGGCATAATCTACATGTCCTCTACTTCTACATAGGCCATGGCACGAAGGTTAGGACATGCTAAGGCAAAGTTGACTCATCTTATTCAACAAATCAGGCCATGGGTCTACCTGGCTATTGGAAACTTGGAGGGTCAGAGTCAGGCATTCACTATCGCGACTATTTAGGATTGTATTTTAATTGTGGATGCCCATCTTGATGCCTTAGAGGATAGGGAACAACGGAGATTAGGCGAGGCCCAGCCTACAAATTTGTCAGTTATGTAGATGGAGATCCATCAGCTCCAAGCCGACTTGACACCAGCTCTTGCGACATCGGTTGCACTACCAACGACTCTACCTCAGGTGTCGGCAGTTGATTTGTTTGCTCCCATGGACCTATCAAGTCTTACCATGGGAAGAGACCTTTCACGGATGAGGAGCTAGATGAGCGACATGTACGTACGAGGATGACAAAGGAGGAGGAGCTCTAGCTTGCCTTGAGGAGATCGAGGAACAAAGAGGAGATGAGAAAAGTTTGAGCGATGGAGTAGGTTAGTGGTGCTGGCCCCTCCGAACAGAGTACCACTACTAAGCAGACCACCCCGCAGGAGGAGTGTGGCTAGACTCAGCCGCAGGTGCCCAAATATGTATTTTTTACCCCTTATGTTCTATTTTGTTTTGATTTTGTGCATTGGGGACAATGCACATCTTTTTCGATTGGGTTTAAGTAGTTATGGGCCTTAAAGAAGTCTGAGTAACTTATGGTCCATAACTACCCCAATTTTTCATCGCAAGGTTTTCTTGTCTGTGTTTTTTTCCTTGTGGATATTTAATTTCCGTTGAACCGACATGTTTAGGATGTTTAGATAATAGGTGTAGCATATAGTACCAATATTTGTGATATATAGCATGTTTTTGTGTTTTGTTTGAAAAAAAGGTACCCACCAAAAATTTTGATTAGTACTTAGATAGTAACCATGCATGTTTAGGTGTTTGACAATATCTGTTCTGAGAAGTAAGCGTAAATTGAGATAAGAAGCATGATCTGAGAGTCTTTCATTGATAATATATGTAGTGCCATGTGAGTGTGAGCTCTATTTAATAAATTCATGTGTTTTGTGATAATTCAGGACTTGCCCGGTTACTCTAAGTTAAATTGTAGATTAGTTGGATTAGGAAAGGATCTTAAGCCACTTTTCATAAATTGTCCACTTTAGGCCATAACCAACAAAATCGATGATATCCCTTGCTCCAAAAGTTTGAGCTTAAAATGTACCTATTCTTTAAGAACGCCTTATTAACCCAGCCTTATCTAGTGAAAAATCCTGAATTTGGCCTTAGTCCTTCCTTGAACATTGTGTACCTTGATTGAGGCAAAAAAGCCTAAGTTGAGGGTGGCTACAAAAAGTGGCCTAGGTTTTGGTGATAGATAGTGTGTACCTCAACATAGGCCAAAAGCCTAAGTTGAGGGTGGCTAGTGTAAGGGTAAAGAATAAAAATAAGGGAGGTGGGTTAGGAACACAAAGAAAAAGGAGAAAATTCATGTACTGGGTGCAAGAAAAATGAATCATGTCTTAATTGAGATCTAAAAAGAAAAAATGCAGTGTAAAAACAAGGCAAAAAGCTAGAAAGATGAAAAGAAAGCACCCAGAAAAAGCTTGAAAGAAGAAAGAGAGAGTAAAGGTAAAAATAAAAGAGTTGGTAGGGCAAAAGTGTAGAAAAATGAAGTTTCAAGGAGGGCCTTTAGTCACTATTTTTTCAAAGTATCATACCAAAGCCCCCTGAGCCTATGTTACAAGCCTAGAAAGTGCTACAGTTATCCTAGTCCGATTAGTTGAAGGTCTTAATCATGAGTATAGGGGCAAGCCTATGGTATTAGTCATTATAAAGGAATATCTGTTATGAGAGTGAGTGAGTTTGCACAGTCGCAATGCTAAGACATGGAAATATTATTTAGTGTCAGGTATGGGACTTCTTTCTGTGAGGGCACTTGCATTGCATTATTAGCATTAGACTTGTTCAGTGATTGTGGATTGGTGATAGTACCTTGCGTGTCATAGTTGTGTTGTCACATGCACCAGTTTGCATTGGTTTTCTAAATAGCTATCTAATTCCAATTTAAATAGTTGGTAAGGGTATCTGAGTCTGAGATGTATGTGTTGTATGCATTGAGTTGAGGTTTGTGTGTTACTATATTGTATATATAGAATGAGTCTGTCGCTTGAGGATAATCAACAATTTTAAGTTAAGGGTGTCTGATGTTCTACAAAAATACAACACTTTTGATGCTTAAAACTTAGGATTTTGTGTGTTCTCAAAGCTATATTTGTGGGTTTTATGTGTTGTTGTGATTAGATTTGCAGGATTACAGGATGGCCATGATTTGGGTAAAAATTGCAGAAGTTGCTGGTTTTTGCTATACTACAAGACAATCTACGAGTCGTAGAGCTTTGTACGAGCCGTAGATTGGTTTTATGGGGAATTCCAGCGAGAGGATGTTTGTTGAAGTTTAAGTCTACGAACATGCAGACGAGGCGTGGAGCTGTTTACAAGTTGTAGAATATCTTTCGTGTTACGAGGATCAGAGAGGTGGACTTGCAAAGAGTTATCAGACGAAACCCTTTTTACAGGTCATAAACCATTTTACAAGTCGTAAAGCGTTGCCATAGAAGTGAAGTGCAAAATTTTAGCATCTGATTATGAGACCCCAACTACAAGCCGTAGAAGACGATATGGGTCGTAAAGTGCTTTTGTGGTGTTTGCCGACCAGTTTTTCTAATTTGTGTAGGACTTGTTTTTAATTATTATAAATAGGTCTTTTAGGTTATATTTCAAACACACACAAGTTACCACTAGTTCACATTTAGCTTAGTTTCAGGTTAGTGCTTATAGAACGCAATATTCTTAGAGAGAAAATTGTGAGCCTTTGAAAAAACATGTGATTTAATTCAATCTTCAAACTTGTGATTTTCATTGACATTGGATTTTATTGTTCTTAATTTAGTTGTCTAAGCATTTAATTATGTCTTCTAAATTCATAATCTCTTCATCTACACAAAGCATGAGTAGCTAAATCCACAACTAGGGTTGTGGGAACCATGAAGATCTAATAAAGTAAAACCTGATAATTCATGATTTTTGGAAGGTGTATATGCATGTATTAATTAACTCTCTTCATTTTGCATGTTTTCTGATGGTGGCCAACATTAGAACCTGCTTAGTGTTCCTAATTGGACCAAGGTAGTAATAAATAGGAAGGAAATTAATTAACAGGATTCGATTGATGTGTTCTCGTCTAATCAATAAAAGACGGCCAATGAGAGGTTTTACTTGTCACGCCCCAAAAAGAGGGGAGGCGCGACTGGCACCCGATACCGTTATTGGCCGGGTAAGCCACTAAACATACTAGTTAACCAAACTTTGGACCAAAAGAAAATTGGGCAGCATAATGCTTAGAAAAACAAGAAACTAAGTCGGGACCATTTAGGTCATGACCTGGTCAGCAACAGATTATGTACATTAAGAGAAGTAAGCAAAAATAATAAAGTACTAGCTAGCCGACAAGGCTGCCACAACAGAGGTAAAGACACACACTATATATACATGCCAATCTTCTGACCGGAGACTGAAGGGCACAAAAGGACCAACCCACAATAACATGTCCACAATAGCCTCTATGAGAATCACTAACACTATCGGGACAGGGCCCCGACATACCCAACTATACAAAAAAAGTAAACATCCTGTGAAAGCTCCAGGAAGAGGTGGAGCTTACCAACTCATAGCTGAATGGGGCTCCTAGTGGAGGGGTAAATCAGAACCCCTACCTGAACCTGCACGCACGAAATAAAATGCAGCGTCCCCAGGCAAAGGGACGTCAGTACGAATAAACATGTACTGGTATGTAAGGCAGGAAGTAAAATCATAGATAACCATAGTAAAAAGGTTAATAGAAACATTACCTGTAAACAAAACTCAAGTAGTCTTAATGGCCAACAAGCCACCTCCTAGTGATAAAAAAATGCATGGTATGCTCGAGTGTCGCACATCGTGAATACATATATATAGATGCAAATGCATGACATACCCAACCAAATGCTAGCGCTGGTGGTCCTTTCCGGTAGCTAACCGACATCATATCCGCCAACCTGTGGCCATCGGTACCATATACATATATAGCTGGGCAAATAGGCCCCATACCTTCGATTATAGCTCGAAGTCCATGCATAACGTGCAATGTATGATATGAATGTTGAATGCACATAGTAAGCTATAGCAAGAACTTAGCCAATCATGGCTATTGGTACACTTATTCTCCTAGCATCATAGTCATTGTCATTGGCTAATCTTGGCTCATTGGTACATTTATTCTCATAAAATCATAATCGTTCTCATAATATATACATATGGCTTGTGGAATCATACATGTCCTTTTTAACAAGTTTGGGAACTTAACCCAACATTTAGAGTGAAGCCTTAACTTTGAAAATGTTCATAAAGGTGTTTTACATAATGATTATATTTGGTCCCATGTCAATTAGTAAAAGAATGTATTTAAACAGGATCAAGCGCCAAAGTAGTTTAGACAGGAGCATTTCACTGGGGAATATTAGAAACCGTCGCGTTATTGGTTAAATTGTTCAATTATATTTTTGTATGGAAGAAGGACTGATTTTGAATACTACATTCCTTTTGCATTCTACATTTATTTTAATGGCACTATACCAAGAAGAGAAACACCTTGGACTTGTGAATAGGTAGCCGGGAAACCGACAAAATGATATATAGAAATTGAATGTCCAGTTTAAGTGAACGAATGGAATTTCAACCTAATACCATGATGAATATAACTCAACTGCAATCCCAATGCCTTTCAAAGAAGGTCTTTCTAGCAACAGAACAGTAAGATATCATATTTGACGTTTTGGGAAATTTCCCAGATTTCATGCTAAAAGGAGGGACGGAGCTTAGCCTTAACATACCTCTCCAACGAACGTCCGATTGCCAAAAGTTCCTTCATGAAAGTTGTTCCTTACGTCCTAAGCTTCACAACGACTATATATACGCAGCTTAAAGACACCTATAAACAGTCAAAAATTCAGCATTAATGACCAGATTCGGCAAGGAGCATTTACGCGAGGAAATGTCCGTAAAACTTCGTAAAATTAACGGAAAAGAGCTCCACAATTATAACCTAAACACACCAGCTGCAAACCAACAATACCAGCGAGAACACCACTTTTTTTACAGCCCAAGAACACCTCCAAACACAGCTAATATGAGGGAAAAACAATTTCAAAGCGTAAGGCATGCATTTCTAGGCACGGAGACGAATTTTAACGGTAAAAATGCGAAAAACTTACCTAAATCGCTTAGAGAACCCTTGGGAGCTTTCTCTTCTGTTGTAAACTTGTTTGGGACGAAAATGGCTCAACTTTGAGCCTTAAAGAGTCAAAATAGCCGACATTTAAGTCGGGTCAACTCGACCCGACACATGACCCAGTTTCCAGCTCGGGCAGTCTCGGTAAAATGGTCATAACTCTTTATTCTGAGGTCGGTTTAATGCGCGGTTTTGTGCGTTGCAAACTAGACTCATAGATCTTCAATTTGATAGGTCATGAAACTTCTAACTCCTTATAGTTTGGGAGATATGTCCCAATACATTTGACCCAAATTTAAGAAGGATTTCTTAAAGAAAGTTACGGTAACTTTGGCCAACCTTTATCTTGTAACTTTCTTGATTCCAAAACTTAATGTATGACCTTTGTTCTATTAAAATAACTTAAAGAAATCCATTATTAGCAAATTATAAACTTTTAACTCCATCTGAAAAGTGAACCTAATTTAGACCTTCCGAAAAGGACGAGGTGCCACTTGGGTCATTTCTTTAATCCCGAATATGCATTTAGGGTATTCCTTTGGCTTAAAACTTTAGGTCCTTGAAATTACCACTTATTGACAACCTTATTATCCTTAGGTTCTATAAAAATTCATGTATGTCTTATATGACACACCACCCTATGTATATATAGAAGACACGGGGTTTCACAGTCTCCCCCCCTTAAGAACATTCGACCGCGAATGTATCTAGACAGCCATTTGGTTGCATTACCATCTACAGAAATATTCTTTTGATACATCTATTACCCTTTCAAACCATAAATCAACTTCCAAAAACTCCAACTACTAAGCTTTGTATAGCTATCTCACGACAAAACATACAAGTTTCACCTCCAAATCCTTTAAAACTTACGTTACTAAATAAATGATAATTGCCAGTTTTGGAAAACCACCCACCTTAGGTTATAAATAGCTAGGGTGATTCCTCATCATTCTTTCTTTGGCTTCCCAAGTTATTTCCTCAATCTAATTTTTTTTGCACGAAGCTATCACGAAGGCCACTTTTTTTATTTCGAAGCTTTCTTTGTCAATCTAAAATAGCCACTGGTACCTCATCATAAGTCAAGCCTTGAGCAAAGGGGGGTGTCCTTAATGCGAGTAATACACGAAGAATCTGTAATGTACTTTCGCAACATAGATACATGAGGCACTGGATGGATTGCTCTCGCTTCTAAAGGAAAATTAAGCTCGTATGTTACCTTGCTAATTTCTCTAATAATCTTATACGGTCCAATATATCTAGGATTAAGCTTTCGTGTATTTCTAAACCACATGAGTCCCTTCATAGGTGAGACCTTTAAAAAGACCCAATATTCTACATCCAACTCTAAGTCTAGTCGTCGAACATCTGCGTAAGACTTCTGCTGATTCTGGGCCCTTTGCAGTAATCTCTGATAAGTTTTTTTTTTGTTGCTTGTTGAACTAGATTAGGGTCTAGAACTGTTTCTCCCCAACTGTAAATTAATCAACCGGTGACCTACATCTTCACCCATATAGTGCTCCCTAAGGATCCATTCAAATACTAATATAGAAGCTATTATTATAAGCAAACCCAATAAGAGGTAGATGCTCATCCCGATTTTCTTTAAAATACAGTATATAGGCACATAACATATCCTCAACGCTCTGGATGGTACACCCTGCTTGCCCATCAATTTTTGGATGAAAAGCCGTTTTGAGATTCACCTAAGTGCCCAGACCCTTTTGAAAAGACTTCCAAAAATACTGTACCGTAAATTGAGCCCCTTTATCAGAGATAATAGATAATGGAACTCTTTGAAGACAAATAATCTCTTAAATATAAAGCTTAGCATAATCCCCCGCTGAATATGTCATTCTTACTGGTAAGAAATGAGCAGATTTTATCAACGTATCAATGATTATCCAAATAGAATCATCCTACGTGGAGTATGAGGCAACCTAGTGATGAAGCCCATATTTACCATGTCCCATTTCCAGAACGTAAAATCAGTACCTTAGCTAGGCCTTCAGGCCTCTGATGTCCTGTTTTAACATGCTGGTAGTTGGGGCATTGGCCACCATCCTTGGAATATCTTTTTCATGCCATTCAACCAATAAATCTATCGTAGGTCTCAACACCCCCTTTTTTTGCCCCAGGTTGAGACAAATATCTAGGATAATAAGCCTTAATGTGAATGTTGGCACGGAGCCCTCCGATATTTGGCACACATAAGAGGCAGCGATACTGAAGGAATCCATCTCAAGTTGGCTCAATTAGAGGATGTTGCTGTTGTGGAACACTCTCCCTCGATATTATAAGCCTAGGGTCCTCATGTTGCTGCTCTCTTACCTCAGTAGCAATGGAAGATTTTGTTGTATTTTAAACAATCACACCTTCTCCTTTTGCATCTACTAATAGCACTTGCAAACTAGTTAGTTGACGTAAATCTTTTGTCATTTCAACCTTATCAGCTTCAGCATGACTTAGACTTCCCATATTTATCGGCTAAGTGCATCAGCAACAATATTAGTTTTACCGAGGTTATACAAAATGTCAACATCATAATCTTTTAGTAATTCTAGCCACCTTCTTTGTCATAGGTTCAACTCCTTCTGCTTGAATAAATATTGGAGGCTTTGGTGGTCGGTAAAAATATCAACATGGACTCCATATAGATAATGTCGCCAAATCTTTAGAGCAAATACAACCGCAGCGAGCTCAAGATGATGGGTGGGATAGTTTTGTTCATGCTTTCGCAACTGTTTAGAAACATATGCAATAATTCTACCATGCTGCATAAGAATACAACCCAGGCCAATTCTCGAGGCATCACAATATACAACGTAGCCTTCAGTTCCATCTGGAAGAGCCAAGATAGGCGCGGTGGTAAGACTTCTCATTAGCTCTTGAAAACTCTGTTCACATAATTAAGTCTACTGAAACTTAACTTCTTTATACAATCAACCTCGTTAGTGGTATAGAGGTAGTGGAGAATCCCACAATAAAATATCCTGCAAAGCCCAAAAATGCTATGGACCTCTGTCGGATTTAAGGGTCTCGGTCAGACCATTACTGCTTCAATTTTCTAGCCATTGACCTTGATACTATTGCTAGTAATAACATGTCCACGAAAAGCTATAGAAGTGAACCAAAATTCACATTTGGAGAATTCATCATATAACTTGTTGTCATGGAGAATCTATAATATAACTCGCAAGTGGTCTTGCATGCTCAACTCCTGACTCATCCTAAATATTGCCTTTGGAATATCATCCCTGACTCGTAGCTGGTAGTACCTGGGTCACAAGCCAATCTTTGAAAGACCATCAATCCACATAAAAGTATACTTATTCCTGATAGTGAATTTTTTTAGCTATCTATAACCAATACGCATCCGTAAAGAGACATCTTTCTTTCAAGCAAAGAGCACTGGAGTACCCTATGGAGATGTGCTAGGCCTAATAAGGTCTCTATCAAGAAAACTCTTCAGTTGTTCCTTCAAGTCTCTTAGCTCTACAGGAGCCATTTTTCTTGGAGAGAAACGAGTATAGGTTGCATATCAGGGAGAAAATCTAAAGAAAATCTGATATCCCTTTCAGGGGATCCCGGTAAGCTCATCGGGGAATATCATCATGAATTCATTCACAGTAGGGACTGACTAAAGGGCCAATTTGTCTTCTTGTAGTGGTAACATGCACTTGAACCCTTTCTACACTGTCTAGTATGAAGCTTACCGCATTGAGTACATGGGGGAGTAGGTTGTCTCATTTGTGCATAATGCTTCCGTTGATAGCTATCAGGCTGATGTAAATTCTACCTTGGCCTTGACTTATTATAATAATCAAATCGCTGGCCCTATATCTATAGCGGGGAACTACCCACTGACGGAGGTTGATATCGATGGAAAGGAGGCCTAATATCACCCTGTGGCTCCCTATAAGACCTCATAGTACGAGCTCTCTTATTCTTCTCCCTATCTCTATGGGTAACCCGAATTTGACGAGAAAGATCCTCTGTAGTCTTAGTAAAAGCCTGAATACAAGAAATATCCACACCATCTTGTAAAGAGGCTATCTTGCAGTCTCTGACCAAATGATCCCCCAAACCATCCATATAACGATGAACTCTAGCACTCATAGTACATACAATATCTGGCGCATACCTAGCCAAAGAATTAAACCTAAGGCTATACTCCCTTACACTCATATCCTCTTGACTCAAACTGATAAACTGGTCAAGACGGGCCTTCCGCACCTCTCGTGGTAAGTAATGGGCTAAAAATGCCTCAGAGAAGTCCTACCACTCTGCTGGCGGAGCATTAGGCCCTTTTGATCTCTCCTATGCCTTGTACCACAAGATGGCAACATTAAGTAGTCGAAAAGAAGCGAACTCCACTGCCTCGGTGATAGAGGCATGCATCACTCTCAATACTCTATACCCATGGTCCATAAAGTCCTGTAGATCCTCAGTGGGACTGGACCCTGTAAATACTGGAGGGGCCAATTGAAGAAACTCTCGTACCTTTAAGCTTTTTGTTTTATCCCTTCTAGCGTCTGCTCTCACCTTTAGTTGACTCTCATGAATAGAAACCATCATAGTTAGTAGCTAAATAGCCTTCTTCATCCCCTGGTCCCCAATCTCTAATAGGGATCTGGGTACTAGATCTCCTTGGGCCCCAACAAGTGTTGATGAATCTGGTACCGTAGGCATTGGAGGCTCCCTATGTGCCTCAATAGGGAATATATCTATCTCACCAAGTAAGACATAATTGGTACCTTCTCTCGGATCCATACTTCTCTCATGTTGTGCCATCTACTGAGCATAGGTAACCCATTAAATAAGAAAGACATAACATGATATAGATTTCATATGTTCCTATAGCTTTGCTCTATAGCACGATCTATTAAGTGAAAGATATGTAACCAACCCTAAATGCCTCGTAGCCTCCTGATTATAAGTGTGGTGCACAACACACCCATAAGCAAGACTCTACTAGTCACGGCATTGTGGACTCCCTAGGACACGACCTGCTCTGATACCATGTTTGTCACGCCCAAAAAAGAGGGGAGGCGCGACTGGCACCCGATACCGTTATTGGCCGGGTAAGCCACTAAACATACTAGTTAACCAAACTTTGGACCAAAAGAAAATTGGGCAGCATAATGCTTAGAAAAACAAGAAACTAAGTCAGGACCATTTAGGTCATGACCTGGTCAGCAACAGATTATGTACATTAAGAGAAGTAAGCCAAAATAATAAAGTACTAGCTAGCTGACAAGGCTGCCACAATAGAGGTACAGACACACACTATATATACATGCCAATCTTATGACCGGAGACTGAAGGGCACAAAAGGACCAACCCACAATAACATGTCCACAATAGCCTCTATGAGAATCACTAACACTATCGGGACAGGGCCCCGACATACCCAACTATACAAAAAAAGTAAACATCCTATGAAAGCTCCAGGAAGAGGTGGAGCTTACCAACTCATAGTTGAATGGGGCTCCTAGTGGAGGGGTAAATCAGAACCCCTACCTGAACCTGCACGCACGAAATAAAATGCAGCATCCCCAGGCAAAGGGACGTCAGTACGAATAAACATGTACTGGTATGTAAGGCAGGAAGTAAAATCATAGATAACCATAGTAAAAAGGTTAATAGAAACATTACCTGTAAACAAAAATCAAGTAGTCTTAATGGCCAACAAGCCACCTCCTAGTGATAAAAAAATGCATGGTATGCTCGAGTGTCGCACATCGTGAATACATATATATAAATGCAAATGCATGACATACCCAACCAAATGCTAGCACTGGTGGTCCTTTCCGGTAGCTAACCGGCATCATATCCGCCAACCTGTGGCCATCGGTACGATATACATATATAGTTGGGCAAATAGGCCCCATACCTTCGATTATAGCTCGAAGTCCATGCATAACGTGCAATGTATGATATGAATGTTGAATGCACATAGTAAGCCATAGCAAGAACTTAGCCAATCTTGGCTATTGGTACACTTATTCTCCTAGCATCATAGTCATTGTCATTGGCCAATCTTGGCTCATTGGTACATTTATTCTCATAAAATCATAATCGTTCTCATAATATATACATATGGCTTGTGGAATCATACATGTCCTTTTTAACAAGTTTGGGAACTTAACCCAACATTTAGAGTGAAGACTTAACTTTGAAAATGTTCATAAAGGTGTTTTACATAATGATTATATTTGGTCCCATGTCAATTAGTAAAAGAATGTATTTAAACAGGATCAAGCGCCAAAGTAGTTTAGACAGGAGCATTTCACTGGGGAATATTGGAAACCGTCGCGTTATTGGTTAAATTGTTCAATTATATTTTTGCATGGAAGAAGGACTGATTTTGAATACTACATTCCTTTTGCATTCTACATTTATTTTAATGGCACTATACCAAGAAGAGAAACACCTTGGACTTGTGAATAGGTAGCCGGGAAACCGACAAAATGATATATAGAAATTGAATGTCCAGTTTAAGCGAACGAATGGAATTTCAACCTAATACCATGATGAATATAACTCAACTGCAATCCCAATGCCTTTCACAGAAGGTCTTTCTAGCAACAGAACAGTAAGATATCACATTTGACGTTTTGGGAAATTTCCCAGATTTCATGCTAAAAGGAGGGACGGAGCTTAGCCTTAACATACCTATCCAACGAACGTCCGATTGCTAAAAGTTCCTTCATGAAAGTTGTTCCTTACGTCCTAAGCTTCGCAACGACTATATATACGCAGCTTAAAGACACCTATAAACAGTCAAAAATTCAGCATTAATGACCAGATTCGGCAAGGAGCATTTACGCGAGGAAATGTCCGTAAAACTTCGTAAAATTAACGGAAAAGAGCTCCACAATTATAACCTAAACACACCAGCTGCAATTCAACAATACCAGCGAGAACACCACTTTTTTTACAGCCCAAGAACACCTCCAAACACAGCTAATATGAGGGAAAAACAATTTCAAAGCGTAAGGCATGCATTTCTAGGCACGGAGACGAATTTTAACGGTAAAAATGCGAAAAACTTACCTAAATCGCTTAGAGAACCCTTGGGAGCTTTCTCTTCTGTTGTAAACTTGTTTGGGACGAAAATGGCTCAATTTTGAGCCTTAAAGAGTCAAAATAGCCGACATTTAAGTCGGGTCAACTCGACCCGACACATGACCCAGTTTCCAGCTCGGGCAGTCTCGGTAAAATGGTCATAACTCTTTATTCTGAGGTTGGTTTAATGCGAGGTTTTGTGCGTTGCAAACTAGACTCATAGATCTTCAATTTGATAGGTCATGGAACTTCTAACTCCTTATAGTTTGGGAGATATGTCCCAATACATTTGACCCAAATTTAAGAAGGATTTCTTAAAGAAAGTTACGGTAACTTTGGCCAACCTTTATCTTGTAACTTTCTTGATTCCAAAACTTAATGTATGACCTTTGTTCTATTAAAATAACTTAAAGAAATCCATTATTAGCAAATTATAAACTTTTAACTCCATCTGAAAAGTGAACCTAATTTAGACCTTCCGAAAAGGACGAGGTGCCACTTGGGTCATTTCTTTAATCCCGAATATGCATTTAGGGTATTCCTTTGGCTTAAAACTTTAGGTCCTTGAAATTACCACTTATTGAAAACCTTATTATCCTTAGGTTCTATACAAATTCATGTATGTCTTATATGACACACCACCCTATGTATATATAGAAGACGAGGAACACGGGGTTTCACAGTACTGGGACATATAGGTAATGTTTAGTAATGCACACTATGGAGATGGGCCAAGTCGCATAGTGAAATTCCCCACTAACCTTCGACCAAAGGGTTTGGTAAGCTTAAATTACCGTCCTGCAAGCTATACACTAGACAATAATAAGGTTATTCAGTGATACTGAGTTAGGGAATCATGGGGAATATAATACCCTAGTTGCTCTCCTTTATTTATATTTCTCTCGTGATTGTCGTGATTGTTAGTGCTTTTATTTTTCTCATTTATTTTTGCAAAACCCCTTTAGGGAATTGAGTTGATTAACTACTCAGATTGCTTGTTGGTGAATTTGTCTTGAGTCTACATATTCCCTATGGGTTAGCCCCTAACCTTGGTTAATTTCTATTTCATGACAGTGACTTCTTTATCCTCTAAAAAGGAGGTGTAACTTAGGCGACATCAGTAAGTTGTACTGGGACAATAGATAAGGGTTAATAATGTTACACTGCGGGGATGAACCAAATCATATAGTGCAATTTGCCTATCGCCTGGGCAAAAGGGTTTGGTGAACTAAACTTATTGTTCTGCATGCTACACACAGGAAAAGAATTTGATTATCTGGTAATATTGAGTTAGGGAATCATGGGAAACACAATAACCTAGTTCCTCTACATATTGGTTTAACACTTAACTTAGTTTAGATTTACTTTTACTAGTTATTATAACCCCCGCCCTTGGGGGAAATAAGTTGGTTAATCAACCTGAATTGCAATTGATTTCCTCTAAGTCTACCACATTCCTTGTGGAATTCCACCCTAACCTTGGTTAGGTTATATATCTTGACATATCGCTTTAGCCTAAAAATGAAGGTTTAGCTTAGGTGACATCACAGTGCAATTACTACAAGGTCCTTCGTATAACAGCAAGAAGATCCCTGTGCTTTTACCATACCCTGCACTATTGGAGATGTGGAGTTCGTAAAGGCATTATGTGATCTCGGTGCCAACATTAATCTAATGCCCCTTGCGATCTTCAAAAATCTAGGATTCGCAGACCCTACTTCTATAAGCATGCGGTTGTTGATGGCCGACCGCATGGTGAAGAAGCTTGTGGGGCTACTCCATGATGGGCTTGTCAAAGTGGATAAATTCATATTCCCTACACACTTTGTGATCCTGGACTATGAGGTTGACTTAGAAGTCCCAACCATCTTGGGGAGACCCTTTCTAGCCACCGGACGCACATTAGTTGACATAGAAAGTGGCCAAATCAAGTTCAGATTATGTAAAGATGAGCTCGTGTTCCATGCCTGCCAATATGCGAAGAGAGATGATTATTTGAGGATAGTTACTATTACTGAGAATTGTTGATGATGCAGAGCTAGAGGTACTACTTAAGGAGAGATTGGGCGTTGACACCCTAGAAGCGATGCTGATGAACTTTGAGGGTGATGGTATCTAAGGATATGAGGAGACAATGAAGGCGTTGGGGGGGATCTTATGCCTGTAGGTTCAAAACTAAGTTGGAGTTGGACTTACGAAATCGAGAGTCGCCCTTTACTAAACCATCTATTAAGGAGCCACCAGTGCTAGAGTTGAAGGCTCTTCCATCCTATCTAACATATGAATTTTCGAGCACCAACAACACCCTACAAGTCATAGTTGTTGCAGACCTGAATGACAAATGGGTGAATGCTCTTGTCACGGTACTTAAGTAGTTCAAGAAGGCTATTGAGAAGACAATTGCAGACATCATTAATATCCCTCCTGGGGTATGTAGTCACAAAATCTAATTGGTAAAGGCAACAAGCGATGTATTGAGCACAAAAGGTGTCTTAACCCCCTTATGCAAGAGGTCGTGCGTAAGGAAACCATCAAGTGGTTGGACGCAAGGGTGATCTATCCGATTATTGACAATGAATAGGTGAGCCCAGTACAGTGCATTTCAAAGAAAGGGGGTATCACATGGGCCCAAATGCTAGCGACGATTTGATTCCCATATGGCTAGTTATTGGGTGGAAAGTATGCATGGACTACAGAAAGGTCAATGCATCGACATAAAAGGACCACTTCCCTATGTCATTCATGTACCAAATGCTAGACCGATTGGCTGGAACGGGCTAATACTATTTTCTAGATGGTCGTTCAGGCTACAACCAGATCACCAGTTCTCTGGAAGATCAAGAAAAATAGCATTCACATGCCGCTATGGCACCTTCACATTAAAGAGAATGTTATTCAGGTTTTGTAACGCTCTAGAAACATTCCAAAGATGCATGATGTCTATCTTCTTACACATGGTGGAAGACACTATTAAGGTCTTTATGGATGACTTTGATGTGATTGGTGACTCATTCGAGGGTTACTTGAATCACTTGCACGTTGTGCTTAGAAGATGTGAGGAATGTTATTTGGTGGTGAATTGGGAAAAGTGTCACTTCATAGGGAAATAGGGAATTGTATTGGGGCAAAAAATCTTAATCAAGAGGATCGAGGTTGAAAGAGCTAAAGTGGAGGTGCTTAAAAAGCTTCCACCACCCATCTCTGTGAAGGGTGTGAGGAGCTTCCTAGGCCATGCTGGATTATACAGGCATTTTATAAAGGACTTCTCTAAAATTGCACATCCATTCTCAAAATTACTTGAGAAAGATTCTAAGTGAGTGTTTGATGATATAAGCCTAAAAGCCTTTGAAGTATTAAATCAGAAGTTGATTTGGGATCCCATCATTGTAGCTCCAGACTAGTCAAAGCCCTTTGAAATCATGTGTGATGCAATCAGTATTGCACTTGGTGTAGTGCTGGTACTGTGCCAAGAGAAGATATTACATCTCACATACTATGCTAGCAAAGCCCTAAATGAAGCCCAATAGAACTACACTATCACTGAAAAGGAGCTACTTGTAGTGGTCTTTGCATTCAAAAAATCCAGGTCGTATCTATTAGGGACCGAGGTCATAGTGCACATGGACCACTCCATATTTTGGTACTTGATGGCGAAGAAGGATGCAAACCAAAGGTTGATTCGATGGATACTTCTTCTTCGAGAGTTTGACTTTGATGTTATCGACAAAAAGGGGATCGAAAATTAAGTTGCAGATTATCTCTCTAGATTAGAAGATGGAGTCATGGCAAAGTTTGATAATGGATTTGAGATTGACAATTCATTCCCAGATGAGAGAATGTTGGCAGCATTCCATGATTTGATACTATGGTTCGCAAATTCTGCAAACTACTTGCTTAGTGATATTGTACAGCTAGACTTGAATACCCACCAGTGCCACAAGTTCATCTAATATGAGAAAATTCTTTTGGGATGATCCATGTTTGTTTTGTGTACGCACAGATGGGATTATTTTTCATTGTGTCCCTTAGGTCAAAATGATGAGTATCTAGAGGCATGACACTCGTCTCTAGTAGGTGGGCATCATAGTGGAATCCAGACAGTACATAAAAGTTTGCAGTATGGTTATTATTAGCCAACCATCCACCAATATGCTCACGACTATGCCTAAACATGTGCTAGATGCCAGAGAGAAGGTGGTGTTTCCCATAAGCATGAGCTCCCTCTAAACTCCATTATGGTGATTGAATTATTCGATGTGCGGGGAACAAATTTCATGGGTCCGTTTGTCAATTTTCATGGGAACAAATGTATATTGTTGGCTGTGGACTATGTATCAGAATGGGTGGAGGAAGTTGCTCTCCCCAACAATGAAGGCAAAAGTGTCACATTATTTTTAAAATGGAACATCTTCTCAAGGTTTGGCACCCCTTGGGTGATCATTAGCAATGGAGGTTCTTACTTCTGCAACAAATTGTTCAAGGCCCTACTTGAGAAATATAAGGTAAAACATCAGGTTGCAACACCTTACCACCCTCAGACTAGTGGGAAAATGGAGGTGATTAATAGGGAAATCAAACTGATTCTATCCAAGACTGTGAATGCATTGTGGGCATAATGGATTGCATTCAAGACCCCTATAGACATTTCTCCTAACGAACTTGTCTTTGGAAAAGCCTGTCACTTGCCGATGGAGCTTGAGCATAAGGTGATGTGGGTGTTGATGAAGTTGAACCTAGATTGGAATAATGTAACAAACTCTAAGCTGAGTCAACTCAATGAGCTTGATGAATTTTGTTTGAGGTAATATGAGAGCTTAGACTTATACAAACAAGGATGAAGTTTCAGCATAATCGACGTATTGAGAATCACAAATTCACACCAAGGGACCTAGTGCTAGTATACAACTCTAAGCTAAAGATTTTCCCTAGGAAACTCAAATCCAGATGGTTGGGATCCTTTAGGGTATCACATATCTTCAACCATGGGGCCATTAAGTTGGAGAAGAGAAATGGTGGAAAATTCAAAGTGAATGGCAAAAGAGTCAAACCATATATCGACAATGTTGAGGACATAAAAACGGTGGAAGCATCGACACTTGGTGAAGTTAGAGTACTAAAATTATCTATGGCATATCGCGACAATAAATCAGGCACTGCTTGGGAGGCAACCTTGGTAGATTTTGGCGCTTAGGCGCCCAGGTATGTTCTTTTGACCCTTGTGCTTTATACTCTTTTTTTGTGCATTGAGGACAATGCACCTCTTATTCAATGGGGTGTGGGTAGTAGTAGGCCTTAGTGAAGTTTGAGTAACCTTGGTCTATAACTATCCCAAATTTTAAATCATAAGGGTTTTCTTTCATGTGTACTTTTTCCCCATAAATATTTAATTTCTGTTGAACCAACATGTTTAAGATATTTTGGTAGTATTTGTAGCATATAGTACTACTATCTATGTAATATGTTACTTTTTGTGTTTTTGTGTGAAAAATGATACCCACCAAATTTTGTTTGTTAGCCTTGATAGCAACCATGCATGCTTGATTGATGACAATGCTTGTTCTGATAAGTGAGGATAAATTTGAGATGAAAAACATGATCGGACATAGTCTTTGTTGATAATGTAACCAGTGCCATGTGAGTGTGTCCTTTCTTTACTAAATTCTTATATCTTCTTTCAATTCAGAACTTGCCCTTTTACTCTGACTTAGACTGTAGGTTAATTGGTTAGGAAAGGATCTTAGGACATTGTTCATAATAGTCCACCTAGCCTAAATAACCAACAAAATGTGTGAAATATCCCTTGATCCTAATGTTTGAGCGTTACATGTACCGTTTCTATGTAAAAAGCTAAGTTACATAGCCTTATTAGATGTAAAATCCTGAAATTGGCCTTGGTCCTTCCTTGAACATTGTGCACCTTGACTAAGGCAAAAAGTCTAAGTTTAGGGTGGCTACCGAAATGGCCTTGGTTCCTAAGTTATATTGTACACCTCGACTCAGGCCAAAAGCTTAACTTCATGGTGGCTGGTGTAAAATACCAAATGAGAGGGAAAACTAGTGATACATGGAAAAGAAGATAAAAATGTATTATGGGTTCAATAAAAATGAGTGATGCCTAAGCAATGAGCTACAAAGAAAAATGATGAAAAAACAAAAGGCGAAAAGCTCAAAAATGAGAATAAGGCACCTAGAAAAGCTTGAAAAGGGAGAAAGGGAGAATGAGGTGAAAATCACAGTCTTAGTAGGGCAAAATTTGTAGAAAAATGTAGTGTCAAGGAGGGTCGTTAGTTACTATGTTCCTAAAACATCATACCAAAGCCCCCTGACTCTACATTACAAGCCAATAAAGTCCTAAAGTGATCCTAGTCGAAGTAGTCAAAGGTCATAGTTATGAGTATAGGGGAAAGCATATGGTATTGAGCATGGTAATTAAATGTCTTTTGTGAGAGTGAGTGATTTTGCATAGTCCCAAGCATTGAAACTGAAAACACCATCAGAAGAGGGATGTAGGAGTTCTTTTTGTAATGACACTTGTATTGCATTGTTGACATTGGACTAATTCAGTTATTGTTACTTGCTGATAATTACCTTGCTTTTCATAGTTGCATTGTCACATACGTTGATTTGTATTGGTTTGTTTGATAGCTATCTGGTGTGTTTTTAAAGTAGTATGGCTATTTGTGCTTGACTTGATGTGATGTATGCTATTAGATTGAGATCTTTGTGTTACTGTGCCACTTATGTAGATAGAGTCTGTCGCTAGAGAACAAGCAACAATTTTACGTTGAGGGTGTTGATGTGCTGTCAAAATACAACACTTTTGATGCTTAAATTATGGAATTTTATGTGTTCTCAAAGCGATGTTAATAGATTTGATGTGTTTTTATGTTTGTTTTGCAAGATTACAGGGTTGGAACAATTTTTGGGCTAAGTGTGCATATTCTCCTGAGGTAGAGGTTTCACGGAACCATTTACGGGTCGTAGAGAATTCTATGGGCCATATAAATGGTTTCGTGTAAAATTCCAATGAAGGGTGATTTTCTGGAGTTAATTCTACGAACATTGTAGGCGAACTATAGAAGATTTTATGAGTCATAGACTTGGTGTCGTGACCTGAGGATCAGAAAGTATAGAGTTGCTGAAAAGTCATCAGATGAAACCCCCTACGGGTGGCAAAACTTTATACGAGCCATAGAAGGATGTCGTAGAAGTCAGCCCCAAATTTGAGGATGCAATCCATAAAAGCTTGACAACGAGCCGTAAAACATTACACCGCCCATTGAAGCTCCCATAGAGTTTGCCTAACTAGTTATCCTATTCCATTTTGGTTTTGTATTTTAAACACTATAAATGGGTTTTCTAGGTTATTTTTCATAGAGGCTGTTACAGAATATTAGAGAATAGTATATATCTTGAGAGAATCACTTGTGAAACATTATTTCTTACTTTTAATAATCAATCTTATGATTCTTGGCGAAATGTTTGGATTTCTTGGCTTAATTCTCTTATGTAAGTGATTAATTATATTATTTTAATTTATGATTCTTTCATCTACACTGATCATGAGTAGCTAAATCCACAACTAGGGTTGTGGGAACCATGATGAACTTCAGGGTAAAATTGGATAATTCGTAATTCTTTGAAAGTTTGCATTCATGTATTAATTAATTGTCTTCGGTTTGAATGCTTTTTAACGGTGGCGTACGTTAGAACTCACCTAGTGTTAGATCAAGGTAGTAATGAATAGCAAAAGAGATTAATTAAGAAGATTCGATTAATGTTTCTCATCTAATAAACCAAATAGGGCCAAGGGGAGGTCATATTTGAACAATAGGTAAGGGTTAGTAATGCCACACTCTAGGGATGGACCAAATCACGTAGTGAAATTTTCCTCTCGCCTAGAGCAAAAGGTTTGGTGAACTTCACTTACTGTTCTGCATGCTACAATTTTGAAAAGAATTCAGTTATCTTGTACTATTAAGTTAGGGAATCATGGAAACACAATACTCTAGTTACTTTTCATACTAATTTAACATTTGTCTTAGTTTAGGATTACTTTTAATGGTTGTTACAACCTCCCCCCCCCCTTGTGAAGATATGTTGGTTAATCCATTTGAATTGTCTTAAATTCTTCTAAGTCTACCATATTCCCTATGGAATTGACTCTAACCTCGGTTAGGTTATATATCGTTACAACGACCACTTTAGCACAAAAAAGAGGTGTAGCTTGGGTGACATCATGAAGTTATATGAAAAGTTCTTAAAATGCAAGGTTTGGCCTGAGTCTATTGCATTTCTTGGAATGTTTTTTAGTCAAAAGAGAGTATTATGGTTGATCCAACCAAGTTTTGTGAGTGGGCTAGGCCTACTTCTATCACTGAGATTCGAAGTTTCGCTAGTTTAGGGGGTATTATCAACGTTTTGTTTAGGGTTTCTCATTTATAGGAGCCCCAATGACTATATTAACTTAGAAGTGGTCGAATGATTACGAGGTGAGCTACCAAAAGCTCAAAGATTTCATAACTTTAACACCTATTCTTGTTTTACCTGAGGAGGGAGTTCCATTCGTGGTATACAGTGATGCTTCTGGCATTGGTTTGGTTGGTGTATTGATGCAAATAGGGAAGGTGATAGCCGATACTTCTAGACAGCTGCAGGTGCATGAGAGAAACTATCTTACCTATGACTTAGAGTTGGGTACAATTGTATTTGTGGTAAAGTTGCGGCGATATTATCTTTATGGGATGCAATGTGAGATCTTTATCAATCACCATATTCTTAAATATACCGTTTCTCATCCTAACCTAAACATGAGAAAATGTAGGTTGTTGCAGTTGCTTAAGGACTATGATATCTCTATTTTATATAACCCTAGGAAGGTTAATGTGGTGGCAGACGCTTTGAGCCGGAAGGCTACTAGTATGGGAGTTTGGCAGTACTGAGAGTTGAGGAGAGGCCCTTATCCTTAGAGGTTCAGTCGCTTGCTAGACAGATGGCGCGTTTGGAAGTTTCTCCTCCTTAGAGTATTTTGGCCTTTATTGAGGCTAGATCTTCCTCGTTTGAGCAGATATGTGCTCATCCGTTTGAGGATCCCAGATTATGCATAATTCTTGATAAAGTGTTGAGAGGTGATGCCAAGTTGGGTGTTACTGATTTTGATTGTGTTTTGAGGATAAACGATAGAGGTTGTGTGCCTAAAGTTGGGGATTGGATGAGATTGATATTAGAGGAGGCCCACTGTGTGAGATATTCCATCCATACAAGAGTGGCTAAGATGTATCATGATCTTAAATAACATTATTGGTGGTTTGGCATGAGGAGAGACATAGCTAAGTTTGTGGCTAAGTGTTTGAATCATTAACAAGTGCAGTATAAGCATCAAAAGCTCGATGGATTGATGCAAAGGATGCCCATTCCCGAGTGGAAGTGGGAAAAAGTGACTATAGATTTTGTTATAGGTTTTGCATGGCCCCAGGACAGTTTGATTCAGTTTGGGTGGTTATTGATTGATCGACCAAGTCGGCATATTTCCTATCAGTGAGATTAGCTATAGTGCAGAGTAGTTGGCTAGGTTATATATTCGAGATATTGTTAGATTCTATGGTGTGCCAGTGGCTATAGTATCAGATAGAGGGTCTGTGTTTACATCTCATTTTTGGTGGGTTCTACAGTGTGGTTTAGGTACTAGAGTGGATTTGAGTTCACCTTTTCATCCTCAAATTGATGGTCGGCTAGAGCGCACCATTTATGTGTTGGAGGACATGCTTAGGGCTTGTATTATTGATTTTAGGGCCCGATGGGACCAGGACTTATAATTGGCACCATTCGAGGCCTTGTACAACCGAAGGTGTAAATCATGGATCGAATGGTTTTATTTAGGTTCAGTCAAGATGTTGTCTATAGATTTTCTTCAGGATGCCATGGACCAAGTCTGACTGATTCAGAGTGGACTTCTAAGAGCCTAGAGTCACCAAAAGAGTTGTTGATAGGAGGGTTAGTCTCTTGAATTCTCTGTGGGCGATAGTGTATGGATGAAAGTTCCACCCTTGAAGGGTGTGATGAGATTCTGGAAAAAGGGTAAGCTTAGTATTAGATTCATTAGCCCATTTGAGATTTTGAGAAAAGTTGGTGAGGTAGCCTACGAGTTGGCTTTACCACCGAGATTATGTTCTGTTCATTCCATTTTCATGTTTCTATGCTCCACCAGTACATTCTGGATTATTCCTATGTGATTTCCTATGGCTTTGTTAAGTTAGGTCCTGATTTTTCCTTTGAAGAAGAACCTATAGCTAATTTGGATAGGTAGGTCCAAAGATTGAGATCTAAAGATATACCTCCCATGTGTAGTGGCGGCACCGTTCTGTTGATGAGGATACTTGGGAGTTAGAGTCTGACATGCAGGCTAGATATTCCGACCTTTTTCAGGCATTAGGTTCTTCCTTTTCCTTTATGTTCGAGAAAGAATATTATTTTTATTGGTGAGTGATGCAATGACCTGATTGGTCATTTTTGGCCTTATAAGTGAAAATTACTATTTTACCCTTTCATAAGTTTCTTTAGGCCTATTTTGAACTTATTGAATAGTTAGAACTGAAATCCTGAGTTTTCAAAGTTGGAAATATGAGCTTTGGCATTTTTAGAAGCTTAAGTTGTTGAAAAGGTGAATTTTTGTACCATTCTAAGTTTCGAGTGTTAGATAAGGGATCTGCCGATCTATTAGCTCTGGAGCATCAAAGCTTAACTATGAGAAGTTTCAGAACTGAATTCGGAGTTAAAATGAGGTTTTTAGGCCTAATGTTATGATTATAGTCATTTCCAGAACTAAAGTTCAACATTCGAAGTTCGAAAACTTAAATCAGAATTTCGATAGTTCCACTAGTTTCGGAGGATAAAACTAAGCTAGAAATGGACTATAAATAATTTTTGGAGTTGTCGAGGGCAGTTTTGATTTTTTGAGTTTTAAATTAGTTTTATCGACTTGTATTGGTAAATGTGGTAAGGAGGCCATGAAACTAATTTCTGATGAATTTGTTGAGTCTGCATCGTTGTTTCTGGTATGATGTATATTTGGTTTATGAAATTCTTGTGTTTGAATGAGTTTTTTGGTCCATTCCTAGCAGAAAAGTTTGGACTTGGTTTCTAGTTTTTGCTTTCTTCTAGTGCCGGTGCTTCTCTTCTCCACATTCACTAAGGTCATGGCGTGGATGTGCTCCGCGTTCACGGAGTGTTGGTGTGTGAGTGACCTCCCTACATTTTACTCTCCACATTCGCCTGTTGGTCTCTATGATCGCGGAGGTCTTTCTGGTAGAAAACTCTGTGCTTACGGGACCCACCTGCGTTTGCGAAGAAAGTTTTATACCTTGATATATTAAACCTCGAGAAACACCATTTTTAATCTATTTTAAAATTTCCAATCTTTTTGAGGCGATTTTTGAAGATTTTTGTTGGGTAAGCATTTCTAACCCTATTACGAGTATTTTCCATAAGATTTATCTTGATTTTGTTTTTGAATTCATGATTTTAAATGTTCGAAATTGAGGACATTTAGACCATGGCTTTCAAACTTTAAATGTTAATTTGTAATTCAATTTAAGCTTGATTTTAATGGGATTTTTACCATGAACTCCATTTTACATGTAGAACTTGGTTTTAAAGTTATTTTTCAGAATCGAGAACTTCGGATTTTAGCCCTAAATTTGACCATTTAGCCTCTAGGCCTAAATTACGTCAATATAGGTATCAAAATGCTTCTCTTGATGCCTAGTATCTATTTTTGATAGGAGTTTATTGATCAACGACTCGTTTGGAGGCTTGAGTTGATTGAAAGCTTATCCGAGTACGATTTCGGCATCAAGGTAGGTTCAACTAACCTTTTTGGGACTAGATTTAAGTTATTGATCATGTTCATGTGATAACTATGAAATCTAGATGGATTGGTGTAATTGATTGGATATTTTGAAAATATGATGGGAAAGTTACTCCGGTTGAGCCAAATTATGGTATAATTTTGATCCTGTTGATGGACTTAGATGAGAAGATGATGTTTTGAGATTAAATGTGACTAAATTAGACTTGTGATACTATATGCGTAATTATGTGATAATTGATAGCTATTGAGATATCTTTGAGGTGTATATGTATAATTGGGACGAGTGAGGTCTGGTCATATTGATATTCACACTATCGAAATGAATAAGGTCTGGTATGATTGATATTCTTGCCTGCTTGGGACGAGTAAGGTCCGGTATTATTGATACTCTTGACTATTGATAGAATTATGTGGACCGAGAACATATTGACGGTTTGAGCGATATCTAGGACACTTGATATTATTTCTTGGGTTGATATTATTATTATGAGTTTCATGCAACGATCTTCCCTTTTTGATGTTATTCTACACGTTTGCATGAATATTTGGGTTGCATCGTTGATTTACCTCTATTATATGTTGATTGTGCTTTCCCCTTGACCCAGGTAGGGGGCAAGGGTATTATGCTTCACATCGGTACCACCCCCTTTGATTCGAGCAATTAGCAAGGTGGAGACATTCTAATATTTCCTTAACGACGAGCGGGGTGGCAAGGTGGAGACACTCTAATATTTCCTTGACCACGAGCAGGTTGCAAGGTGGAGACATTCTGACAACCCCTTCACCTGAGCAGATGGCAAGGTGGAGACATCTTGATATTTTCTTGACCATGAGAAGGTAGTAAAGTGGAGAAATTCTTATATTTCCATGACCACGAACAGATGGCAAGGTGATGACAACATGATATTCTCATGACCATGAGCAAGTGGCAACGTGGAGGGCTTCTAATATTACCTTGACCACGAGCAAGTGGCAAGGCTATGAAACACTTGGTGATTGGATTGACGAGTTGTGAATCAGATTCACATTTATTGTTTTTATGGCACTATGTGATGTTGAAGATACCTTGATTTATTATTATGTATATATTTAATTGTGTACTAACCTTTTTAGATGTAGGGATTAGATTTGTCGTTATTACTTACATGTTTCGATTATTCTTACCCGGTCGGTTGAACCTACTGGGTAAACATTGGTGTGCTAACTCCTACTTTGTTTCCTCTTTGTAGATCGAGCACAGGGATCTGCATAGGGTAGTCTATCACTCTAATTGAGTTATTATCCATCCATCTAGATCTTAGCGTTGAGGCTCAGACTTCGAGCAATTGTGTGACTTTGGGATTCTCTTTATTGTTTCGTTTCAGACGTTGTACCAGATACTTTGAGACAAGCTTGAATTACATTTGGGACATGTGTATTTACTCTTCAATATTGCTTTAGATGCTCTTCTACTCACGACACAAGGTCTTGGGAGATTTCTTGTGTTATAGGAGTTGCTTCTGCTTTATTTTATCCTTTTTTAATTGCGGTCCGATATTTGGTTCGTGACGCCTGTGATGCCCTCAGATTCTATTTTGTAGCTTCGGTTCAATAGAAGTGTACATCGGCCCTGCGACGTTGGTGATTCCACCTCATTCATGGTCTGCGACGCCATTACATTCATGCATTGCATCGCATTGTATCATTAATTGTATATAATGTCTTTACCTATTTCTATTCATATTTACATTGTGAACTAATACGTTTGATATAGGTGATAGGATTCTTCGTTATTGCATATTGTTGGGTTCTGCTTGTTGCTATGGTTCCTCATGTAAATAATTATATGTCATACTTTCAAGAGGAATATCAATCAATGTTGACAATAGATGTTTTCGCCATGACACAATAGTCACTGTGATCAAAGAAAACATACACCAACAATATTATTTTAAAAACACTAAGTGAGATATAAAAATATAATATATTTATACCACATATAATAATCAATTTAGTTATTGTACCAACGCAAGATCTTCCATTTTGACCATTAATTTTAAAATTATTGAATTTACTTTAATATTGATTTCTATTTTTCAAATATATATGTGTGTGCGCACAACGTGTATATATATATACTGGTAAACACAATATATATATTTTTCACATTATTTATTGGTTAACACAATGCATATATGTTTCACATTATTTATTGGTTAACACGATATATATATGTGTGCACAACATAGTTATGTACAATAATATTAGTATCATGAATAATGTTAGATTTGAATTGTGATCATGCCTCAATCATTTGGTAATATTTTTTGTAATGCTAATGTTTTAGTCATCCACACACATTATGTTATGAATGTAAGATTCTTGGATATTATCATCAATGAGAAAACATAGAATATTTGGAGACGAAATACTATAGTGTTCTTATGAAATGAATGATGTGAATCTCAAACTAAAGATTACTATACTGGAAATAATTTCTTAATAAGCATAATTCATATATAAAGATAACAACTTCTATTCACCTGATCGTTAACCAATTTAGCAATGAGTTTTTACCTTGTGCAAATACATATTACACATATATTTGATTTTTTTAACCAATTTCTTGAGGTTCTCCAAGTTGGGCCTTTGTCTTCGGGGAAACAAGATTGGAGGCCATGGAATGAGAATTTGATCTGATAAAAGATAAATCAAATCTCTGAAAACTGGAGTCTGATCTAGTTCTGCGATATATAGTGGGTCGTTTCTGTACAACCTCAATATCCCACAAGACCTTTTCATGATTTCTATTAGTATTAGGAGCCTCATGTGTAATTGAGTTTCTCCATGGTGGTAATCCTCCATTAGGCCGAAGATAAGTCCCCCAAAATGATTTGAGGCGTACCTGAAATCCATCCCTTACAGCTTCCCATTCCATTGATGGGTAGTTCTTCTCTGGTAGATCTGTTTGGATCACTTTTTTTCCAGCAACACCTGGAATGAATGGCGTGTTGGTAGCTGTTAGATATTTTCCATAACAACTTTTAAGACGAAGGGCATCTTCTCTTCCCTCAACAAATTCCACGCTCCAAATTGAATCATTATCTGATCCTTTGCGTCTTTGTGTCACACCTTCTTTGTCATCCATCGCTATTAGGTACTTGTCTTTTCGATTTCTAAGCCGGACGCTCTCTGCCCCTTGGAATAATTCCATACCTCTTTAATTCATATGATGTAACACAAACTTCATATCTATGAAAGAATCAAAAATTCATTAATTATATGAAATTCTGTTTTAAAATCATCACATTAATTTGTTGTATACATACAATAATTGATAAGAAAACTGGAAAATATGGAAGCTTAGTTAATCGTTAAACAAGTATTGACGAGAGAAAACATGCGATTTGACAGGTCTTGGACGATAACTTTTTTTCGAATAAGTCTTGAAAGATAACTCATACAATAACCAATGATGTTATGCATAAAGTTAAATATTAAATAATGTATGTTTAAAATAGAATCTTAATTTTCTAACTCAGTGGTTGATATCTTCGGATTTATTTACCAACTATTTTACGTGCATTTTGATTTGAGTACAGTTTCGTTGAATAATATAATATTATTAATTAGTAATACATATTTTACGTAAAAAAGTAAAAATTAAATAACAAAAGTACAAATTCTTGTGATAAAATAAATATAACGCCATGACTTTTGATAATTTAACCTCAAGCCAATAGATATTGTCGAACCTAAACTTGAAAATATAAACTATCAACCAGTTAGTAATAATATATTTAATTACGTAACTTTTGATTTATGAAGTACAAACGCGTAAAAATTACAGCTCGTGGAACTATCTACAACTCGTAATTTTTTTCTTGCATTAATTGCCCCCTTAACTGGATCTACTGGAATTGCACCCTCGAATTCACGAAACCCAAGTACGGACCGTATACCATTTAATGATCTATATACCCCCTCGTAGACACCACTTACACTTAGAAAATTTTAGAATTCATTTCTTTGGAACTTTTATATCTTCCAACATGTAGGGGCTTACAATATCTTCCCTTTGGGTTCATCGTCGAATTTGCTAATGTAAGCTCTAAGGAATTGAATGCATGCATCATTTGCAAAAGTGAAACATGTACATCATAAAAATTTTCAAACAATGCTCAATTAACATTTACAATGCAAACTCAAAGTCACATAATCATGCATGAATGACATGAAAATGACATGCAAGGAAGGGGGGTTCTCGAGTAGGAAAATCATAGTTCATCAAGCTTGATTAGAATGGAAAATATAGGGATCTTGCTTCTTTATGTCCACTTCGGCTTCCTAAGTGGCACTTTCAACTTGTTGGTTCCTCCCAACAACTTTAACAAATGTTATACCTTTCTTTCTCAACCTCTTTACTTTCCTATACAATATTTCCACCGGAACATCCTCATAGGTCAAATTCTCTTCGACATTTACCATCTCTAAGGGTACAATGGAACTAGTGTCTCCAACACACTGCCTCAACATGGAGACATGGAAAATTGGATGAACCATACTCATCTCCATAGGAAACTCTAATTCATATACAACTTTACGAACACGTCTCAAGATTCGGTAAGGTCCTATGTACCTAGGGCTTAGCTTCCCCTTCTTGCCAAAGCGTACCATGCCTTTCGTTGGTGAAACCTTCAAGTATAACCAATCACCAATTTCAAATTAAAGGTCTCTCCTTCTAGTGTCGACATAGGACTTTTGCTGAATTTAAGCCATCTTCAATCTTTCCCTTATCACCCTCTTCTATTCTAAAGCTTTCATAAAGAAATCCAAACCTAATAAATCCATTTTCCCAACTTCAAACCACCCAACCGGGGATCTATAACGCCGACCATATAGAGATTCAAAGGGAGCCGTTCCGATGCTAGTGTGATATCTATTTTTGTAAGCAAAATCAGTAAGTGGAAGATGCGCATCTCAACTACCCTTAAACTCCAACACACAAGCCCTAAGAATATCCTCAAGATTTTGAATGGTCCTTTTGGCTTGAACATCCGTTTGTGGGTGAAAGGTGATGCTAAGCTTAAGTTTATACCAAGGCCTCTTTGGAAGCGTCTCCTAAAGTGTGAAGTGAATTGAGCTGCGTATTCAAAATAATAGCTAATGGGACCCGATGAAATCTAATCAACTCATGAATGTACAAATTGGCATGATCTTCGGCACCATAAGTCATTTCAACCGGTAGGAAGTGAGCCGACTTTGTCATACTATCTAGCACAACCCATATAGAATCAAAATGCCTCTTAGTCTTAGGCAAGCCAATCACAAAGTCCATGTTGATCTTTTCCCACTCTTAAGTAGGAATCTCTATATCTTGTGCTAGGCTACCTGCCCTTTGATGTTTGGCCTTGACTTGTTGGTAACTGTGACAACCGGCTATAAACTTGGAAATAGCTCTTTTTATGCCACCCCACAGATACATTTCCCTCAAATATTTATACATCTTAGGAGAATTGGGGTGAACAAAATAAGATGAATTATGAGCCCCTTTCAAAATCAAGTCTCTCAACCCATCAACATTTGGTGCAGACAATCTACCTTGGGAGAAAACCTCCACCTTGGCATCTTTTACCAAAGCTTACAATTCTAACAATGTGGGGTCAAGGTCTTGTTTGAATTTGACCTCTTCAATTAAGGAAGACTTAGAACCATTCACAACCACCATACCTCAACTTTTGACTTCATCCAACCTAAATCCTAATTTAGCCAATCGGTGAACATCTCTTGGTAATTCTTTCTTGCTAGAATCCATATGAGCCATACTCTCCATGGATACTATATTTAGAGCATCATCCACAACATTAGCCTTGCCCTGATGATAATACACACTCATGTCATAATCTTTAAGGAGTTCCAACCACCTCTTTTGTCATAAATTTAGATTTCTTTGGGTTAACACATATTGGAGACTCTTGTTGTTGGTGAACACATATGTATGAACCCCACATAAATAGTGACACCATATCTTTGATTTAAATACAACGGCCGCTAACTAAAGATCATGGGTAGAGTACTTATGCTCATGCACCTTTAGTTGCCTAGAAGCATAGGTAATGACCTTGCCACTTTGCATCAATACACACCCCAAACCGACTCTTGAAGCATCACAGTAAATCATAAACCCTTTTAATCCTGCTGGTAGAGCCAAGATATGAGCGAATGTAAGCTTGCCTTTCAAAGTTTGAAAACTCCTTTCAGATTCATCGGTCCAAACAAAATTTGCCTTCTTTTGGGTCAATTTTGTTAAGGTTGAAGAAATTGATTAGACACCCTTAACGAATCTCCGGTAGTACCCTACCAAACCCAAGAAACACCTAATATCGGTTGGAGTCAAGGGCCTGGGCCAATATCTCAATACCTCCTTTTTAGTATCCATTTTGATCCCTTCACCCAATACCGCATTCCCTAGGAATGAAAGTTCCTTCAACAAAAATTGACATTTGTTGCACTTGGAAAACAACCTTTCTTCCCTCAATGTTTGCAACACTACCCTTAAATATTTCACATGCTCCTCCTCATTCCAGGAATAAAATCAAGTATCGTTTATAAATACCACCACAAACATGTTAAGGTAGGTTTTAAAGACCTTATTCATGAGATCCATAAATATCGTCGGAGCATTAATTAGGCCAAAGGACATTACCACAAATTAAAAATGCCCATGTCTAGTTCGAAAGGCCATCTTTAGAATGTTACACTCCTTCACCCTCCATTGATGATATCTGGATTGAAGGTCAATTTTTGAGAAGTAGCTGGCCCCTTGCAATTGATCAAATAATTCATCTATCCGAGGTAGGTGATACATGTTCCTCATGGTGACCTTATTGAGTTGCCGGTAGTCGATGCAGATTTTAAGTCAGCCATCATTCTTCCTTACAAACAACACCAGTGCACCCCAAGTGACTTGCTAGTCCTTATGAAATCCTTCTCCAATAAATCTTTCAATTAATCCTTCAACTCTGTTGGGGCCATACAATAAGGGGGAATGGAAATAAGTTTAATGTTGTGAAGAAGGTATATGTTGAAGTCTATATCTTTCAAGAGGAATACTGAGGAGCTTATCGGGAATGACATTAAGAAATTCTCTAACCACCGGAACTGATTCAATAGGAGAGACTTTAAACTCAACATCCATAAACCTTAAAAAAATGCTAAATGCAACTCTTAGAAATAAGTTCGCAGGCCTTAAGAGAAGAGATGGACCAACCTTTTACCATCGAGTCACGACTTTCTCATTCAGTGACGAGTTCGTTAGGGAATTAGAAATCAACTTTGCGGATCCTATGATCAATAGAAGCATGATATGCATGTAACCAATCCAGCCCATGGACGATGTCAAAATCTATCATGTCAAGTTCAACAAAATCACAAGGCAAAACTGTATGCAATATAGACACGTGATAACCCCTATAGACTTTCCTAGATACAGTGGACTCACCAATGAGGGTAGACACCTCAAAGGGTTCATGTAAAAATTCGGTGCATACATGAAGTCTATTAAAAACAAAAGGAGTAATTAAAGAGAGAGTGGCAGTCAGATCCAGCAAATCATATACATCAAAATTGTATATCGGTAACAACATCAGCTACTTCATCCACCCCTTACCTCCTTTGAAGAGCATAAAACCAGTTGTGACATGGAACACTTCCTTGCTGGCCACATTGTGCCCTTTGATCACCATGAGCACCATGTTCTTCGGGATGGACATCTTTTCCCTTGTTTGGACAATCTGAAATCTTGTGGTGCATTTTTCCATACCCAAAGCAAGTACCCACATCTTTATAACATCTACCACCATGATTTTTTACCATACCTCCCAAACTTTGGAATATATTACAACCATTACCACCTTGAGCTCTAGGGTTGGGCATTCTATCATTAGCAAACAATTGGTTTTGATCATTAGAGGCCCTTTGACCTTTGAATTTGTGGCCTTGATAAAAATGACCACCTCTAGCATCTTGAAATCCACAATCACAACGAGCCCTCTTGGACTCCCCACTTCTTCTCTTGCGAAGTTTTTCCCCTTCAAGTTGCTCAAAAAAGCCATGAGCCGATGCAAGTCCATATGTCCTATAACCATGGCAATACAACATTCTTCATTGATCAAGTTAGACACTTCCGACACAAACTTGTACATTCTGGCCGTCGGAGACCAAGCAAGGATCATACTTTGAAAAGTTGTTGAATTTTAAGGAATACTCCCTAACGCTCATGGAACCATGCTTGAGGTTCATAACTCCATCATCTTCGCCTCCCTTAGTTTAGTGGGAAAGAAACTATTGAGGAAGGCAGCCTTAATTCTTCCAAAGCAATAGGCTCTTCATTCTCACTGTCTAGCTTCTATTAAGAAAACTATAGTTGAGAAAGGCCCTTTAATTGGTAGGACACTAATTCCGTCTTCTTCTCTGAGCTTACCTCCATAATATCAAGAACCTTATACACCTCACCAATGAATTTTTGGGGGTCTTTCTCCACTTTTGAGCCATAGAACTCTAGAGGATTCATCTTTGTAAAATCCCTTACTCTTGAGATGGAGGTAGGAGCATGAGGATTTTAAACCCCTTCATTGTCCATGGACCTTGCAAACAAAGTAACCTCGTTTTGATATTCGGCATGACTGACCCCTAATTCTTCTTGGGGAGCTTATAGGGTTGTGGGGGCTGCCTCGCCCATGAGAGTGGGAGCTCTTTGTAACAATCATCTCAGTGGAATAATCTAGAAGAGTAAAAGACCATCCATTAGAGAAAAGAAATATTAATTCAAATCTACAACACGTCTTAGATTTTATGAAGATATGACTCATTTCCTAAAATACCTCATAGCCTCCTGTTAATAATTGTAGCGCGCTTCACAACTATGAACAAGACTCTACTTGATGCGGTGTGTTGAATTTTTTAGGACTATTTACCAACGTAATACTCTAATATGAAGCTTGTCACGACCCAAGCCTAGGACCTAGGTGTAACATGACAAATGGGGAAACTGAAAGGACCCCAAACAAGCCTTTGAAGCATACATGGCCCATCCTTGGTTGGGGAAGCATAATTAAACAAAGAACGTATAATTCAAGGGGAAGAGGGACTTTGGATTCAAGCTATGGGGATCTCAATAAGGAGAGGATTGACATGAGCACATAGCAAATAATAACTAAGGCACGGGTAAGTATGACTCACGCTATGGGAAGATTCGGGCTTAGGACTTTCAACTCATCACAACAATAAGCATCAACACATAGAGGGAAATAGGCACTAAGGGATGTATTTAATAATTACATAACATAATAAGAGTCAAGCTCATAAAATACATATCACTTTCTAACAACACCTCTAGCATGAGTGGAATTAGGGCCAAGACATCTCCCGCGCTCACCTTCAAAAGATAAATATTCATAAATAGACAAGTCTTAATAAAGGATGAAAGTAAGTGGATGTTGTGTCTGAAATAGAGGACTCACCAATAGCAATATTTAGTATGTCCGACCAGCCGTATGTAGGAGGATGATGAAATAGGAGCTTTAGTCCATACATGGTTAGATCATGTAGCCAAAGAAAGTATTTGTTAGTACTTTAAATGTACTAAGTCCCCCGTGATGCAATACAACAAGGAACGTAAGCCATAATTAAAAACATATGCATAAACATAATCAACAGATAAGAGTTCAATATGAAATGAATATCAATGTTCAGTCAAAACATGTGTGAAGAATCATCAAGTTATATGATCTATCATACATAGATGGGAAGGGACCCTAATCAACATATAAGACCAAGCGAGTTACTATTGGAATTCGGATGTTCACTCCACATTGGACATGGAGTGGTCTTCTTTGCCAAGGTAAACTAAAAACTTCACCTTAAGGGCACCTGCCCCATTTTCGAGAGTATTTCACAAATGCCTTACAGGAACACTACCCTTTTCGGTTAACATAGAATAAGAACCTTAGGGTAACACCCACCTTTTCAGTCTATCATGTACGAGAGCTATATGGATCCATTAGCTAATCAGAATCCTGTTATGGCAACATTGCTAAGGAACAATGGTTATCTAACAGGGTCCTCTCGATGCTAACTCACAATCCCAAGGAATACTTAATTCATATTCAAAGTCATAGAATAAAAATCTTATAATATCATGATATCATAATTGAGTAGCTCATAAAAATTAGAGCTTCATAATATCAAGATAGGGCTTCATATCATTTATAATTTCCATAAT
Organism: Solanum rostratum; assembly: GCA_029948455.1. NCBI lineage: Eukaryota > Viridiplantae > Streptophyta > Magnoliopsida > Solanales > Solanaceae > Solanum > Solanum rostratum. Next base: position 47,221,328 of record CM057049.1, on the reverse strand, counting down.
ATTCTCATAGCTCTTAGCATGCATAATAGCCCTTAAAAATTCATAAGATCCGTGCTTCACAAATGCCTTACAGGAACACTACCCTTTTCGGTTAACATAGAATAAGAACCTTAGGGTAACACCCACCTTTTCAGTCTATCATGTACGAGAGCTATATGGATCCATTAGCTAATCACAATCCTATTATGGCAACAGTGCTAAGGGACAATGGTTATCTAACAGGGTCCTCTCGATGCTAACTCACAATCCCAAGGAATAATTAATTCATATTCAAAGTCATAGAATAAAAGTCTTATAATATCATGATATCATAATAGAGTAGCTCATAAAAATTAGAGCTTCATAATATCAAGATAGGGCTTCATATCATTTATAATTTCCGTAATATTCTCATAGCTCTTAGCATGCATAATAGCCCTTAAAAATTCATAAGATCTGTGCTTCAGATATCTTACCCTAAGGCTTTCATCAACATAAGTGGCTTGGCTCACGACTTGGTCAAACATGGTACATATACATACATATACAAAAAACCATGCAATCCTAAGTGTAAATAACATGAAAGATGTGAAACAGAGTCATTTGAGAATCGTTCAAAGTAACTCACCAACAAAGTAAAACTTGATTAGGGAAACATTAAACCCTCATGTAAATCATATATTTCACATGGCATCTTATAACATAATAATGTACAAAGGTAAAATATCAAAAATTACTTCATAATATCATCACATAAAAGAGATCATGCAGCTCATGAGTAACCCATAACATAAAAATAATTGAAGAAGAGGGTTGGTTGATCTTTGTGGAGAAACGGTTTCCACAAATCAAAACCCACATACTTTGGTGTGATTGGAGATGGAAATATTGTTGGAGACTGAAGAGAAACCCAAAACTCTAGCTTGGATCTTCTACTTGAGAGTCTTGAGGAAGCTTGATAGTGTTTGGAAGGAGTTTAGGACATAGGGTATTTAAGAATGAAGGATAATGGAGTAGTTTAGGGTTGTATAGGCATGAAAAAGGCTTATTTGGGCGCTTAAACAACATAACATAGGCTTAAAATATTAGGAAATGTTGAAAGTTCTCCTTCTTAAAAGCTGTTGGACTAAACCATGAGACCCCAATTACGAGTCATGGTCCAATCCATGAGTAGTGGAATTGTGTCTCATCTTGTTAACATTTTGTACCATGAGGAACCTTCTCTGTAACTCAAACCATGACACTACCTACGGTCCATCAATCAATCTACTAGCCGTGTTATGTATTCGTACTCCAAACTATTGAAAACCATTTTCTACCAAGTCTACCTACCATTCTACGACCACAAGTTAAGGCTCGTGAAACAATCTACAACCTTAATTTCCATCATACATTGATGGCCCGCTTAACTGAAGCTATTGGAATTGCACACTCAAATCCAAGAAACCCAAGTACGGCCCGTATACTATTTTACAATCTGTATACCCCCTCGTGGACAGCACTTACACTTAGAAAATCTTAGAATTAATTTCATAGGCACTTTTACACCTTCCAACATATGAGGCCTTACATGCATACTCATGAAATTAACCAAAGTGACAAGTAAAGACCCCATACAAGCAATACAATATAATAAACATCCCTGAATCATGATACACCTATCCGATAATCTACAATAAGTGAATGAGCAATTATCTAATTCCAATCTTAAAGAAGGATGGGCCAATCTATCTTGAATGTCAAAATCTACCCCAGAACACTTTATTGGAGAAATAACCTTCAAATATAAACTTAAAAATAATTTTCAGCTATCAAAAATGAAAAATAATTCATTAAAAGGAGTCCAACAATATTCATATTGCAAAGTTTTAAATTCATGAGCAAAATCATTCAAATATCATTTCGGACTTGACAAGGGTAAAATTAAAATATTATTTGAAAATTAGATTATACATGTGTAATGCCCCAACTTTGAGCTAAGAACTGATACATTCTTTATAACATATAGGCTCGAGCTTGATAACTTTTATGTGTACATATGTGTTAGGATCAATTTCAAAGTATTTAAAGCTTATTATCTGTGCTTTGGAGTAGTAAGTTATCTCTTACATCAAGTCAAGTCCAAAGATTCCTATCGGATATGTGTTTGTATAAGTATGTATAAGGGTCAACTTTAAATGATCATATATCTAAGGGTTAACTACAATGTTTATATCTCCAAGAACAAAAATTAGGTGGTCCATCACCTGTGAAATTAAATATCTTTGAATCTTCTTTCCAACGCACTCAAGTTCACCTCATTTAAACTTTGGAGTAAAATTTTGTGCTCATTTTAGTAAAGCCCTATCAGTTAGTCACCTCTCCACAAACCTCACCCCAAACCTTGGTCAGCTGCACGGGTTGTGGTGAGCACCTGTCAAGGGTAACATTGCCAAATCACTCTTATGGAACCTCTACGGCCCGTACTGCTCTTCACCATACCCATCACAGATCGTGGAGCTCAAAATGGGTTATGGTGAGCTCTATCTAGGAGTCCATTCAGGTGATCTTCTTCTAATTTGATGAGTGGTATTTGAGTCATTCTACTATTTGAAATCAAATATATTTGGATGATTATGGGGCCTAAATACAAGCCTATTTTCTACCCTCGACCCTCACAAGAACCTCGTACACATCAAACTCTCAAATTCACAAATCCTTTCTCTATAAGCACTATCAAAGCCTTCTTCTACTCCAAACAAGGGTTTCTTGGAAGATCAAGAAAAATTCACAACAACTCAAGGTGAAATTCTTCCAAATTACATTGAATTCATCAACAAGATATGTGGTCTTTGACTCATGGGTACCTTTCACTAATGAAGCGCAACGATCCTCGACTTTTCAATTGAATTAAAGTATAAATTTTATTATTTTTTTCCTATTCTCTTCAGTTGCATGAAATTAAGTCTTTATCAGTGTTTATTTACTCAATTAAGTATTATCATCAAATTGCATGGTATTGAGGATTTTCAAGTGAATTTCTTACAAGGTTATATAGGTTTCATTAATTACATAGTGAGTTCTCTTAAATATGCTTTTAGTTGATATGAATTATTGTAATTATGCATGATTTCCTTGGATTAGTACATAGATTCATAAATTAAGCAATTTTCAAATATGAACGTATGAGCTTGTTTAATGGATCCCCTTAGTTATGATTTAATTGACATCATCCGTCATGGTTATGTGTGATCTTAATCAAATTACTTGTTGCAAGATGATTTCCCCATGGCGCTATGCATCATGCTATAAATTTCCAATGAAAAGCTATATGAATTGTCATGATGGGTTAATTAGGCTTCTAAGCTTGTTACATAAATATTATGAAAAGAGTTTTTATGATGAAATGCAAGCCAAGTATGAATGATTGTGATTTCTCTCACCTAAGCATTCATGTTAATGAAAAAAGGCCTATACTCATATTACATAAGAAAACATTATGGAGCTATTCTATATTCGTAATTAATTATGAAATAGATGGATTCGTAGATACACCCCTCCCTTGACACGCTATGATTAATGACTTATGATTTATGATTTTTATTTTTTTATAGTTTAAGTAGTATCCACAGGACCATAGGATTGAGTCTCACCATCTAGTTGAGGTATGATCCGTTAGTGGCAAATTTTGCTGCCCCGTACTATGCACCATCATCGGATAAAGGAGAACCAACTAGTAGAGGATTGATTCATTAGAAGGGCTACCCATTTGTAGAGGCTTGATCACTTAAGTAACTTAGTGGATCCACTTAGGTATTACAGAGTCTACCTTGGAAACTAGTCTCCCAGTTTCTCTGATATAGGAGCAACATCGAGACTCCATGTTATAGCTCACATGGTTTATCTTTGTTAATAGTAACTCTCACATATGTCTATGGTCTCTCACAAGCTTAAAGTATTTCCTCAGAAAGGTTTATGGTACATTTTGTATAATTCATTCCTCTTATTATGATTATGATTTTAATTATAAATTATAATATTTTACAAGATATATGATTTCTTACAATCACTCATAACTATAATTATGGCATTTATGTTCTCCTACGACATTATTATTATCTTAAAATGTTTTAACCATGTTTATAATTTACTATTACACTCAAAGATTGACCTACCATGTTTCCTAACTTAGTCATTTATGCATTATGATATCATTCATTGCATTACTCACATACTTAGTATATTATAACATAGTAATGGATATTTTATTTATATTGTTAAAAATGTAGGGTTAGTCTCTCCTCACTCTCCTAGTAGCTAGTTCTCCTGGTAGCACAACACTTGTTTTGTAAGCTCTCATGCTTCGAGGGCCGCCCATCTGGCTTATGATCTTATTGTTAGCTTGATTTTCATTTGAGACTTTTACTTTACTTTTGTTGAGGGTGGGATAGGAACATATTCATAGCCCTTTGCTATGTTAGAATAGTAGAGATATGTCTAGATAAAGAAAATGTGTGAGTCCATTTAATTAGGCCTAAGCTTTACCTTGATCTTCAAAATTCATTTTGAGACTTACCCATTGTTTTTCTTGTTATTTTTGATATACTTAACTTATGTATGCTTGTTATTCTAAGATGGCTTGGTTGGGGTTTTTTGGGAATTCTAATCACCATGTCACACCTAGGGCCTATCATGGGCAACAAACTTGTTATTAGAGGACAAGGTTTAAGTGTCTTAACGAGTTTAGCATACTATGTCAAGTAGAGTCTTATTCATCTATATGAAGCATGCAACATCTATAGGTAGGAGGCTATGAGACATTTTATGAAATATTTTATTTCTTTCATGATCTATGTTGTGCGATGGGGTTGTTCGCCAAGATTCTTTTTCTTAACTGTTGTACTTTGCAGTTTTAGAAAAATTCCTCTAAGAAGAGCCCTAGACTAAAGAGAAAGAATCGGTAATGATGGACAAACAACTCAGGTTCCTAATGATCCCTTTGTCAAGCGAGTGACTCATATTGAATTTCAGATTGCTATTACTATGTTGGCTCAAGCTTTGGCCGATCAACCCAATCGAGGTATTAGTGCTCCTCCCAATGTGCCTACCTCATCTTTTAGAGTGAGGAACTTTGTAGTAAGGAACCCTCTAGAGTTCTATGGATAGCCAAATTAGTAACCTATCAACTCAAAAGAGTGTCCCAAGTATGGTATACTCAATGGAAGTCCAAAAACGCTGATGAAGGCCCTAATGTTTGGGATGTGTTAAAAGTAACCTATCAACCCCAAGTATGGTATACTCAATGGAAGTCAAAAAAAGGTGATGAAGGCCCTAATGCTTGGGACATGTTCAAAGCTGCATTTCTCGATCATTTCTTCCCATTTGAGTTAAGGGAAACAATGATGATGGAGTTTATCAATCTCAAGCAAGGAGGTACAAGTGTGTGAGAGTATCCCCTCAAGTCCATCTAATTGTCCAAATATGCTTTATCTTTGGTAGCCAACCCACAGGCCTGCATGAGCAAATTTATTTTGCATATGTCAAAGTTGGCCATGGGATAATGCTGAACTCACGTGTTTGTAAAGAAAATGGATATCTCTCAGTTTATGAACTACACCGAACAAATTGAAGAATAAAAGCTTAAAGAGGATTCTAGGGTTTCTAAGAGAGATCAAATCGAGGGCAGAATTTTTTTAATGCTTCGGTGTCTAGGAATAAAAAGAAAAAATATCCATATCCCACTTTTCAAAAGTGTGGTATGATGCATATAGGGGAGTATATGGTTGGTAAAAATGGTTCTTATGAATTTTTGGAGATTGGGACCAAGAGAAGAGAGTGTTTGATGGTCGATAGAAGAGGAAGGAAGAGAGCTCGGGCTGCTTCATCTCATATTTATGAGTTTCCTTGGAGTATGGTAATGATTAGTAGGGGTTGATTATGCGTTTATTTTTCCATGATTGATATTAAATCCAAGTAGGTGGGTTGTTGTGTTGATAAGAGTATTAGTTTCTCATGCCTATCCTTATGCATCTTTACATTCCAGCTTTATCATGTCATTTTACATACACTAATACTCACGAGACTAAATTTGAACGATTTTGTTGCATAATTTTTAAAATTTCATGAAAATAGTGTTCAAGTTGCACTATCATATTCATGTTGGATTATTGATATCTATTCTACTCTACTTAATCTAGTTTTAATCTTTTTCAAGGACGAATATCTAAAAGGGGGAGACAATATTACACCCCAAATTTAAGATAAGACCCAAGTCATTATACATATGTGTATAGGCTCGATCTTGATAATTTCCATTTGTACGTATGTATTAGGATCAATTGGTAAGTATTTAAAACATATGAGATGTCGTTTAGGGTCATAAAGGATATCTTGCATCAAACCTAAATTTTTGAATGATTATACCTAAGGGTCAACACAATATGATCATATCTTCTAGAAAAATATGAAATAAGGGGACCATGGTCTATCAAATTAAAGTTCTTTGAATTCTCTTTCCAATGCTCATGAGTTTGCCTCATTCTGCATTTGGAGTAAAAGGTTATAATTATTTTAGTGAAGTCCTATAAGACAGTCATCTCTCCATGACCATCATCATAGACTATGGTGTGCTTCATAGGCCATGGTGAGCATCCATTAAAGGTAACTTGCCATATCCCTACTATAGACCCTTATACAACCTATGATAACCTTCACCATACCCATCACGGGCTGTGGAGCCCGATAATAGGCCATGGTGGGCTCCGTCTAGGGGTCCATTTGGGTGATCTTTTTCTAGTTTAATGAGGGGTATTTGGGTTAATACCCCATTTTATATTCAATGTATTTTGATGGTTTTTGGGCCTAAATACAAGCCTATTTACTACCCTTGACCCTCAAAAGTCCCTCATTCACATCATATTTTCAAATTCACAAATCTTTTCTCTAAAAAATATCTCAAAGCCTTCTTCTTCTCCAAATAAGGGTTTCTTGGAAGGTCAAACAAAATTCTCAACAATTCAATGCAAAATTCTCCCAATTTCTATGGACAACATCAACAAGGTATGAGTGTTTTGATTCATGGGCGCATTTCACCCATGAAGCCCAAAGATCCTCTCCTTTTTTAATGAATTCAAACATGAATTTTATAATTTTATCCAATTCTCTTCAATTGCATAAAATTAAATTTTTATCAATGCTTATCTACTTTATCAAGTATAAATTATCATTAAATTGCATGATATTGAGGGTGAATTTCTTACGAGTCTATCTTGGGTTGATGAATTACATAGTGAGTTCTCTAAAATATGTTTTTAATTGATATGATTACTTTTAATCATGCATGATTTCCTTAGATTAGTATATAGATTCATGAATTTAGCCATTTCAAAATATGAGCTTATGAGAATTTTTAATGGCTCCTCTTAGGTATGATTTAATTGACTTCATCCTACGTGATTATGCATGATTTCAATCCAATTATTTCATTCAAGATTATTTCCATATAGTTCTATGTATCGTGCTATAAATTTCCAATGATAAGCTATATGCATTGTGATTATGGGTTGATTAGGCTTCCAAGCAAGTTACATGGGCATTACAAAAAGAGTTTTTATGATGAAATTCAAGCCAAACATGAATGATCATGAGTTCTCTCACCTAAGCATGAATTGTAATGATGAAAGGGGTATACTCACATTTCATAAGGTGATTAAGGAGATACGTTATTTCATGATTTGCAATGAAATAGATGGGTTAGTAAATTTTGCTATTTCTCATGACATAGTATGACTAGTAACTTATAATTTCTATTCTGTTGAGAGTTTACTTGGCACCAAGATGACCTTGGGATTGAGGCCCACCTACTTGTTGAGACATGTCACATTAGTAGCATATTCCATTGTCCCACAACTATGCGCCACCGTAGGATAAAGAGGCTACCATTAATTGAGGCTTGAATCCTTAGAAGTGCCACCCGTTAGTAGAGTCTTGATAGAAACCCTTTTTCACTGAATTTGGGAAGAAGCTTAGACAAGGAGGAAGAATTAGATTTAATTTCATTGCTTTGTCTTGTGCAATTTATCATTATGGAAGATCTATTCGGTATAATTTCCTTTAATTTCAGATTGTGTAGGTAAAACCTCAGTACTTGGGGTGTACAATGTAGTTGGATATATGATTCTATGCATGGTTAATGTGCAATTGACTTATTTACGTGTTGATTGGTTATATGTTTACAATTTGTTCCATCTTTATTTGAAAAAACTTGAGGTTGCAAAAACAAGGGTTTTACTTTAGTTCTTCAATTATTTCATGGAAATGGGTGATTGAGGTGGGGCGGGTCTTGTTATAGCCTTGAGTGCTTATGGGTACCTTATTTATGTGGTTGAATTCTTTACAAGATTCAATCGACATGTAGAATCTTGATTGATCTGTATGAAAATGTTGTAGTTAATGTGACTGTGGTTTTATTTATATGCAATTTTAGCCTATCCATATATAGCTAAGACATTCGTCGATTGTCATTACACATGTATAGTGTTGTTTCCCAATTAAGTACACGTCAAGTATACTCTAAATTCTGAATCAATTTTACCCTTTCAATTAGCAACTCTATTTGATAATTCTATTTACAAATTTTGTATCTCATTAATCTTAATCATAATTAATAACTTTAAGAAAATACTTTTTTGATATGAATCACTACTAGCATTCTTCTCGGGATAGACAACCAACCCCATTGGGTTTATACCTTTTTGTCACCACATCTCATCCAAGTATAAAAGGATAGGAACTCGAGTGACTCATCAAAATGGCTCCATTGCTAGGGAATGAGCAGTGATTTTAACAGTAAAGTTTTTTAATTTTAACAAAGTTTTTGTGCGTGTTACCTTTAAATTTATGTTTTCATGTTTTGTTATGTCATTTGTAGGAGAGAATCTAAGTGAGAAAGGGAGTGATGGTGCTATGCACGAACGAACACTGGATGATGACTATATGAATGATTCACACATGGTTAACTTAGGTAGGACAGAAGCTATTTTCCTACCTCCTCTTGTTGGTAATGCAATATTCCACGTGATTAGCACCATGCACCTACTCCAAATGAAAGGCTTGATTAGAGGCCTTTCTCATGAATACCGACATGAATATTTAAAGAATTTTGTTGTGTTTGTGGGCTCCAAATGAAAGGCTTGCTTGGAGTTCTGGCTCATGAATACCCACATGAACATTTAAAGAATTTTGTTGATGTTTGTAGGTCATTCACCTTCAAGAATATGTCTCAAGAAGCTTTCCGTTTGAGGCTTTTCCAATTTTCATTAATGGATGAGCCAACTCAATTGTTGGGGGGAACTTCCTTGGGATTTGATTATTTCTTGAGAGAAGTTAATTGGGGCATTTTTGGAATGTTTCTCCCCCCTTCAAAAAGAGCTACAATAGTGGGATGAAATTAATAATTTCAAGAGGACTACTTGGGAATCTTAGCATGAAATGTGTCTAAGGTTTCAGAAAACCTACTGCATTGTCTGAACCATGTTCTTATGAATAAAGTGTTATTGCAAGTGTTTTATCATAGTCTTGACTTGGCAAAAAAAGTAATGATGGATCAATTAGTTAGTGGTGATATAATGAGACAATCTTTTGGTGGCTTCTGCTTTAATGGACCAAATGGTCAAGAAATATCAGGCATGGCACACTAAGGAGGATAAGGCTGGCTTTTCATCATCTACTTTGTCAAGGGAATTGTTGCTCAAGGATCAAGAACAACATCAAAATATGACAAAGATAATGGCCTAACTTGATCTTCTAACTAAACATGTGATAGGTATACCTCCACGTGGGGTTAATAATAATGTCAATGTTGTGCATTTAAATATAGGTACTTATGATGATGACACTCAGTTTGATGCCTTACTCCATGAAAAAGTTAAGTTTGTGTCTAATTGGAGGGGGGAGGGAGGGAGGGTTCTTGACAGACTTTTCAAAATTCAGTTGGGAATCAAGGTCTGATGAGTGAGAGAAGATAATTTGAGAGGTCGTGATAGGCAAGATTGAAATATGTGTTGGAGAGATCATAAAGTTGATAGGGAGATATATATTCTACCTCATGATCACCCCAAGCCAAAAGATCTTGTGGTGAATCAAAAACCATTTCATACCGAAGATATGCTTGTGATGATTCTCGATAAGGTTGAGGGGACTGACAAAGCCATCAAGGAGATGAAATCAAATTTCTCTTCATTAAGACAAATCGCAACTTCTCATGAAGCGTCAATCAAGCAATTAGAGATCCAGTTGGGACATTTTTCAGCTCATACAAAGCAAAGAAAAAACTTGAGAGACTAATTGATACGATGCTCAATTTAAAAAATGACAACCCACAATGCATGGTAATTACCACATGGTCTGGTAAGTTGGTTGGTAGTGATGTTTCTAGAGAGAAAGAGAAGCCAAGTAACTAGGGCATGGCTCCGACAACTGTTGATGATGATGACTTTCATGAAATGGGTGGTGTTGATGTTAAAGTTGATGTTGCACCTACTCTTGGAAATCTCAAGAATGATTGTGGTATAAAGTTGAAGGGAGGTGTGTCTTCATGTTCGATCAAGGCTAATGCTATGCCAAGCCCTATCAACCTTTCCCCTCCTCCTAAGGTGACTCATCCAAAGGTCACAATCTATCTTGTAACACGTTGTAAAATTAGAAAAATACCCCTATAGGAGGGGTATGAGCGTAATGCATCTTCCAATGTTCGTATGGCAAATCTAAGGCAGAATTGTGATCAGCATGACAAATTGAGTGGGAAAATAGTCTCGGTCGATTTTTAGAGCGACCATATCAAAAGATAACTTTTTGATCTGAAAACCAAGATAGTGTTGGTGCACAACGGAAGCGCATCGCACATTTATAGCAGACCCACACTTATATATTTGAAAAAATTTCAACGGGATTGGGAAACCCGTTCGGAAAATTCTTGGAGAAAAATGCACATGTACGTGACCTGTCCGCATCGTAGATTGGGTTATTACAAAGTTGAAAATTTTCTAAATTTTGTGAGGGGAATTCCAAACAATTTCCAACCCCTCCTAAATTCTATACATGATCTAATTAGGTCATTTTGACGTAAAAAGAGTCTAAAACTCCATTCTAAGTCCTTTTCTAATAAGTTAACAAGATTAGGGCTGAGGAGAGAGGAGAAAAGATTGTGATTGAGGAATTCAAGAGGAAATCTTGAAGAGATTGTTGAGAGCTTCATCCCAGGTATGTAAGGCTAACCTAAAAGCATGAGATTCTCCTCTCATGTGCCCTATAGATGGTCATAGAGAAGTTAAATGTTCACGAGTCCCCATACATATTCTTAAATTGATTATCTTCTTATAAATCATGTCTATTTTCATGTACTTTCATATGTTGATGATCATCATAACCTTATTTTCTTGAATTGGATATTAACATGAGAAATTATATAACCCTACATGTTAACTTTGGAAAGCATGCATGAATGAGTCTAGGGGTTGAGTCTAGAGCCATGACGCGAGATTGTTAATTATGCTTGTGAATGATGATGAGTTGATAGAGCCTGATATCCCTAAGACTCTCCTTAAATGAACTCTAATGATTGTCTATTCGATTGTTCCCTTATGATTGTTCTAAGCCTTGAGCTATTGATTGAGAAGTTCTTGATAAAATTGTTAAAGTCCCTATGAGATTGATTGATGAAAGGATTAAAGTCCCTATGAGCTTGATTGATGAAAGGGTTAAAGTTCGTATGAGTTGATTGATGATAGGGTTAGAGTCCCTAAGAGATACCGATCGTTGACGAGGTTAAAGTCCCTATAAGATTGGTTGATATGGAGGTCTTTTGAGCATTGAGTCTTGGGAGGAATATCGAGCACCAAAAGAGTGAGAGTAGTCCAACTCAAGCTTGTCATACTACATTGCAAAACATAGGTGAGGATTAGATTCATTATATTATATTTTGGTTCCCTCTTGAGTTGAGTTTATGTCCCTGATACAATAGAGGACTTGTTGAGGTTGTTTCCCTTAAGAGATTCAATTCATTCCCTACCTTGCAAGTATGGAACAGTCGTGGCAACAATGGAGGCTAGTTGTACAATCGCTGTCTCATAAGTGATTATTACCGGATAGGAGAAACTCCCAGAAAGTAACTACCTTGAGTACTCTAAGTTGAGTTGAGTTGAGATGTGTTGAGCTCCATCGAGATGAGTCTCATTTGATTTATGAGGTTGAGGACTTAATGGGTCACTTGTCTACTCTTTATTCCATCTTTGATAGACATTTGACGTTTTGATTTGATGATTGTTCTTAGTTGATGTTGTCTCATATTATTCTACCTATTTTTGTTTCATTCAGCTATTTTATAGACCATACATCTCACATACTGATGCCACTCGGCGCTGCATCATTTTATGATGCAGATACAGGGGTTAGGGATCGTCAACAGGCGCATCGTAAAAGATCCAAGACGTTCAGCCTATTGGTGAGCCTCCCATACTCTAGAGGATTCACTATTTATTTCATCATGCCTTTGAGTTAGACTATACTAGCCTTTTTTTTTTGGTAGCCATGGGTCTGTCATTGGCACCACTTGATTAGTGATAGAGGCTTCATAGATGATAGTCGGACGTTGATGTTTAGATTGTGAGCTAGTTCTGTCTACTAGCCTTCTATGTTTATATATATTATTTTGAGACATTAGATGAGATGAGCCCATTTACTTTCTTTTACTTTCACTGATCTGTAGAGTTTTTGGATTGAATGGATGTGATGAGGCTAAGTGGTTCGCTTAGAGACTAGCAATAGTCTCTGGGGTATGGACGATGTCTCGGGTACCCTCTAGGGGTTTGACAAACATGGTATCATATCATAGAGTTCAAGAGTCCTAGGGAGTCTATGAAGTCGTGTCTAGTAGAGTCCTCATTATTGCTATGAAGTGCTCCACATCAATAATTTGGAGGCTATAGGACATTTAGGAATTGTTTCACTTCTTTCGAGCTCTAAATAATGTGATAGAGTTATACTCTATGAAAGGCTCTCTAATTTGTGCTCTACGCGTTGCATAGTTGTGATCATGCCTTCCAGAAGAGCCGTCAGAGGTAAGGGATAATGGTAACCCACCTGAGCCTCAAGGATATGAGGAGCCTACAGACCAAGCTTTCCCTGTTGAGTAGCCCCCACAAGATGAGGTCTCCAATGATGAGTTGCGCCAGGCTATTCAAACTCTAGCCCAAGTTGTCACAGCACCTACTGGAAGTGAAGGAACAGGTATACAGGACATACAAGACATATCTAGGGTACAAAATTTTTGAGGATGAATCCGCCTGAGTTCACAGGGTCTGAATCCACTGAGGATCCTGAGTACTATGTAGAGGAGCTTCCAAAAATGTTCCAAGTGATGCATGTGGCTGATGTGTATAGAGTTGAACTGGCTGCCTACCAGCTCAAAGGCGTGGCCAGACTATGGTTTGATCAATGGAAGAAGAATAGAGGATAGGATGCCCCATTGCTGACTTGGGCAGTGTTCGAGGAAGCCTTCTTGTGGCGCTTCTTCCCAAGAGAACGAAGAGAGGCCAAGGTAAGGGAGTTCTTGAATCTGAAATGGGGCTCTATGACTGTGCAAGATTATGGGCTAAATTTTACTCAATTTTCTCGATATGCTCTGAATATGGTTGCTGATATGAGGGGGAGAATATGAATGTGTGTGGATGGGCTAAACAGAGGGCCAAAGAGAGATGGGACGGGAGCAATGCTCGTGAGTGATGTGGATATTGGGAGATTGATGACGCTTGTGAAATAAGTTGATGAGGAAGCAATATGATAGAGAAGATTTCAGAAATAAGAAGGCTAAGACATCCAGCAATGAGGTTGAAAAGAAGGGGAACGGAAACAGATTTCAGATAGGGCCAGCACCATCATCTTCTAGTGCACCTGTGCCCAGAATCAAGAATGATCAAAGGTCTCAGAATGTTGGAACACAAGGATCTCAGTCACAAGCTAGTGTCGCTCAAGGTTCACAGGGTAAACCACTGTGCGGGAGGTGTGCCAGAATACACTTAAGGAGATATCGTGAAGGGGATAATATATGCTACAATTGTGGCCAAGCGGGTCACAATCAGAGAGAGTGTGAAAAGTGTGCTGATCAGGCTCAATATTCTAAGACAGCTCTGCCAGCTAGAGGAAACTAGAGGGCCACTACGTCAGGCGCAAGTGGAGCTACAAACCATTTTTATGCCATGGGTAGTCGCTAAGATCAGGAGAACTCCCAAGATTGTGATAAGTATGGTTTGAGTCTTTACTTTTGATTGTTATGTTTTGATGGACCCTGGTGCCATATTATCTTTTGAAACTCCTTATATGGCCAGTAGATTTGATAGAACCTATGAGAGTCTTGTTGAACCCTTTGATGTTTCTACTCCAGTGAGTGAATCTATTTGAGCTTAGAGAGTCTATAGAGCTTGTATAGTGTTCATATATCACGGGGATACTACTATTGATTTGTTTGAGTTAGAGATGACTAATTTTGATGTGATCCTTGGCATTGATTAGCTTCACGCGTGTTATGCCTCCGTTGATTATAGAGCCCGAACCGTTAAGTTCCAATCCTCGAATGAACCGGTTCTAGAATGGAAGGCTAATTCTATTGCACCTTGAGGAAATTTTATCTCATATCTTAGAGTCAGAAAGTTGATTTCCAAAGATTGTATCTATTACCTCATGCGAGTGAAATATGAGGATGTTGAGTTCCCAACACTTGACTCAGTCCCGATTGTTAATGAATTTTCAGAAGTATTTCCTGAGAATTTGCTTGGAGTCCCTCCTAATAGGGAGATTGACTGTGGGATTGATGTTCTTCATGATACCCATTCTTTCTCGATTCCAACTTAAAGTATGGCCCCCGTTGAGTTGGAAGAGTTGAAAGAACAATTGAAAGATCTGTTACTGAAGGGCTTTATAAGGCAGAGTGTTTCTCCTTGGGGTGCCCCGGTCCTATTCGTGCGAAAGAAAGATGGGTCCCTTAAAATGTGTATTGACGACAAGCAATTGAATAAGCTCACCATAAAGAATAAGTATCCTTTTCTAAGGATAGATGATCTGTTTGACCAACTTCAGGGTGCCATTTGTTCCTCAAAGATAGACCTCAAATTTGGCTACCATCAGTTGAATGTGAGGGAATGAGATATCCTAAAGACAACCTTTAGGACTAGATATGACAATTTTGAGTTCTTGGTTATTTCCTTTAGGTTGATGAATGCACCTGCGACCTTCATAGACTTGATAAATAGAGTATTCAGACAATATCTTGATATGTTTTTAATTGTATTCATTGATGATATTTTGGTGTATTCGAGAGATGAGGAGGAGTATGATAATCACCTCAGAGTTGTCCTTAAAAAACTTAAGGACCATGAGTTGTATGCAAAAGTCTCAAAATTTTAATTTTTGCTTAAGTTAGTGGCTTTTCTCGTGGTTTCCAATGATGGTATTTGTGGATGCTCAAAAGATTGAAGCAGTTCAAAACTGGCCCAGACCGACCTTTCTGATTGGCATAAGAAGTTTCTTGGGGTTGACGGGCTACTACCACAGATTTGTCGATGGATTTTCATCCTTATTTGCACCATTGACTAAATTGACTCAGAAAAAGGTCAAGTTTCAGTGGTTCGATGAATGTGAGAAAATTTTCCAAGAGTTAAAGACGAGACTGACTACTGCCTCAATTCTAACCTTTCTTGATGGGATAGAGGACTTTGTAATCTATTGTGATGATTTCAGAGTTGGATTTGGACGTTTACTGATGTAGAGAGGGAAAGTGATAGCCTATACTTCTAAAGAACTTAAGGTTCATGAGAGGAACTATACAACCCATGATATTGACTTGGCAGTGGTAGTGTTTGCACTTAAAATCTGGCACAACTACTTATATGGAGTGCATGTGGATATGTTCACTGACCATAAGCGCTTGGATTATGTCTTCCATCAGAAGGAGCTCAACCTGCGACAGAGTAGATGGTTGTAGTTGCTTAAGAATTATGACATGAGCATTATCTACCATCTAGGTAATGCTAACATTGTTGTTGATGCTTTTAGCAAGTTGCCAATGGGTAGTATAGCCCATGCTGAGGAGGGAAAGAAGGAGCTAGCAAAAGAAGTGCATTGATTGGCTTAATTGGGAGTTCAACTTGAGGAGAATAATAAGGGAGGACTTATTGTTCAGAATGGGTCTGCTTCATCCTTAGTTATAGAGGTGAAGGAAAAGAAAGACCAAGATCCTGTCATACTCCAATTAAAGGAGGTTGTCCACTAATAGAAAGTGATAGGTTTCTTTAAAGGGAGAGATGGAGTGTTGAGATACTAGAGTAGATTGTGTGTTCCAGATATTGATGTTATTCGAGAGAGAACTATGGCCAAAGCCCATAGTGCTAGATATTCCGTTCATCCTTGCTCTACCAAGATGTACCATGACTTGAGAGAAGTCTATTGGTGGAGTGGAATAACTAGGGATATTGTTGAATTCATTTCAAAGTGCCCGAATTACCAGCAAGTGAAGGTTGAGCATCAAAGGCCACGTGGATTGGCTCAGAACTTTGAAATTCCTGAATGGATATGGGAGATGATCAATATGGACTCATTACTTGTCTAATGAGGTATCAAAAGCAACATGGTTCAATATGGGTGATTATATATAGGATGACCAAATCGTCTCACTTCTTAGCAATAGACGACCAACACTGTGAAGGAGTACGCCAAGTTGTACATCCATGAGATTATGAGGTTGCATGGACTTCCCTTGTCCATCACCTCAGATAGGGGAGCTCAATTCACCTCCCAATTTTAGAGATCGTTCCAGAAGGGGTTGGGTACTAAGGCGAACCTATGTATTACCTTTCATCCATAGACAGATGGCCAGACAGAGTGAATAACTCAGACATTAGAGGATATATTGAGAGCATGTGTTCTTGATTCCAAAGGAAATTTGGATAATCGCCTACCATTGATTGAATTTTCATATAAGAATATTTATCATGCAAGTATTTAGATGGATCCCTATGAAGCCTTGTATGGGAGGAGATGTAGATCACCAATTGGGTGGTTTGAGGTTGGAGAAATGGAATTGATTGGTCCTAATCTTATCCACCAATAGATGGAGAAGGTTATGGTCATTAGAGAGAGGTTGAAGACTGCTCAGAGTCGCCAGATATCTTATACTGATGTGAGGAGAAGAGACTTAGAATTCGAGGTAAATAATTGGGTGTACTTGAAAGTGTCACCTATCAAGGTGTCATTAGATTTGGAAAGAGGAGAAAGTTGAGTCCATGCTATGTGGGACCCTATCATATTGTGAAGAGGATTGGAAAGGTTGCTTATGAGCTAGAGTTGCCTTCCAAGTTAGACAGTATTCATCCAGTATTGCATGTATCGATGTTGAAGAAGTACTTGGGAGATCCTACATTGCTGATCCCTGTTGTGAGTTTTGGAGTGAAGGGACACTTTCCCTACAAGGAGATTCTGGTCCAAATCCATAATCGTCATATTCATAAGTTGAGAAACAAAGAGATAGCCTCAGTCAATGTCTTGTGGAGAAATCTACTTGTTGAGGAAGCCACATGGGAAGCTGATTAAGAGATGAATGCCAAATACCCACACCAATTCATGCTAAACGATGAGAACGTCAAATGTAAATTTCTTACCCTTGACTAAATTGATGATCTATTCTTGAGTTGATTGTCTATTCTTGAGTCTGAGTAGAGTTGATTGAAGTTGAGAAGGAGTCGAGAGTTTAATTGATTGAGGTGAGTGTTAAGATGAGTCTTGAGTCTTGAGTCTATTCGTGCCTTGATATCCACCTCCACTCATTATTCGAGGACTAATGATCCCAAGGGGGAGATAATGTAATGCCTGATAAAATTACTAAAATAACCCTAGAGGAAGGGTATGCGCGTAACACGTCTTCCAATATTTGTGTGACGCCCTAAGTCCCATTATGGAGGAATGGCACTCGTTGCCGACAAGGCTCGGGAGAACCGACATATAACCATACACTTTCTATGAACATTATACGAGGTTTCCATATTCAATATCCTTTCAAAAAGAGTAAACAATATTAACAAGCCAAAAGGAAATGCATAAGACTAGGCCGCTGTAGCCATAATGTCTAAAGTACGATACTTGACCACACTTTACTTTATATAGTCTACAAAGACTCTAGGTAAGGAACAATATCTATATGGGTCGGGACAGGCCCCATCTCATGACCAATTATACAATACCAAATATAAGTCTAGACACACAAAGCCTCGAAGCAACCTGGAGCTCAATAACAATAGCTAGAAGTCCTGTACTCCTACTGGGGAGACCTAGTAGCTCCTGTACCTACAACATGAAATGAAGGTCCCCCATAAGGGACTTTAGTACGAGATAATGTACAAAATATGTAAGACAGGATATACTGTATATGAAATAAGAACTGAAATAAAATCGCATGCTGGTGTGTAAGGATAAAATACCACCTTTAGTCATATGGTGGAATCATGCGTATGTCTTTTTATTACTTTACCTTTCTTTACTGTATAATCTGTGCACAATATATCAAGTAAATGACCAGCTGATCAGTGGTAAATCAATATCAGGATCGACCCATGCTAGGCTTTCCTTTCACCTCTGGGATACCCTCCATAATATGGGATCGACCCATGCTAGGTGATTCTTCCACCCGTGGGATACCGCCCATTAATAAGCAACTTTGAGTTATCTTTTATTTACTTTTGAGATGATTCTTTTGGTGGACATAACGTTTAGAGTCGTAGCAATATAGACATGACATGTGACCAATAAACAACCATACAAGATAATACAACAATGAAAAGAGAGTTATACAACTAATGAAACGGGTATGAGATTAAATAACACGTGGACTCTACTTAGTAAAAAGGAACTCATGTATCTTTTGAATCGAAGTATGTATGCTGATTTGACAATGGCTATGTATGGGAACATATGAACATGGTAAAGAGTGGAGACACAGTTATTAGTTATGTCGAAGTTGGTAAGTGCCTTTATGTGCCAAGGAAAGACCTAGATTTCATGCCAAGTAATAGGGAAATCAAGTAGCCTTACATAAATCGTTGTACGATGTCGTTATTACCTCAGTTTAGTATCCTTTTCCTCCAAATACTTAGCTACAATATAGTAGGTGATAAAACTAGTATTAGCAGCTAATAAACACATCTTGGTTGTCCAATTTCACTCAAAAATAATATTCTGGCAGCAAGCTCGTAATTGGCAACCAAAGAGTATTCTTTCAACATTTCCACTCTTAATTATATTTTCTAATACACATTCTCATATGCATATTATATCCAGCTTGTTTAAGTCCCATAACAGTGTTACAACAGCTCATAAAGTACAACATATAACAATTCTGTACAACATATAACAATTCTATACAACACGCAAGTAGACAACGTAACATTACGTCCTTTCGTTACATTTCGACATCGACCATTCCCAATCTGTTTCAATCCTCAACCAAACTGTCTTCAACATATTTACACACAAAAAAATTCCTAAAACATTCTTAAAAAATTCCCTAAGTAGATGGAAAACATGAGGCAACAATTCCCAATATTAAGTCCACAAATTCTTACTAAGAGTGCAATTATGATATCATATAAAAACTCATTTTTGCGGAGAATAAAAAAGGTCCAGCAGCCTTATTATATCACTAAAGAACCAATCCCTATTAAAAACATAAATATTACCTCATAATCCAGCCAACCAACAAGAGAAGAGCCTCTTAATAAACAAAGAAAGTGCACAACATTCTTTGGAACACATGCTGTCCCAAATTCGTACACAAGTACAACCAGCATACTCTACATGTTTTTCATGGAACAATTATCCCAAACCATAGGTATTTTTACTCACCTTAGCCCTCAAGGATTAGGTACTTTTCAAGAACCCTAAAGGTGTGCCTTGGCTTCTTTATAAAGTTAAGAGAGAGCAAGGAGAAACTTGGAAAGAAATCTGATTTTTTGCCCTGTATAAATGACTTTAAATTGCTGGCTAGGGCGACTTTTGGCCTACTTTATTTTTCAATTAAAGCCTTATTTTATTAAGGTGGTGATGCAGCTACTTGGCCCTTTCACTTGGGCCTTATTGGGCTTCAATTGGATGGGATTTGCTGCAAATATTTCTCTTTTACAACCACTTAGTTTAGGCCCTATTTGTGAATTGGATTGTGAATGTAATTTGGCCCTTTTCCTATTCATCTTGGGTTGAATATTTTTCCCCTTTATGATGCCAAACCATGGGCCCAAATGACATCCTTACGGAGTTTATTCTTTATCGGACTTGAAAAAATTCGGTGTTGTTCCTTCTCTCCGTCTACCTAGCCTATTTAAGTTAAGCACGTAGGTGAATCGCCTGTTAGCTTCCTAAGTATCACAAGCACCTCAGTTGCTTTCACTTTTTTTAAGGTCATGCTCTCCCTAATATGACTTAAAACTTATATACACTCGGTCATCTTAAGTGTTAGATGTACATATAGCCCTCTAATATGAAATTCAAGCACTTTTAAAAATGTGTGCTACTTTGACCCCACCATATCATGTTTCATATGCATTGGACTAGTACATGTAAGATGTGGGATGTTACATCCTCCCCCCCAGGAGCATTCGTCCCAGAATGTAAGCATAATTGGATTTGTTAAACAAGTTTAATCTCTTATGTAAATGAACTTTTGACAATATAATAAGAATTCAAATTCACGTACCTACTAATCCCTCTACACTGCTTCTTGGATTTCCTCTTTTGCTTCAAATAAATAAGGGTATTTAGATCTCATTGCTTCTTCATCCTCCCACGTTATCTCTTCTACCTGCTGGTTCCTCCAAAGTACCTTTACTGAAGGTATTTCCTTATTCCTTAGCTTTCTAACTTGATGATCTAGGATAGCAATAGGTACCTCTTCATAGGTGAGATCTGACGTAACGTGCGTATCTTCAATAGGAGTGATACGAGATGCGTCACCTATGCATTTTCGAAGCATTGAGACATGAAAAACTAGATGAACCATTGAAAGTTCTTGGGGTAGCTCTAATTCATACACAACCTGTCCAAACCTTTAAATAATCTTATATGGCCCTATGTAATGTGGGGTTAGTTTTCCTTTCTTACCAAATCTCATAACACCTTTCATTGGGGACACCTTTAAGAATACCCAATCTCCTATTGAGAATTCCAGTCCTCTTCTTCTAGTATCCTATGGGATTTGTGATGACTTTGGGTTGTTTCTAGCCATTGTCGTACTACCTTGACTTTCTCCGTGGCTTGTTGGACTAGCGCTGGACAAAGCAAGATAGCTTCACCCACTTCAAACCATCCTATTGGTGATCTACATTTCCTTCCAAACAAAGCTTCATCCGGTGCCATCTTGATGCTTGAATGGTAGTTATTATTATAGGCAAATTCAATAAGTGGAAAATGGTCCACCCAACTACCTTTGAAGTCCAATGCACAAGCCCGCGACATATCTTCTAGTGTTTGAATGGTGCATTCTGTTTGACCATCTGTCTGAGGGTGGAAAGTTGTACTTAAATTCACTTGTGTCCCTTAGCTCCTTTGGAAGGACTTCCAAAACTTTGCAGTGAATTGAGCTCCCCTATCAGATATAATGGACATTGGGATCCCATGTAGCCTAACTATCTCTTTGAGGTATAACTTTGCATACTCTTCAGCCAAATAATCACTCTTAACTTGCAAGAAGTGTGCTGACTTTATGAGTCTATCAACTATCATCTATATGGAGTCAAAGTTCTTAAATGAGTGAGGCAACCCTGTAACAAAATCCATATCAATCATATCCTATTTCCATGTTGGAAGCTCTATACATTGCATATAACCTCCAAGCTTCTGGTGCTCTACCTTAACTTGTTGGCAATTTAGAAATTGAGCCACAAATTCTGCAAGGTCCTTTTTCATGCCTTCCCACCAAAACATTCCCTTCAGGTCATGATACAGCTTAGTTGATCCTGGATGGATGGAATATCTTGAATGATGGGCTTCTTCCATTATCCTCCTTCTTAGTCCATTAATATTAGGAACACATAATCTATTTTGGCAATAAAGTACTATATTTTGGGTAAGTTCAAAGCCCTTCATCGTGCCTTGACTCACCTTCTCCATAAGTCGTCGTAGAACAGGATCTTTGAACTGCTTTTCTCTTACCTCCGTTACCAATGAAGACTTTGCAGCATCATGCACAACAACCCCTTCTTTTGGAGTTTCACTAAGGCGAACTCCTAGATTGACTACTTGATGTAGATCCTTGGTGACTCCTTGACTTACCACGACCATCATCAATCTTCACAACTGCCGTACAACGCAGAGCATCGGCTACCACATATTCTTTCCCTAGATGGTATAGTATATCAATATTGTAATCCTTTATTAGCTCCAACCACCTCCGCTGCCTTAAATTTAGGTCTTTCTTCTTAAAGATGTACTGTAAGCTCTTATGATCAGTATATATGTCAACATGAACTCCATACTCATAGTGGCACCATATTTTTAAGGCAAACACAACAGCTGCTAGCTCAAGGTCATGTGTTGGGTAGTTTCTCTCATGTAGTCGCAGTTGTCTCGAGGTATAAGCAATTACCCTACCATGTTGTATCAGTTTACACTCTAAGCAAACCCCTCAAGCATCACAATACACTGCATACCCCTTTGTTCTTTCTAGATGCACTAGCACAGGTGCACAAGTTAGCCTACTTTTTAACTCTTGGAAGCTCCTTTCACATGCATCATTACATTGATATTTGGTCGCATTATGTGTCAACTTTGTTAGAGGTGCATAAATAGAAGAAAAACCCTTAACAAACCTTCTGTAATAACCTGCTAACCCTAGGAAGCTTCGAACTTCTTTGCGTGTTATCGGCCTTGGACGATCTTTCACCGCCTCTATCCTTTATGAATCAACCCTTATTCCTTCATCGAATACAATATGACCCAAGAATTCCACTAATGTTAACCAAAATTCATATTTGCAAAACATGGCATACAATTGCTGATCACAAAGAACTTGTAAAACCTGTCATAAGTGATTTGCATAGTCCTCTTCTGATCTTGAATACACCAAAATGTCATCTATAAATACTATCACAAATACATCCAAGAATGGCTTAAATACCGTGTTCATTAAGTCCATAAAAACTGTTGGTGCATTGGTCAGCCCAAATGACATAACAAGAAATTCAAAGTGACCATAGTGTGTCGTAAAGGCTGTCATGGTTATATATTTCTCCTTCACCCTCACTTGTTGATAACCTTACCTCAAATCAATTTTGGAAAATCATTTGGCATCCTCTGACTGATCAAATAAATCATCAATCCTGGGGAGGGCTATTTGTTTTTAATTGTCACCCTATTAAATTGCCGATATTCAATACACGTTCTCAAGGTGCCATCCTTTTTACATACAAATAACACTGGTGCACCCCAAGAGGACACACTAGGTCTTATGAAACCCTTCTCTAGCAAGTCTTTTAATTGCTCCTTTAATTCACATAATTTTGCCGGGGTCATTCTATATGTAGGGATAGAAATAGGTTGAGTACCTGGAAGTAAGTCAATAAAAAAATCTACTTCTCGTTCTGGAGGTAAACCTGGAAGCTCTTCGGGAAACACATCAACAAATTCATTCACTACTGGAACAGATTGAAGAGTTGGTGATTCTGCTTCCATATCCCTTACTTTAACTAGATGACATATATATCCCTTTGACATCATCTTTCTTGCCTTAAAATAGGAAACAAACTTACCCTTTGGTGCCCCAACATTGCCTTCCCATTCAAGGACCGCCTCATTTGGAATTTGGAAATACACTCTCTTAGTTTGGCAATCAACAGTAGCATAGCAAGAAGCTAACCAATCCATATCCATTATAACATCAAATTCAACCATTTCTAACTCAACAAGGTCAGCCAATGGGTCATGGTCACAAACAGTTACTACACAGTTATAATAGATCCTTCTAGATATAATAGATTCACCGGTTGGTGTATACACTTCAAATGGATCATTCAATAATTTAGTTATTCTTTTAAGCTTCCCAGCCACTAGTGGAGTGATATATGATAATATAGAACCAGGGTCAATTAATGCACACACATTGTGAACAGATGGACAATGTACCTGTGACCACATCGGGTGAAGCTTCTAAATTTTGCCGACTCCCCAGAGCATAAGTGTGATTTTGGGCTCCGCTGGAGCTAGCTGCCCCTCTAACACCCCTACCACGACCTGTAGGTGTTTGCTAACCCCTACCTAAAGGAGGAATTGATGATGATGATGCAACGACTTACCCAGTAGGTTGTGCTATATCACTCATACGTCTTCTTGGGCAATCTCTCATCATGTGCCCTGGTACACCACACCAATAACAAGCATCTGTCCCAACATGACATGCACCTAAATGACTCCTCCCACATTGTTTGCAAGGCTGCCTAGGAGGAATTTGCTAGCTGGCCGAATATCCTGTTGTCCGTGCACCTTGGCCCTCACTTCTTTGACTAAATTGATTACCTTTAGACCCTTAAAGTTGAGGTGGAGCACTGACTACAGAGTAGGAGGATGATGGCCTAGGCGGCTTATTAGAAAATCGAGGCCTAAACTCACTTTGGGACGGTACAAACTGCCATGTAGATCTGGCCCTCTTGGACTGCCCCCTTTCTAACTCTTGTATCCTTCTTCTTTGCCTCTGATCCTCCAGTTTTTGTGCAAATGCTTGCATCCTCGCTATATCCATGTATTCATTTAATGAAGCAATGGTACAGTCATTGGCCAGCTACGAATCCAACCTATCCATATATCGATGAACTTTATCTGTCATAGTAGCAACTACATTAGGAGCATACCTGTCAATGGAATTAAATTGAAGGCTATACTCCCTCACGCTCATATTCCCTTTATGGAGATTAAAAAATTAATCTGCCCGGGCCACTTGGATCTCTAATGGCAAGTAGTGGTCAAGAAATACCTCTTTGAACTCCTTCCAGGTAGTTGGAAGTGCATTTATACCCTTTGATTGCTTCAAAGCTTCATACCACAATATAGCCACACCCTTCAATCTACATGTTGCCAGCTCCAAAACTTCTGTACCGCTTACCTGCATAACATCCAAAGTGCGTTGGATTTGATCGATGAAGTCTTGTGGATCTTCATTAGGATCTGACCCGGTAAAAGATGGAGGGTCCAAATTAAGAAAGTCACGTATCCTCATGCTAGCTACCCTATTCGCACCACCTGCACCCATAACTGGACCTTCTTGTCTTTGACTTTGGCCAACAACTATACGAGTCAATAATTGGACCACATTTCTCAGATCCTGCACAACAGCATCGGTAGGTGGTTCTGGGGGAGTTTCACTACTTCCTGGTTCGTCAGGAGCTGGAGGAGTTGGAGATGTTTGTAGCAGAGACTCA
Source organism: Solanum rostratum (assembly GCA_029948455.1). Taxonomy (NCBI): domain Eukaryota; kingdom Viridiplantae; phylum Streptophyta; class Magnoliopsida; order Solanales; family Solanaceae; genus Solanum; species Solanum rostratum. The sequence goes on along the minus strand of CM057049.1, from coordinate 47,195,871 downwards.
TCTTAGGCCTCATTTGGTTGCCTCACCCAACAGGGTACACCAACTAGCACTTCTACTTCCCTCCCTTTGCCTTTACTTTTCCTTGTTTCTAGCATACTTGCTGTACAAAACGATTTAGAGGTTAGAAACAATCAACCTCCTACACTTGGCTCTATAGCATGATCTAAAAAATGAAAAGAAAGTGACAACTCCTAAATGCCACGTAGCCTCTTGCTTATAAATGTGGTACGCAACACATCCATAAACAAGAATCCACATAGACACGACTTTGTAGACTCCCTAGGATGACCCACTCTGATACCAGTTCTGTCACGCCCTAAGTCCCATTAAGGCGGACCGACACCCATTGCCGACAAGGCTCGGGAGACCCGACATATAACCATACACTTTCCATGAACATTATATGAGCTTTCCATATTCAACATGCTTTTAAAAAGATTAAACAATATTAACAAGCCAAAAAGAAGTGTATAAGACTAGGCCATTGGAGCCACGATGTCTAAAGTACAATATTTAACCACACTTTACATAGTCTACCAAGCCTCTAGGTAAGGAACAATATCTATATGGGTCGGGACAGGCCCCGCCTCATGACCAACTATACAATACCAAATATAAGTCTAGATACACAAAAACCCGAAGCAATCTAGAGATCCATAACAACAGTTCAAAGTCCTGTACTCCTACTGGGGAGACCTAGTAGCTCCTGTACCTGCAGCATGAAATGCAGGTCCCCCGTAAGGGACGTCAATACGAGATAATATAATGAATATGTTAGGCCGGAAATACTATATATGAAATAAGAACTCAAATGAAATCACACGCTGGTGTGTAAGGATAAAAGACCACATATAGACATACTGTGGAATCATGTACTTTATGTCTTTATATTACTTTACGTTTCTTTACTGTATAATCTGTGCACAATATTATCATGAAAATGACCAGATGATCAGTGGTAAATCAATATTGGGATTGACCCATGCTAGGCTTTCCTATCACCCCTGGGATACCCCCCATAATATGGCATTGAACCATGCTAGGTGATTCTTCCACCCTTGGGATACACCCATTAATAAGAAACTTTGAGTTATCTTTTATTTACTTTTGAGATGATTCTTTTGGTGGTCATAACATTTAGAGCTGTAAGAATATAGGCATGACATATGACCAATAAACAATCATACAAGATAATACCACGATGAAAAGAGAGTTACACAACTAAATAAACGGGAAGAAGATTAAACAACTCATGGACTATACTTGGTAAAAAGGAACTCATGTATCTTTGATATCCAAGTATGTATGAAGATTTGACAATGGCTATGTATGGGAACATATGAACATGGTAAAGAGTGGGGACACAATTATTAGTTATGTCGCAGTTGGTAAGTGCCTTTATGTGCCAAGGAAAACCCTAGATTTTATGCCAAGTAATAGAAAATCAAGTAGTCTTACATATCCTCATTGGGGCGAAATACGAGAAGACCTTATTGCCACTCCTAAGCCTCATAACAACCTTGTGTTAGAAAGCCAGAGTGCCTAGAAATAAGAAAATTGATATGGAGGCAACTCCATCAGCATCTACTGACATTCGAAGGATGGAGGATGAATTTCTAAGGGATGAGAAAGACAGGGTAAGGAAGAAGCCAGTTGACAAAACGTCAGTGGTTGATATTGAGGCCCTCGAGTCTGGAGCTACAAAGCTAGGTCCCGAGGCAGGTATAACTTCTTCCTCCCCTTCTTTGCATCTATCTCCTTCCCCTATTTCTACTAGTGAGGTGCAAGCAGGCACTAAGGCCAAAGATGACCAATCCCCGCTCATTCGGGCTGCTATTTATGGCTTTGGCTGACTGGATAAGGTAGTTGATCTTTGTGCCACTACGGTTGAGTCATCTATGCCTAAGATGGTTGAGGCGGCCATAGCCGAAGCTTTGATGCCATATATTGAGGCTAAGGCCAAGCAGCGAGATTCGATGGAGGCACACAAGATGAGGATGAGTAAGCTGGAGGTGATGATTGATGACCACTGGAAGGAGTTGGCCAACTTAAAGGATAGGGTGACAGCTATAGAAAAGGTAGGTAGTGGAAGTGACGACTTGTGAGCTTTAAAAGATGACATTGCTTCATTGAAAAAGGAGGTAGCAGCTCTCTAATCCACAAACTTGAGCACTTTTGGGGATGGGCTAGAAGATCCACTCAAAGTGGATTGACTGTGGTTCCTGATAGTACGTTGAATGTGGATGTTCCAGGTGAACACAATGAAGAAACTAAGGAATCAAGCCCCCAAAAACCGATGAAGAAGCAGTGGGAGTGGAGCCCAGCTAAGAGGATTGTGAGGAGTTAGCATGGGCGGAAAGCCAAATCATGGACACTACGAAAGTAGCATCTCTTCTAGACATGTTCATGATAGGCACATTCGGTGTATTGATGCCCCCATGACCACTTCTACAGCTCCACCACCACAACAACAAGATTGCTTCGGACCAGGGGGATTCTCACACTAATTTCTTCCTATAATGCTTGATTAATATTGTCACTTGCACATTGACGACAATGTTTTTTATTAGGAGGGGGTGAGCATGTGGAGTTCCCTATCTTAGTGGATGATGATGATTATTTTATATTTTTGTTATGATTTGATGAGACAATGGTAATTTTGTTGATGAATGTTGAGACAATTTTAAGTTTTTGGGTTGTAAATAATTTTTTTTTGTTGATTTTAGTGTATTTAAATCCATTCCTATGTTTAATCTATAATTTCAAGGTTGCAAACTTGGGGTTCAAATTAGATCTCTATTTATTACTTTAATCGGAGTGATTAGCGTGTTAAATTGATGTAATAGCTAGTGGAGTTCCCTATCTTTGTGGATGATGATGATTACTTTATGTTTTTGCTAAGACTTGATGAGACAATGATGTTTATTTTTATTTTGTTGATGAATGTTGAGACAATTTTAAATTTTGGGTTGTAAATAAATTTTAATTCGGGTTGTAATAGAGTAGTATTTATTTTGCTATTTTTACTTTTCTTATTTTTGAGTTGAATGGACGAATGATTGCGAATGTTGTCCTTGAATTTTGGGAAACCCTGTGCATATATGAAAAGTCATTCTAATGTGAATATCGTATCTCTAGTCCTTAGCAATCCGAACATCGATGATCCATATCATTGATACGGATGGTGTCATGGACGAGGAGCATGAACTCACTGACTAATTAGTTCTTTTCTTGATAAATTAGTCCATGCATGGATTTGATGCATCTTGAGTTGACTATGGGAGCCATTGAGCTTGGATATGCGATGATTGAAAGTTGCGAGTGTGTTGCCATTGTTTTAAATGTGAATCCATTTTGCCATTGTGAGATTAGGAATTTTGTAGAAAGGAATATTTTGAAACATCTAGAACTTGACCAGTTTGTTTTGAGGAGTTACTTGGTTAATTCCAGAATAGGAAAGGACCTTAGTGTCACGGCCTTAAAACTTCGGCTAAGCGAACCGTGCGGCACTAGTTGATTTGCTCGGGACTTAGCAAATACTAGTAAGCCTTTCAAGAAGATCGCTAAGGGAACGCTAGAGAGAAAGAACAAGAGAACGCAAGAGAACTTTATAAAGAAGACTTGTATTGCTTTAAGAGAGTGCTCTTAAGCTTGTGATGCTTGATGCCTACTAATGCAAATGAGGCCCTCTATTTATACTACTCAAAAAGGGCCTTAGTGCAAATAAAATTTATGCTACAAGTCCCTCAAATTTACAAAGAAGTCCCTATTCTAGAATTCTCTACAATATTCACAAGAAAGACTAAGTCTTATGTACAAATTCGACGTTATCTGTCAGTTCTGAACGCGCGCACAGTCAGGGAAATTGGCGGTCCCTGACACTCTCTCCCACCTGATGCTGCGACGACTGCGGCGCAGTACTGGTGTTTGAGGAACTCCTGCACTTTGTCTCTAAACTGCCACAAGTCCTCGTATCTTTCCTACGTTGCCTCCTCGGGTGACTAGCCCTTCCAATGCACAAGGAACATGGCTATGGCAGGATGGCCTCGTCTCTGCTATGCTTGGTAATCTATGATGGCCTAGATGGTCGGTCATGCGAGGCGGTAATGTTCAAGGGTGCCCGACCTGATTGCCCTCTACTTGGATCCTCCTTGTCCTCATGGTATGGCTTGAGGATGCTGGCGTAGAAAACATGGTGTACCCTCAGTGTGGGCGGAAGCTCTAGTCGGTACGATATCTTGCCCACCTTGGCAAGAATTTTGAATGGCCCTTCGTACTTCCGCACTAGGTTCTGGTGCAAACCTCGCATGGCCTTGAACTGCCTCGGGTTGAACTTCACCATGACTAAGTTCCCAACATCGTAGTCTATCGGGCGGCGCTTCCTGTCGGTAAACTTCTTCATCCTTTTGGCCACCTTGTCTAAGTATGACTTAGCGGTGTCAAGTTGTTCCTCGAACCCTTTGGCCAGATGATAGGCGCCCAAGCTTTTACCCTCGAATGCGGCCGATAAATAGTGGGGAGTCTGAGGCTGTTGGCACGTGGCTAACTCAAAGGGCGTCCTTCCAGTAGCCTCCCTCTTCTATAGATTGTAGGAGAATTGAGCCATATCGAGCAACTTGGCCCAATCCCGCTGGTGTGCGCTCACGAAGTGCCTTAAATAGCACTCCAATAAGGCATTGACCCTTTCTGTTTGGTCGTCGGTTTGTGGATGGAAGCTAGTGGAAAAGTGAAGCTCCGTGATAAGAATACCAAACAGCTCCCTCCAGAAGGTTCCGGTGAAGCGTGGGTCCCTGTCGCTAATGATGTGCCTTGGCATCCCCCAATATTTTACCACGTTCTTGAAGAATAGGTGGGCAGCCTCCTTGGTAGTGCACCCGGCAGTGGCAGGCATGAAGCTAGAATACTTTGAAAATCGGTCTACCACGACCATAATGGTGCCGTACCCTTCGGACTTAGGGAGGCTTGTAATGAAATCCATGGTGATGCTCTCCCAAGGACGCTCGGCAGGTGGGAGTGGCTCCAAAAGTTCTCCAGGTGACCTCTGCTCTACTTTGTCTTGTTGGCACACGAGGCAAGTCTGCACGTATCGCTCAATGTCATCCCGCATGCGTGGCCAGTAGTAGGTTGCCTCGATGAGTGCTCTGGTGCGGCGTTGTCCCGGATGTCCGGCCCATAAGGTATCGTGCCCCTCCTTCATGATCTGTCGCCTCAGGTTTTCGTATCGGGGCATGTGAGCAAGAGCCCGTCTTCGAGCCAGAAGCGTCGGTCTTGCCTTGGGAAGCCAACTCCATGAGCTGCTTGGCTTCTGCATCATGTTGCAAGCCCATTTTAATCTCCTCCGGCACATCACTTTGGGTCGTAGTGATGGCGGCTAGTGCGGCTTTCCTGCTTAGTGCATCCGCCACTACATTGTCTTTGCCCGGCTTATACTCAAGTGTGTAGTCAAATTCTGCCAAGAAGTCTTGCCACCTAGCTTGCTTCAGCGTGAGCTTCTTCTGTGTCAGGAAGTAGCTAGTGGCCACATTATCTGTCTTGACTACAAATTTGGACCCAAGGAGATAGTGCCTCCAGGTTCGCAGGCAATGTACGATGGCGGTCATCTTTTTCTCCTGCACGGTATACCGCCGCTCTGCTTCATTTAGCTTTCGGCTCTCGAAAGCGATGGGGTGCTTTTCTTGCATCAAGACACCTCCTATGGCATAGTCGGAGGCATCGGTACGTACCTCGAAGGGTTTGGTGAAATCTAGCAGTTCTAGGATTGGCTCCTCCGAGATAGCGGCCTTCAGGTCTTCGAATGCCTCCTGGCAGTACTGACCCCAAACCCATGGCTTATTCTTCTTTAGCAACTCGGTAAGGGGTGTGGTCTTTGCGGAATAACCACTGATGAACCGCTGATAATAATTTGCAAGCCCAAGGAACGATCGCAGCTTGGTTACTTTGAAGGGAGCCTCCCAATCTTGAATCGCTCGTACCTTGGCTTGATCCATGCGCAGCTGGCCCTAGCTAATGACATGCCCCAGGAAGTGCACCTCGAGTTGGGCGAACTCGCACTTCTCCCGTTTGACGTATAACTCATTTTCCCTCAGGACTTGGAAGACCTTTTTCAAATGTTGCACATGCTCCTCCAAGCTATGACTGTAGATGACTATGTCATCCAGGTATACTACCACAAAGTCGTCCAAGTAGGGATGAAAGATCCTGTTCATTAACGTGCAGAAGGTGGTAGGGGCGTTGGTTAACCCGAAGGGCATTACCAACCATTCATATGAGCCGTACCTTGTCACACATGTCGTCTTCGGCTAGTCTTCTTTTGCGATACCCACTTGGTAGTACCCTTTTCTGAGGTCCAGCTTGGTGAAGTACTTCGCCTGTCCAAGTCGGTCGAACAAGTCGGTAATGAGCGGGAGAGGGTACTTGTTCTTTATCATTACCTTGTTTAGCGCCCGAGAGTCTATGCATAGGCACAAAGACCCGTCCTTCATCTTCTGGAACAACACCGGTGCACTGAACGGGGATTTGGATGGTCGTATGTGGCCATCTTCGAGGAGCTCTTTCAATTGCTTCTTCAGCTCCTTTAACATCGGTGGCGCCATGCGGTAGGCTGGATAGGCGGGTGGCCGGACCCCGGTCTCCAGCTCGATCTTATGATCTACCTCCCGTCAGGGAGGCAGGTGTCTTGGAAGCTCGTCGGGCATTACATCGGCATTCTCCTGTAGCACCTCTTCGATGCAGGATGGCAAGGCTGGTGTAGCACCATCATCTTCACTCAAACTTGTGATGGTTGCCAAGAACGTTGGCTCGCCCTTTTCCAGCCCCTTCACGATCTGCATGGATGATAGGTGGGCGGTATCCCCCGTCTTCAGCATCTCGATTAGTGGCACCATGTAAGCCCCTTCCCTCTCTACCACGAACATCCGTTGAAGGTAGGGATCAATCATGGTGTAGCACTGTTTGAAGAATTCCTTCCCTAGAATAATGTCGAAGATGTCCAGGGGTTCCATGGGAAAATTCATGTGGCCTTGCCAGCTTCCAAGAGTAACGCCTACCTTATGGGCAACTCTACAAAGCGGCGTCGGCGGAGCGTTAACTATCTTGAGGCTGGTGTTGCTTGGGCTGTAATGCAACCCCAATCTGTCTGCTGCTGCCTGCATCATGATATTAGCCTCCGCTCCGGTATATACCATGGCACGCACGGGCTTCCCATTCAGGATTATGTCCACGTACTGCGTGGGGGTAAGCCTCCTGCTTACCGGGGAGCTTGGCAGTCGTGGCACATAGCTTGACGGTGCCCACGTGTGTAGTGTCTGATGCTTGTCCTTGGTCTGGCGTGTCCTTCTTCTCGTGCTCCCTCAAGATGGCACCAAGGTTCTTCATCTGTGGGCATCGGATGTAGCCGTGTGGGCCTCCGCAAATGTAGCAGCCCATGCCCTTGGGCGCCTGCTCCTTCCTCTCGGCATAGCCCTGCTGCCCGGACTTCCTTCCATCATACCGGCCCTGGTTCCGGGGGTTGTTGTTGCTCCTTGCCTCTACTGCGGTCTCCCCCACCTTTGGCATGGCTATCCTTTGATTCCTTAGCCTAGCCTTTATCTTGCTTGAAGTTCGTGAGGGCCTCTGCCTGGGCGATGGCATCGTCCAATGTGGTCACGTGCCTCCGCTCTAACTCCGTTCTGGCCCAACCTTGCAAGTCATCCATGAAATGAAACATCATGTCTTCGTCCGTGATGTTGGGTATCTGGAGGGTGAGCACCGTGAACTCCTTCACGTAGGCCCGGATGGTGCCGGTCTGCTTCAACTCTCAGAACCTCTGTTTGGCCTCATAGACGTCGTTGCTTGGGAAAAAGGCCTTCTTGAACCCGGCCTTGAACTGGTCCCAAGTGTCAATTGTACACAGTCCACGGCCGATCTCAGCCTCCTTGCGTTTCCACCATAACATGGCCATCTCTGTCAAGTGGAGAACGGCCATGTTAACCTTCGTCTCCTCGGACCTTACTTTGTTGCACTTGAAGTAATTCTCTGAATGCCACAAGAAGGTCTCTACCTCCTGCGCATCACGGGTGCCTCGGAAGACGGGCGGCTTGGGAGCTTCGATCTTAGCCTCCCTATCGACTGTTGGCATAGCAATCCTCCCTTCAGCTACACCTCCCTCAAGTTCCCTTATTTTCGCACTCATAGCCTCCATGGCAGCCTTCATGGCTTTCATTTCGGTGTGTGTGTCCATAAGACGGAACTCTAAAGAGGTGATGGTCTCCTTTAGCTCGCACTCCGTTGCCCGTCGTCCATCCAACTCCTTTCGGAGGTTGTCATTCTCCTCAAGGGTGAACTCCTCTAAGGTTTTGAACTGACCGTCGAGTTGGTCTCCCCCGTTGGCCTAAGAACTCCACCGCTTGGCCAGCAGCGACGGACCTTCGGACCCAACCCATATCAAGCGAGACGTCGACAGGTTCCTCACCTTGGTCGTCATCGCTCATCTCTGTGGCTGAAAGGGCCTGGGTCGTCATGGCCTCGCTGGGTACTGGTTTGGGTGGCATTTCGTCCGCCTTCTTGGAGCCCTTCTTTCCTTTACACTTCTTTCCAACATCCATCAGGACATTGGTGGTGACGGCGTCAGAACTTCCTCCTGTTGCCATAATTTCCCTTAGACTGACCTGCTCTGATACCACTTTTTCACGGCCTTAGAACTTCGGCTAAGCGAACCGTGTGGCACTAGTCGATTTGCTCGGGACTTAGAAAATACTAGTAAGCCTTTCAAGAAGATCGCTAAGGGAACGCTAGAGAGAAAGAACAAGAGAACACAAGAGAACTTTATAAAAAAGACTTGTATTGCTTTAAGAGAGTGCTCTTAAGCTTGTGATGCTTGATGCCTACAAATGCAAATGAGGCCCTCTATATATACTACTCAAAAAGGGCCTTAGTGCAAATAAAATTTATGCTACAAGTCCCTCATATTTACAAAGAAGTCCCTATTCTAGAATTCTCTACAACATTCACAAGAAAGACTAAGTCTTATGTACAAATCCGACGTTATCTATCGGTTTTGGACGCGCGCGCAGTCAGGGAAATTGGCGGTCCCTGACATTAGGCCTTCTTTGGTTCCATTTAGTCCACTTTGACCATATTGACATCCATTGACAATGAATTGAGTCCCTAGTGAAGCCTTTTGAGCCTTGATCCTTTCTTTGGCAACCATGTATTCTTGACTCATATTCATGAAACACAATTCCTTCTTATTCCTTACCAATCCATCCTTGAGCTTGAAATGAGCAAAGTGATGGCCATAGGCCAAAGTTGGGGGTGTTAGTAGAAAGAAGGGGGTGTCTCCTACGAAAGAGTCTAGGAAAGATAAAAGAAAGAAAAGAAAGGTGAAAAGTCCTAGAAATGAATGAAAGCAAGGTAATCGTTAAAAAGGTTAAAAAAGTTGAACTAAAATTGAATTGCTTGGAAAATGAAGACCCTCGACACTTAGGATGAACGATCAAAATCAAAAAAGATGTCAAAAGGAGAAAAAAAGAAGAGGACCAAAAGGACCCTTGAGCATGAAAAGAATGTGTAGATTTTAAGGAGCTGAGCCACTACTATCCATACACTATCCAACCCAACCTTAACCCTACATTACAGCCCTAACAAAGTCCTTCGAGATCTTAGTTTGGAAGAAAGTCTAGTGAACTCTGATGAGAATAAGGGCAAGCCTATGGGTGGAAGCTTACATGTCATTAGTCAATTTTGAGAGTGAGAGTTGAAGAGATCCTTTAAAAATAATGTCGTAATCTGGTGTGCTCATGATCTTCTTTGGCGTTAGGGAAAATATTAATGCCTTTACCCAAAGAACAGAAGCCACATAAGAAATTGTGAGCATAGCCATGTTTTTATTACTCCTTAATCATCTCCTGAAGCTTCAAAATCATGTTAGTGGTTTGTGGAAGTTTAAGTGGGGATGAAAAAGATGGAAAAGTATGTGTTGCGCCCTATGGCCCTGTTTGCAAGCTCTAAAATTTGATTGATTAATGTTTTGTTTTTCTTGAGGGCAAGCAAAGGCTAAGTTGGGGGTGTTGATGAATCCATATTTCGGACTTATTTTGAGGCTAGTTTGCAAAGAAATATTTTCCTCGGTATGCTACTATTTCCAAACTCTAACTAATATGTATGTGTCATGTAAGGAAACGGAATTAAAAGTGCACAAATGGACAATACTTAACGAATTTCAGAAAAGGAGCAAAACTGTCAAAATATAGGGAAAGCATTATCGCCTACATATTCGACAATTCGCCGAACACTAAGACCGCCTAGCATTGCAGCAACTAAGGTTTAAGCCCAAGAAAGGAAGGTGGTTAGAATCGACATCGCAAAACATATTCACCCACGGCTGAATGGCTCAAGAGACAACCTAAAGATACAGTACTAAAAGACCCAAAACAATGACAAAAAGGCGATGAAATAGGAACTTCTGTGAATCGCTGAGCTACATTAGCGGAGTGAAGAACCATCACCCGATATTTTAGAGACACAAGCCTTGAGAGGATGCAGAGGAAAGCAATCAAGTGCACATTCAGCGCATCACTGGAGTGCTTGGCGATGGTCGGCTTTGATCATTGAATGGAAATTCGTAGCACAAACTCTTATAATTTGCACAGACTATTTAAGTAAATTTGAAAGGACATTGTACATATAAATCTTATTAGTTTTACAGAGAGGGTATCAGTACATAGATCATTCCTTCTTTAGAGTACAAAGGGTTGATAGGGTTTTCAAGCTTTGGGGAAGCAAAACTTGAGGAGATTTGATGGTGTTAAAACTTTCTCTATTCAATCTTTTTACCATGACTTCAGCTGCTATTTTTTGTATTGAATTTCTCATTTCTAGCATGAGTTGCTAAAAACCACATGTTGAAGGTGTGCTAATGATATGAGTTCTTGATTTATTTATTGGATCTTTGATATTTTGACTTAATTGTGGTTGATTTGAGTGAATTTACATCCATTCCTATGTTTCATCTACAATTTCAAGGTTGCAAACTTGAGGTATAATTTAGATCTCTAATTATTGCTTTAACTGGAGTGCTTAGAGTGTACAATGGATATAATAGCTAGAAACCTTTTGGAGTTTCAGTTTAAGTCCATAACTATAGATTCAATAGTTAAGGTTAGGGGTTTTGCTGAGACTTCTTAGGCCAAGTGTGTCCTCGGTGGTTCGCATATGATATTGTAATTGAATCATAGAAACACTTGTGTGTTGTAATTGAACATGAGTTACAAGCAACCTAATGTATTCACTCATTATCAACTCAATTGGTCAAATTTTAAGAACCAGCTAGTTAATTGATTCCCATGTTTGCGTATCCCCAATATTTTCCTTAATTTGTTGATCAATTTGCTGATTAGATATTGAGTAGTTGAATCCTAATATTAACTATTGAAACCCCCATCCCCCCGATCCTACAATTTTTTAGTCTAATGACCACTTCAATTGTGAACCACGATTCCTAGTTGGATTCGACCCCAACCTCTAAAGTTGGGTTATTATGCTGATGATGACCACCCCTGCTTCCTTTGAGTAGATGGATTGAGCGACATCAGTCCTAGTGGATCCTCCCATGACTGTTATGATTCTGCCTCAAAAATCTCGACCGAGTTCGGGTGCACAACCTCATAGTTTGGCTATTGCTCTATCTAATACACCACCCTTATTTATGTTGCCACCTTCTTCTACTAGCCTAGCCATGTCCACAGCTGAGCAAAAGAGTTTTGAGAAGTTTGGACATTTAGCTCTCCAAAAATTTGATGGCACCCCTGGTGATAAATCTTATGATTTCCTATCATAGTATCAGGACCGGCTATGTAATTTGGCCATTCTTGAGTCACATGGAGTTGCTTATACCTCTTAATACTTCACTGGCCTAGCAAAGAAGGGGTGGAGGTCACTTTTGGCTCGTTGACTTGTCGGATCTCCAGCTGTGACATGGGAGTTATTTAGGGGATATTCTTGGAGAGGTTTACGCCATATATCCTTTGGGACAATTGTCAAGATGAGTTTGATAGACTTCAGCAGGGTCCTATGTTAGTTTTGGACTATGAGGTTGTCACAACCCCAAATCGGATCGCGACTAAAGAAGATAAAGTAAAGTAAAAACACTCACAACATAACATAAGCAATCCTAAAACTTGGAGTCATGAGTACAAGAAAACCTAAAGTGGAACAACAGAGTAAATACAATTGTCTCGAGTGGGATACATGGCTGATTATATCTGATACAAAGTCTGAACAGAAAACAATAAATGATGTCTCAAAGATCCATGCCGACTCGAAGTCTAAGCCTTACTGATAAGATCTGGATAGGTGTAGAAAAATCAACTACATTGAATCAACTACCCTATGCAGGTTCATGTGCTCGATCTGCAGGGAGGAAACACAGTAGAGTTGAGTACGCCGAAATATACCAAGTAGGTTCAACCGACTAGGTAAAAAAAATTGAACAACTATGTAATGACGTGGAATCTTATCACCTGCATCAAAAGGGTTGAACACATAATGTAAACATGAATAGGAACAAGTAAAGATAGTAAATATAATCAATGATGCAATGCAACGCAATGCATGGATGCAATGGCATCGTAGGCGATGTATTAGGTGGAAGCACGACCATCGCAAAGCCGATGTATACATCTATCAAGCCGAAGCAACAAGATAGAATCCGAGGGCATCGCAGGCCATGTACTCAAATATCTCAATGTGTCACAAGCCATAATCAAAAGTATCTCGATGCGTCATGGGCATCATACTGAAGTGTCTTAAAACGTCGCAGACCATAAAATGTCTCAATATATCATAATGTCTCAAATGGTACAATGTAATAAAATGTGTGCATACTAATGCAGCCAATCAATAATAAGATGTGCATACTAACGAAATTAATCAATTATAAGATATGTGCATACCGGATGCATCCTTTCAAGAATATACATAATAGTGATATAAATGACAACTAATATGAATAATAGTCATCACCTCAAACAGGCTATATCATATGCATCAACTAGTACCACAAGGCCATTATCGTGTCTCATATCATCATTATCTCATCAATAATCAAGATGTCAATACCCAAGTATGCTCATAAATCTCAAGTTTAGCACAACTATTTCCAATTAATCATAACATTATTTAACAGCTAACACAAGTCCCAGATTAATATAATGATATCCAAAATCATCTCAAATCTCATAATTTCATCTCAATTTATCAATAGGATGGCCATCTACTCAATTATTGACATACCACGTATCACATTTCCATCAAAATCTATCATAATATGTGATTAACTCATCATTCAATTTAAATCTTACAGTTATCACATAAACATGTCCAATAACTCAGATCCAGTCCCAAAAGGTTAGCCGAACTTACCTTAATGCTGACACCGCACTTGAATAAGCTTTCAATTAACTCAAACCTCCAAATGATTATCAAATTGATCAATTGCTATCAAAAATAGATACTACACGTCATAGGTACATTTTGATACCTATATTGGCACGAAATAGGCTTAAGGGAGAAATGGTCAAAAGTAGGGCTAAAATTCAAAGTTCTCAAATCTGGAAATTGACTTTAAAATCAAGTTTACATAAAGAATAGAGTTTGTAAGTAGAATTCCCACTAAAATTGGGTTTAAAACGAATGAGAAATCGACATTTAAAAATTTGGAAATCATAGTTTAAAAATCCCTAATTTTGGACATTCAAAATCATGAAATTTAAGATAAAACTCATGGAAATTAAGCAAAATGATGTTAGAAACACTTAGATGAAATAATTCTCCAGAAGTCTCCTTAAAAAATCACCCAGAAAGATTGACAAGTTTGAAAATGGAGTAAAAATGGTGTTCCACGATTTTAACACTATTCTGGTCTTAAATGCACTCCGCGAACATGGGTAGGGCCCTGTAAACACAGAGATTTGGGGAACAAATATGCTCTATGAATGTGGAACATAACCCACAAACGCAAAGGATGGGCATCACTAACCTCCATGAACGCGGAAGCCTGGACCACGAATGCATAGTAACGTCAGGTACACCTCCGTAAACATGGAGCCCAGGACACGTACACATAGTACAAGTGGAAGCTGCACCTGAAAACATGCATTAGCAAAATAGGCAAACAACCAAAATTCAATACGACTCCTCGAAATTCATTTGAACTCAGAATATTACAAACCATATATATATCCATGCCAGAAAATGTGATCCGAACGCAATGGAAAATTTAGAATTCAATTCTGAGATCTCTGCAACAAATTTACCAATGCAAGTCAGAAATCTAGTTTAAAACTCAACAATACTAAAATGTCTCAGGGCAACTCAAAAAATTATGATGAGACTATTTCTAGCGTTAGTTTCACCATCTAAAACTACTAGAATAATCAGAATTTTGATCTGATCTTTCGAACCCTGAGTGCTAACCAAAGTCAAACTTTAGTTTTGGAAACAACTAAAAATGAAACTTTGAGCCAAAAAAACTTATTTTAACTCCAAATTTAGTTCTGTAACTTCTCTCTAAACCAGATCCAACATTCCAGAGCTGATGGAATTGACTAATTCTCAATCCGACTTGAATATCAAATTTTTTTACCTTTTTAACAGCTAAAGCCTCCAGAAATGCCAAAACTCATATTTTCAACTATTAAAACTTAGAATTTTAGTTCCAACAGTACAGAGAATTCAAAATAGGCTCAAAATAACTTACAAAAGAGTAAAATGGTAATTTTCACAGATAAACTCAAAAATGACAACTAGGTCATTACATCATTTACCACTAAAAATAATATTCGTCCTCGAACATAAAGGGAAAGGAGGTACCTAGAGCCTAAAAAAGGCAAGGATATCTGGCCCACATATCTGACTCCATCTCCTAAGTAGCCTCATTAACAGAATGGTGATGCCATAAAGCCTTCCCTGAAGGTATGCCCTTGGATCTCAATCTCTGGACTTGCCGGTCTAATATAGCTACCGACTCCTCCTCATAGGACAAATCTGGCCCCAACTCAACAAAATCATAAGAGATCACATGGGACTCATCTAGAATGTATCGGCGGAGCATGGAAACATGAAAAATTGGATGCGCTAAAGATAATCTCGATGGTAATGCAAATTCATAGGCCACCTCACCAACACTTCTCAAAATCTCAAATGGGCCAACGAATTTGGGACTGAGTTTTCCTCTCTTCCTGAATTTCATCACATCCATCATGGGTGATACTTTCTGCCAAACATTGTCACCAACAAGGAACTCAAGAGGCTTATTCCCCCATCAGCATAACTTTTCTGGCGACTCTAGGCTGTTAATAGTCTACTCTGAACCAAAAAAATTGATACATGGAATATCTGAGTAGATCCACACTCAACATGTCTGCTAAACTCGAGTCAAACCATCCAATGGGTGGTCTAGACCTACGGCCATACAAAGCCTCAAATGGTTCTATCTGGATACTGGATGGTAACTGTTGTTATATGAAAACTCTACCAATGGTAAGTATAGATCCCACCAAGCCCAAAATCCATCACATAAGCCCATAAAATATCCTCTAACACCTGAATAGTGCACTTGGATCATCCATCAGTCTATGGGTGGAAAACTAAACTCATATCCACTCTAGTATCCAAAGTGCATCGTAGAGCCCACCAAAAGTGGGAAATGAACACTGATCCTCTGTCTTATACTATAGACACTGGAAAACCATGCAATTTGACCATATCTCATATATACCGCCTAGCTAATTGCTCCGCCGATATGAAGTGTGCCGACTAGGTCAAACGATTAATGACCACCCATATTGAGACAAACTTGCCCAAGGCCATGGGCAGACCTGTAACAAAATCCATAGTCACCTTCTTCCAATGCCACCCGAGAATAGGCATCCTTTGCATTGATCCACCTGGCCTTTGGTGCTCATACTTGACCTGTTGACAATTCAAACACTTTGCCACAAACGCAACTATGTCTCTCCTCATACCAAACCACCAATAGTGTTGTTTTAGATCATGGTACATCTTTTCCACACCCAGATAGATAGAATATCTAGCACAATGGGCCTCCTCTAATATCTATCTCACCCAAATCTCCCACCTTAGGTATACAAACTCTACCATTTATCCTCAATATTCCCTAAGAATTAACAGTAGCCACCTTGGCTTCACCTCTCAATACTTCGTCACGAATTATGCAAAACCTGGGGTCCTCAAATTAATGAGCATATAGCTTATCAAGGAAACAGGATCTAGCCTCGAAAAATGTCAATATACGCTGAAGAGGAGAAATATCTAAACAAATCATCCATCTAGCAAGCGATTGAACCTCCAAACCTAAGGGTCTCTCATCAGCCTTCAAGAATTCCAAACTCTCCATACTAGTAGCTTTCTAGCTCAAAGCATCTTCCACTACATTGCCCTTCCCGAGGTGATATAGAATACAAATATCATAGTCCTTAAGAAACTTCAACTACCTACACTATCTCACGTTCAGATTATGCTGAGAAAATATGTATTTGAGATGTCTAGAAGCATCGGCTATCGCCTTCCTCATTTGCATCAATACACCACCCAACCCCACCACAGAAGCATTACAATACACCACGAATGGCACTCACTCTTCTGGACAGTAAGATTAGTGCTAAATTCGACAAATCCTTGAGCTTTTGGAAGCTCACCTAACACTCCTCAGACCACTGAAATGCCACATCCTTCTGAGTCAATCTAGTCAATGGGTCTTCTATAGAGGAGTGTCCCGAAACAAACCATCCATAATACCCCCCCGACCCGTTGAAACTATGAATATCTATCATAGAAGTTGGTCTAGCCCACTCACTAACAACTTCCACTTTGGTTACATAAACAATAAAACCCTCTTTAGTCACCACATGCCCGAGGAAAGCCACAGACTCGAGCCAAAACTCACACTTTGAGGACTATGCATACAACTTCTTTTCCCTCAATCTTTGAAGTACGCTCCTCAAGTGTTGAATATGATTGGCCTTACTCTTGGAATAAACCACGATATCATCTAAAAACACAATCACAAATATGTCTAAAGAGTACTTGAACACTCGATTCATCAACTCCATAAAAGCAGCTGGGGCACTAGTCAACCCAAATGACATAACTACAAACTCATAATACCCGTAACGGGTCATAAAATTTGTCTTCTGGATATCAGACTCTTGAACTCTTAACTACTGATAGCTGGATCTCAAATAAATATTGGAGAATATCGAGGAACCCTTCAACTAGTCAAAAAGATCATTAATACAAGGCAAAGGATATTTGTTCTTAATGGTCACTTTGTTCAGGTGGCGATAGTCAATACACATATGCATAGTGCCATCCTTTTTCTTCACGAATAATATAGGAGTACCCCAGGGAGATACACTCAGATAAATAAATACCTTCATCAACAAATCTTTCAATTGTTCCTTCAAGTCTTTTGATTTAGTTGGAGCCATCCAATAAGGAGCTATAGATATGGACTTAGTGCTCGGCTCTATATAAATAGAAAAAATCAATACCACGATCCAGAGGAACACCAGGGAAGTAAGTTGAAAATACATCTATAAACTCTCTGGCAACCCTAGTAGTCTCTAATAATGGTGGCTCTTGAGAAAAGGCTCGAACAAAAGCCAAATATGCTAAGCATCCCTTCTTCATTAACCAACAAGTATGCATATAAGGAATAATACCTTTAGGGTAGGAGCTAGGTTCTCCAATCCATACCAACTGGGGCAAGTCGGGGAAAGATAAAGTCACGATATTCGCATGGTAGTCAAGAATATCATGATAAATTGACAATCAATCCATTCCTAATATCATATCGACATTAACTGTATCCAACAATATCAGGTCAACCACTTTATCTCTCCCCATAAAAGTCACAGTACAACCTCAATATACCTAATTTACCACTAATAATTCGCCTGCTCAGGTGGAAACACAAATAGAATCGGCAAGTGGCTCACACATAATATTTGTAATGACCCCAGTAAATGGCGACTTACAGCCCATGGGTCCTGTTCTAAACCTAGAACTTTAGGAAGGGAAAAAATTTCCAAGTTTGGGGTAACACATGGACAAGTGATGGCCCATAGATGCTTTTGTGAGTGGAACCCCAGACATAAAGGGAATTTGAATATTTTTAGAGGATGACCTACGAGTTATCATACGGCCCGTAAAATAGGATACATCCCATGGATGTTCTTCGCGGGTAAGGCCAGGGAAATAAGGAAAAATAGTTAAGAGTGGATGAACTCTACGAGTCCAACCACAGCCCCTACTGATGCTTCATGGTTTTGAGTCTAGCAAAGTCAATTTTCAAGAAATTTCAGATGTGTTATCAAATAAAGGGACTTAGGGCTCGTGGATTGACTATAGATGGTTCGTGCAAGACTTCTCTACTATTTTGTCTCCACTTACCAAGCTATCCCAAAAGAATGCTAAGTTTGTGTGGATAGAGGAATGTGAAAAGAGTTTCCAAATTTTAAAGGATTGGTTTACCTCAGCCCCCATATTGACATTTCCAGAAGGGAATTGTGAGACCCCGTGTTTCTCGTCATCCATTATTTAAATAGTGTGGTATTATATAAGGCACATGTGATTTTTTCTAGCACCTTGGGACAATAAGGCTGCCAATAAGTGGTAATATCAAGGACCTAAAGTTTTAAGCCAAAGAAATACCCTAAATGCACGTTCAGGATTAAAGAAATGACCTGAGTGGCACCTCGCCCATTTTGGAATGTTTAAACTAGGTTCAACTTTTCGGATGGAACTAAAAGTGTATACTTTTCTAATAATGGATTTTTAAAAGCTATTTTAATAGCACAAAGTTCATACATTAAGTTTTGAAATCAAGAAAGTTGAAAGATAAAGGTTGGCCAACGTTACCGTAAGTTTCTTTATGTAATCCTTCTTAAATTTGGGTCAAATGTATCAGGTCATATCTCCCAAACTATACGACGTTAGAAGGTGAATGACCTATCAACTTGAAGATCTATGAGTCTAGTTTGCAACGCCTAAAACCACGTATCAAACCGACATCAAAATAAAGAGTTATGACCATTTTACCGAGACTGTCCGAGCTGGACACCGGGTCCTGGGTCGGGTCGGGTTGACCCAACTTAATGTCGGCTAATTTGAGCTTTTTAAAGCTCAAATCACTTCCATTTCTTCCCCAACAGCTTAGGAACTGAAGGAAAACTCCCCTCAAGGTTCCAAAGGCATTTGAGTAAGTTTTTTTGCTTTTTTACCATTAATATTCGTCCTCGTGCCTAGAAATGCGTGCCTTACGCTTTGAAATTGTTTTCCCCTCGTATTAGCTGTGTTTGGAGCTGTTTTTGGAGTGTAAAAAAATGGTGTTCTTGCTGGTTATTGTTGGTTTGCAGGTGGTTTGTTCAGGTAATAATTTTGGGGCTCTTTTACGGTCATTTTTACGAAGTTTTACGGACATTTTCTCACGTAAATGCTCCTTGCCGAATCTGGTCATTAATGCTGAATTTTTGACTGTTTATAGGTATCTTTAAGCTGCGTATATATAGTCGTTGCAAAGCTTAGGACGTAAGGAACAAATTTTGTGAAGGAACTTTTGGAAATCGGACTTTTGTTGGAGAGGTATGTTAAGGCTAAGCTCCGTCCCTCCTTTTAGCACGAAATCCGGGAAGTTTTCCAAAACGTCAAATGTGATATCTTACTATTCTGTTGCTAGAAAGACCTTCTGTGAAAGGCACTGGGATTACAGCTGAGTTATTTTCACGGTGGTATTAGGTTGAAATTCCATTCGTTCGCTTAAACTGGACATTGAATTTCTATATATCATTTTGTCGGTTTCCTAGCTACCTATTCACATGTCCAAGGTGTTTCTCTTCTTGGTGTAGTGCCATTAACATTAATGTAGATTGCAAAGGGAATGTAGTATTCAAATCAATCCTTCTTCCATAAAAAAATATAATTGAAGAATTTAACAAGTAACGCGTTGGTTTCCAATATTCTCCCGTGAAATGTTCCTATTTAAACTACTAAAGAACTTGATCCTGTTTAAATAACTTTTTTTACTAATTGACATGGGACCAAATATAATCATTATGTAAATCACCTTTATGAACATTTTCAAAGTTAAGGCTTCACTCTAAATGTTGGGTTAAGTTCCCAAACTTGTTAAAAAGGACATGTATGATTCCACGAGCCATATGTATATGTTGTGACAACGATTATGATGTTATGAGAATAAATGTACCAATGAGCCATGATTAGCTAAATGACAATGACTATGATGCTATGAGAATAAGTGTACCAAAGAGCCAAGATTGGCTAAGTTCTTGATATGGCTTACTATATGCATTCAACATTCATATCATACATTGCACGTTATGCATGGACTTTGAGCTATAATCGAAGGTATGGGGCCTATTTTCCCAACTATATATGTACATGGTACAGATGGACACGGGTTGGCAGATATGATGCCGGTTAGCTACCAGAAAGGACCACCAGTGCTAGCATTTGGTTGGGTATGTCATGCATTTGCATCTATATATATGTATTAACGACATGCAATACTCGAGCATACCATGCATTTTTTTTAACACTAGAAGATGCCTTATTGGCCATTAAGGCTACTTGAGTTTTGGTTATAGGTGGTATTTCTATTAACCTTTTTACTACGGGTATTATGATTTTACTTTTGCCTTACATACCAGTACATGTTTATTCGTACTGACGTCTCTTTGCCTGGGGACGCTGCATTTTATTTCGTGCGTGCAGGTTCAGGTAGGGGTTCTAATTTACCCCTGCAATAGGAGCCTATTTAGCTATGAGTTGGTAAGCTCCACCTCTTCTTGGAGCTTTCACATGATGTTTACTTTTTGTTGTACAGTTGGGTATGTCGGGGCCCTGTCTCGACAGTGTTAGTAATTCTCATAGAGGCTATTGTGGACATGTTATTGTGGGTTGGTCCTTTTGTGTCTTTCAGTCTCCAGTCATAAGATTGATATATATATGGTGTGTGCCTGTACCTCTATGGTGGCAGCCTTGTCGGCTAGCTAGTACTTTATCGTTGGGATTTACTTATCTGGATGTACGTGATTTACTGTTGACCAGGTCATGACTTAAAATGTCTAGGCTTAGTCTTTTAGACGTTATGTTGCCCAATTTTCTTCTGGTCCCTAGTTAGTTCACTAGCATGTTTAGTGGCTTACCCGGCCAACAATGGTATTGGGTGCCAGTCGCGCCTCCCCTCTCTTTGGGGTGTGACAGGAATGATGGGTTTGTTGTGTATTTTGATTCATCAAGGATTGGATTAGGTTATGTGTTAATGCAAAATGGTAAAGTGACTGTCTATGCTTTAAGGCAATGGAAAGTGCTTGAGAAGAATTACCCGACTCATGATCTTGAGCTTGCGGTGGTGGTGTTTGTCCTAAAGATTTTCCAATATTACTTGTATGGAGTTCATGTGGATGTTTTCACCAACTACAAGAGTCTCCAACATGTGTTCACCTAAAAGGACATCAACTTGAGGCAACGGAGAAGGTTAGAGCTGGCTCAAAGACTATGTTATGAGTGTGAAGTATCCCCCAAGCAAGACCAATGTCGTAGCTGACACCCTTAGTAGAATTTCCATGGGTAGTGTGTTCCATATTAAAGATGATGAAAAAAGGGAGTTAACTAAATATGTTCAAAGGTTGGCTAGAGTGGGAGTGAAATTGAGTGAGTTTGGAAATGGTGGTGCAATGGTTCTTCATGGGTCTGCATCTCCTTTGATTGATGAGGTTATGGCCAAGCAATATCTTGATCCCGCATTGGTTGAGATGAAAACCTTATTAAAAGACAGAAAGGTAAAAGTCTTCTCATAAGGGGGAGATGGTGTACTCTAATATCTAACGAGTTTGTGTGTAGCCAATGATAGTGAATTGAAAATTTTGATCATGCAAGAAGCCCATATCTCTTTATATGCCATTCATCCCAACACTACCAAGATGTATAGAGACTTGAGAGAGATTTATTGGTTGAATAGAATGAAGAAGGCATTTCTCAATTTGTGTCTGAGTCTGCCAATTGCCAACAAGTCAAAGTTGAACACCAAAGGCTAGGTGTCCTAGCACAAGACATTGGCATTCCTACTTAGGAATGGGAAGAGATCAACATGGACTTTGTAGTTGGTTTGCCAAAGACCAAAAGCATTTTGACTCCATATAGATGATAGTTGACCGCATGACAAAGTTGGCTCATTTTATTCCGGTCAAGACTATATTTAGTGCTCAAGAGTATGTCCGTTTGTATATCGGAGAGTTGGCAAGGTTTCATAGGATCCCATTGTCCATCATATTGGATTATGTAGTTCTATTAACTTCTCAGTTTTGGAAATGTTTTCAAAAAGGATTTGGCACTAGGGTGTAATTGAGTATGGCCTTTCATCCCTAAACCGATGGGCAAGCCAAGATGACTATTCAAACATTGGAGGATATGTTAAGAACTTGTGTATTGGAATTCAAAGGGAGTTGGGATGAACACTTCCCACTTATCGAGTTTACCTACAACAAAGCTTTTATGCAAGTATATAGATGGTAGCATTTGAAGTGTTTTACGGTAGACGATGTAGATCACCCATCGAGTGGTTCAAAGTCAGTGAGGTGGCATTAATAGGACCAGAATTGGTAATGAATGCTATGGAGAAAAGTAAATGCATAAGAGATATATTGCAAACATCCTAAAGTCGACAAAAGTCTTACTCTGATGTGAGAAGAAGGAAACTTTATTTCCAAGTTAGTGATAGGGTCTATTTGAAGGTGTCACTGATGAAAAGTGTACTCCAGTTCAGTAAGAAAGAAAAATTGAGTCCTAGATATTTGGGTCACTATAAGGTGGTGAGAAGAGTCAGGAAAAAAGCATATGAGTTGGATCTACCCAACGAGTTGCACATGATTCATCCGGTCTTCCATGCCTCGATGTTAAGGAAATTTATAAGTGACCCAAGTTCCATAGTTCCTTTGCATGATATGAACATTGAAGAGGATTTGAATTATGAAGAGGTAACAGTTGAAATCCTAGACCAGTATGTGAAGAAGCTAAGGAATAAGGAAGTTGCATCTATCAAGGTGCTTTGGAGAAACCAACAAGTTGAGGGCGCTACATGGGAAGTGAAAGAGGATGTGGTGAAGTGCTATTAACATCAATTACATGGGAAGTGAAAGAGGATGTGGTGAAGTGCTATCAACATCAATTCCACTCTACTCAAGCCTAAGGTATTAAGAAATTCTTCCAAAAACCACTATTTCCATGCATTTAAGCTTTTCCTGATGTATACATTTATTTTGATGTTTATGATCTATTTTGAAACATGTTTAAAGTATGAAATCTAAATTTTTTGAGAAATGATGTTTGACTTTCATTTGGGCATGCGTGATGGATTGTTAGCTGCTAGTTTACTCTTTAGAGTCTGCCTTTAAGTACATTCGGGGACGAATGTTTCCAAGGGGAAGATTTGTAAAAACCCCTAGTTTATGAGCCTTGAGTACAAAAGAGTTGGCCTAAAAATTACCTAAAGTCTGGTTTACGGGGCGATTTACAGCCCATAATTTTACATACAGTCCATAGGTCCTATTCTTAAACATAGAGCCTTATGAAGGGGAAAAGTTTCCAAGTGAGGGGTAAACCATGGCCAAGTGATGGCCTACAGATGGTTTTGTGACTGAGACCCCAGACATGAAGGAAATTTGAATATTTTTAAAGGATGCCCTACAAGTTATCAGACGGCCTATAAAATAGGATACAACCCATGGATGTTCTTCATGGGTAAGGCCAAGGAAATAAGGAAATATAGTTAAGTGTGAAGGACTCTACGAGTCTAACCACGGTCCCTACTGATGCTTCATAATTTTGAGTCTAACAAAGTCAATTTTCAGAAAATTTTAGATGTGTTATCAGACAAAGGGACTTACGGCCCATGGATTGACTTATGGCCCGTAATTGAGGTCTCATTGGTAGATCCCAACAATTTTTATGAGGGGCAGTTTTGTCATTTTTGTCCTTTATATTCTTAAACTATGTCATTTTGGGGACAGAAAAGGGGCCCAATATTAGTTTCTAAGCCCTAATACCTTTATTCATTCCCTCATTATTTACGCTCAAGAATTCTAAGGCAAGAAAGAGGCTCTCAAGGCAAGGCAAGAACTAGGGTTTCCAAATTTGTTCTCAATCCTACAAGTTTTTTCTCTCTAGATACCCCAATGTATATGAGTTGATTTATGGGTATCAATTTACCCATAAAGTTCCCTACTAAGTATTTTACCTTTTCTTTAAGTTTCTCAAGTAAATGTGCATGCTTATGATGATTTCATGATATTTATGTTATTATATGATACTTGAAGTTTAGCAACTATTTTTCTATGTAAATTTATGCATATTTGAAGGATTATATTGATTCCATAATAGCTTTCGATATGTTAAAGGTTGGGTGTTTTCGATTTTCCTTTTAAAGAGAAATTTCCTTATGAGTTATGTGATTTATGATTGTTCCATGAAAAAACTAAGACTACCTAGTTTTCAAGTAATGTTTTCTATGATTTACAATTATGATTAGGGCATTAATGAAGATCTTCAAAGTTATGCTTATCAAAGATATGAGTATGATGCAAATTTCCCTAAAAGATATTTAAGAAAGATTCCTAAGTTTTGAGCTACTCTTTTTGATTGCTACTTGTGATTCTAAGAAAATATTTTAAAGATTCTGTGGGATGATTTATCACTGAGAGGACTAGAGATTAGGACTCATGTTGTTTGTTGAGGCATGAATCCTTGAAGCTAAATGTCAATATCCCTAACTATGTGCAACCATAGAAGCCTTATAGGCTAGGCTAATGGATCCATAGAGGCCCAAATGTTATGAAAGATGCAATTGCAAAGTGACTAAGTTTGGATATCAACCTTGGGAAATATATTTTCCTTTTCTGAATAGAAGGAGTGCATTGACCTTTTCCCAATGGAAGGAGTTCATTGGATTCCATCTAATACACATATGGTCTTATGGTCGGTCATGGTCCATTCCGACAAGCTTATGATCTTATGTTATGTTTTCACTTTATGAGCTTTCTTATACATTATCTCATATTTATCTTGAGTCATATTCCTTGTGCATGTTTAAGCTTACTTATGTATCTCTTATCATATATATATATATATATATATATATATATATATATATATGTATGTATATATCCTTATATGTTATGTTTAATAATGATGGCATTACAATTTCATCTATGCATTGTATCCCTTATAAATAGTACATTCAAATGTACTAATGCATATTTTTCTTGCATAATTTAACCATGTTGGGACATGTACTCCTCCACCGACTCGTGGCTAGTACTCAGCGTTCAAGACTAGCTTTATTGTTTGTGGTGATCCCTTAGTTCAGGACTCCTCCACTTTTTCCTTCTATCTTGTATCTTTGCTTTGTTTAAGACAGTGTCTTTGTAGCCCTTCTGAGGCTTTTAAGTTTTAGGTTACACTATTTTAGACTTCTTTCTATTTGATGGAGATCGACCGATACCGGTCCCATTCGTTTATGATGTAGATGGTAAGCATATGGATGAACAGGTTGATTGTAGCGTTTCCACTTCTTGTAATATTGCTACATTGTCATTATTGGCCCTTAGTCCATTTTCCCTTACTTTTTTATCAAAAGTTTTACTTAATGTCTATGAATGACTAAGATGCTAGACCTTCGAGTATCTTATTCTTTATGTGACGACTAGGCTTCTAGGTTGGGTCATTACAATATCAATATCAGAAGCAAAATAGGGTGACACATAGGAATAAGCAGAGCCTGGATCAAATAAAACTAAAGTTGAGCAATGGCACGCTGGAACTATGCCTGTGATAATGGTAATTGAGGCCTTTGCCTTGGTTTTATCTCGAACAACTTAACAAACTCTATGCGCACCAATTTCCTATGGGTTACCATGAGCACCTCCTCTCATTATACCATGCCTTCCTCTGGTACTACCCCTCATAGCTTGGGGTATGTCCCTCGGTGCCAGTGTTGGAGCTGGATGAGAACTTAAAGCCTAAGCAGGAGGTGCACAGTGAGGACAATGATGGCCCAAGTGCTATAGCTCATCACAATGATAACAAGCCCTGGTCTCTTGACTTTTTGATGGTTGTCCAGAGAAGCCATCACGCTTGGGTGCATCGAATGAACTACCACAGCCCGCCTGAGTACATCAGGGCCTATCAACATTTCCAGAAGATGGGATGGTTGTGTGGACTTCCCGGCATTGATGGCCCTTCCTCTAAAACTCCATGTCAATGCGGCAAGTGTCTACTAAACTGGCCGAACTGGCGGAACCTCTTCCCGCGACCCTGTCTCTCATGCCTTATGCGCTCTATCATGCGAGCGTGATCATACACTCTGAAATATTCCTCCAACCAGAATCAAGCAAGTTGTAGCCTCTTGAAGCTACCCTTCTAATCCCTTGGCAAAGCACTGAATCCTCTCAAACTTAGTAGGGATGTTGGACAAGGCATATCTGAACAACGTATGAAATCTGGCCCTGTAGTAAAACACGGACATAGAAACCTGTTGAAGCCTATCAAACTCATTCTTGTGGCAGTCCCGAAGGCTCTATGGCAAGAATCACTGAAGAAATACCCCTATTAACTGCTCCCATGTCATAGCTGGAGATCCAACAGGTCGACGAGCCAAAATTGATCTCCACCACTCCTTGGCTAGGGCGGTGACTTGGTGAGAGGTGTAAGCAACTCCATATGACTCCAGAATAGCCAGGTTACTTAACTGGTCCTGACACTTCGATAGGAAATCAAAAGCCCTATCACCAAGAGTGTCATCAAACTTCAAGGGAGCCAACCGTACAAATCTCTCGAAGCTCTTCTTCTCAAATGAGGACATGGCTAGGCTGGCAGAAGATGGTGGCACAA
Organism: Solanum rostratum; assembly: GCA_029948455.1. Classification (NCBI taxonomy): domain Eukaryota; kingdom Viridiplantae; phylum Streptophyta; class Magnoliopsida; order Solanales; family Solanaceae; genus Solanum; species Solanum rostratum. Next base: position 47,168,907 of record CM057049.1, on the reverse strand, counting down.
TAAATAATAGTGGTGCGATAGATGGAGCAATAGCCAAACTTTGAAGCTGAGAACCAGAATTCAGCCGAGATGTCTGAGGCAGAATCATAGCAGTCATAGGAGGATTCGTTGGAGCTGAAAATAGACCCTCATGAATCATACCTGGCTCAGATAGAACCATCGAAGGACCTTCCTACGCTATAGAAATTGGTACCTCAATGGTAGCTACGATGAACGGTGCTCCCTTCAATATAGCTAGTACCCTTAAAAATAAAACTGAGGGTGTAGAATCGAGGGGTGAGAGTGGTGGAATTGGATTTGTAAGAATCGAAGGGTGAAAGTGGTGGAATAGAATTTGTAAGCCCCACTGACTCATAAGTAGGTTGATCTAGGGTGCCTTCTGGGTAGAGCTACCCCTCTAGAAAGTTCTCAACCCTTGGCCCTATCACGAACTCTCCCTCGACCATGAGTGGGAGCTACATCAGCTAACTCGAGCTCTCCCACTGATCGACAAGATCTAGTAGTCGGCATCTGTGTAGAAGGAGTAAATTAGATACTTTCAAAACAAGTGATATGAAGAAATGCATGAATTAAAGTAAAACATGAAAGCTTTTCCTATCAAGGGCCCCGTAGCGTCTCGAAGATGGGCGTGGACATCTACATACTCATCCACGAGACTCTACTAGAAATTCTTTGACTCATGAGCCAACGAACCTCAAGCTCTGATACCAAATGTGTCACGGCCCAAAATCGAATCTTGACTAAAGAAGATAAAGTAAAGCGGAAACACTCACAACATAACATAAGCAATCCCAAAACCTGAAGTCATGACTAGAAGAGTAACTAAAGTGAAACAACATAGTAAACATAACTTCTCGATTGAAATGCAAAGCTCATAATATCTGATACAAACTTGGAAAAGAAAATAATAAAAGAAGTCTCAAAGATCAATGGCGACAAAAAGTCTGGGCCTCACCGATAAGATCTGGATAGGTGGAGAAAACTCAACTAGAATGAATCAACTACACTGTGCAGGTCCCTCTACTCAATCTGTAGGGAGGAAATAAAGTAGGGGTGAGTACACCAAAATATAGCCGATAAGTTCAACCGACTGGGTAAGAAAAATCGAACAAGTATGTAATAATGAATAATCTTATCACCTGCAGCAAAAGGATTAGTATACAATATAAACATGAATAGGAACAAGCAGAAATAGTAAATACAATTAATGATACAATGAAATGAAATGCATGAATATAATGGCCTTGTTGGCCATGTATGAGGTGGAATCATGACCATTGCAAGGCCAATGTACACATCTATCAAGCTAAAGCAACAAGATTGAACCTAAGGGCATCGAAGGCCATGTACTCAAACATCTCAAGGCATCACAGGCCATAATCAGAAGTATCTCGAGGGGACCGTAGCCTTATATAGAGGTGTCTCTAGGTGTCGCAGGCCATATAATGAAATGACTCAATATATCATAATGTCTCAAATGGTACAAATGCAATAATATGTGTGTATGCCGATGCAGCCAATCAATAATAAGATGTGTGCATATTAATGCAATTAGTCAATTATGAGATATGTGTATACCAATGAGTTCTTTCAAAAATATACATAATATAATATAAATGACAACTGATATGAATTGTCACAACCAGCAAAATTACCAAAATACCCCTAGAAGAGAGATATGCGCATAATGCATCTTCCCATGCTCATATGGAAAATTCGAGACCAGATATATGATCAACATGAAAAATTGAGTGGGAAAATGGTCTTGATTGATTTTTAGAACTACTGGATTATAAGATAATTTTTCGATGTGAAAATGCAAACAGTGAGGGTGTGCGACAGGTGTGCGACGTGCACTTTCCGCAGACCAACACTTGGTTTGATCCTAAAAATTTCTACGGGATTAGAAACTTCGTTCAGATAACTTTTGGCAAAAAATACCAAACCCAGTCTGCGTCGCAGACCCCGTGCCCCAAAATGGACTTTTTTTTAATTTTGTGAGGGGCATTCTAGACCTTTCCAAATGCCTCCTAGACTTCATATATGGTAAAAAAACAATAGCTCATTTTATGCGTAAAAAGGGTCTTAAACCCTATTCTAAGTCCTTGTAAAAAGACCTAGGGCTTGAGGAGTGAGGAGAAGAGCTTGAGATTGTGGAATTCAAGAGGGAATCCTTGAAGGGATTGTTGAGAGATTCATCCTAGGTATGTAAGGCTAAACTAAAAGCATAAGATTGTTCTCTCCTATGCCCCATAGATGGTCATAGATGAATTGATAGTCTAAAAAGTGTACATACGTGATTGTTGATGGTTTTTCTTGAAAATCTTATTAAATTTATATATTTTTCTATGTTGATGATCATCATAAACTTGCTTTCTTGAATTGAACGTTTTCATGAGAAATTGCATAACCTTACATGACTATTTTGAAAGCATGCATGAATGAACTTAAGAATTAAGTCTATAGCCTTGATTAGAGGATGTTGATTATCATTGCGATTTTTATTATGATGAGAGAGTGATGATGATTTGATAGAACTTGATAGTACTGTGAGTCTCAATAAATGAATGCCACTGATTTGTCTATTCGATTGTTCCCTACGATTGTTCTAAGCCTTGAGCTATTAATTGTGATATTCTTTGATGAGAGGACTAAGGTCCATATGAGATTGATTGCTGAGAGGGTTAAAAGTCCCTGCGATTTGATTAGTTTGATTGGATTGATTATCTTATGAGTATTGAGTCATCGGAGGAGTATCGAGCACCAAAAGAGTAAGAGAGTTTGACTCGCACTCGTCAAACTATGTTGCCAAATGTAGGTGAGTCATAGAACCATCACATTATGTTGTTGTTCCCTCTTGATTAGAAGTCCCTGAAAGCAATAGAGGACTTAGTTGATTGTTTTTCCCTTTGTGATTCGATTCATTTCGTACCTGGAGAGTTTGGAATGGCTGTGGAAACATTAGCTTGACTGTTGTACATTCACTGACTCATAAATTGTTGTTGTTGGCTAAGAGAAACTTCAAAAAAGTTCCTACCTTGAGTACTTCAAGTCGAGATAAGATAAGATGTGATTAGATAGGTTCCTTTGAGATGAGTCTGATTTGATTGATGAGGTTGATTGATTGATGGGTCACTTGTCTACTCTTTGTTCTTGCATAATAGACATTTGACGTTTTGATTTGATGATTGTTCTGAGCCAATGATTGTTTCATATTACTCTACCTGTTTCTGTTTCATTCAGTTATTTTACATACCATACATTACATGTACTGATGCTACTCGGCGCTGCATTATTTTATGATACAGATACAGGGATTAGGGATCGTTAATATGCGTTTCATTGAAGATCTGAGATATTTAGCTTATTGGTGAGCCTTCCCTACACCGGAGGACCTACTATTATTTATTTCATCTTGCTTTGAGTCACACTAGACTAGTCTTATGTTTTGATTTGGGTAGCCATGGGTCTTTCATTGGCACCACTTGACTAGTGATAGAGGCTTCATTGATAATAGTCGAACGTTGATGTTGAGATTGTGAGCTAGTTCTTTCTAGTAGCCTTCTATTATTATATATATTATTTGAGACATTAGATGAGATGAGCCCATTTACATGCTTTTACTTCAGCTGATTAGTAGAGTTATTTGATTGAATAAATATGATGAGGTTAAGTGGTTCGCTTGGGGACTAGCAATAGTCTCTAAGTGTTGGTCATGCCTAAGGAACCCTCCCGAGGCGTGGCATACTTGGTATCAGAGCACGATTTCAAGTGTCCTAGGGAGTCTATGAAGCCGTGTCTAGTAGAGTCTTGCTTACAGGTGTATTGTCGACCACACTTCATAAGCAGGATACTATAGGACATTAGGAATTGTTACTCTTCTTTCTTATTCAAAATTTATGTGATAGAGTTAAACTCTAAGAAAGCTCTCTCCTAATTCATGTGTCACGCATTTTCAGAATTGTGACCATATTTCCAAGGAGAGCTGATTAAGTGAATATGAGCCCAGCTGGACGGAATGCTAACCAAGAGGAGCCCCAAGATCAGGATGAACCTATAGGCCTAGCCATCTCTATTGTGCAGCCACCACAAGGTGACATCAGCAATGTTGAGTTTTTCCAGGCCCTTCAGACTTTGGCCCAGGCTATGACAGCACTAATTGATAGACAGGGAGCATGCAAGCGGGGTGTTCCAAATACATCGGGAGATCGTGATCTCTTGATAGTGAACCCACCTGAGTTTAAGAGGTTGAGAAGGAATAGGAACAGGAGTCACTTTCAAGTAGAGCCTCATAACTTTAGAGATCAGGGATCTAAGTCACAGGCTAGTGCGGTTCAAGGTCCCCAAGGCAAGCCACCTTGTGGCATGTGCGGCAAACGTCACCTAGGAGAATGTCGTAAGAAAATTATGGATGTTACAAGTGTGGCTAAATGGGTCACTTCAAGAGGGAATGTCCTAATTAGGCCAAAAAGGCTCAGGCTTCTACCCTAGCACCAACAGTTAGAGAAGATCAGGAAAGTTCTCTAGATGTCTTCCCAGATATTATGACGGGTATGATTCAAGTCCTTACTTACTGTTGATATTCTTTATGAGAGAGAAACTTATATCTCTAAGGGATTTAGCTTTACCACCTAAGAGTGAGATGTGAGGTCTCATACCACCTTGAGTGAAGTTGTCATTCCAGAGCTAAAATGATGATGATAGAAAGGAACGGATGAGATAGTGAGAGTGATAGTCGATTGAGGCTTGTAGTTAGAATTATATACCCATTAGGTAAGTAATGAGATGACGATTCGATTGCTATAAGTTTGATGAAAGAGTCATAAGTAGCCTATGAGTGTTATAATGAGGTAGTCAGTGACCGAATGTGTTAGGACGTGCCCAAAGCTAGAAAGAGGTCTATGTCGATTTATTCTAATATTGTACTATGAAGGTGAGACATAGATGTTGAATAGAGGGATGGAGTGTTCTCAATGTGATAGATCTACACTAAGCTTATAATTTCGAAGAAAGAGCACTACAAGATTTATATAGTTATGAGCTTAGCCAAGTAAGGGGGTATAGTGAGTGGAGGAATGGTACTTGAGTTGCAAAGAGGGGATGTGTTGAGTGAAAACCTGCTATGAGATTTTAGTCGTCTTATGCCCCGAAATTATCCTAGTAATTGTGGATTGGTGTGATATTGGAGAGGTGTGTATATGCATGGGTTAGAACTAGACTCTAAGCTTGAATGTTGAGTAGTAGTGGTAAAGAGGAGATAGCATCTTGAGAGTGATAGTTTTAGTTGGAGATTCGCCTTAAGAGGTTCACCATAGTGTGTGTTTGAGATTAAGGTGTTGGCTTGCAAGGAGTGTAATGTTATGAGTATGGTGTAGGTACCATTAGATGGAAAGAGAGAATTGAGGACGAACCATTTGATAGGAAAGGTTAGATTGTAAGAATAGTGGGAAGTGGTTATGTACGCCACTAGAACAACAAATATAGAGAGATTTACCTAGCGAAAGTAGGAAGCTAAGAGTGGAATTTTTTAAGGGAGTCTTAGTGGCTATGTTATATATGCGACTATAGTATGATAGAAGAAGTTTAAGACGCCTATTCTCACGAATAGTGATTCCTCGACCATGTGGAGTCATATGTTTATAGCCTAGTAAAGGAAATTGATTTCTAAACTTAAGAGATGACCCTTAAGCTAAGGGGGAGATGATGAGATGATAGACCTAAGTAAATCTTGAGGTTTCGATAGAGATGGGTTGATTGAGAAGAGACATCAGTTCCTTGCCATATTGTACGTGCCTTATTCTTCCATTGAGGTGATGCCCTATTCCTGTATGGTATATGACTGTCATACATATGGCCTAGTCCTATGTACCACTTGTGATTGTCATTCATAATTGAGTTGTGATGATGAAAAGCGATGAATTCATTCATTGATTTTGACCTTACCCCACGGATTTAAGAGTTTCTACTCCTATGATAAATGAGATGTGACCTGAATTTTTACTGTGGATAGTTCTATGAACTCAAAATGAGTCTCGATAGACGAGAGAGATTGTACTTCATTATGAATGCTCTCAAATAAGATTACTTGATTGATTCATGCTAATGATCTTTGTTCCAAATTCATTGAGTGATCCTGTCCTCCCAGTCTTGATGGGAATGGTGATGAGAATAGAGGAGTGATGGTTGATGAGAGAGAGTAAGGGTTCTTTATTCTAATGTCACCTTACGCATACCCGACCTTTGGTACATTATGTTATTATTGATGGTAGGATATAGAGTATCAAGTTTTAGATGTAGAATCGTGCTTATTTAACATGAGAAGGTAGTAGTTGGGGTTTCGCCAAAGGGGTAGATGACGAGTTCCTCTAGGCCTAAGTAGTGATATTGATAGTGGTGGACAGAAAATGAGGGTAGATGAGGAGGAGTGAATATAACCTTATTATGATATGGGTGTTGTACTTGTGTCATGTAGGGATAAAGATAGGGAGGAGGGAAGAGATGAGACATTATGATATACAACAGATAGGTAAGAGTATGTTGGAGTGTTCTTGAGTGGGAGCTCATTGAATGGCGATGGTAGAAGTGCTTCATAGGCTTGAAATTTCGTAGATCCAGTTGAAGTGGTTAGAATGATAGGCTTGAATGTGTAGTTGTTATTATGTGAGTATTGATGATAGACTATTGAAGACTTCGTGACGAGGGTGTCAAGTAAAGATAGTGGGGTAGTGAAGAGGACTAGTGATCTTTTAGGGAAAGTCCCTGTGAGAGTATAGGGCTTGATTATTAAGGGTTAGCCTTGTATAGGTATGATCATCTTAACAATAGCACCGTGAGGCTCAGAAGTAGACTTTAATGAAATACGAGGATGTGGATAAGTAGGGAGTTGAATAGGAACTATAAGTTTAAGTTGATGGAGTAAAGTGCCATGAAAGGGAGCACAATTGAGGTGGAGAGTTGAGCTTGAGAATGCCTGTAGAATCTTGTATATCACGATGGTCCCCTTTTTCTATTAGAGTTGATGACTCCCAACTTGAGTTCAAACAACTAATTAACGAAGCGTTTTGAATGATTTTAATTGATTAAGTTTCGATGTTCTATTCGTGCCTGATGATTATAATGTTAAAGGTAATGTTCTTACCTTTGATTTAATTGATGCTCCTATCCTTGAGTTGATATGTCTATTCATGAGTCTGAATAGAGTTGATTGAGATTGATGAGGAGTCGAGAATCTTATTCATTGAGAAAGTGTTGAGATGAATCTTGAGTCTATTTATGCCTTGATGTCCACATTTACTCATCATTCGCGAAAGAATGATCCAACGGGGGAGATAATGTAACACCCGGCCAAATCCCCAAAACACCCGTAAAAGAGAGATGTGTGCATAACGCATCTTCTCATGCTCATATGCCAAATCCGAGACCAAATATACGATCAGCAAGAAAAATGGAGTGAAAAAGGGTCGCAATTGATTATTAAAACAATCGGATCAAAAGATAATTTTTTGATGCGAAAATGCGAACCAGTGAGGGTGCACGACAGGTGTGCGATGCGCACCTGCCACGGACCAACACTTGGTTTGATCCTAATAATTTTCTACGGGATTAGAAACCTCGTTCAGAGAATTTTCGATGAAAAATACTAAAAATAAACTGAGTCCATTTCGCGGATACCATGCCCCAAAATAGACTTTTTCGAATTTTGTGAGGGTATCCTAGACCTTTCCAAACGCCTCCTAGACTTAATATATGATTGAAATAGGTCGTTTTAAGTGTAAAATGGTTTTAAACCCAATTTTATGTACTTGCAAAAAGACCTAGGTCTTGAAGAGAGAGGAGAAGAGCTTGAGATTAAGGAATTCAAGAGGGAATCCTTGAAAAGATTGTCGAGAGCTTCATCCCCGGTATGTAAGGCTAAACTAAAAGCATGAGATTGTTCTCTTATGTACCCCATAGATGGTCATAGATGATTTGATAGTCTAAAGAGTCTACATACGTGATTCTTGATGGTTTTTCTTGAAAATCTTATTAAATTCATATATTTTCCTATGTTGATGATCATCATAAACTTGTTTTCTTGAATTGAACATTTTTATGAGAAATTGCATAACCCTATATGACTAGTTTGAAAGCATGCATGAATGAACTTAAGAATTAAGTCTAGATCCTTGATTGGAGGATGTCGATTGTTATTGCGATTGTGATTGCAATGAGAGAATGATGATGAGTTCATAAAACTTGATAGTCCTATAAGTCTCAGTAAATGAACTCCACTGATTTGTCGATTCGATTGTTCCCTACGATTATTCTAAGCCTTGAGCTATTGATTTGAGATGTTCTTTAATGAGAGGGCTTAGATCCCTGTGAGATTGATTGATGAGAGGGTTAAAAGTCCCTAAAATTTGATTGGTTTGATTGGATTAATTATCTTATGAGCATTGAGTTAGGGGAGGAGTATCGAGCACCAAAAGAGTAAGAGTTAGTCCGACTTGCACTCATCAAACTACGTCGCCAAGCGTAAGTCAGGCATAGAACCATCACATTATATTGTGGTTCCCTCTTGATTAGAAGTTCCTGAAAGCAATAGAGAACTTAGTTGATTGTTTTTCTCTCTCAGATTCAATTCATTACCTACTTGGAAAATTTGGAATGGTTGTGGCAACATCAGCTTGACTGTTGTACATTCACTGGCTCATAAGTGATTGTTGTTGGATAAGAGAAACTCACATAAAGTTCCTATCTTGAGTACTTAGAGTCAAGATGAAATGAGATGAGATGAGATGTGATGAGATGAGCCTGATTTGATTGATGAGGTTGATTGGTTGATGGGTCACTTGTCTACTATTTATTCTTGCATAGATAGACATTTGTCGTTTTGATTTAATGATTGTTCTGAGACGATTATTGTTTCATATTACTCTACCTGTTTCTGTTTTATTCAGCTATTTTACATACCGTACATCCACGTACTGATGTCACTCGGCACTGCATTGTTTTAGGATGCAGATACAGGGATTAGGGATCGTCAACATGCGCTTCATTGAAGATACAAGATATTTAGCTTATGGGTGAACCTTCTGTACTCTGGAGGACCCACTATTATTTATTTCATCTTGCGTTGAGTTTGACTAGACTAGTCTTATGCTTTGATTTGGGTAGCCATGGGTCTGTGATTAGCACCATTTGACTAGTGATAGAGGCTTCATAGATGATAGTCGAACGTTGATGTTGAGATTGTGAGCTACATCTTTCTACTAGCCTTTTATTATTGTATATATTATTTGAGACATTAGATGAGATGAGCACATTTACTTGCTTTTACTTCCGCTGATCAGTAGAGTTATTTGATTGAATGAATGTGATGAGGCTAAGTGGTTTACTTAGGGACTAGCAATAGTCTCTGGGTGCTGGCCACGCCTTAGGGTATCCTCACGGAGCGTGACATGAACAATAGCCATCACCTCAATCAAGCTGTATAATGTGCATCAACTAGTACCACAAGTCCATCATTATGTCTTGTATCATCATTATCTCAACAATAATCAGGATGTCAATACCTAAGTCGGCTCACAAATCTCAAGTTTACCACAATTATTTCCAATTAATCACAACATTGTCCAATGGCTAACACAAGTCCCATATTAGCATAATGATATCCAAAATCATCTCAAACTCATAATTTCATCTCAATTTATCAATAGGATCGCGATCTACTCAATTATCGGCATAACCGGTATCACATTGCTATCAAATTCTATCATATTATTCCATTGGCTCATCTTTCAATCTAAATCTTATAATTATTACATAAACATGTCAAATAACTCAAATCCAGTCCCAAAAGGTTAGCTGAACCTTCATCAATGCCAAAACCGCACTTGGACAAACATTCAACCAATCAAACCTCTAAACAATCACCAAATCGATCAATCGTTAGCAAAAATTACAACCATACATTAAGAGGTAGATTTTGATACCCATATAGGCACAAGTTAGGCTTAGAGGCAAAATGGTCAAAATTCGGGCTAAAACTCAAAGTTCCCAAATATGGATATTACTTTAAAATCATGTTTTACACGAAAAATGGCGTCCAAGGAGGAAAATCCCATGAAAATTGAGGTTTAAATGAATGAGAAATCGACCTTTAAAGTTTGGAAATCATAGTCTAAAAATCCCAATTTTGGACATTCAAAATCATGAAATTTAAAATAGAATCAAGATAAAACACATGGAAATTTAGTAAAATGATTTTAGAAACACTTACCAAAAATAATTCTCTAGAAATCTCCTTCAAAAATTGCGCAAAAAGCTTGAGAAGTTTGAAAATGGAGTAAAAATGATGTTCCATGATTTTAACATTGTGTCAGTCATAAATTCACTCAACAAACGCGGAGGTTTGGAGAATAACTATGCTCCACAAATGCAGCACAAGGCTCACAAACGTAGAGGATGGGCATCACTGACCTTGTGAGTTGTTGCTTAAGTTTATTGCATTTCTTGGTCATGTAGTGACAAAAGATGGTATTATGGTTGATTCGGCCAAGGTGGCAGCTGTTTGTGAGTAGGTTAGGCCTACTTCTGTGACTAAGATTTAGAGTTACAATGGTTTGGCGAGGTATTATCGAGATTTTGTTTAGGGATTCTCCATTATAGCATCCTTGCTGACCAGACTGACTCGGAAGGATGTGGCATTTAAGTGGTTTGAGAAGTGCGAGGCGAGCTTCCAAAAGTGTAAGGATTTATTGGCTTCAACCCCTATTCTTGCTTTCCCTGAGGAGGGAGTGCCATTTGTGGTATATAGTGATGCTTTTAGTGTGGGTTCTGGTGTATTAATACAAAAGGGAAAGGTGATATCGTATGCTTCTAGACAACTAAAGGTGCATGAGAGAAATTACCCTACCCATGATTTAGAGTTGGTTGCGGTTGTGTTTTTGTTAAAGTTGTTATGACATTATCTTTATGGGGTGCATTGTGAGATCTTCACCGATCACCGAACTCCCAAATGCATCTTTTCATATCCTAATCTGAACATGAGACATCGTAGGTGGCAGATGTTGTGGCAGATACTTTGAGCTGGAAGGCTACTAGTATGGGGAGTTTGGCATTCTTGAGGGCTGAGGAGAGGCCCTTAGCTTTGGAGGCTCAGGCGTTTTCTAGACAGATGGTCCAATTAGATATTCTTCTTTCTTAGAATATTTTGGCCTTTATTGAGGCTAGATCTTCCTTGCTTGATCATATTTGTGCTCATCGGTTTAAGGATGCTAGACTATGCGTGATTTGTGACAAGGTGTTGAGGGGTTCAGCTAAGGTGGCTATTATTGACTCTAAGGGTGTTTTTGAGGATAAATGGTAGAGTTTGTGTGTCTATGGTAGGGGATCGAATAACATTGATATTAGTGGAGGACCATTGTGCAAGATATTCCATCCATCCTAGTGTAGCAAAGATGTACCATGAGCTTAAACAACATTATTGATGGTTCGGGATGAGAAAGGACATAGCTGAGTTCGTGGCAAAGAGTTTGAATTGTCAGCAAGTCAAGTATAAGAACCAAAAGCTCGTTGGATTGATGCATAGGATGCCTATTCCAGAGTATAGGAGAGAGAGACTATGGATTTTGTACAGGTTTGCCCATAGCTTTGGGCAAGTTCAATTCAGTTTGGGTGGTTATTGATCATTTGACCAAGTCGACTCACTTTCCACAGGTGAAGACTAGCTAAAGTACGATGCAGTTGGCTAGCTTGTATATCAAGGATATTGTCAAGTTGTTTGGAGTGCTAGTGTCTATAGTATCTGACAAAAGATCTGTGTTCACCTCCCATTTTTGGTAGGCTCTACAACGTAGTTTGGGTACTCGAGTGAAGTTGAGTTCATCTTTCTACCCCCAGACAGATGGACAGTGAGAAAGCACCATTCAAGTGTTGGAGGACATGCCTCAGGCCTGTGTGATAGATTTTAAGCTCTGGTGGGACTAGAACTTACCATTGGCAGAGTTCACATGTAACAACAGTCACCATTCCAGCATTCAGATGACACCATTTGAGGCTTTGTATGGTCGGAGTTGTAGATCGCCCATTGGGTAGTTTGACTTTGGTTCAGCAGATTCGTTAAGTGTGAATCTACTCAAAGATGCCATGGATCGGATTCGTTTAATTTAGCGTGGACTTTTAACAACTCAGATCCGCCAAATTAGTTACGCCGACCAGAGAGTTAGGCCTCTTCAGTCCTCTGTTGGTAACAGTATATGGCTGAAAGTTTCACCCATTAAGGATGTGATGAGATTCAGGAAGAGGGGCAAGCCCAGTCTCAGATTCATTGGCCCATTTGAGATTTTGAGAAGATTTGGTGAGGTTGCCTATGAGTTGGCATTACCACTGTGATTAACATCAGTACACCCAGATGCATTGGCCCATTTGAGATTTTTTATGTTTCCATGCTCTGATAGTACATTCCAAATGAGTCTCATGTGATCTCTTATGACTCAGTTGAGTTGGGTCCAGACATTTCTTATAAGGAAGAGCTGATAGCTATACTGGATAGACAAGTCTAGAGGTTCGGGTCCAATGATATACCTTAAGTGAAGGTTCAGTGGTGACACCATCTTATTGATGAGGCTACTTAAGAGTTGGAGTCTGACATGCGGGCCAGATACCCAGCCTTTTTTAGGCTTTAGTTACTTCGTTTTCTCTTATGTTCGAAGATGAACATTATTTTAAGTGGTGAATGATGTAAATGACTTGGTTAGACATTTTTGACCTTATCTATAAAAATTACTATGTTGTCCTTTAGTATGTTGCTTTGGACCTATTTTGAATTATCCGTATTATTGGAAGTGAAATCCTGAGTTTTAAAAGTGGAAAATATGAGTTTTGGAAACTTGAGTTGTTGAAAGAGTGTGTTTTAGTACAATTTTGAGTTTCGGGTTTTAGATCGCAGATCCATCAACTCCACAAGCTCCAGAACGTCGAAACTGGTCTATGAGAAGTTACAGAACTAAATTAAGAGTTAAAATGAAGTTCTTAGACCCAAAGTTGTGTTTTTAGTTGTTTACGGAGCCAAAGTTTGACTTTGGTCAACATCCAAAGTTTAGAAGCTCGGATCAAAATTCAGATAGTTTCAGTAGTTTTGGATGGTGAAAATAATTCTAGAAATGGTCTCATAATATTTTTTGGAGTTGCCGAGGGCAGTTTTGGTATTTCGAGTTTTAAACTAGTTTCTTTGAGTTGCATTGGTAATTGTGATGAGGAGGCCTCAAAATCAATTTCAGATGGTTCCATTGAGTCGGGATTGTTGTTTCTGGTATGGACACATATTTGGTTGTGTAATTCTTATCCCATATGAGTTCCAGGGTCCATTCTGAGTTGGAAAAACAATTTTGGCACTGCTAGTGCAAGTAAAATCTGGTGCAGGTGAAATCCTTCTATGTGTTCGCAGAGTTGTACCTATTTCTAATCCGCATTTACGGTCAAGGCCTCCGGGTTCATGGAGGTCAGTGATCCTAACCCTTCGCATTCGGGGACCTTGTTTTGTGTTCGTGGTCCTTGTTCTGTGCTCACAGGTCTTGTTCCATGTTTGCGAGAATTTTGGTTCTCTAACACAACCCGGAGTTAGGGCCTAGATGTGACACAACGAATGGGAACCCGAGACTCCCCAAACAAGCCTCAAGTATTTATATCCACATCATCGGTTCAAGAAGAGATTCAAATAATAACACAAAATTCTAAGATAAGGGGAAGTAGGACTTACGCTATGGGGGAAAAACAGAGAAATTAGGACTTTCCACACTTACACACCAAAACATACTTATGGTCAAATAGGAAATTCTCATAAATCACTCCAACAATACATAAGCAAGATACTAGTCATAACAAACGAATTTCAAAAGAATCTACATAATGTCCAACGATGACTCTAGTGAAACGGAACGGGGGCTGGGACAAGTTTTGGGCTCACCCTCAAATAAAGGAGAACGTCTAGAAATAACATAAAAAGGTAGTTGGCTCATCCTTTGAAGATGGGACTCACCAAAGTATACTCCGAAATTGGACTATTCGTGAACCTATTGGTAATCAAAGTGCTCGGACCTTACATGGTAAAATCATGTAGGCATAGAGAATGTGTTAGTACATTTGAACGTACTAAGTATGCGGGCATGCAATGCATATGACTTACCAAACCTGCATTTCAATGTTAGATAACAAGGGCACATAATATAGAAAGAATCATATATTCACTGAAAATATATACAAGATGCCATGAAATTTATGATGCATGAAATGCAACAATGCTCATATATATTGGGGATGGACTATAACTGACAAATCAAACTCATGCGAGCTATTACATGAATTAGACCGATTGGGACCTCCCACCGGCAGGGAGAAGATTACTTGCCAAAGGTAATCTACATCACACCTTACGACCACGATTTTTAGTGGATGGTCACCCTCCTTACGACCTATTTTTCAGAAGGATTTTTCATTATCATATCTTATCATATACATAATAAACAAATAAAAATTCCTTACGAACCGATTTTTTCGGTAATGGAAAACATCCCTATATTAGCACATAGTTCAAGGAAAGGGAGAGGGCCCTTGGGGATAGCCCTGACACCGCCAATCCATCAGTGCTAAGTCAACAATATCCCACTTGAATACTTATACATATACGTGCTTTCAAGAGATACAATACTTACTTTAAATCATTAAATGCACATTTAGGCTCAAATGTCAATTCATAAATCATAATCATGATGCTCATGCAAGGAATAGCTCATCTACATATATGGAATGGTGCAAGCACCTAAAATGATCAAAGAGCCACAATCATAGACATATATGTGGTCACATTCTTGTCATAACCAATCCTTACCAAAATCATATCATAATAGTTTCATAAAAGATAATTGGGCTTAACCCACTTCATAATTTTCATATAAGCCAATGTGCATGAATACAAATCCAATGCATGATGTGAGGTTGGCATGGGTAACATAAATTCAAGTTTAAAATCAGCTATATAAAATGAAATTGAGGAAATCCATAATTAAATCCACATGTAAATCATAATATAAATCACACATGCATAAATCAACCTTAAAGGGGACATGCATGTTCATAACTTCATAACTCAATGTAAATCATCATAATAATATTCAATGTAATTTGAAATCATAGGTAAAATACAGACCATACATCAATTGGATTTAAGTAAATCAAGTAATGAATTTCATATTTAAGGTAGACTAAACTCATGAAATCAATTGAAAGATTTTTTAGTCTTCTTTGTTGAAAGGGACCGAGAACCAATCCCACATACCTTGATTGAGGAGCAGAACTTAGCTTGAATTAGGCTTCAATTGAACCCTAGCTTTGATCTTTGAGAAGGGAGAGTAGAGAGGAATAGGGAGGTGATTTTATGAGGGGTAGAAGGTTTTAGGGGAATGAATTAAGAGAGGAAGGGATATCAGCTGAATTAGGCTTTAGGATAGGTGAAAGGTCATAATTAATAATTAAAATAAACTAAAATTACATAAATGCCATTAATAAAATGGACCAAAATTAGAATCGACAGGTTCACACGGTTCACTACATGATCCATGAAACGTCACATGGACCGTGAACAGTGTCGTGAATCATTACTTAGAAACTTTACAGAGGGAAATCATATAGAGCTAAGGGGTACCATATGGACGGCTGCACGTTACATGTGACTCCATACAGGCCGTGACATCAGTCGTGTAATGGTACTTGAAATAATTTTTGCACGACAAAGTTACGAGATGGTACTTCCATACTTAGAAACAATTTTATGCAGTGAGTTACACGGAGGGCCACATGGTCCGTGACACATCACAAGGACCGTGTGAGTGGCCGTGTGCCCTCACTTGGTCAAAAATCCCTTCTGTCTCCAAGTTGCCCCTACCATGAACTAGACCAGGGGTCCCTTCATGGGAGGCCACACGGTTCGTGTGGCTTCACATGGCCTGTGTGAGCCTTCCGTGGAGTGATACCTGGCAGTTCACTGGGGAAAATTCCAAGAGATTTGGGAAACGCCACTCGAAAAAATTTGGGTCCTTACATCATCTCTCCCTTGAGAACATTCATCCCCGAATGTGCAAGAACAAGGCTTGAAAGGCTTGACTTAGAGCATGAAACACCCAACATAAGATACAATGCATAGTTTATTATTTGAAAAAAAATCACAAAGCCTTTAAACTTATAGCAAAATCGTATGCAAGTCACTCTAAACATTATAAAAATCCTTTTTTGTGCATATGTATACATGTCAGGTCATGAGACTCAAGAGGACAAGAAATGGCACCGTTAGAAAAGGAAGAATCCTATTACCTTAGGCTTGAGTAGATTGGAAAAGATGAAGGTATCGCTTCACCATGTCCAGCTCCGCCTCCCAAGTAGCACTCTCCACATGTTGATTTCTCCAAAGCACTTTCACCGAAGCCACGTCCTTGTTACAAGATCACTTTACTTGCCTATCCAAGATCTCTACTAGAATTTCCTCATAAGACAAGTTTTCTTCAACCTCAATCCCTTCCAAGGGCACAATGTTGCTAGGATCACTAACTAGCTTCCTCAACATAGACACGTGAAAGACCGGGTGAACGGAACTCAAATCTGGAGGCAATTCCAACCTATAAACCACACCTCCAACTCGCTCAACAATCTCATGTCACAACCCGAGGTAGGGGCCTAGATGTGACACGGCGAATGGGGACCTGAAAGTCCCCAAACAAGCCTCAAGTTTTTTTTTCAGAATCCACATCATTGGTTCAAAGAGCATTTAAACACATGTACTAAATAGCGAAAAGTCAAAGTCTCGGGGAATTATTCGTGGATAGATAAGCAAAACGAGAAAGTTTACAAGTACCTAACGTATGCCTCTACTCAAGGAACGGGGGCCAGGACAAGTTCCGGGCTCACCCTCAACAAAATAATATACACAATGATCACAAGAAACATAAGCTTGCCCTCGGAAGATGGGGCTCACTGCAAAATATCTCTAAGGAAGGACTATTCGTCCTGCGTCTGGTACTCAAACTGCTTGGTCCCTACATGGTAAAATCATGTAGGCATAGAGTATGTGTTAGTATGTTTGAATGTACTAAGTATGTAGGCATGCAATGCATATGACTTACCAAACCTGCACATTAATTTTAGATGACAAGGGCACATAATATACAAAGATCATATAAGCAAGGGATTTAGTATACAAGATGCCATGGAATACGTGATGCGTGCAATGCGATAATACTCCTATATAATGGGGATGGACTATAACCGACAAACCAAATCCATGCGAGCTATTACATGAACTGGACTGATTAGAACCTCCCATCGGTAGGGAGAAGATTACTTCCCAAGGGTGATCTACATCACACCTTACGACCATGTATTTTGGTGGATGATCACCTTCCTTACGACCACGCTTTTCAGAAGGATTTACAGAATCATATCAAGACATGTCATAACATAAATAGATAGACGAATAACATCCGTCCCTATGTTGGCACATAGTTCAAGGAAAGGGAGAGGGCCCCCAATCCATCGGTGCTAAGTCAACATATCCCACAAGAATACTTATATATATATACATATGCTTTCAAGAGAGACAAATATCCATTTCAAAATGTTAAATGCAAATGTAGGCTCAAATGCCAAATCACAAGATCAAAATCACATGCAAGGAATAGCTCAGTTACATATACAAGATGGTGCAAGCTCCCAAGATGCTCAAAGAGACATAATCATAGAAGTATCGGTGATCACCTTCTTGTCATATCCCATGTCTTACCAAAAATCATATCATATTCCCTTTTTAAAATGAAATTGGGCTTAATCCCACATTTCCAAAATTCCATGTATCA
Source organism: Solanum rostratum (assembly GCA_029948455.1). NCBI lineage: Eukaryota > Viridiplantae > Streptophyta > Magnoliopsida > Solanales > Solanaceae > Solanum > Solanum rostratum. Next base: position 47,151,025 of record CM057049.1, on the reverse strand, counting down.
ATGCCATGAGTATGATGCAATGCATAATGTAGGGATGGCATGGGTAATGTAGAGTATATCCAAAACATAGCAATATAATGTAAAAACTAGGAAATTCATAATAAAATTAACATTAAAATTGTAGTAGATATCACCTATGCATAACAATATCTTTAAAGGACATGCATGTTCATAATTTGCATAATTTCAAGTAGTAGAGCTTAACACAACTCAAAATGCGGAATAATGTATAACACATGCATTGTTCAAAGTTACCAAGATCAAGTAGTAAAAATTCACATTTTAAGTAGACAATTTCATAAAGTAGTTTGAAAGTAACTTTGGGTCTTCTTGGTTGAAAGAGACCAAGAATCAAACCCACATACCTGACTTGAAGACAAACTTGACGAGAAATGGACTCAAATGTGAAGGTCTTGGCTTGACAATCCTAGAGAGATGTTGGAGAGTCTTGGAGGAGTGAATTTTTTAGAGAGGAGTAAAATGAGAGAAATGGCTGAAATTCGGTGAAGTTCAGTTTATATATGGAGCTTAAGAGGGGTGGAAAATGACAAATTTCACGTTTGGAACAACCAGTATTTCAAAAATGTCATTCATATAACGGACCTGAAATTGGTCCATCTGGGCCATACGGCATGGTACACGGTCCGTGTAGTGTCACACGGACCGCATACTGTGCCGTGGTCCTAGACTTGAAATTCTCGGAGGCAAAATTTTTTGGACTAAGTAGCCCCAAACGGACAAGTACACGGACCATCTGGGGTCACACGGACTGTAACCTCATCCGTGTACATGAGACCTCCCACATAGTACATCAAACAGAAAGCTATACAGACCATCTACAGTCGTACGGGTCGTGACTTGGTTCGTGTAAAGGTGACCACACAGCAAACCAAATGGAGGGCCACATGGAATGTGTGGCATCACACAGACCGTGTGAAGGCTCGTATACCTTCCCCCTTCCAAGGTGTCACTCCACGGGAGGCCATACAGACCGTGTGACTTCACATGGGCCGTGTAGGCCCTTCCATGAAGTGGTGCCTGGCAGATTCCTTGGGAAATTCTGAACATCAAGGAAATGCTAGTGAGATACAAATATGGGTCTTTACATCTCATAAAGACCAACATACCGGGGGCTTCCCCTTCTAACCAAAACGCATCACACCTTTCATAGGCGAAACCTTCACATATACCCAATCACCGACATAAAACTCAAGATCCCTTCTGCTATCATCCAGATAAGACTTTTGAGGACTTTGGGCAATTTTCAACCATTCCCTAATCACCTTCACCTTATCCATGGCCTGCATCACCAAATTCGGACCAACTAGTGCCATCTCTCCAAGCTCAAACCACCCCACCGGTGACCTACTACTTCTCCCATGTAAGGCCTCAAATGGCGCCATACCAATGCTAGCATGGAAGCTATAAGCAAACTCAATGAGTGGAAGCTGGTCATCCCAATTGCCTTTGAACTCCAACACACAAGCCCTCAACATATCCTCCAAGGTTTGAATAGTCCTCTCCGCTTGGCCTTAAGTTTGAGGATGAAAAGCAGTGCTCAACTTAATCTTAGTTCAAATTCCGTTCTGTAAAGACCTCCGAAATTGGGAAGTAAATTGGGTACCACGATACGATACAATGGAACTAGGCACACCATGCAACTTCACCAACTCTTGGATATATAACCTTGCATAATCTTCGGCACCGAAGATAGTCTTGACCGGTAGGAAATAAGCCAACTTCGTCATTCGATCCACGACAACCTAAATAGAATCAAATATTCTTCAGGTCCAAGGCAAACAAACCACAAAATCCATTTTCACGTCCTCTCATTTCCAAGTGGGAATCTCAATGTCTTGGGCCAAGACACCAGGCGTTTGGTGCTCTACCTTCACTTATTGAAAACTCGGGCATTTAGATACAAACTTAGCGGTGTCTTTCTTCATACCATGCCACTTGTTCACTTCTTTCAAATCGCGATACATTTTGGTAGACCCGCGGTGAATAGAATGATGAGAGTTGTGAGCGTCACTCATAATCACCCTCCTAAGATCATCCACATCCGGAACACAAAGCCGGTCTTAACACCGGAGTACACCATCTCCCTCTTGGCAGAACACCTTGATCTCATTTTCAGCAACCAACTTCTTCAATTCAAGTAAGGATGGGTCTAAATCTTGCTTAGATTTTACATCACTCACCACGGAAGATTCTTCCCCGCTTTGAACATGAATACCACCATTGCTCGAATCAGCCAACCAAACACCCAACCTAGCTAACTGGTGAACATCTCTTGCAACTCCTTCTTTCCTTCCCCAACATGCGCGACACTTCCCATAGATAGCCTGTTTCGGCCACAACATTAGCCTTGCCGGGATGATACAGAACACTCATGTCGTAATCTTTTAGGAGCTCCAACAACCTCATTTGCTGCAAATTGAGGTCCTTCTGAGTCAACACATATTGCAAACTCTTATGATCGGTGAACATGTCAACATGAAGCCCATATAAATAATGTCACCAAATCTTCAAGGCAAAAACTACCGCTGCCAATTCAAGGTCATGTGTTAGGTAAATACGTTCATGTACCTTCAACTACCTTGACGCATACGTTATTACCTTACCATGTTTCATAAGCACACAACCCAATCCAATCTGTGACATATCACAATACACCACGAATCCCTCCAAACCATTTGGTAAAGTCAAGACGGGAGTCGATGTAAGCCGATCCTATAAAGTCTGGGAACTTCACTCACATTTGTTTGACCACACAAACTTAGCCTTTTTTCTGGGTCAACTTAATCAATGAAGATGCAATAGATGAGAACCCTTCAACAAACCTTCTGTAATACTCGGCCAACCCAAGGAAACTACGAATATCTGAAGGAGTCAATGGTCTGGGCCAATTCTTCATGGCCTCTGTCTTCTTCAGATCCACCTTGATACCATCACCGGACACCACCATGACTAAATAAAGCCACTTCGCCAACCAAAATTCACATTTGCTAAACTTGGCATACAACTTCTTCTCTCTAAGAGTTTAGAGGACCATCCTCAAATGATCCCCGTGCTCCTACTCACTTCGGGAGTAAATGAGAATGTCATCAATGAAGACCACCACAAAACTGTCAAGGAATGGCTTAAACACCCAATTCATTAGATCCATAAGTACGGCCAGAGCATTGGTTAGTCTAAACGACATCACCACAAGCTCAAAGTGCCCATACCTTGTCCAAAAAGCCATTTTGGGAATGTCACATTCCCTAACCTTCAACTGATGATACCCAGAACGAGGATCAATTTTTGAGAAATGAGTAGTCCCTTGAAGCTGATCAAACAAGTCATCAGTCCTGGGCAACGGGTACTTATTCTTAACGGTCACCTTATTTAGTTGCCTGCAATAAATACACATTCGAAGAGTCTCATCCTTCTTCCTTACAAACGACACTGGAGCACCCCATGGTGATATACTAGGCCGAATGAAACCCTTCCCCAACAAATCCTTTAAGTGCTCTTTTAATTCTTTCAACTCTGTCGACGCCATACAAAAAGGAGGAATAAAGATAGGCAAAGTATCCGGAAGAAGATCTATGTTGAAGTCTACCACCCTTTCAGGAGGGATACCTGGTAAGTTTTTGGGGAACACATCCGAAGACTCATTCACCATAGGGACCGACTCAAGAGTGGGCACATTGGACTCCATATCCTTGACCCTCACAATATGATAAATGCACCCCTTAGAAATCATTCTCCATGCCTTGAGGTAGGAAATAAACCAACCTTTAATAGAGGAGTCACCACCCTTCCATTCAAGAATGGGTTCACCGGGAGGTTGTAACTTCACCTTCCAAGTTCTACAATCTATAGAGGCATATTATGCATCCCACAAATCCATCCCAAGAATCACGTCAAAGTTGAACATCTCAAGTTCTACAAGATCACACGGAAAAATTTTGTGCAGCACAGAATCAGGGCAGCCATGATAGACTCTATGTGCAACACCTGATTCACCCATGGGAGTATAAACTGAGAAAGGGTCTTTTAAAACCATGGGACTCAAACCAAATTTAACATCCAACAGAGGAGTCACGAAAGACAAATTTGCACCGGGATCAAGCAAAACATAAGCATCAAAATCAAGGACTTTAAACATACCGGTCACGACATTAGGAGCTTGTTCGACATCCTGGTACGCATGGAGCGCATGGAACCTATTGTTCTTTGGGGCAACACCTTGGGGAGCCCTTTGTGGACCTTGCCCACCTTGGGCCACTTGACCTTGGCCTCTACGAGCATTCCTAGGACAATCAGCAACCTTATGATTTTTATCACCACACATGTAGAAAACACCCAACTCCAGCTAACACACCCCCGGGTGCGGCCTTCTGCACTTGTCACACAAAGCATACCCCTAACTGCCACCAACCGGTGCCTTGGGAGGAGGTACTCGGTCATTAGCAACCCAAGTACCAGAACCTTGGCCCTGTTGGGAGTGACTGAAACCACCACTTCGGGAACCAGAGAATCCACCATCAAAATGTCCTCTTGAGATCGTGAACCTTTCTCTCCTTGAGTTTCTCTCCTTCGATCTGTTCGGCATGCACCATGAGTCCGTAAATATCCATATCCCGTATAAGCATAGTTATGGGCATTCCTTCAAAAGTAAATCAGAGATACCCAAAACAAACTTTTGCATCCTTGCACAGGGGTCAACCACAAGTGACGGAGCATACTTGGAAAGCTTCGTGAATTTGAGGGTATAATCCCTCACACTCTTACCTCTTTGCTTGAGATTGATAAACTCTGTCATTTTGGCCTCCCTGAGCTCAAGTGGAAATAAACGATCAAGAAAAGTAAATCTGAACTCCTCCCAATTGACATCACCACTGCAAAGTCTCTCCAAAGACCATTGAGTATACTAAACCTGAGCCACATCTTTCAGTTGATAGGCAGCCAATTCAGCCTTCTCTTCAGAAGTGACACCCATGATGTTCAGTATCTTGGTAAGCTCATCAATGAACTCCTGGGCATCCTCATTGGCCTTCGACCCTTGAAACTCTGGAGGATTCATCGGGGTGAAATCCCTCATCTTAGAAGCTGGCGTACGATCCCATGGCAAGTTAGCCTGCCTTGTCTGAGAAGTCACCACCTGAGCGAGCATAGCAAAGGTTGTGCAGAACTCACCATTTGAAATCGGTTCCTCCATAGGCTCGTGGGAAGCCTGATCCTCATCAACCAGAGCCAGCCTTGGTGGTTGGGGGACTTCCTCGAGGTATCTTCTAAAATGGGTTAACGACACCATCAAGATAAAGGAACCCAATTTACTAGCCATAGCATGACATAAGACATGAAGAAGTGAGGCAATTCCTAAAATTTCTTTGTAGCGTCGCACTCATAGGGATGGTGCACTTCACACCCATGAATAGGACTCTACTTTACGTGGCATGTTGGACCTTGAGGACCATTTACAAACCTGGTACTCTGATACCATTTTTTGTCACGACCCAAGGTTAGGTCCTAGATGTGATACGGTGAATGGGAACCCAAAAGCCCCCAAAAAACCTCAATTATCTATATCCACATTATCGTTTCATGAAGAGATTCAAATAATAACACAAAATTCTAATGGACGGGGAAGTAGGACTCATGCTATGGGGGCAAAAAGGGGAAATTGGGAATTTCCACACTTAAACACCAAAACATACATATGTTCAAATAGGAAATTCTCATAAATCACTCCAACAATACATAAGCAAGATACTAGTCATAACAAACGGATTTTAAAAGAGTCTACATAATGTCCAACGAATGCCTCTAGTCAAACAAAACGGGGGTCGAGACAAGTTCTGAACTCACCCTCAAATAAGGAAGAACGTCTGGAAATAACATAAATGAAAGGCAGTTGAATCGTCTTTGGAAGATGGGACTCACCACAGTATACTCCTGAATTGGACTACTCGTCAACCTATTGGTTATCAAAGTGCTCGGACCCTACATGGTAAAATCATGTAGGCATAGAGTATGCGTTAGTACATTTGAACGTACTAAGTACTCGGGCATGCAATGCATGTGACTTACCAAACCTGCATTTCAATGTTAGATGACAAGGGCACATAATATAGAAAGAATCATATTCAGTGAAAATATATACAAGATGCCATGAAATTTATGATGCATGAAATGCAACAATGCTCATATATATAGGAGATGGACTATAACCGACAAATCAAACTCATGCGAGCTATTACATGAATTAGACCAATTGGGACCTCCCACCGGTAGGGAGAAGATTACTTGCCAAAGGTAATCTACATCATACCTTACGACCACGATTTTCAGTAGATGATCACTTTCCTAACGACCCGCTTTTCAGAAGGATTTTTCATAATCATATCATATCATAAACATAATAAACGAATAACAATTCCTTACGAACTGGTCTTTTGGTAATGGAAAACATCCCTATGTTGGCACATAGTTCAAGGAAAGGGAGAGGGCCCTTGGGGATAGCCCGGACGCCGCCAATCCATCAGTGCTAAGTCAAAAATATTATACTTGAGTACTTATACATATACGTGCTTTCAAGAGATACAATACTTACTTCAAACCATTAAAGTCACATTTAGGCTCTAATGTCAATTCATAAATCATAATCATAATACTCATGCAAGGAATAGCTCATCTACATATATGGAATGGTGCAAGCACCCAAAATGCTCAAGGAGCCACAATCATAGATATATATGTGATCACATTCTTATCATAACCAATGCCTTACCAAAATCATATCGTAATAGTTTAATAAAAGATAATTGGGCTTAACCCACTTCATAATTTTCATATAAGTCAATATGCATGAATGCAAATGCAATGCATTATTTGAGGTTGGCATTGGTAACATAGATTCAAGTTTTAAATCAGCTATATAAAATGAAATTGAGGAAATCAATAATTAAATCCACATGTAAATTGTAATATAGATCACCCATGCATAAATCAACCTTAAAGGGGGCATGCATGTTAATAACTTCATAACTCAATGTAAATCATCATAATAATGTTCAAAGTGATTTGAAATCATAGGTAGAATAAAGTCCATACATTAATTGGATTTAAGTAAATCAAGTAATGAAAATTCATATAAAATAGACTAAATTCATGAAATCAATCGAAAGATTTTTGGGTCTTCTTGGTTGAAAGGGACCAAGACTCAATCCCACATATCTTGATTGAGGAGCAGAACTTAGCTTGAATTAGGCTTCAATTGAACCCTAGCTTTGACTCTTGAGAGAGGAGAGTAGAGAGGAATAGGGAGGTGATCTTATGAGATGTAGAAGGTTTTAGGAGAATGAATTAAGAGAGGAAGGGATATCAGCTGAATTAGGGGTTTAGGATAGGTGAAAGGTCATAATTCATAATTAAAATAAACTAAAATTACATAAATGCCATTAAGTAAATAGACCGAAATTAGAACCGTCAGGTCCACACGGTTCACTACATGGTCCATGAAACGTCACATGGATTGTGAACAGTGCCGTGAATCATTACTTAGAAACTTCGCAGAGGGATATCACACGGAGCTAAGGGGTACCACACAGACAGCTACACGTTCTATATGACTCCACACGGGCCGTGACATCAATCATGTTATGGTACTTGAAATATTTACGAGACGGTACTTCCATACTTAGAAATATTTTACGCAGTGAGTTACACGGAGGGCCACACGGTCCATGAAACATCACACGGACCGTATGAGTGGTCGTGTGCCCTCACTTGGTCGAAACCCCCTTTCGTCTCCAAGTTGCCCTTATCGTGAACTAGATCAAGTGTCCCTTTACGTGAGGCCACACGGTCCGTGTGGTTTCACATGGCCCGTGAGGGCCTTCTGTGGAGTGATGCCTGGCAATTCACTCGGGACAATTCCAAGAGATTTGAGAAACGCCACTAGAAAAAACCCAGGTCCTTACATTATCTCCCCCTTGGGAACATTCGTCCCCTAATGCAAGAACAAAGCTTTAAAGGCTTGACTTAGAGCATGAAACACCAAACATAAGATACAATCTGTAGTTCATTATTTTAAAAAAAAAATCACATAGTCTTTAAACTTCTATCAAAATCATTTTCAAGTCACTCAAAACATTATAAAAATCCTTTTTCGTGCATATGTATACATGTTAGGTCATGAAACTCAAGAGGACAAGAAATGGCACCATTAGAAAAGGAAGAATCCTATTACCTTAGGCTTGAGTAGATTGAAAAAAATGAGGGTATCGCTTCACCATGTCCAGCTCTGCCTCCCAAGTAGCACTCTCCACATGTTGATTTATCCAAAGCACCTTCACTGAATCCACGTCCTTGTTACGAAGCCGCTTTACTTTACTATTTAAGATCTCCACCGGAATTCCTCATAAGACAAGCTTTCTTCAACCTCAATCCCTTCCAAGGACACAAAGGTGCTAGGATCACCAACTAGCTTCCTCAACATACACACATGAACGACCGGGTGAACGGAACTCAAATTTGGAGGCAACTCTAACCTATAAGCCACACCTCCAACTTGCTCAACAATCTCATAACGAACAACATAACCAAGGGCTTGCCCTTCTTACCATAATGCATCACATCCTTCATAGGCGAAACCTTCACATACACCCTTCAACCTTTCCCTAATCACTTTCACCTTATCCATGGCCTCCATCACAAAATCCAGACCAACTAGTGTCATCTCTCCAAACTCAAACCACCCCACCGGTGACCTACAACTTCTCCCATATAAAGCCTCAAATGGCGTCATACCAATACTAGCATGGAAGCTATTGTTATAAGTAAATTCAATGAGTGGAAGGTGGTCATCCCAATTGCCTTTAAACTCCAACACACAATCCCTAAACATATCCTCCAAGGTTTGAATAGTCCTCTCCGCTTAGCCTTCGGTTTGAGAATGAAAAGCAGTGCTCAACTTAATCTTAGTTCTAAGTCCCTTCTAAAAAGACCTCCAAAAGTGGGAAGTGAATTGGGTACCACAATCTGATATAATGGACCTAGGCATACCATGCAACCTCACCAACCCTTGGATATACAACCTTGCATAATCTTCGGCGCCAAAGGTAGTCTTGATCGGTAGGAAATTAACCGACTTCGTCATGCGATCCACGACAACCTAAATAGAATCAAATTGCCTTCGGGTCCGAGGTAAACTAACCATAAAAGCCATTTTCACATCCTTTTATTTCCATGTGGGAATCTCAATGTCTTGCGCCAAGCCACCATGCTTTTGGTGCTCTACCTTCATTTGTTGACAACTCAGGCATTCAAATACAAACTTAGCAGTGTTTTTCGTCATACCATCCACCAGTACACTTCTTTAAAATCCCAAAACATTTTGGATGACCCCGGGTGAATAGAATGATGAGAGTTGTGAGCCTCACTCATAATAACCCTCCTAAGATCATCCACATCCGGAACACAAAGCCGGTCTTAATACCAGAGTACACCATCTCCCTCTTGGCAGAACACCCCGATCTCATTTTCAGCAACCAACTTCTTCAATTCAAGTAACGATAGGTCTAAATCTTGCTTAGCTTTTACATCACTCACCACGCAAGATTCTTCCCCGCTTTTAACAAGAATACCACCATTCCTCGAATGAGCCAACTAAACACCCAACCTAGCTAACCGGTGAACATCTCTTGCCAACTCATTATTTCCTTCCCTAACATGCGCCACGCTTCCCATAGATAGCCTACTGAGAGCATCGGCCACAACATTGGCCTTACCAGGATGATATAGAACACTCATGTCATAATCTTTTAGGAGCTCCAACCACCTCCTTTGCCTCAAATTGAGGTCCCTCTGAGTGAACATATATTGCAAACTCTTGTGATTGGTGAACACATCAACATGAACCCTATGCAAATAATGTCTCCAAATCTTTAAGGCAAAAACTACAGCTGCCAATTCAAGGTCGTGCATTGGGTAAATACATTTATGCACCTTCAACTACCTTGACGCATACACTATTACCTAACCATGTTGCATAAGCACACAACCCAATCGAATTAATGATGTATTACAATACACCATGAATCCCTCAAAACCATTTGGTAAATTTCAAGACAGGAGCCGATGTAAGCCGATCCTTTAAAGTCTAGAAACTTCTCTCGCATTCGTCTGACCAAACAAACTTAGCCTTTTTCTGGGTCAACTTAATCAACGGAAAGGCAATATATGAGAACCCTTCAACAAAACCTTCTGTAATACCCGGCCAAGCCAAGGAAACTACGAATATCCGAAGGAGTCAATGGTCTAGGCTAATTCTTCACGACCTTGGTCTTCTTCGGATCCACCTTGATACCATCACCGGACACCACTATGACTAAGGAAAGCCACGTCGCCAACCAAAATTCACATTTTCTAAACTTGGCATACAACTTCTTCTCTCTCAAAGTTTGGAGGACCATCCTCAAGTGATCCCCGTGCTCCTGCTCACTTCGGGAGTAAATGAGAATGTCGTCAATAAAGACCACCACAAAACTGTCAAGAAATGGCTTAAACACCCAATTCATTGGATCTATAAAAATGGCCAAAGCATTGGCTAGGCCAAATGATATCACCAAAAACTCAAAGTGCCCATACCTTGTCCAAAAAGCCATTTTGGGAATGTCACATTCCTCAACCTTCAACGGATGATACCCGAACGAGGATCAATTTTTGAGAAATGAGTAGCCCTTTAAAGCTGGTCAAACAAGTCATCAATCCTAGGCAACGGGTACTATTCTTAACGGTCACCTTATTCAGTTGCCTGTAATCAATACACATTCGAAGACTCCCGTCCTTCTTTCTTACAAACAAAACTGGAGCACCCCATGGCGATATACAAGGCTGCATGAAACCCTTCTCCAACAAATCCTTTAAGTGCTCTTTCAATTCTTTCAACTCCGTAGGCGCCATACGATAAGGAAGAATAGAGATAGGCAGAGTATCCAGAAGAAGATCTACGCCGAAGTTTTCCTCCCTTTCAGAAGGGATGCCCAGTAAGTCTTTGGGGAATACATCTGAAGACACATTCACCACAGGGAATTACTCAAGAGTGGGCACTTCGGACTCCATATCCTTGACCCTCACAATATGATAAAATTATCCCTTAGAAATCATTCTCTGTGCCTTGAGGTAGGAAATAAACCGACCCTTAACAGAGGAGTCACCACTCTTCCATTCAAGAACGAGTTCACCAGGAGGTTGGAACTTCAACGTTCGGGTTCTACAATCTATAGAGGCATATTATGCATGCAACCAATCCATCCCAAGAATCACGTCAAAGTCGAACATCTCAAGTTCTACAAGATCACATGGAAAAGTTTTGTGCAACACAGAAACAAGGCAACCATGATAGACTCTATGTGCAACAACTGATTCATCCATAGGAGTATAAACTGAGAAAGGGTCCCTTAAAATCTTGGGACTCAAACCAAATTAAACAGCCAACAGAAGAGTCACAAAAGAATAATTTGCACCCGGATCAAGCAAAACATAAGCATCAAAATCAAAGACTTTTATCATACCGGTCACGACATCTGGAGCTTCCTCTATATCCTGGCGGGCATGGAGCGCATAGAACCGATTGTTCTTTGGGGTAACACCTTGGGGAGCCCTTTGTTGACCTTACCCACCTTGGGCCACTTGACCTTGGCCTCTACGGGCATTCCTAGGACAATCAGCAATCGTATCATTTTTATCACAACACCCGTAGCAAACACCCAACTCCCGCTAACACACCCCCGAGTGCGACCTTCCACACTTGTCACACATAGGATACCCTTGACCCCCACCAACCGGTGCCTCGAGAGGAGGAACCCTATCATTAGCAACCCAAGTATCGAAACATTGCCCCTATTGGAAAAGACCAAAACCACCACTTTGGGAACTAGAGAATCCACCATCTAAAGGTCCTCTTGGCTTCGTGAACCCTTCTCTCCTTGAGTTTCTCCCCTTCGGTCTGTTCAGCATGCACCATGAGTCTGAAAATATCCATATCCCGTATAAGCATAGTTACAGGCATTCCATCACAAGCAAATCAGAGATACCTGAAATAAACTTGTGCATACTTGCACGAGGGGTCAGCCATAAGTGACGGATCACACTTGGAAAGCTTCATGAATTTGAGGGTATAATCTCTCTCACTCATACCTCTTTGCTTGAGATTGATAAACTCAGTCATTTTGGCCTCCCTGAGCTCAAGTGGAATAAAACAATCAAGAAAAGCAAATCTGAACTCCTTCCAATTGACATCACCACCACATACTCCTTCCAAACACCATTGAGTATACCACACCTAAGCCACCTTTTTCAGTTGATAGGTAGCCAATTTTGCCTTCTCTTCAGAGTGACACCCATGATGTTCAGTATCATGGTAAGCTCATCAATGAACTCTTGGGCATCCTCATTGGCCTTTGACTAGTGAAACTCCGGAGGATTCATCCTGGTGAAATCCCTCACCCTGGAAGCAGGCGTAGGATCCCGTGGCTAGTTAGCCTGCTTTTTTTGAGAAGTCACCACCTGAGCGAGCATGGTGAAGGCTGTGCAAAACTCACTGTTTGAGATCGGTTCCTCCATAGGCTCGTGGGAAGCCTGATCCTAATCAGCTGGAGCTGACATTAGTAGGAGGGACCTTCCTTGAGGCATCTTCTAAAATGGATCAACGACATCGTCAAGATAAGGGAACCAAATATTCTTGCCATAGCATGACATAAGACATGAAGAAGTGAGGTGATTCCTAAAATGTCTTCGTAGCCTTGCACTCATTGGGATTGTGCACTTCACACCCATGAATAGGACTCTACTTGATGCGGCACATTGGACTCCGAGGACCATTTACAAACCTAGTGCTCTGCTACCGTCTTTCGTCACGACCCAGGGCTAGGTCTTATATGTGACACAGTGAATGGGAACCCGAGAGCCCTAAAACAAGCCACAAGTATTTATATCCACATCATCGGTTCATGAAGAGATTCAAATAATAACACAAAATTCTAAGGGACAGTGAAGTAGGACACACGCTATGGGGACAAAACGGGGAAATTGGGACTTTCCGCACTTACACACCAAAACATATATATTGTCAAATAGGAAATTCTCATAAATTACTCCAACAATACATAAGCAAGATACTAGCCATAACAAACGGATTTCAAAAGAGTCTACATAATGTCCAACGAATGCCTCTAGTCAAACGCAACAGGGGCCGAGACAAGTTCCGGGCGAACCCTCAAATAAGGAAGAACGTCTTGAAATAACATAAAAGAAACGAAGTTAGATCGTCCTTGCAAGATGGGAATCACCATAGTATACTCCTGAATTGGACTATTCATCAACCTCTTAGTAATCAAAGTGCTCGGCCCCTACATGGTAAAATCATGTAGGCAAAGAGTATGCGTTAGTATGTTTGAACATACTAAGTATGTGGGCATGCAATGCATAAGACTTACAAAACCTGCATTTCAATGTTAGATGACATGGGCACATTATATAGAAAGAATCATATATTCAATGGAAATATATACAAGATACCATGAAATTTATGATGCATGAAATGCAACAATACTCATATATATTGGGGATGGACTATAACCAACAAATCAAACTCATGCGAGCTATTACATGAATTATACCAATTGGGACCTCCCACCGGTAGGGAGAAGATTACTTGCCTAGGGTAATCTACATCACACCTTACGACCACGATTTTCAGTGGATGGTCACCTTCCTTACAATCGGCTTTTCAGAAGGATTTTTCATAATCATAGCATATCATAAACATAATAAACGAATAACCATTCCTTACGACCCGGTCTCTTCAGTAATGGAAAACGTCCCTATGTTGGCACATAGTTCAAGGAGAGGGAGAGGGCCCATCGGAATAGATCTAACTCCCCCAATCCATCGGTGTTAATTCAACAACATCCCACTTGAATACTTATACATATATGTGCTTGCAAGAGATACAATACTTCAAAAAATTAAATACACATTTACGTTCAAATTCCAATTCATAAATCATAATCATAATCATACTCCTCATGCAAGGAATAGCTCATCCACATATATGGAATGGTGCTAGCACCCGAAATGCTCAAAGAGCCATAATCATAGACATATATTTTATCACATTCTTGTCATAACTAATGTCATACAAAAATCATATCATAATAGTTTCATAAAACATAATTGGGCTTAACCTACTTCATAATTTTCATATAAGTCAATGTGCATGAATGCAAATGCAATGCATGATGTGAGGTTGGCATGGGTAACATAGATTCAAGTTTAAAATTGGATATATAAAATGAAATTGATGAAATCCATGAATAAATCCACATGTACATCGTAATATAGATCACTCATACATAAATCAACCTTAAAGGGGACATGCATGTTCATAACTTCATAACTCAATGTAAATCATCATAACAATGTTCAGAGTGATTTGAAATCATAGGTAGAATACAGTCCATACATCAATTGGATTTAAGTAAATCAAGTAATGAAAATTCATATTTAAAGTAGACTGGTTGAAATGGAACAAGAATCAATCCCACATACCTTGATTGAGGAGCAGAACATAGCTTGAATTAGACTTCAACTGAACCCTAGCTTTGATCCTTGTGAGGGGAGAGTAGAGAGGAATAGGGAGGTGATCTTATGAAGAAGGTCTTAGGAGAATGAATAAAGAGAGGAGGGGATATCAGCTGAATAAGAGGTTTAGGATAGGTGAAAGGTCATAATTCATAATTAAAATAAACTGAAATTACATAAACTCCACTAATAAAATTGACCGAAATTAGAACTGTCAGGTCCACACGGTTCACTACACGGTCCATGAAACATCACACGTACCATGAACAGTATCGTGAATCATTACTTAGAAACTTCACAGAAGGAAATCGCACGGAGCTATGGGGTACCACACGGATGGATACACGTTCTCTGTGACTCCACACGGGTCATGACATCAACCGTGTAACGGTACTTGAAATAATTTTCGCACAATAAAGTTATGAGACGGTACTTCAATACTTAGAAAAACTTTTACGCAGTGAGTTACACAGAGGGCCACACAGTCTGTGACACATCACACGGACCGTGTGAGTGGCCGTGTGCCTTCACTTGGTCAAAAACCCCTTCCGTCTCCAAGTTGTCCCTATGAGAACTAGACAAAGTGTCCCTTCACGAGAGGTCGCACGGACCGTGTGGTTTCACACAGCCCGTGTCGTCCTTCTGTGGAATGATGCTTGGCAGTTCACTTAGGACAATTCCAAGAGATTCGGGAAACGCTACTCGAAAAAATCTGGGTCCTCACATTCTCCAACCCTCCGCGTTCATGGAACTCACCTCCCGTTCGTGAAGTGTATTTTTGACCTAAATAGTGTTAAAATCGAGAAACACTATTTTTACAACATTTTCAATTGTTTCAACCTTTTGGGTGATTTTTAATGAAATCTTTTGAAGTATTCTTTTGGGTAAGTGTTTCTAACAATTTTTTAATTAATTTTCATGAGTTTATCTTAACTTTGTCTTGAATTTCATGAATTTGGATACCAAAAATCAGAGATTTTTAGTTTATGATTTCAAAACTTTAAATGGTGATTTCTCCTTTGATTGGAACTCAATTTTTGTGGAAGTTTCACCCACGAACTCCATTTTCATGTGGAACTAATTTTCAAATCAATTTTCAAATTTGATATCTTTGAATTTTAGTCCTAATTTTGACCATTTTACCCCTAAGCCTAATTCGTTCCAATATTGGTATCAAAATTCATCTCTTGATATGTAGTATCTATTTTTGATAGCGATTGATTGATTGGGCATTTGGAGGTTTGAGTTGATTGAAAGCTTCTCTAAGTGCGGTTTCAGCATTGAGGTAGGTTCGGCTAACCTTTATGGGACTGGGTGTGAGTTATTGTACTTGTTTATGTAGTAATTGTAAGATCTAGACTCATTCACGAATAGGTAGATTGATATGATAGAATTTTGATAAATTTATGATTCTGTCTATGCCAAAAATTGAGTAAATTGTGATCCTATTGATAAATTGAGTTGAAATCTTTAGATTTGAGATTATTCATATTATATTGTGATAATATGAAACTTGTGATACTATTTGGGCAATTATGTGGTAATTTGATGTCTTTTGATATACTTTTGGGGATCATGTATACATGTTGGGATGAGTGAGGTCCGGTATTTTTGGCACACTTGACTGTTGATATAATTACGTTAATCTGGGATATGATGATGGTTTCAGGCACCAGTTATGGAACTTGATATTATTCTCCATGATTATATGAGGGTTATGTATCAGTATTATTATCATGATGCCATTATTTATATATCTTGATTTGTATCATTAACATGCATTTATTCAGTATTGCAGCGTACAATCCCTTGACCCGAGTAGGAGACAAGGGTAAGAAGCTCCACTTTTGAGGTAGTGTACCACTTATCATACAACTCCTTGACCTCGGCAAGAGGCAAGGGTGAGATATACACCTTTCAGATCCCTTGACCATGGGCAGGTGGAAAGGTTGAGATATTGTGATATCCCTTGACCATGAGTAGGTGACAACGTTGAGATATTATGATACCCTTGCCTACGGGCAGGTGACAAAGTTGAGAGACACTTGGTATTTGGCCTAATGAGACCCTATGCATTGTATTCACATCTCTCATCACATTGTAACCTTGGTTATTATGGTTATCTTACTTTACTCTTACGTATATACAATTTGTTCACCATTCCTTTTGATGCATGTGATACGATTTTTTGTTATTACATACTTATTTAATTTCTCTTACCCATTCAATTGAACTTACTGGGTACATTTCGATTTACTCACCCCTACAATGTCTCCTCACTGCAGATTGAGCACAGGGACCCCATCAGGTGTAATAACCCTCAGTTTAGGAGCGAGTTTAGAAAAGTTGGCCTGAAATTGACTTGAAGTCTAGTTTACGAGGTGACTTAAGGCCCGTAAGTGGATATATGGCACATGGGTTCCATTCTTAAACATAGTACTTTCTGAAGGGGAAAAGTTTCCAAGTGTGGGATAACATATGGATCAAGTGATGGCCCTTAAAAATTCATACAGTCCGTAGGAAGGGTCGTGAGTGAGACTATCAAACATGAAAAAAATTTGGAGTTTGCTTAAAGGTAACCTACATGTCATCAAACCACCTATAACCCAGGATACGGTTTGTAGGGTGCTCCATGGAATGAGGCCAAGAATAAGGTGAAAATAGCTAAGTCTAGAAGGACTTTACGAGTCCAACCACGGCGCATAAGAGCTTATACAAACCATAAAAAGGCTTCTTAGCTCAAGGTCCAGCAAAGTTGGTTTTTAGGAATTTGAGGTATGTTATAAGACGAGGGGGACTTACCGTCCGTGGATCAACTTACGTCCCGTAATCAAGGTTTCGTGGGTTGAACTTGGCAGTTTAAATGAGGCACAATTTTATCGTTTACGTCCTTTCTATTCCTAAACTATGTCATTTTAGGGATGGGAAAGGGACCCTATATCAGCCTTTGAACCCTAATTCTATCATTTAACCTCTTATTCTTCACTCTCTAATTTCCTAAGGTAAGAAAGAACTCTTAAGAACAAGTCAAGGCAAGAACTAGGGTTTCCAAATTCTTCCCCAAAAGCTTCAATTTCATTTCTCTCTAGTTTCCCCAAGGTATTTGAGTTGATTTATGGGTACCGTTCCACCCATAAAGTTCCTTACCAAGTTTTTTACCTTTTCTTTAAGTTCCTTAAGTTAATATGCATGTTTATGATGATTTCATGATATTTCTATTATTAAACGCTACTTATGATGTTTCTATAACTATTTTACCAAGTATATATGCATGTTTAATTTGTTAATAAGGACCCACGATTGTCACGACTAGGGACTTAGGGCCTAGATTTGACATGGCAAGTGGGAACCCAAGAGTCCCCAAACAAGCCTCAAGTATCTAAATCCACATCATCAGTTTAGGAAGGATATTCAAATAGTAACACATAGTTCTAAGGGATGGGAGAATAGGACTCACGCTATGGGGGCAATATGGAACTAGGGACATTCCACATTTCCACACCAAAATATGCATATAACCAAATATGAATTTCCCATAAATCAATCCAACGAATACATGAGCCAGATACCACGCATAACATAAGGATTTCAAAAGAGTCTACATATTGTCCAACGAATGCCTCTAATCAAGATGGAACGGGGGTCAGGACATGTTCCGGGTTCACCCTCATATGAGAAAGCAACACATAAATAGTAAAGGTAAAAGAAGATGGCTTGTCCTTGGAGAATGGGACTCACCACAAATACTCTTCTGGATCGGAATACTCGTCAAATGGTTGATACTCGAAGTGCTCATCCCCTACATGATTTTATCATGTACGCATAGAATATGAGTTAGTACGTTTGAATGTACTAAGTATGCAGGCATGCAATGCATATGACTTACCAAAGCTGTATTTCAATGTTTGATAATAAGGGCACATAATATAGAAAGAATCATATATCTAATGGAGAAATATTCAAGATGCCATGAAATTCATGATGCATGAAATGCAACAATGCTCATATATAGTGGGGATGGACTATAACCAACAAATCAAACCCATGCAAGATATTACATGAATTAGTCCGATAAAGACCTCTCATTAGTAGGAGAAGATTACTTGCCAAAAGGTAATTAATCTACATCACACCTTACGACCACGCTTTTCGGTGGATGGTCACCTTTTTTATGACCACGCTTTTCAGAAGGATTTTCCACAATCATATCATATAATATCATAAACAGAATAAAAAATAACCATTCCTTACGACCTGGTTTTTCGGTAATGGCTAACGTTCCCATGTTGGCACATAATTCAAGGAAAGGGAGAGGGCCCTTGGGGATAGCGATGACGCCCGTAATCTATCGGTGCTAAGTCAATAACATCCCACATAATACTTATACATATACGTGCTTTCAAGAGATACAATGCTCACTTCAAACCGTTCAATGCACATTTAGGCTCAAATGCCAAATCATAAATCATAAATCATAATGTTCATGCAAGGAATAGCTCATTTACATATACTAGATGGTGCAAGCACCCGAGATGCTCAAAGAGCCATAATCATAAGACATGTATGTGATCACATTTTGTCATAACCAATGCCTTACCAAAATCATTTTGTAAGACGTAATTGGGCTTGACCCACTTTATAATTTCCATATAAATTAATGTTTATGAATGCAAATGCAATGCATGATGTAACGATAGCATGGGTACATAGATTCATATTAAAATTAACATTTAAAATATGAAATTAAATAAATCCATAATTAAATCAACATCTAAATCATGATATGAATCACCCATGCATAAATCAACTTTAAAAGGGGACATGCATGTTTATAACTCCATAGCTCAATGTAAATCATCATAATAATGTTCAAAGTAAGTTAAAATCATGGGTATAGTACAGCCCATACATCAATAAAATTTAAATAAAATCAAATAATGAAAACCCATATTGAAAGTAGACTAAAATTCATGAAATCAATTGAAAGGAGTTTTGGGTCTTCTTGGTTGAAAGGGACCAAGAATCAATCCCACATACCTTGATTGAGGAGCTGAATTTGGGGAAGGACTTAGCTTGAATTTGAACTTCAATTAAAACCTAGCCTTGAATCTTGAGAGGGGATAGTAGAGAGTATTTGGGAGGTGATCTTATGAGGGGTAGAAGGTTTTAAGAGAATGAATTAAGAGGGGATGGATATCAGCTAAATTAGGGGTTTAAGATAGGTAAAAGGTCACAATTATTAATTAAAATAAGCCAAAATTACATAAAAGCCATGAATGAAACAGGCAAAAATTGGAATCCTTAGGTCCATACGATTGCCTACACGGTCCGTGAGTCGTCACACAGACCGTGAATAGTGATCATGAACCGTCACTTAGACAATTTTATAGTTACAACGCTTGGAATTTATTTGAGGCTAAGGGGTACCACACGGACGGCTACACAGCCCGTGTGATGCTACACGACTTGTGGCATGGACCGTGTGATAGTACTTAAAAAATTTTGCACGACAAAGTTATGAGATGGTACTTTTATGCTTAGAAAATTTCACATAACGAGCCACACGGGGGCCCACACGGCCCGTGAAACATCACACGGACTGTGTGAGTTGCCATGTGCCCTCACTTTGTCCGAAGTCCCCCGTCTCATCCCCCCTCCCCCCCCCCCCCCGATCGTAAGCTTGACAAAGTGTTCCTCCACGGGAGGCCACACGATCCGTGTGGCTACACACGGCCCGTGTGGGCCTTCCGTGTAGTGATGCTTGGAAAATCTTTGCTTGGGACGGTACCAAGAGGTCCGGCAAAGCCGCTCGAAAACTCTAGGTCCTTACATCATCTCCTCCTTTGGAACATTCGTCCCCGAATGTGCAAGAACAAGGCTTAAAAAGCTTTACTTAGAGCGTGAAACATCCAAACATATGGTACAATGCATAGTTCATTATTTAAATAATCATAAAGCCTTTACACTCATATTAGAATCATATTCAAGTCATTCAAAACATCCTAAAAAATATTTTCATGCACATGTAAGTATGTCATGCCATGAGACTCAAGAGGGAAAGAAATGGAACCATTAGAAAAGGGAGAACCTAGTACCTTAGGCTTAAGTGGATTGGAAAAGATAAGGGTACCGCTTCACCATGTCCCGCTCAGCCTCCCAAGTAGCACTCTCCACATGTTGATTTCTCCAAAGCACCTTCATCGAATCCATGTCCTTGTTACGAAGCCACTTTACTTGCCTATCCAAGATCTCCACCGGGATTTCCTCATAAGACAAGTTTTCTTCAACCTCAATCCCTTCCAAGGGCACAATGGTGCTAAGATCACCAACTAGCTTCCTCAACATAGACACATGGGTGAATGGAACTCAAGTCCGGAGGCAACTCCAACCTATAAGCCACATCTCCAACCCACTCAACGATCTCATAAGGGCTAACATACCAGGGGCTTAGCTTGACCTTCTTACCGAAATGCATCACACCCATCATAGGTGAAACCTTCACATATACCCAATCACCAATATGAGACTCAAGATCCCTTCTTCTAACATCCAAATAAGACTTTTGATGACTTTGGGCTGTTTTCAACCTTTCTCTAATCACTTTCACCTTTTCTGTGGCCTCCATCACTAGATCCGATCCAACTAGTGCCATCTCTCCCAACTAAAACCACCCCACCAGTGACCTACACCTCCTCCCATATAAGGCCTCAAACGATGCAATACCAATGCTAGCATGGAAGCTAATATTATAAGCAAACTCAATGAGTGGAAGGTGGTCATCCTAGTTGCCCTTCAACTCCAACACACAAGCCCTCAACATATCCTCCAAGGTTTGAATAGTCCTCTCAGCTTGCCCATCAGTTTGAGGATGAAAAGCGGTGCTCAACTTAATCTTAGTTCCAAGTCCTTTCTGAAATGATCTCCAAAAGTGGGAAGTAATTTGGGTACCACGATCTGATATGATGGACCTAGGCACACCATGCAACCTCACCAACTCTTGGATATTTAACCTTGCTTAACCCTCGACGCCGAAGGTAGTCTTGACGGATAGGAAATGAGCCGACTTCGTCATCCAATAACCGATAACCCAAATGGAATAAAAGTGCCTTTGGGTCCAACACACCACAAAATCTATGTTTACATCTTCACATTTCCATGTGGGAATCTCAATGTCTTGGGCGAAGCCACCAGGCCTTTGGTTCTCTACCTTTATTTGTTGACAACTCAGGCATTCGGATACGAACTTAGCGATGTCTTTCTTCATACCTTGCCACCATTACACTTCTTTCAAATCTTGATACATTTTGGTAGACCCCGAGTGAATAGAATAATGAGAGTTATGAGCCTAACTCATAATCACCCTTCTAAGATCATATACATCTGGAACACAAAGCTGGTCTTGGTACCAGAGCACACCATATCCCCCTTGGAAGAGCACCTCATCTCTATTTCAGCAACCAACTTCTTCAATTCTAGTAACGATGGGTCCAAATCCTGCTTAGCTTTTAAATCATTCACCACAGAAGATTTTGCCCTGCCCTAAACACGAATACCACCATTGCTCTATCGCTCGAATTAGCCAACATGAAACCCAACCTAGCCAACCGATGAACATCCTTGCTAGCTCTTTCCTTTACTCCCCAACATGGGCCACACTCCCCATAGATAGCCTACTAAGAGCATCGGCTACAACATTGGCCTTGCCGAGTTGATACAGAACACTCATGCCATAATCCTTTAGGAGTTCCAACCACCTCCGTTGCCTTGAATTGAGATCCCTTTGAGTGAACATATATTGAAAACTCTTGTGATTGGTGAACACATCAACATGAACCCCATACAAATAATGTCTCCAAATCTTCAAGGTCAACACTACCGCCGCAGACTCAAGGTCGTGTGTTGGGTAATTACGTTCATGCACCGTCAACTGCCTTGATGCATACGCTATTATCTTACCATGTTGCATAAGCACACAACCCAACCCAATCCGTGAGGCATCACAATACACCACAAATCCCTCCAAGCCGTTTGGTAAAGTCAAGACAGGAGTCGATATAAGCCGATCCTTTAAAGTTTAGAAATTCTGCTTGTATTTGTTCGACCACACAAACATAGCCTTTCTTTGAGTCAACTTAGTCAATGGAGATGCAATAGATGAGAACCCCTCAATAAACCTTCTATAATACCCGGCCAACCTTAGAAAACTTCGATTATCTGAAGGAGTCAATAGTTTAGGCTAATTTTTCACAGCCTCGGTCTTCTATGGATCCACCTTGATACCATCACCGGACACTACATGACCAAGGAAAACCACTTCGCCCAACGAAAATTCACATTTGCTAAACTTGGGCATACAATTTCTTCTCCCTCAAAGTTTGGAGGACCATCCTCAAGTGATCCCCATGCTCTTGCTCACTTCGGGATTAAATGAGAATATTGTCAATGAAGGCCACCACAAAACTGTCAAGAAATGTCTAAAGCACTCGATTCATTAGATCCATGAACACAACCAGAGCATTAGTTAGGCTAAATGACATCACCACAAACGCAAAGTGCCCACACCTTGTTCAAAAGGCTATTTTGGGAATGTAACACTCCCTAACCTTCATCTGATGATACCCAAAATGATGATCAATCATTGAGAAATGAGTAGCCCCTTGAAGTTGGTTGAATAGGTCATCAATCCTGGATAACGGGTACTTATTCATAACGGTCACCTTATTCAGTTGCCTATAATCAATACACATCCGAAGAGATCCATCCTTCTTTCTTACAAACAACACTAGAGCACCCCATGGTTATATACTGGGCCGAATGAAACCCTTCTCCAACAAATCCTTTAAGTGTTGTTTTAATTCTTTCAACTCTGCCGGCGCCATACAATTAGGAGGAATAGATATAGGTTGAGTATCCGGAAGAAGATCTATGCCGATGTCTACCTCCCTTTTAGGAGGGATACTGGGCAAGTCTTCGGGAATCACATCTAAAAACTCATATACCATAGGGACCGACTCAAAAGTAGGCACTTCGGACTCCATATCCTTGATCCTCACAATATGAATAATGCACCCCTTAGAAATCATTCTCTGCGCCTTAAGGTAGGAAATAGACCGACCTATAACAGAGGAGTCACCACCCTTCTATTCAAGATTGGGATCATCGAGAGGTTGGAACTTGACCTTCCGGGTTCTATAATCTATAAATGCATATGATGCATGCAACCAATCCATCCCAAGAATCACGTCCAAGTCGAACATCTCAAGTTCCATAAGATCACACGGAAAAATTTTGTGCAACACAAAAACAGGGCAACCATTATAGACTCTATGTGCAACAATGGATTCACCCATGGGAGTATAAACCAAGAAAGGGTCTCTCAAAACCTTGGGACTCAAATTAAATTTAACATCCAACAGAGGAGTCGCAAAAGACTAATTTGCTCCCAGATCAAGCAAAACATAAGCATCAAAATCAAAGACTTTTAACATACTCGTCACGACATCCAGAGCTTCCTCGAGGTCTTGGCAGGCATGGAGTGCATAGAACCGATTGTTCCTTGGGGAAACACCTTGGGGAGCTCATTTTTTATCTTGCCCACCTTGACCCACCTGACCTTGACCTCTACGGACATTCTTAGGACAGTCAGAAACCTTGTGATTTTTATCACCACACCCATAGCAAACACCCAATTACCTCCAACAAACACCCGTGTGAGGCCTTCCGTGCTTGTCACACAAAGGATACCCGTGACTGCCACCTACCGGTGCCCTGGAAGGAGGTACTCGAGCACCAGAACTGTTGCCCTGTTGGAAGTGACCAAAGCCACCACTTCGAGAACCAGAGAATCCACCATCAAAATGAGTTCTCTTGGGATCGTGAACCCTTCTCTCTTTGAGTCTCTCCCCTTCGATCTGTTCTGCATACACCATGAGTCTAGTAATATCCATATCCCATTTGAGCATAGCAGTACAGCATTCCTTTACTAGCAAATCAGAGATACCCAAAACAAACTTATGCATTCTTGCATGGGGATCAGCCATAAGTGACGGAGCATACTTGGAGAGCTTTGTGAATTTGAGGGCAGAGTCCCTCACACTCATACCTCCTTGCTTGAGGTTGATAAACTCAATCATCCTGGCCTCCCTAAGCTCAAGGGGAAAGAAGCGATCAAGGAACGCAAATTTGAACTCTTCCCAATTGACATCACCACCACAAACTCTCTCCATAGACCATTGAGTATACCACACCTAAGCTACATCTTTCAGTTGGTAAGTAGCCAATTCATCCTTCTATTCAGAAGTGACACCCATGATGTTTAGTATCTTGGTAAGCTCATGTATGAACTCCTTAGTATCCTTATCAGCCCTCGACCCATGGAACTCCGGAGGATTCATCCGAGTGAAATCCCTCACCCTAGAAGGAAGTCACCACCTGGGCAAGCATGGCAAAGGTTGTATGGAACTCACCATTTGAGATTGGTTCATCCATAGGCTCTTGAGGAGCCTGTTCCTCATTAGCCGGAGCCAGCCTTGGTGAGAAGGGTCTTCCTCAAGGCATCTTCTAAAATGGAGCAATGACACCGTCAAGATAAGGGAACCAAGTATACTAGTCATAGCACGACATAAGGCATGAAGAAGTGAGACAATTCCTGGAACGCCTTCATAGCCTCCCACTCATAGGCATGGTACACTTCACACCCATGAATAGGATTCTACTTGATGCAGCATGTAGGACTCCGAGGACCATTTATATATCTAGGGCTCTGGTATCATCTTTTGTCATGACCCAGGACAAGGTCCTAGATGTGACATGGTAAATGGGAACCCGATAGTCCCCAAACAAGCCTCAAGTATCTAAATCCACATCATTGGTTTAGGAAGGACATTCAAATAGTAACACATAATTCTAAGGGATGGGAGAATAGGACTCACTCTACGAGGGAAATACAGGACTAGGGACTTTCCTCACCAATATATGGATATAGCCAAATACGAATTTCCCGTAAATAAATCTAACGAATACATAAGCCAGATACTACGCATAACATAAGGATTTCAAAAGAGTCTACATATTGTTTAACGAATGCCTCTATTCAAGGTGGAACGGGGGCTAGGATATGTTCCGGGCTCACCCTCAAGTGAGAAAGGAACTCGAAAATAGTAAAGGTAAAGATGGCTTGTCCTTGGAGAATGGAACTCAGCAAAAATACTCTTCTTGATTTGACTACTCGTCAAATGGTTGATACTCGAAGTACACGGCCCCTACATGGTAAAATCATGTAGGCATAGAGTATGCGTTAGTATGTTTGAATGTACTAAGTATGCTGGCATGCAATGCATATGACTTACCAAACCTGCATTTCAATGTTAGATGACAAGGGCACATAATATAGAAAGAATCATATATCTAATGGAAAAATAAACAAAATGCCATGAATTTATGATGCATGAAATGCAACAATCCTCATATATAGTGAGGATGGACTATAACCGATAAAACAAACCCATGCAAGCTATAACATGAATTAATCTGATAAAGACCTCCCATCGATAGGAGAAGATTACTTGCCAAAGGTAATCTACACCACACCTTACGACCACGTTTTTCGATGAATGGTCACCTTCCTTACGACCACGCTTTTCAAAAGAATTTTTCAAATCATATCATATCATAAACAAAATAAATGAATAATCATTCCTTATGACCCGGTCTTTTTGGTAATGGCTAATGTTTCTATATTTTGCACATATTTTAAGGAAAAGGAGAGGGCCCTTGGGGATAGCCTAGATGCCTCAATCCATCAGTGCTAAGTCAACAATATCAAATGATTACTTATACATATACATGCTTTCAAGAGATACAATGCTCACTTCAAATTGTTCAATGCAAATTTAGCCTCAAATGCCAAATCATAAATCATAATCATAATGCTCATGTAAGGAATAGCTCATTTACATATGCAATAAAATGCAAGCACCGAGATGCTCAAAGAGCCATAATCTGAAGACATGTATGTGATCACATTTTTTCATAACCAATGCCTTACCAATATCATTTCGTAAAATATAATTGGGCTTAACCCACTTCATAATTTCCAAATAAATCAATGTTCATGAATACAAATGCAATACATGATTTGAGGATAGCATGGGTAACATGTTAAAATCAATATTTATAATATTAAATTAAATAAATCCATAATTAAATCAACATCTAAATCATGATATGAATCACCCATGCATAAATCAACTTTAAAAGGGAAAATGCATGTTCATAACTCCATAGCTCAATCTAAATCATCATAATAATGTTCAAAGTAAGTTAAAATCCCACATACCTTGATTAAGGAGCTGAATTTGGGGAAGGACTTTGCTTGATTTTGAACTTTAATTAAACCCTAGCCTTGAATCTTGAGAGGGGAGAATAGAGAGTATTTAGGAGGTGATCTTATGAGGGGTAGAAGGTTTTAGGAGAATGAATTAGGAGGGGAGGGATATCAGCTGAATTAGGGGTTTAGGATAAATAAAGGGTCATAATTCATAATTAAAATAAGCCAAAATTACATAAACACCATTAATGAAACGGGCGAAAATTGGAATCATCAGGTCCATACGATTTTCTACACGGTCCGTGAGTCGTCACACGGACCGTGAACAATGACTGTGAACCGTCGCTTAGACAATTTTGCATTGCCAACACTTGGAATTTATTCGAGGCTAACGGGTACTACACGGACGGCTACAAGGCCCATGTGACAATACACGGGTCGTGGCATGGACCATGTGATAGTACTTGGAAATTTTTTGCACGAAAAGCTATGATACGGTACTTTCATACTTGGAAAAATTTTGTGTAACGAACCACACGGAGGGCCACACAGCTCCGGAAACATCACACGGACCATGTGAGTGGTCGTGTGCCTGCACTTGGTCCGAAGTCCCCCGTCTCATTTCCCCCCCACCGTAAGCTTGACCAAGTGTCCCTCCATGGGAGCCTATACGGTCCGTGTGGCTTCACACGGCCCATGTGGGCCTTCCGTGGAGCGATGCCTGGCAAACTTTCACTCGGGATGGTACCAAGAGGTCTGGCAAAGCCACTCAAAAAGTCCAAGTCCTTACAATGATGGTCTTCGATGATTGATAAAGATTGGGAATTTTTTATGTTTCTTAAAAAGAGAAATTACCTTGTGACTTATGTGATTATGATTGTTCCATGAAAAGCTAAACCCACCTAGTTTTCAAGTAAAACTATATATGACTTATGACTATGATTAGGGCATTAAAGAAGAGATTTAAAGTTAAGTTTGTCAAAGATATAAGCATCATGATAATTGCCCTAAGGATATTAAGGTAGGTCCCAGAGATGATGGGACAATCTTCACTTGGTGGTTCCAAAGTTTCGAGCTACTCTTATTGATTTCTACTTATGATTCTAAAATATATTTTAAAGCTTATGTGGGATGACTTGGCATGGAGAGGACATGAGATTGGGACTCATTCCATTAGTTAAGGCATGAACCCTTAAAGCTAAATCTCTATGTCCCTAACTTTGTGCCACCATAAGATCCTTTGTAGGCTAGGCTAGTGGATCCACGTAGATCCAAATACTATGAAAGATGCAATTGCAAAGTCATTATGTTTTGGATATCTACCTTGGCAAGTAGATTCCCCTTTTCCCAATGGAAGGAGTGCATTGGACTTTTCCTAATGGAAGGAGTGCATTCGATTCCATGTAGTAGCTCACATGGTCTTATTGTCGGTTACAATCATTTCCCACGAGTTTTATGGTATCATGTTATGTATTCATTATATGTGCTTTCTTATGCATTGTCTCATATTTATCTTGAGCCATATTTCTTGTGCATGCTTAAGCTTACCTTATGTACTTATTATATTATGTATACTCATATGTTATAATTGAACATGATGACATTATATTCTCATACAAGCATTGCATCTCACATTCATTGTACATTCAAACATACTAACGCATATTTTTCTATCTTGATTTAACTGTGTAAGGAAAGGGCACTCCTCCGCCGGCTCGTGGCTAAGACTCAGCGTCTAAGACTAGCTTTGTTGCTTATGGTGAGCCCTTAGTTTGGGACTCTTCACTTTTTCATTCTATCATGTATCTTGGTTTTAATTTGAGATGATGTACTTGTAGCTTTTCTGAGGTGTTTACTTTTTATGTTACACTATTTTGGATTTCCTTCTATTTGATGGAGATCAACCATTACTGGTCCCATCTGTGTAAGATGTAATTGGCATGCTTATGGACAAAATGATTGCAGTATTCCCAATGCATTTTTAATGTTGCTTCATTTCAAAATGGCCCTTAGCCCCTTTCCCTTAGTTTTCTGCAAGCTATTTTCATTAAATACCTATGAATGCTTAAGATGCTTGAGATGGCTCGGGTGAGGTGCCTTTGGGTATGTCATTCATTGTGTGACAACTAGGCCCCTAGGTCGGGTCGTTACAAACTTTGTATTAAAGCACAACATTTTAAAATGTCCCTCGGATGTCCATGCATACCCCATAGCATAGAGTCTCATTCTAGGTATTGAAGCATGCCACTATCTTGAGTTAGAGGTTGTGAGACGGTTTAGGAAAATCTTCCCTTCTTTCTCATTCATGTCATGCCTTAGAGTTGAATAAGGTTTTCTACTAACTAACGATGGGCTTTTTCTTATTCTTAGATCATGCCACCACGAAGAGCTCCCCATCAACAAGGCACTCCAGAACAACAATCTCTCCACTCCAACAGGACAATGGAGTGTCTCATGTAGAGTTTAGAGCCACATTCACCTTATTTTCCCAAGCATTTGGCCAATCGGGCCAACCGAGAGATAATGGTACCTCCTCAAGTGCATACTCTGGTCGCCTAAGTACGTGACTTTATACAGATAAACCCATCGAAATACCATGGGTCAAAGACGTATGAGGACCCTATTGACTTCATAGAGGAGGCCTACTGGGTGGTTGCGGTGATGGGCATTCTGTTGGAAGAGAAAATCGAGTTGGTGTCTTACCAACTTAAAGGAGTCGCAAAGATTTAGTATGAGCAATGGGCCAATAAGAGAAGCCAAGTCCTTCAGTTGGGAGGAATTCA
Source organism: Solanum rostratum (assembly GCA_029948455.1). Classification (NCBI taxonomy): domain Eukaryota; kingdom Viridiplantae; phylum Streptophyta; class Magnoliopsida; order Solanales; family Solanaceae; genus Solanum; species Solanum rostratum. The sequence goes on along the minus strand of CM057049.1, from coordinate 47,121,277 downwards.
AATTTGCCTTGTTGGACCAGTTCTTCCCCATTGAGCTTAGGGAGGCAAAAGTCCAAGAATTTACCAACTTCAAGCAAGGGACCATGAGTGTGAGGGAGTAAGCCCTTAAATTCACCAAATTGTCAAAGTATGCTCCCTTTATGGTCACGAATCTGAGGGCTTGCATGAGCAAGTATATTTTGGGTATCTCCAAGTTAGTCTCCGTGGGGTGCCTCAGTTTTATTTGTAAAGAAGGACACCATCAAGAATGAGTATCTCCTTCCGAGGATAGATGATTTGTTTGATCAATTTCAAGGGGCTACTTATTTCTCCAAATTTGATTTAAGATTCAATTATCACCAATCGTAGGTGAGGGCGGACTAGCTATGGTCATTTTGAGTGTGTGGTGATGTCATTTGGCCTCACTAATGCACGGCAATATTTATGACCTCATGAATAGAGTGTTTAAGCCGTACCTCGATATTTTTGTTTTGGTGTTTATTGATGACATCCTTATCTACTTCCTAGGTGAGCAAGAGCACGTGGAACACTTGAGGGTAGTATCACAAATCCTCAGGGAACAGAAGCTCTATGTGAAGTTTGATAAATGCAAGTTTTGGCTAGATGAAGTTTTATTTCTTAGGCATGTGGTATCTAGAGAGGGCATCAAAGTTGATCCTTAAAAGACGGAAGCGGAGAGAAACTAGCCAAGGTCATCGACGCCTACTAACATAATGAGTTTCTTGGGTCTAGTCAGTTACTATAAAAGGTTTGTGCAAGACTTCTCCACTATTTCGTCTCCACTTAACAAGCTAACTCAGAAGAAGGATAAGTTTGTGTGGACAAATGAATGTGAGAGGAGCTCCCAAACTTTAAAGGGCCGATTGACTTCAGCCCCTATATTGACATTGCTAGAAGGGAATGATAAGTTTGTTGCATATTGTGATGTATTAAGGATTGGGTTGGGATATGTGGTAACCCAAAATGTAAAGTGATTGCCTATGCTTCAAGGTAGATGAAAGTACATAAGAAGAATTACCCAACTCATGACCTTGAGCTTGTGGCGGTGGTGTTTGCCTTAAAAATTCGGCGACACTGCTTGTATGGAGCTTATGTGGAAATTTTCACCGACCACAAGAGTCTCCAACATGTGTTCACCTAAAAGGATCTCAATTTGAGGCAACAAAGGTGGTTAGAGCTACTCAAGGATTATGATATCAGTGTGAAGTACCACTGCAAAAAGGCCAGTATGGGTGTTGACACCCTTAGTTGAATTTCCATTGGTAGTATGTCTCATATTGAAGATGATGGGAAAAGGATTCAGCCAGAGATGTTCATAGGTTGGATAGACTGGGAGTGAAATTAAGTTTGTCCGGAAGTGGTAGTGCAATGATTCTTTAAGGGTCCGCATCTTCTTTGGTTGATGAGGTTAAGGCCAAGCAACCTTGATCCTGCCTTTGTTGAGTAGAAAACCTTGGTAAAAGATGGAAAGGTAGAAGTCTTCTCACAAGGGGGAGATGGTGTACTCCGATATCAAGGGAGGTTATGTTTGCCCAATGATGATGAGAAGAACTAGATCATGCAAAATAGGACCTGACTTGGTGAGATGCTATGGAGAAAATTAAAAGCATAGGAGAGAAGTTGCAAACAGCCCAAAGCCGACAAAAGTCTTACTCCGATATAGGGAGAAGGAAACTTGAGTTCTAAGTTGGTGATTGGGTCTATTTAAAGGTATCTCCAAAGAAAGGCGTGTTATAGTTCGGTGGGAAAGGGAAATTGAGTCCTAAATATGTGAGAAAAGTGGGAAAAGTGGAATGTGAGTTGGATCTACCCAACGAGTTGCATTTCATTCATCCGATCTTTCATGTGTCGATGTTGAGGAAATTCATAGGTGATCCAAGTTTCATATCTCCTTTGCATGATGTGAACATAGAAGAGGATTTGAGTTATGAAGAGATACTGGTTGAAATCCTAAACCGGCAAGTGAAAAAGTTAAGGAACAAGGAAGTTGCATCCGTCAATGTGCCCTAGAGAAATCAACAAGCTGAGGGTGCTACATGGGAAGCAAAAGCTGCTATGATGAAGTGTTATCCACATCTATTCCACTCTGCTCAAACCTAAGGTATTAAGAAATTCTTCTTAAAACCTCAAATTCCATGTATTTTATTTTTTTCATGATTTGTACATTTATTTTGGTGTTTGTAGACTTTATTGGGGCATGTCTTAAGTATCAAATCTAATGTTTTTAAGAAATGATGTTTAGCTTGCATTTTTGCAACATACTAAGATGTTAGCTACTAGTTTACTCTTTAGAGCCTACCTCTAAGTACATTTAAGGATGAATGTTTCTAAGGGGGAGATATTGTAACGACTCCCAGTTTAGGAGCCTTGTAGAAAAGTTAGCCTAAAAATGACCTAAAGTCTGGTTTACAAGGTGACTTAAGGCCTATAAGTGGACATACAGCCCGTAGGTTCTGTTCTTAAAAATAAAACTTCAGGAAGGGGAAACGTTGCCAAATGTGGGTAACCCACAAACCAAGTGACATCCCGTAGAAACCTATATGGTCCATAGGAAGGGTCATGAGTGAGACTATTAGACATGAAGAAAAATTAGAGTTTGCTGAAAGGTGACATACCTGTCATCAGACGCCCCATAAACCGGGATACGGTCCATAGGGTGCTCCGTGAATGAGGCAAGAATAAGGTGAAAATGGCTATGTGTGGAAGGACTCTACGAGTCCAACCATGGCCCATAAGAGCTTATATGCCTCGTAACAAGGCTTCAGAGCTCTATGTCCAACAAAGTTGGTTTTCAGGAATTTCAGGTGTGTTATCAGACAAGAGGGACTTATGGTATGTGGATCAACTTACGGCCCATAATCGGGGTTTCATGGGTTAAGTCCAGCAGTTTTAAGGAAGAGAAATCTTATCATATTCGTCCTATGTTATTTTTTGGATGGGAAAGGGACCCTATATCAGTTTTTGAGCCCTAATTGTCTCATTCTTCACTCTCTAATTTCCTAGGTAAGAAAGGGCTCTCAAGAACAAGGCAAGGCAATAACTAGGGTTTCCAAATTCTTCCCAAACGCTTCAATTTTGTTTCTGTCTAGTTTCCCCAAGGTATATGAGTTGATTTGTAGGTACCTTTCAACCCATAAAGTTCCTTTACCAAGTATTTTACCTTTTCTTTAAGTTCCTTAATTTAATATGCATGCTTCTGATGATTTAATGATATTTATGTTATTAAATTCTACTTATGATGTTCTACAACTATTTTACCAAATATATATACATGTTTGATTTGTTAACGATGACCCATGATGGACTTCGATGATTGATAAAGGTTAGGCATTTTATATGTTCCTTAAAAAGAGAAATTTTCTTATGACTTATGCGATTTATGATTGTTCCGTGATAAAAGCTAAGCCCACCTAGTTTTCAAATAAAACTTTATATGACTTATGACTATGATTAGGGCATTAAAGAAGAGATTTAAAGTTATGTTTATCAAAGATATAAGCATGATGACAATTTTCCTAAAGATGTTAAGATAGGTCCCTGAGATGAAGGGTCAATCCTCACTTGGTGGTTCAAATGTTTTGAGCTACTCTTAATAATTTCTACTTATGATTCTAAAATATGTTTTAAAGATTCCATGGGATGACTTAGCATCGAGAGGACTAGAGATTGGGGCTCATTCTGTTAGTTGAGGCATGACCCCTTAAAGCTAATCTCAATGTCCCTAACTAAGTGCCACAATATGATCCACATAGGTTGAAATCCTATATAAGATGCTATTGCAATGTTATTAAGTTTTGGATACCTAACTAGGCAAGTAGATTCCCTTTTTCCCAATGGAAGGAGCGCATTGGTCTTTTCCCGATGAAAGGAGTTAATTGGATTCCATGTAGTAGCTCACATGGTCTTATAGTCAATTACGGTCGATTCCCATAAGTTTTATGATCTCATGTTATGTATTCACTATATGTGTTTTCTTATGCATTATCTCATATTCATATTGAGCCTATTCCTAGTGCATGCTTAAGTGTATCCTATGTATCTTTTATCTTATGTATACTCATATGTTATAATTGAGAATGATGGTATTACGATTTCATACAAGCATTGCACTTCACATACATAGTACATTCAAACGTCCTAACGCATGTTTTGCTTGTATGATTTAACCATGTCGGGACAGGCACTCCTCCACCATCTTATGGCTAATATTCAGCGTCCAAGACTAGCTTTGTTACTCTTGATGAGCCCTTAGTTTGAGACTCCTCCACTTTTTCATTCTACCATGTATCTTGGTTTTAATTTGAGACAACGTATTTGTCGCCTTTCTGAGGTGTTTACTTTCAATGTTGCACTTTTTGGATTTATTTCTATTTGATGGAGATCAACCATTACCGGTCCCATCTATTTATGATTTAGTTGGTATGCTTATGGACAAAATGATTGCAGTTATTTCCATTGCTTTTTAAATTTTGCTTCATTGTCAAAATGGCCCTTAGCCCCTTTCCCTTAGTTTTGTGTAAATTATTTTCATTAAATATCTATGAATACTTAAGATGCTTGAGATGGCTTGGGTGAGGTTCTTTCGAGTATCTCATTTACCGTATGATGACTAGGCCCCTAGGACGGGTCGTTACATCGGGGTAGCTGATATCATTCTAATGAAGTTTCTTCTCTCTATCCAGATTTTAGTGGTGAGTCTCAGACTTCAAGTCATCATGGATCTTTTGAGATTACTTTTGTTTCTTCCTATTTCAGACAGTGTACTTGACATTATCATAGTTGTTTTTCCATTTGAGACAGACGTATGTACTCCTTAGTACTACTTTAGATGCTCTTGTACTCATGACTCCAAGTTTTGGGATTTCATATTAAATGTGTGACTTTTCCACTTTATTCTATTCTCTTTAGTTGCGATCAGATTTTGGGTCATGACAGGGAACCTCAAACGAGCCTCTTAATATTTGTTCAAGCGCTCATTGGTAATGAACAAAATGATAAAGTGGAAACTAAGGGAAATGGGACTATGGGGCACAACATAAGGCATTTGCAAAGTAGTGAAGCAACATACTTCCATACTTGTGTCCAACAATACCTCTAATCATAAACTAGGCGGGAGCTATGACATGTCCCCAGCTCACCCTTGAATGAAAATGCAAGATAAGAATCTTTTAAGTCTAGAACAAAAACAAATCTAGAAAGAGATAGGTTCATCCCCGAAGCATAAGAACTCACCAGTAAATCTTCAATAGCAATTCGAATCAACCACGAGGATGAGGAGGATAGTCATTTATTCCTATATTTTGAAATAATGTAGGAAAAACACATGTATTAGTACTTGGAACAAACTAAGAATGTGGGCATGTAATACAATAAGTAAATAAAGTCATAGGTACAAATAGTTAAGAAAAATACATATCATAATGAATGACTAATAACATAAGTAGTGATGGAGGATCAATGCATCAAAACCATGAGTAGAAAAATTTAAAGCATCTTAGGGAAATCATACATATATGAGAAGAGACCACAACTGAAAATTAAGACCATATGAGCTATAACATGAAAGCCAATGTAACCCCCTACATCGGAAGTAGAGGGTACTTTCCAAGTAGACTCCATCAATATTTATTCATTCACTAATATTGGAACTATATGTAGATCCACTGGCCTAGCCTATAAGGTAACCTATGTTTCCACATAGTTATGAGACTAGGAGCTTCTACTAGGGACACCTTAAGTCGAGTCCCCACCCCAAGCCTCATTTGGTGCTAAGTCAAGTGCCACATAATAGTGATAATATAATAAAGTACACATTCATATACTTTAAGTTCAATAACATCCATGAAATCAATAGAGTAGTTCATGAACCTTAGGATTCAAAATGTGAAGATTCTCCTTATCCCACTAGGAATCCATTATTGAGGTGAGAAAACCTTTCACCAATCATTCACTTACTCATAAAAGGAATTTCATGATCAAATTCATAGCTTTCATAAACCTTTAGTTGAAACTATTATTATCCAAGTCATTTTTCATTGGACTATAAGATAAATTTGGTGGGTTCAATGCCAATTTATCTTGAAATTATGTAATGCAAGAAAATCATGCTTAATCATAATGAAATTCATCAATTTACATAGTAAGCAAATAAACCCACCATAAAAATTCAAAACCTTAGATAACATTCCATAGATATACCATGTAAATCACAAATTTATTCCATTGGATATCAATTTGTAACTAAGAAGTCTTATAGTAGTCAAAAAATTATCATACATGCATTTGAAGCAAAACAATAAACATCCATGAATTTACATAAATGAAATTAGGTGATTAAGTTGGAAAATACTTGGTCTCCATGGGTGGAAGGTAACCATGTATGAAAACCACATACGTTAGATAGAATATATGTCACGACCCAGTTTCGGTCATAATGGCACCATCCCACCTACAGGTAAGCCAACTACCCGACCCCAGGGTACCTGTCCTAGCTTCTAGTCAAGACCATAACCAACACAACAATATAATAACCGTAACTACCCAAAACCTGGAAGTAAACTATACAAAGCTATAATAGAGAGAAAGACATATTGATATACATATACGACAAACCAAAATATCATATACAACCCATGAGTGTTCCTACAAATACATAACACTATAGTACCAGGTCAAAGTCTGAAAGCAAAAGACACCTATCAAAAGAAAGAGATTGTGATGATGCTAGAGCTGTCAGTGCTCACCCAAAAGAATTCTCCTGTGCTCCCAGATCCCTCCAAATCAGTGCCCTTAACTAGATCTTGGACTGCACCAGGGGAAGATGCAAAAGTAGGGGTGAGTACCAAAAAAAGGCACCAGTAGGCACCATCAGCCGATTGAGTGAAATAATATACATAATGAAGTGCAAATGCAGATAAAAGCAGTTGTCCCATAAATCAACCCCATAACCTCAAACCAAATCGAACCATGAATCGTACGCAGGTGCAAGGCCTTAATATATATGTGTGTATGCCAACTGGGCCCCCCATAAGCTGGGGAGGTACATCCCCTTAGTATAATTGACAAATCATCACTAAACTCCATAAAACCATCACAAATCCCAACTCTCAACATCATTAGATCAAGGGTCAGTTGTACGTGGATGTAAGGCCTTAGTGTCTATTCTTTAATACCCCCCTGAGTTCCCATAAGCCCAGATGGTACACCCACGCACAATCAGGGTATGAATAGGTGTGTGAATCCATAGGTGATCAATTATGGGGCCTCACCCCAACAATCATATGCCAACTAAAAAAATACATGCATAACGATGGGGTGTATCCCCCGAGGGAGAAAGAATCCCCCTCATATAAACAATAGTGTCTCATCTTAGAATGTCAATCACGGGGCCTTGCCCCTAAAATGAAATCAGCGGGGTCCTTGACTCAAATCTCAGCTGATGCTTGATCTTCAAAATCTGCGTCTATCACTTAGCCCTATAGTCGTGGCCACCGAGATTCTGACTGTAGGGAGCGTCACCTAGTACTTGGACTCTCGGACGTGACCTTTGGGGATCCCAAAGATGGGGAGCGTCATCTGGGATTTGAGATGTCAAACGATAACTCACTCAACTAGTATATTCGAATTTGGAACTCCAAATTCATATCGTGCCCAGAATCAACATTGGTAACGATGCTCATAATATGGATATCCCAAATGTCACCATCCCTCTAATAATAATAACTAAACCCCTATCTCAGATACATAAGACAAGTACCCAGCAGCTACTAATACTACACAAAAGTGTATGTCTCAATAATCGGTGTAAAAATAGGTCTAACAGCCCAACATGCCATATCCCAATTCATTAAAGGAAAGAAAGTAAAACAAAGTAACAACAGTGATATCTTAAGTTTCCACAATAGTCAGGCACAACTGAATCGTATCTAAGTCAGAAATAAGTCACAGTACAACAAGTATTCAACAAGTAGACTCACAGTCATCATATCTCAACAACATCAGCAGCATGCTCGTATAGACAACATTTTAGCTCATGAGACATACCTGTCTCGCGGTATCAACCCATATACAACCCTTATCAGGCTTCCCCTATAATTAGTAGTACCCAAATATATCGAATCTACAGCATTCACAACTAATAAAACAGAATACCACCCTATCGCAATACATACTATGCATATAGGGCACAACTAACATATCATATACATCTCAGTTCAATAAGATAATAGTTTCACCAGTCTAAGGTTAGGGAAAAGCGTAGCTTACCTAGCTGTCGACGCCTTAAACTCCGAATCACTCCAGCCAAGCTTTTTCTTTCCTGATAGCCTCCTGATGCTACTCAGCTATGAAATATAATTCACCATATTAAAAAGATCTATTTGGCTATATTATCTTGAGAAAGAGGAAAATTAGGCCAAAAGATCCTATAACGAGAAAAATAGGACCTATGCATAAAATTCCAAAAAAAATCCTGAAAAATGTTCCCCACAACAACTCAAGTCTACAGCAAAATAATCAGCCGAAAATAGAAGATCGAGAAAAGGCCCAAAAATGAAGTTAAAAACTTTATCAGGAAAACATTCTTTACAAAACTTTCTCAGTCAAAATTTTCATAAACCGAACAATTTCAACTAATAGAGCATATCACAGCACTCCCCTCAGAACGTAAAAAAAGTTTAGACTCAAGTTTCACTTAATTCTATCAAGAATTGGCTACGATATCAAGATGTAGAGTTTTTACCCTTTTCGAGGAAGAACACAGCAAAAATAGTGAATTTACCTTAAAATACACACTGAAACCCGAATCCAACTTCACCATGGCAGTCCTTGCAATATTCTGATTCACGTGGACCCTTAAATCATCAAAAATGGAGTTGTGGATCAAATTATATGAGTTGGTGAAGGTTTGACCATGGTTGTCCATGAAGTGCTAATGCACTTATATACAGACCATGCATCTCTTCTCCACGGACGTGGGTCGAGCCCCGCTAATGGGGAGATATAGGGTCACTGACCTTCTTTGTGAATTCAGATGAGCCCCTTCGAACACAGAGGCATGTGGGTCATCCTCCTTCTCCGCGAACCAAACTGAGTTCCATGAACGCGGAGCTTTAACTTGGCCACCGTTCCGCGAACGCGCCAGGTCCCTCTACAAATAAGAAGGGTAAATTTACCTAGTGCTGCACCAACATTTTCTAAAACTTCCTTGAGCCATTCCTGGGGCATCCGATTTCCTTTCTATGCAAAAAGATAGTGAAACCACATGTATTTTCACATTTTAGATCCAACGGTATAATCAAAATGCCCGACAAAGCATCCTATGAAAAATGAGGGTCCCATTTATTTCCGGCTAAATTTAGCTAGTAGAACTGCGGGGGTCAAAACTCAACTGGATGTCCCCGTAAACTGAAAAAGGGTTATTGTAGACTATTTTTGATGTTCTAGCGCTAATCGTACCATCAGTCTTCCATTCCGAGCACATTTAGCTGGGTTTTTATAAAAACGCACTTTTTAGCTTCCGATTGAACTCATTTTGCATATTTTAGCTCAAAATCATACCAGGACCCTCCATCCTAGGACCAACCACTCTCCTAGCACAAAATCAGTCATCCTAGAACTGATGGAACCATCAGTATCCCATTCTGAGGCCGTTTACTAGAGTTTTGTCGGAAATCTCATTTTGCATCTTTAACTTCTTGCTAACTTGCAAACTTGCACATCTCACAACCAAAATACCCATTAACCATCCTATAGTCCCAATAGTTCATAAAAGGTTTGAGACTACTATATAGAAGCTCAAAATAGCAAAAATAATATAGAAACACAAATTTGACCTACAGGGTCATTACAATATAAAATTTGGACTTTGAGATGGGAAGCTTGAAACCTTAGCCTTTGACTTCAATGGAAACCCTTAAGGGCTGAGAGACTTAAGACTTAGAAAATTGTAAGAAAATGGTTTGGAATGAGAATGAAATGGGTAGTATTTGACTTAAAAGGGTAGGTTTAGGAATCAAAATGATGTATTTTAGGTCTTAGGATTCATGGAAGTTTTGAAATCCCCTTAATTAAAAGCTTCCAAAGGAAAACTATGAGGCAAGTCTATGGATCATATATGACATGCCCTGAGAGGGTACCCTTGGCATTACTAACACTAAGAGACAATTGATAGACCCTAAGTGTGAAACCCCGTGTGCCTCGTCTTCTATATATACATAGGGTGGTGTGTCATATAAGACATACATGAATTTGTATAGAACCTAAGGATAATAAGGTTGTCAATAAGTGGTAATTTCAAGGACCTAAAGTTTTAAGCCAAAGGAATACTCTAAATGCATATTCGGGATTAAAGAAATGACCCAAGTGGCACCTCGCCCTTTTCGGAAGGTCTAAATTAGGTTTCACTTTTCAGATGGATTAAAAGTTTATAATTTGCTAATTATGGATTTCTTTAAGTTATTTTAATAGCACAAAGGTCATACATTAAGTTTTGGAATCAAGAAAGTTGCAAGATAAAGGTTGGCCAAAGTTACCGTAACTTTCTTTAAGAAATCCTTCTTAAATTTGAATCAAATGTATTGGGTCATATCTCCCAAACTATAAGGGTTAGAAGGTCCATGACCTATCAAATTGAATATCTATGAGTCTACGCACAAAATCGCGCATCAAACCGACCTCAGAATAAAGAGTTATGACCATTTTACCGAGACTGCCCGAGCTGGAAACCGGGTCATGTGTCGGGTCGGGTCGACCCGACTTAAATGTCGGCTATTTTGACTCTTTAAGGCTCAAAATTGAGCCCTTTTCGTCCCAAACAAGTTTACAACAGAAGAGAAAGCTCCCAAGGGTTCTCTAAGCGATTTAGGTAAGTTTTTCGCATTTTTACCGTTAAAATTCGTCTCCGTGCCTAGAAATGCGTGCCTTACGCTTTGGAATTGTTTTTCCCTCATATTAGCTGTGTTTGGAGCTGTTCTTGGGCTGTAAAAGAAGTGGTGTTCTTGCTGGTATTTTGGTTTGCAGCTGGTGTGTTTAGGTTATAATTGTGGAGCTCTTTTCCGTTAATTTTACGAAGTTTTACGGACATTTCCTCGCGTAAATGCTCTTTGCCGAATCTGGTCATTAATGCTGAATTTTTGACTGTTTATAGGTGTCTTTAAGCTGCGTATATATAGTCGTTGTGAAGCTTAGGACGTAAGGAACAACTTTGGTGAAGGAACTTTTGGCAATCGAACGTTCGTTGGAGAGGTATGTTAAGGCTAAGCTCCATCCCTCCTTTTAGCACGAAATCTGGGAAGTTTCCCAAAACGTCAAATGCGATATCTTACTATTCTGTTGCTAGAAAGACCTTCTGTGAAAGGCACTGGGATTACAGCTGAGTTATTTTCACGGTGGTACTAGGTTGAAATTTCATTCGTTCATTTAAACTGAACATTCAATTTCTATATATCATTTTGTCGGTCTTCCGGCTACCTATTCATAGGTTTGAGGCGTTTCTCTTCTTGGTGTAGTGACATTAAAATAAATGTAGAATGCAAAGGGAATGTAGTATTCAAAATCAGTCCTTTTTCCATACAAAAATATAATTGAACAATTTAACCAATAACGCGATGGTTTCTAATATTTTCCCAGTGAAATGCTCCCGGCTAAACTACTAAGGCACTTGATCCTGTTTAAATACATTCTTTTACTAATTGACATGGGACCAAATATAATCATTATGTAAAGCACCTTTATGAACATTTTCAAAGTTAAGGCTTCACTCTAAATGTTGGGTTAAGTTCCCAAACTTGCTAAAAAGGACATGTATGATTCCACAAGCCATATGTATATATTATGACAACGATTATGATCTTATGAGAATAAATGTACCAATGAGCCAAGATTGGCCAAATGACAATGACTATGATGCTATGAGAATAAGTGTACCAATGAGCCAAGATTGGCTAAGTTCTTGCTATGGCTTACTATGTGCATTAAACATTCATATCATACATTGCACGTTATGCATGGACTTCGAGCTATAATCGAAGGTATGGGGCCTATTTGCCCAACTATATATGTATATGGTATAGATGGCCACAGGTTGGCAGATATGATGCCGGTTAGCTACCGGAAAGGACCACCAGTGCTAGCATTTGGTTGGGTATGTCATGCATTTGCATCTATATATATGTATTCACGACATGCGACACTCGAGCATACCATGCATTTTTTTTATCACTAGGAGGTGGCTTGTTGGCCATTAAGACTACTTGAGTTTTGGTTACAGGTAATATTTCTATTAACCTTTTTACTATGGTTATCTATGATTTTACTTCCTGCCTTACATACCAGTACATGTTTATTTGTACTGACGTCCCTTTGCCTGGGGACGCTGCATTTTATTTCGTGCGTGCAGGTTCAGGTAGGGGTTCTGATTTACCCCTCCACTAGAAGCCCATTCAGCTATGAATTGGTAAGCTCCACCTCTTCCTGGAGCTTTCACAGGATGTTTACTTTTTGTTGTACAGTTGGGTATGTCGGGGCCCTGTCTCGACAGTGTTAGTGATTCTCATAGAGGCTATTGTGGACATGTTATCGTGGGTTGGTTCTTTTGTGCCTTTCAGTCTTCGGTCATCAGATTAGCATGTATATATAGTGTGTTCCTGTACCTCTATTGTTGCAGCCTTGTCGGCTAACTAGTACCCTATTGTTCTGGTTTATCTATCTTGTACATGAGTTACTGTTTATCAGGTCATGACCCAGAATGTCTAGGCTTAGTATTTCAGACGTTATGCTGCCTGACTTTCTTCTGATCCCTAGTTAGTTCACTAGCATGTTTAGTGGCTTACCCGGCCAATAACAGTACCGGGTGCCGGTCGCGCCTCCCCTCTCTTTGGGGCGTGACAAACATGGTATCAGAGCAGGTCGCTTCCCAGGGAGTCCACAATGCCGTGTCTAGTAGAGTCTTGCTTATGGGTGTGTTGTGCACCACACTTATATTCAGGAGGCTACAAGGCATTTAGGGATGGTTACGTTTCTTTCACTTAATAGATAGTGCTATAGAGCAAAGTTATAGGGACATATGAAATCTTAATCGTGCTTTGTGGTTTGTTTTATTTGTCGGGCTGTCTATATTCAAGGGATGGCACAACGTGGGGTATATATGGATCCGAGAGAAGGTACCCGTTGTTCTTTACCGGGTCAGGCAGATACACTCCCTGTTGAGGCACGCAGAGAGCCTCCAGTATCTACAGTACCAGATTCACCAGCACTTATTGAGGGCCAAGGAGGTCCAGTACCCCCAATCCTACCAGAGACTGGGGAGCATGGTATGAGAGAGGCGGTTCAGCTACTGACTAGGATGGTTTCCATTCATGAGAGACAACTGGAGGCGAGATCAGACATCAGAAGAGATCAAACGGAAAGCTCAAAGGTGCGAGAGTTTCTTCACTTGGCTCCTCCAGTATTCACAGGGTCCAGCCCCACAGAGGATCCACAGGACTTTATAGACCATATACATAGAGTATTGAGGGTGAATTTAGGTCATTTTCATCGATATCCACCTCAATCAGTGGGTAGTTCCCCGCTCTAAATACAGGGCTAGCAAATTGATCATTATATTCAATCAGGGCCGGGGCGGAGTTTACACCAGCCTAAGAGTCGTCGACAGGAACGTTATGCACAAATGAGACAACTTACTCCCCCATGTACACAATGCGGTAAGCTTCATACTAGACAGTGTAGAAAGGGTTCTAGTGCATGTTACCATTACGGGAAAACAAGATATTTTATTAGCAATTGGCCCTTTAGTCAGTCCCTACTGTGAATGAATTCATGATAATATTCCCCGATGAGCTTCCTGGGATGCCCTGAAAGGGATATTAATTTTTCTTTAGATTTTCTCCTTGATATGCAACATATACCCATTTTTCTCTAAAAAAAGAATGGCTCCTGTAGAGCTAAGAGACTCGAAGGAATAACTGAAGGGCTTGTTTGATAAAGACCAAGCACATCTCCATGGGTTTCTCCCGTGCTCTTTGCTTGAAAGAAAGATGGCTCCTTATGAATGTGTATCGGGTACAGATAGCTAAATAAATTCACTATCAAGAATAAGTATCCTTTTATGTGGACTGATGGTTTTTCAAAGATTGACTTGTGACTCAAGTACTACTAGCTACGAGTCAGGGATGTTGATATTCCAAAGGTAATATTTAGGATGAATCAAGAGTTGAGCATGTAGACCACTTGCGAGTTATATTATAGACTCTCCAGGACAACAAGTTATATGCTGAATTCTCCAAATGTGAATTTTGGTTAACTTCTATAGCTTTTCGTGGACATGTTATTACTAGCGATAATATCAAAGTTAATGGCCAGAGGATTGAAGTCATAATGGCCTGGCCGAGACCATTAAATCCAACAGAGGTCCATAGTTATTTGGGCTTGGCAGGATATTATAGGAGGTTTGTTGAGGGATTCTCCTCTATCTCTGCACCGCTAACGAGATTGACACATAAAGCAGCTAAGTTTCAATGTACTGAAGCATGTGAGCAGAGTTTTCAAGAGTTAAAGAAAAGGCTTACCACCGCACCTATCTTGGCTCTTCCAGATGGAGCTGAAGGCTACGTTGTATATTGTGATGCCTCGAGAATTGGCCTAGGTTGTGTACTTATGCAGCATGGTAGAGTTATTGTATATGCTTCTAGACAGTTGCGAAAGCATGAACAAAACTATCCCACCCATGATCTTGAGCTCGCTGCGGTTGTATTTGCTCTAAAGATTTGGCGACATTATCTATATGGAGTCCATGTTGATATTTTTACCGACCACCAGAGCCTTCAATATTTATTTAAGCAAAAGGAGTTGAACTTACGACAAAGGAGATGGCTAGAATTACTAAAAGATTATGATGTGGACATTTTGTACCATCCTGGTAAAGCTAATGTTGTTGCTGATGCACTTAGCCGGAAGTCCATGGGAAGTCTAAGCCATGTTGAGGCTGATAAGGTTGAAATGACAAAAGACCTGTGCCAGCTAGCTAGTTTGCAGGTGCGATTGGTAGATACAGAGGAAGGAGGTGTAATTGTTCAAAATACAGCAGAATCTTCCGTTGTTAATGAAGTAAAAGAGCGACAGCGCGAGGATCCTGAGCTTAGGACACTGAGGGAAAGCATTTCACAACAACAACATCCTCCATTTGAGCTGACCAGAGAGGGAGTCCTTAGGTACCAAGGCCGCTTATGTGTGCCAGATATCGGAGGACTCCGTGCCAGGATTCTTTCTGAGGCCCATTATTCTAGATATTCTACCCACCCTGGAGCAACAAAAATGTATCGGGACCTTCGACAAATCTATTGGTGGAATGGCATGAAAAGGGATATTGCAGAGATGGTAGCCCAATCAAGTTAAAGCAGAACATCAGAGACCTGGAGGCCTAGATCAGTATATTGAGCTTCCGCTATGGAAATGGGACATGGTAAATATGGACTTCATCACGGGTTTGCCTCGTACTCCACGCAGGTATGATTCTATTTGGGTAATCATTGACAGGTTGACAAAATCTGCTCATTTCTTGCCAGTAAGAACGACATATTCAGCGGAGGATTATGCTAAGCTTTACATTCAAGAGATTGTTCGCCTTCATGGAGTTCCATTGTCTATTATATCTGATCGAGGGGCTCAATTTACGGCTCATTTTTGGAAGTCTTTTCAAAAGGGTCTGGGCACTCAGGTGAATCTCAGCACCACTTTTCATCCACAAACTGATGGGCAAGCAGAGCGTACCATCCAGACCGTCGAGGATATTTTACGTGCTTGTGTGCTGGACTTTAAAGGAAGCTGGGATGACCATCTACCTCTTATTGAATTTGCTTATAATAATAGCTTCCAAGCTAGTATTCAAATGGCGCCTTATGAAGCACTATATGGGAGAAGATGTAGGTCGCCGATCGGTTGGTTTGAGGTTGGGGAGGCAAAATTGCTAGGCCCTAATCTAGTTCAGCAAGCGATGGACAAAGTGAGACTTATTAGAGACCGATTTCAAACTACCCAAAGTCGACAAAAGTCTTATACAGATGTTCGACGACGAGACTTAGAATTTGATGTAGAAGATGGGGTTTTCTTGAAGGTATCACCCATGAAGGGAATCATGTGGTTCGGGAAGACAAGAAAGCTCAGTCCTAGATATGTTGGACCGTATAAGATTATTCGAAAGATTGGCAAGGTCGCATACGAGCTTAATTTGCCTTCAGAATTGGGGGCAGTCCATCCGGTGTTTCATGTATCGATGTTACGGAAGTGCATTGGAGATCCATCGCGTATTACCAATATTGAAAATGTCCACATTAATGAAGACTTGTCTTATGATGAGGTGCCAGTGGCTATTTTAGACTGACAAGTAAGAAAGCTTCGGAATAAAGAAGTGGCCTCCGTGAAAGTATTGTGGCGGAAAAACAATATTGAGGAAATGACTTGGGAAGCAGAAGAAGAAATGAAGAAGAGGCACCCCCAGCTATTTACAAATTAAGGTAAGTCATATTTAAAAAGTTGGCAGTCATATTTCTACAGTAACTTAAGTTTTAAATGAGTTGGGGGCATACTTTATATGGATCGTCAGGAGATAGCTATACAAAGCTTATAATTAGAATTCTCTTTTTCTTTCAAAGTTGATTTATGGAATGGAAAAAAAAGTATATCCTCAAAAGTCACATTTCAAGAGTTAATAGTGCAACCAAGCCGTTGTTTAAATACATTCGCGGTCGAATGTTCTTAAGGGGGGGAGACTGTGAAACCCCGTGTGCCTCGTCTTCTATATATACATAGGGTGGTGTGTCATATAAGACATACATGAATTTGTATAGAACCTAAGGATAATAAGGTTGTCAATAAGTGGTAATTTCAAGGACCTAAAGTTTTAAGCCAAAGGAATACCCTAAATGCATATTCGGGATTAAAGAAATGACCCAAGTGGCACCTCGCCCTTTTCGGAAGGTCTAAATTAGGTTTCACTTTTCAGATGGAATTAAACGTTTATAATTTGCTAATTATGGATTTCTTTAAGTTATTTTAATAGCACAAAGGTCATACATTAAGTTTTGGAATCAAGAAAGTTGCAAGATAAAGGTTGGCCAAAGTTACCGTAACTTTCTTTAAGAAATCCTTCTTAAATTTGGTTCAAATGTATTGAGTCATATCTCCCAAACTATAAAGTGTTAGAAGGTCCATGACCTATCAAATTGAAGATCTATGAGTCTAGTTTGCAACGCACAAAACCACGCATCAAACCGACCTCAGAATAAAGCGTTATGACCATTTTACCGAGACTGCCCGAGCTGGAAACCGGGTCATGTGTCGGGTCGGGTCGACCCGACTTAAATGTCGGCTATTTTGACTCTTTAAGGCTCAAAATTGAGCCATTTTCGTCCCAAACAAGTTTACAACAGAAGAGAAAGCTCCCAAGGGTTCTCTAAGCGATTTAGGTAAGTTTTTTGCATTTTTACCGTTAAAATTCGTCTCCGTACCTAGAAATGCGTGCCTTACGCTTTGGAATTGTTTTTCCCTCATATTAGCTGTGTTTGGAGCTGTTCTTGGGCTGTAAAAAAAGTGGTGTTCTTGCTGTTATTGTTGTTTGCAGTTGGTGTGTTTAGGTTATAATTGTGGAGCTCTTTTTCGTTAATTTTACGAAGTTTTACGGACATTTCCTCGCGTAAATGCTCCTTGCCGAATCTGGTCATTAATGCTGAATTTTTGACTGTTTATAGGTGTCTTTAAGCTGCGTGTATATAGTCTTTGCGAAGCTTAGGACGTAAGGAACAACTTTGGTGAAGGAACTTTTGGCAATCGAACGTTCGTTGGAGAGGTATGTTATGGCTAAGCTCCGTCCCTCCTTTTAGCACGAAATCTGGGAAGTTTCCCAAAACGTCAAATGCGATATCTTACTATTCTGTTGCTAGAAAGACCTTCTGTGAAAGGCACTGGGATTACAGCTGAGTTATTTTCACGGTGGTACTAGGTTGAAATTTCATTCGTTCATTTAAACTGAACATTCAATTTCTATATATCATTTTGTCGGTCTTCCGGCTACCTATTCATAGGTTTGAGGCGTTTCTCTTCTTGGTGTAGTGACATTAAAATAAATGTAGAATGCAAAGGGAATGTAGTATTCAAAATCAGTCCTTTTTTCATACAAAAATATAATTGAACAATTTAACCAATAACGCGATGGTTTCTAATATTTTCCCAGTGAAATGCTCCCGGCTAAATTACTAAGGCACTTGATCCTGTTTAAATACATTCTTTTACTAATTGACATGGGACCAAATATAATCATTATGTAAAGCACCTTTATGAACATTTTCAAAGTTAAGGCTTCACTCTGAATGTTGGGTTAAGTTCCCAAACTTGTTAAAAAGGACATGTATGATTCCACAAGCCATATGTATATATTATGACAACGATTATGATCTTATGAGAATAAATGTACCAATGAGCCAAGATTGGCCAAATGACAATGACTATGATGCTATGAGAATAAGTGTACCAATGAGCCAAGATTGGCTAAGTTCTTGCTATGGCTTACTATGTGCATTAAATATTCATATCATACATTGCACGTTATGCATGGACTTCGAGCTATAATCGAAGGTATGGGGCCTATTTGCCCAACTATATATGTATATGGTACAGATGGCCACAGGTTGGCAGATATGATGCCGGTTAGCTACCGGAAAGGACCACCAGTGCTAGCATTTGGTTGGGTATGTCATGCATTTGCATCTATATATATGTATTCACGACATGCGACACTCGAGCATACCATGCATTTCTTTTATCACTAGGAGGTGGCTTGTTGGCCATTAAGACTACTTGAGTTTTGGTTACAGGTAATATTTCTATTAACCTTTTTACTATGGTTATCTATGATTTTACTTCCTGCCTTACATACCAGTACATGTTTATTTGTACTGACGTCCCTTTGCCTGGGGACGCTGCATTTTATTTCGTGCGTGCAGGTTCAGGTAGGGGTTCTGATTTACCCCTCCACTAGAAGCCCATTCAGCTATGAGTTGGTAAGCTCCACCTCTTCCTGGAGATTTCACAGGATGTTTACTTTTTGTTGTACAGTTGGGTATGTCGGGGCCCTGTCTCGATAGTGTTAGTGATTCTCATAGAGGCTATTGTGGACATGTTATCGTGGGTTGGTTCTTTTGTGCCTTTCAGTCTTCGGTCATCAGATTGGCATGTATATATAGTGTGTGCCTGTACCTCTATTGTTGCAGCCTTATCGGCTAACTAGTACCCTATTATTCTGGTTTATCTATCTTGTACATGAGTTACTGTTTATCAGGTCATGACCTAGAATGTCCAGGCTTAGTATTTCAGACGTTATGCTGCCTGACTTTCTTCTGATCCCTAGTTAGTTCACTAGCAGAGTGGCTTACCCGGCCAATAACGGTACCGGGTGCCGGTCGCGCCTCCCCTCTCTTTGGGGCGTGACACTAAGTGAATCACTTGGCCTCATTACATTCATTCAATCATAGTCTAACAGTGGAAGACATCAACTATTCAAGAAATACTTAATGAAAAGCAATAACAATCAATAATCAAAGGCCAAATAATCTATCGATCAACTGAGTAAGACTAGTATGAAATAAACTAGCCAAAAACATAATCCAATCACAACTCAACAGTCTAGACCATAAAGCCTCTAAATCATATGACTAAATGGTGCCAATGCCAGGTCTATAGCTACCTCAAAATAGAATAAAAAGTCCAAACTCAAAGCTGGAATAGAAATAAGATATCCTTCGAAAGTCGGGGAGGACTCACCAATCAGTTGAATGCAAATGGGTCCTCTACGGGGAACCTGTTGATGACCGCTAGTACCTGTCTCTACATCATGAAAAGATGTAGGCCCAAATGGACATAGTACATGGAATGTACGAGTGTGCAAAATGGCAGAATGAAACATGTAAAGGTGGAATAACATCAACTCAAATAAATATGTAGGAAACTTAATCAACATGTCAAGAGTCTAAAGTAAGAATACAGTTTAGACAATGACCACTCATATACCATCTAATCTAATCCACTCAAAGTACTACCTAAGTTTCTCTAGCCGACAATCATCGCCTATGAGCCGGTGATGATACAACGAAGTGATGTCACTGCCAAATCCATTCAATACCTTATCAGGGTAAAGGATGTCCTATCAGTGGATCCACAATCTATAACATCAAGTCCTCTTTTGGGGACAATGGAGAAACTTCTAATTTTATGGTTCAATCATCTTCTACACTGGCTACATAGTTATTGAGTTCGAGTTGGACTTTCTCTTACTCAATTTGGTGTCGAATACTCGTCCTAAGACTCAACATGTTCATAATACACCAATCCTATGGCTAACCTATTCGATTAGTCCCTTAGACATTTGTTAATTCAATTCATCACATCAACTATCAATTCTTTGGTTAGGAGGATTGTTTTAGGATTAACTCATGACTCGTAAAGACTCTCTATGATTCATTATTCCAACTCATAGTATTTAGGAAACAAACGTAGAGTTGAAATATTTTGGAGTTCTATAGACTCTTCAAGCTAAAATCATACTCATGCATACCCATTTAAGTGCAATATGAAAAATAACAAGAATTCATTCTAAGGTTCATGTAGAAAAGTAAAATCATCTATTTAAAGTGTTTAATTCATAAAAACTATCATTCATGTAAGATTATATATGTCACGACCCGGACCTAAAGCCTGGCCGCGACATGGTGAATGTGAGACCCGAAGGCATCTCATCCAAGCCTCGTATTCATATCATAAGCATTTATAAGGTGAAATAAGCATAAACAAGTGATTA
Organism: Solanum rostratum; assembly: GCA_029948455.1. Taxonomy (NCBI): domain Eukaryota; kingdom Viridiplantae; phylum Streptophyta; class Magnoliopsida; order Solanales; family Solanaceae; genus Solanum; species Solanum rostratum. The sequence goes on along the minus strand of CM057049.1, from coordinate 47,100,435 downwards.
AGCAAACAGAAGTATATAAAAAAAATTTCATAGCTCCCATGGGGAAGTACATATCAATCCATAGTCCAAATCATGCCTCTACATCATGGATCTTGGCTGGTACTAGCACATGGCTTACTAGGTTACCCTCAAGATATACATCAAAATAGAAAGTTCTAAAGTCTCAACATAAAAGAAAGGGATAGCATCATAAGGGCTTGTTCCTGAAGCATGGAAACTCACTAACAAGTCTTCAAGCTTGGGAATTCGAGTGCTAGCCTCAATATGGAATAATCTCCTTGTCGTCGGACCTTACATGGTTAGATCATGTAGGCAAATAAGTATACGTTAGCACATAAAAAGTAATAAGTATGTAGGTGTGCCATGAACCAAAGGACATTGCAATAATATCAATATGTATAATCATAAATAAAAAAAATAAGGACACAATATACATGAACATGTTATTTAAAATCATGAGGAGAAGCATCATAAATCCATTCATATCCTTAATATGCATATGTGGGAACAAGACCATAACCGACATTCATAAGACCATACGTACTATTGCATGGTATCCCGATGTTCACTCTACATCGAACTAAGAGGAGTCCACTTTGCTAAGGTAAACTCGATCCTCACCCTATAGGCTCTATCCTAGCATGGTGAGAACCCATTATTTGACCGCATCCTTTAGGCTCTATCCTAGCATCCCATCATTAGGCTAATTGAATCCATTAGTTCACCTTTACGGCATAAAACATAAACTCTATTCGTATGGTAGCACATAGTTGTGGGACCATGGCATCTACCAAAGTCCTTTAGTTATTAAGTCATATCCCATGGAATATGTAAAACATGCATACACATAGTTTTTAACATAGTTGATACTTCATTAAAAATCATGCTTTCATAATTTACAAATACTCATCATAGATTTCTTGAAAACATCATATCATAATAGTAGTCCATTTACTTACTTTCATCATTGTTTGGGTAGACATTCTTACCTTAACATCATCATACATTAGGGTATTCATCACCCTCTTTATCATAGCATCATCATGGGAAATATGTTTTTCCTACTTAGAGTCATAGACATGGGAATCCATAGCTTTATCATGAGAGACTAGGGCTAAGTGCAGGTCCATGAATATTTGAGTTAAAATCATGCTATTGAGGAGGATTCATAGAAAAAACATGCAATTAAAATCAAATTAGATCATTAGCAAGGGAATCCACATCAAATCATTAGGCCCTAATCATGCCTACTTTGGAATCACTTACTTTTTCTTGAAAATCATATACATCATGAAAGTCATTATAATTAGTGCATAATTAGTCATATTCATCGTATGAGAATCATAATCAATGAATTAGGAATCATAGCTTAAAACCCCATAAGAAATCATCATGAATTTTGATAAAAAGAAAAATTTTAGATTAGACTTCATGGATGAAATTAATCTATGAATGAAGCCCTACATACCTTAAGTAGAATCCTTAGAATTGAGGAAGAAAAATCTTGAAATCCTCAGTCCACCTACAAGCTTTAGCTTCAATGGAACCCTTGACTTAGAGAGAGAATTATTGAAAATCCTTGAGAGAATTATGGGAATTAAAAGCTTCGAATGAGTTAGGAATAGGAATTTATAGAGGTTAAGTCGATTAGGGTAGTTAGAGTAGCCAAACCAAAGTAGTTTAGGACTTAGATGGATTGGAAAAGTCAAAAAAACTCTTCATTAAAAACTGTCGGAGCCATCCATGAAACCCCACTTACGGGCGATGGAAAGACTTACGGTGCATAACTTGACTCGTACCTTAGGGTGTCACAAAAGTTAAGTTACTAGAATTGTAGCTTCTAATCCACGAACATGTAGTACGGCTCATAGAAAAAACACACAGGTCGTAGAACCCTTCATCGGAAGACTCCAGACATAGACAAATTTTAGTTCATCAGGACCTCCACTTACGGGACCTACTTACGGACCATGAGCAAACATGTGGACTCATCTGCTAATTCGTAAGTTAACTTCTAGAAATCCTTAAATTTCCATTTTCACTTGGAACTTTCCAAGGTAACACCTACAGCGCGTAGGTCCATATACGGGCCATAAACTGGCTCATAAAACCTGACCATCATCAAATTTTTTGTGCTTCAGTTTCCCAGGCCTAAAAACATGAGGGGTGTTACATTATCTCCACCTTGGGATCATTCATTTTTCGAATGAGACAGAATTACATTTGAATAGAAGCTTCACCTTCGTACCAAGGCCCTTTTGGAATAACTTCCAAAAATGAAAAGTAAATTGACCACTTTTATTTGATATAATGGACAATGGCACCCCATACAACTCCATCAATTCTTGAATGTAAACCTTATCATAATCTTCGGCTCCATAAGAAGTCTTTACCAGCAAGGAGTGGGTTGTTTTCGTCATTCTATCCACAACTACCCATATTGAGTCAAATTGCATTCTAGTCCTTTGCAACCCTATATTGAAATCCATATTCACTATCTCCCATTTCTAAGTTGGTATCTCAATGTCTTGAGTCTAACTTCTAGGTCATTAATGTTCTAGCTTAATTTGTTGACAATTTGCACATTTCATCACACACTTTGTTATGTCTCTCTTCATGCCATTCCACCAATACACTTCTTGCAAATCTCTATACATTTTGGTGGATCCTGGATGGATAGAATACTTGGAAATATTAGCTTCATCAAGTATCTTCTCCTTTAGTCCATCTATTTGGGTACACATAATCGCCCTTGATAGCGCAATATTCCATCTCCCCCTTGTGACAAGACTTCTACCTTTTTATTGACCACCAACTTTTTGAATTCTAAAAAAGTAGGATCCATGTCTTGCTTTTCTTTAATTTCATCTATCAAAGACGATTCTGCCCCATTAGGTACTAACACACCCCCATCAATCAAGTTATTCAACCTTACACCCAAACAAGCCAAACGGTGCAATTCTGTGACCAATTCTTTGTTTTCTCCTTTAACATGTGTCATGCTGCCTATAGAGACTCTACTTAATGCATCGGCTGCAATATCAGCTTTGCCAGGGTGATACATCACACTCATGTCATAATCCTTCCTAAGTTCCAACCAGCTTCTTTGTCTTAGATTTAGATCCCTTTAGCTAAACACATATTGCAAACTTGTGTGGTCAGTGAATATATCAACATGTATCCTATAGACATAGTGTCGCCAAATCTTTAATGCAAACATGACAGCCAACAACTCAAGATCATGTGTTGGATAGTTCTTTTCGTGCACCTTCAATTGCCTTGAAGAATAGGCTATGACCTTTTCATATTGCATCAATACACAACCCAAGCCTAATGTGAGGCATCACAATATACAATAAAACCATCCGAACCTTCGAGCAATGCCAAAAATAGGAGCCGAAGTAAGATAGTCCTTCAACATTTGGAAGCTCTTTTTGCATTCATTAGACCATTGGAATTTTGCCTTTTTTGGGTCAACTTCGTCAAAGGAGAAGCAATGGAGGAAAATCCCTCAACAAACCTTCTATAATATCCAGCCAAACCCAAAAAGCTTTTAATATCAGATGGAGACAATAGTCTAGGCCAATTCTTCATAGCTTCTGTCTCCTTTGGATCAACCCTAATACCATCACCCAAAATAATGTGACCAAGGAAAGACACCTCTCTTGGCCAAAATTCACACTTGCTAAACTTGGAAAAGAATTGTCTATCTCTCAATATATGCAACACGATCCTCAAATGGTCTTCATGCTCTTTCACATCCCATTAATACACAAATATATCATATATGAACACCACCACAAACATCTCCAAAGACGGTTTGAAGATCTTGTTCATCAAATCCATAAAAGTGACAGGAGCATTTGTTAGGTCAAATGACATAACCGAAAATTCAAAATGACCATATCGAGTTCTAAATACCGGCTTTGGAATGTCATCTCCCTTCACCCTCTATTGATGATATCTAGACTAGAGATCAATATTTGAAAAGTAGCTTGCTCCTCATAGTTGATCAAAGAGGTCATCAATCCTTGGAAGTGGATGTTTGTTTTTTGATGGTTACTTTATTCAATTGTCGATAATCCACACACATCCAAAGTGAACCATCTTTCTTCCTTACAAACAGTACAGTAGCACCCCATGGTGATACACTAGGCCTTATAAATCCCTTATCAAGCAAATCATTTTATTGTTCCTTCAGTTCTTTCAATTCTGTCAGATCCATTCGATATGGAGGAATAAAAATAGTTTAGGTGTTGGGCAAGAGATTAATGTCAAAATCGATTTTCCTTACGGAAAGAATACCAGGTAGAATATTAGGAAAGACGTCAAGGAACTCATATATAATAAGGACTAACTCAAGAGTAGGAACATGGGATTCAACATCCATAACTCGAACAATATGGTTTAGATAACCTTTGGAGATCATTTTCATAGCTTTCATGTAAGAGACAAACTTCTCTTTTAGCATAGAATTGGTTCCTTTCCATTCTAAGGTGGGCTCATTAGGAACTTGGAATGTGACATTATGAGTCATATAATTAATAGAAGCATAATATGCATGAAACCAATCCATACCAAGGATAAAATCAAAGTCGGTCATATCATGCTCAACCAGATCACATGAGAAGACTTTATGTAAGACCGACACAGGACAACTCTTATAGACTTTCTTAGCTAGGATTGACTCACCAATAAGAGTATAAATCGAATAAGATTCTAACAAGACTTCCGGAGACACATCATATTTTATCGCAACATAAGGAGTAACAAAAGACATATTGGCACTGGGGTCAAGCAAAGCATATACATCATGATGAAAGACTTTTAACATACTGGTAACCACATTGGGAGCCTCATCAACTTCTTGTCTGGCATGTAAAGCATAGAATCGATTACCACGTGGACCACCATCTTGAGCTTGGGCACCTTATTGACATTGCCCTTTTTGAGCCATTTGACGTTGGGGATGCCCTTCCTTACCCTTATTAGCTACATTAGGACACTTGGCAATCTTATGTCCCATCTTTCCACAACTAAAGCATGCACTGAAACCTTTCAAGCATTCAACAACATGATTCCTCTCATACTTAGGACACTTAGGAGAAATAGCACCATCTTTCACAACATCACCTTGAGCCTTAGGAGTGGCCCTTTTCCCTTTGTCAAACTTTTGAGGAGCACCTTTGCTGACCCATGGACTATCGGGCATACCATAAGAGAACCCACCATCATAATGAGCGCTCTTATATTCCCTAGACCTCATATTTTGAAACTTCTCACTCTCCACTTGTTCGGCATATGTCATGAGTCTAGAGATATCCATTTCCTTAAAGAGCATGACAGCCTTACATCCCATCTTCACCAAATCAGATACAACCAAAGTGAACTTATTCATATGGGCCCTAGAATCGGCTACCAAAGAAGGAGAAAATTTGGACAACTTAGTGAACTTGAGAGCATACTCCCTCACAGTCAAACCTCTTTTGTTTTAAGTTCATGAACTCAATCGTCTTAGCTTTCCTTAGCTCAAAAGGGAACAAAATTTAAGAAAAGCAGCCTTAAACATCTCCCAATCAATGACACCTTCTTCAACTCTCTTGGGCTTCCATTGAGTGATCCAAACTTGAGCCACCCCTTTAAGTTCATAAGTCGCTAGTTCAGCCTTCTCTTCGGAAGACACCCCTATAATTTCCACCACCTTGTACACCTCATCAATTAACTCTTGAGGGTTCTCATCCACCTTTAAACCATGATACTCCTTAGGATTCATTCTAGCAAAATCTCTTATCCTTAGGCCGGAGTAGGAGCCTTTGGTAAAGCAACAGCTTGAGCCAACATAGTGATGGTGGCTCTAAACTCATCACTAGACACTTGGTCAACTTGGGGGACTTAGGGAGCTTGAGTAGCTTGGTCCGTATTAGCATCATTTCCCCTTGGCAGTGGAGCACGTTGTGGATCCATTCTTAAATATCAAGGGACAAGCATTAGGATATGAAAGTTTAAAAGGCACGACATAGAGTTCAAAAGAAGTGAGGTTTTTTCAAAAAAACTACCTCACACCCTCTTATTCATGGATGTGGCGTGTTTCATACTAATGAATAAGAATCTACTCGATGCGGAATGTTAGACTCCCTGGGATGCTTTCAAACCTTGTGCTCTGATACCACTTTTGTCATGACCTGAACCTAGGGCCTAGCCGTGACACGGCGAATGCAAAACCTGAAGGCATCCATCCAAGCCTCATGTTCATATCATAAGCATTCATAAGGTAAAATAAGCATAGAGAAGTGATTGAGCAAGTGAAAGTATATAACAACAAAATATCATAGCTCCCATAGGGGAGTATACATCAATCTATAGTCCAAATCATGCCTCTACATCATGGATCTTCGCAGAGACTAGCACACAGCTTACTAGCTCACCCTCAAGATATACATCAAAATAGGAAATGCTAAAGTCTCAACATAAAATAAAGAGATAGCATCATAAGGGCTTGATCCCGAAGCAAGGGAACTCACTAACAAGTCTTCAAGCTTAGGAACCCGACTACTAGCCTCAATATGGAATAATCTCCTCATCATCTATCCTTACATGGTTAGATCATGTAGGCAAAGAAGTATATGTTAGCACATAAAATGTGCTAAGTATGTAGGTATGCTATGAACCAAAGAACATCGCAATAATATCAATACTCATAATTATAAAGAAAGAGATAAGGACACAATATGCATGAGCATGCTATTTAAAATCATGAGGAGAAGCATTATAAATCCAGTCATTGCCTTAATATATATATGTGGGAATAAGACCATAATCGACATTCATAAGACCATGTAGACTATTACATGAATCCTGATATTTACTTTACATTGAGTTAAGAGGAGTCTACTCTGCCAAGGTAAACTCGATCCTCACTCTATAAGCTCTATCCTAGCGCGGTGAGCACCCATCATTTGACCCCACCATATAGGCTCTATCTTAGCATGGTAGGTTTTTATCATTAAGCTAATTCGATCCATTAGCACACCTTTAAGGCATAAAATATAAACATCATTCCTATGGTGGCACATAGTTATGGGACCATGGTATCTACCAAAGTCCTCTCGGTGCTAAATCATATCCCATGTTTCAAAATAGTTGATACTTCATTAAAAATTGTACTTTTATAATTCATAAATAATCATTATAGCTTTCTTGAAAACATCATATCATAAGAATAGTCCTTTTACGTGCTTTCGCCATAGTGTGGCTAGACATTCTCGCCTGAAGATCATCATACATTAGGGTATTTATCACCCTCTTTATCATAGCATCATCATAGAAAACATGATTTTCATACTTAGATTTCATAGACATCTTTTATCACGACCCTGAATTAGGGCATAGCAGTGACATGGCGAATCTGACACCTGAAGACATCCCATTCAAGCCTCATGTTAAAATCACAAGTATTTATAAGGTGAAATAAGCATACACAAGAGATTAAGCAAGCAAAAGCATATAACAAAAAAATGACATAACTCCCATAAGGGAGTATACAATGCCTCTACATCATGGATCTGTGCAGGGCCTAGCTGATGTGCTGCTAAAATATAGCACTTTTGATTCTTAAAACTTGGAATTTTGTGTGTTCTGAAAGCGATGTTATTATGTTTGATGTGTTTTTATATTGATTTTGCAGGATTATAGTATTTGGGATAATTTTGGGAAAAAATCTACAGATTTCAAGTCGCATTGATTGGGAGTTGATCTTCTTGGAAGCCATTTGAATGTTCTTTGATTCTTGAAAAGTTGAGATGAGAGGTAGAGATTATCTCAATGGGCATGCTAGAATTTGTTGACAATAAAATTCCCATTGAGAAAATAGTAATCAAGAACCAAAATATCGCAATAATTTGTAGTATTTGTTTCAATATGCGAGTGTTATAATCTCTATGAATCCTCTAATTCGCCTTTTTAAGTGTAAATTCAAGGGCTCTTGAGCTTGATCTTGAATCTAAAATTTGTTCTTGGACTTTGAACTTATCCTTGATCTTGATCTTGAAATTTGGATTTCTTCTGGAGTTCAAGTGCTTTTAAGCTTGTTCTTGAGCTTGATCTTGAGATCAAGAGCTTTTAAGCTTGTTCTTGAGCTTGATCTTGAGTTCAAGAGATTTTAGCTTGTTTTTTAGCTTGATCTTGAGTTGAAGAGCTTTGAAGCTTGTTCTTGAACTTAAATGCTTGAATGTTTGAATTCTTGAATTTGTTGATTCTAAGTTCTCTATTGAAGTAGAGGAAATTTCGGGCGTTACTTTTGGAAGTGTCGGAGCAGTTACAAGGAGCAAATCTACTATGCAAGGACAACAAACACTATGAGTGTCGTCTGAACCAACTCCTAATTTTGGATCTTCAACCTTACTAGGATTTGTCTTAGAATGCACGAAACCCCTTCTAGGGGCAGTAAATACTTCTACGGACCGTCTAATAACTCGTAACTTCAAGATAATGAAAAGTTGATATTTGGATCACCAACTCACGAAACAAATTCTACGGGTCATGGAAAATTTTACGGGTTGTATGTTGTCTCGTACATGGCCTCAGACTTAGGACCTCGTGGTTTCTCTTCCAGCAACATTTCTCAGTCGTTTTCTCTGTGCATCTACTCAGACTAGGTGAAAAGAATTAGGAGGTCGGGGAGAAGATTTCTTCCTTAATATGTTTTAATTCATAAAAACACCCATTTTTACCATTTTAAACATTTTCAAGCTTTCTTGGACAATTTTTGAAGAAGATTTTCAAGAAAAACGTTTGGTAAGTGTTTTTAAAATAAAATCGACTAATATCCTCTACTTTTATCTTGATTTTACCTTGAATTTCATGATTTTGGATGATTAAAATTGAGATTTTTATGTCTATGATTTCAAAAACTTTAAATGTTGATATCTCCTTCACTTTGAACTTGATTTTTGTGAGATTTTCACCCATGCACTCTTTTTCTCATATAGAATCATAATTTTGACTCAATTTCAGATTTGAAAAGTTTGAATTTTAGCCCTAATTTTGACCATTTTTTCCTAAACCTAATTCCTGCCAATATGGGTTTCAAAATTCATTTGTTGACATGTAGTATCTATTTTTTATAGTAGTTAATTGATTTGGTGATTGTTTAGAGGCTTGAGTTGGTAGAAAACCTTAGTTCGAGTGTTATTTTGGCATTAAGGTAGGTTTCGCTAACTTTTTTGGGACTAGATTTAAGTTATTGGATATGTTTATGCAATAACTGTAAGATTTGGATTGAATCATGAGTAATTAGGCCGAAATAATAGAACTTTGATGGAAATGTGATACCGACTATACTAGAATTGGAGTAAATTGTGATTTTGTTGGTAAATAGAGATGAAATCTTGAGAATTAAGATATTTTGAATATCATTGTGATAATATGAGACTTATGATATCATTTGGAGGATTTTGTGGTAAATTTGATGACATTCGGGATACATCCAGGACTTATGAGCACATTGTGGGACTTGTGGAGTCCGGTTTCTTTGCATTTTGATTATCGATGAGGGTGTGGTGATATGAGACATATATTGATGGCATTATGGTGCTAGTTAATGCACTTGACGTTGTCTTTTTGATGTTATGGCTATTATGTATCTTTATCATTTATATTTTTATTATATACTCTAAATTGTGGCATTAGCATGGATACATCTCATGTTGCATCTATACCACCTAAAACATTGTAATACTTGAGATATTTCTGTATAAGGCCCATGACACCTTGAGATACTTCAGTTTATGGCCTGAGGTGCTTTGAGAGATTTTAGTACATGGCTAGCAATGCCCCCGGGCTCTATCTAGTAGCTTTGGCACGATAGATATGTACATCGGCCCTGTGATGGTCGTGATTCTAACTCATACATGGCTTGTGACGTCATTGCATTAGTACATCTCATTGTCATTGCATGATTATCTGGAATTACTATCTTTATTTTCTTTTATATATTCGTATATATTGAGTACTAACCTTATGATATAGGTGATAGGGATTCTTAGTTATTACATGCTTATCCAATTTCTTCTAACCAGTCGATTGAATCTACTGGGTACATTTCGGTGTACTCACTCTTACTTTATTTCCTCCTTGCAGATTGAGCATAAGGACCCCTACAGGGTAATTGACTTTATTCTATCAGAGTTCTTCTAGGTAGTTGACTTTATTCTATCAGAGTTCTAGTTGACTTTATTCTATCATAGTTCTTCTCCACTATCAGATTCAACGGTGAGGCTCAGACTTCAAGTCGCCATTGTTCATTGGGACTTTCCTTTTTATTGTTTCTCCTTTTTTAGACTATGTATTTCCATTTGAGACAGTTATGTATTTTACTTACTCGTACTATTTTAGATGCTCTTGTACTCATGACTCCAAGTTTTTTTGGAATTTTTCAAATTAAGTCTTGTGCTTACTGTTACATTTGAGTTTATTTCCTTGGTTGTGATCCTGTTTTGGGTCATGACAAATTTGGTATTAGAATTATAGATTCGCTGGGCTCGTGTATCAAGAGCGGAGTGTCTAGTAGAGTCTCGCAGATCGTTATGTAAACACCCATATTCATCTTTGGGAGGCTACGGGGCACTTGATAGGAAGGGATTTTCCTCTTGTCTCTATTCATGCATTTCTTCATATCAACTGCTTTGAAATGTATCTAATTTACTCCTTCTGTGCAAATGCCGATTACTAGAGCGCGATGATAAACCAGCTGATGTGGCTCCTATTTGTGGTCAAGCCTGGGCTCGTGGTAGGGCTAGGGGTCTTGGATGAGCTAGTGAGGTAGCTTTGTCCAGAGGACAAGCTAGAGTAGCTTCTCCAGAGCCACATAGTTCAAGGAAGACATATTAATCATAACACATAGTTCTAAGGGAAGGGAGAATAGGGCTCATGGTTTGGGGGAAAAACGAGGGCTAGGGACTTTCCACATTTCCACACCAAAATATGCATATAGCCAAATACGAATTTCCCATGAATCAATCCAAGAAATACATAAGCCAGGTACCACACATAACAAAAGGATTTCAAAAGAGTCTACATATTGTCCAATGAATGCCTTTAATTAAGATGGAACGGGGGCCAGGAAATGTTCCGGGCTCACCCTCAAATGAAAAAGGAACTCAAAGATAGTAAGGGTAAAGAAAGATGGTTCATCCTTGGAAAATGGGACTCACCACAATACTCTTCTGAATCGGACTACTCGTCAAACGGTTGATACTCGAAGTGCTCGGCCCCTAATGGTAAAATCATGTAGGCATAGAGTATGCGTTTGTGTGTTTGAATGTACTAAGTATGCGGGCATGCAATGCATATGACTTACCAAACCTGCATTTTCAATGTTAGATGACAAGGACATGTAATATAGAAAGAACCATATATCCAATAGAAATATATACAAGATACCATGAAATTTATGATGCATGAAATACAACAATGCTCATATATAGCGGGGATGGACTATAACGACAAATCAAATCCATGCGAGCTATTAAATGAATTAGTATGATAAAGGCCTCCCACCGATAGGAGAATATTACTTGCCAAAGGTAATCTACATCACACCTTATGACCATGCTTTTTGGTGGATGGTCACCTTCCTTACGACCATGAGTTTTAGAAGAATTTTCCATAATCATATCATATCATAAACGTAATAAATGAATAATTATTCCTTACGACCCGGTCTTTTCGGTATTGGCTAACGTTCTTATGTTGGCACATAGTTCAAGGAAAGGGAGAGGTCCCTTGGAGATAGCCCTGACGCCCCCAATCCATCGGTGTTAAGCCAACAACATCCCACGTGAATACTTATACATATACGTGCTTTCAAAAGATACAATATTCATTTCAAAATTGTCCAATGCACATTTAGGCTCAAATGCCAAATCATGAATCATAATCATAATGCTCATGCAAGGAATAGCTCATCTACATATACGAAATGGTGCAAGCACCCGAAATGCTTAAAGAGTCATAATCATAAGACATGTATGTGATCACATTCTTATCATAACCAATGTCTTACCAAAATCATTTCATAAAATGTAATTGGGTTTAACCTACTTCATAATTTCCATATAGATCAATGTTCATGGATGCAAATGCAATACATGATGTGAGGATAGTGTGGGTAACATAGATTCATGTTAAAATCAACATTTAAAATATGAAATTAAATAAATCCATAATTAAATCAACATCTAAATCGTGATATGAATCACCCATGCAAAAATCAACTTTAAAAGGGGACATACATGTTCATAACTCCATAGCTCAATATAAATCATCATAATAATGTTCAAAGTAAGTTAAAATCATGGGTAAAGTACAGCCCAAAGTAACTCCATAGCTCAATGTAAATCATCAGTTGGATTTAATAAAATCAAATAATGAAACCCACATTAAAAGTAAACTAAAATTCATGAAATCAATTGAAAAGACTTTTGGGTCTTCTTGGTTGAAAGGGGCCAAGAATCAATCCCACATACCTTAATTGAGGAGCTAAATTTGGGGAAATACTTAGCTTGAATTGAACTTCAATTAACTCTAGCCTTGAATCTTAAAAGGGGAGAGTAGAGAGTATTTGGGAGATGATCTTATGAGGGGTAGAAGGTTTTAGGAGAATGAATTAAGAGGAGAGGGATATCAACTGAATTAGGGGTTTAGGATAGGTAAAAGGTCATAATTCATAATTAAAATAAACCAAAATTATATAAACGCCATTAATGAAATGGGAAAAATTGGAACCGTCAGGTCCACACGATCGTCTACATGGTCCGTGAGTCGCCACATGCACCGTGAATAGTGACCATGAACCATCACTTAGAAAATGTCATTGTGCTAACGCGAGGAATGTATTCGAGGCCAAAGGGTACCACATGGATGACGTCATGGTCTGTGTGGCTCCACACGGGCCGTGACATGGACAGTGTGATAGTACTTGAAATAATTTTCACACGACAAAATTACGAGACGGTACTTTCATACTTAGAAAAATTTTACGTAGCGAGTTACACGGAGGGCCACACGGCGCGTGACACATCACACGGACCATGTGAGTGGTCGTGTACCCTCACTTGGTCCAAAATTTCCTCTGTCTCAAATTTCCCCTGTCGTGAGCTGGACCACATATCCCTCTATAAGAGGCTACATGGTCTGTGTGGCTTTACACGGCCCGTGTGGGCCTTCCATGGAGTGATGCCTGGGAGCTCGCTCGGGACAGTACCAAGAGATCCGGTAAAGCCGCTCGAAAAAATCTGGGTCCTAACTCCTAACATCATCTCCACCTTGGGAACATTTGTCCCCGAATGTGCAAGAACAAGGCTTGAAAGGCCTGACTTAGAGCATGAAACACCCAACATATGGTACAATGCATAGTTCATTATTTGAAGAAAAAAAACCATAAAGCCCTTAAACTCGTATTAAAATCATATTCAAGTCATTCAAAATGTCCTAAAAATCATTTTCGTGCACATGGACCGGGTTTTCCTCATAAGACAAGTTTCCTTCAACCTTAATCCCTTCCAAGAGCACATGGTGCTAGGATCACCAATTAGCTTTCTCAACATAGACTCATGAAAGACTGGGTGAATGGAACTCAAGTCCGGAGGCAACCCCAACCTATAAGCCACACCCCCAATCCACTCAATGATCTCATAAAGGCCAACATACTGGGGGCTTAGCTTGCCCTTCTTACCAAAATGCATCACACCCTTCATTGGCGAAATCTTCACATATACCCAATCACTGACACGAAACTCAAGATCCCTTCTAACATTCGAATAAGACTTTTGATGACTTTGTGCCGCTTTCAACATTTCCCTAATTACTTTCACCTTTTCCATGGCCTCTATCACTAAATCTGGGCCAACTAGTGCCATATATCCCAACTCAAACCACCCCACCGGTGACCTACACCTTCTCTTATATAAGGCCTCAAACAGCGCTATACCAATGCTAGAATGGAAGTTATTATTATAAGCAAACTCAATAAGAGGAAGGTGGTCATCATAGTTTCCTTTAAACTCCAAGACACAAGCCCTCAACATATCCTCCAAGGTTTGAATAGTCCTCTCAACTTTTCCATCGATTTGAGGATGAAAAGCGGTGCTCAACTTAATCTTAGTTCCAAGTCCCTTCTGAAAAGATCTCCAAAAGTGGGAAGTGAATTGGGCACCATGATCCAATATAATGGACCTAGGCATACCATGCAACCTCACCAACTCCTGGATATACAACCTTGCGTAATCCTCGGTGCCGAAGATAGTCTTGACTAGTAGGAAATGAGCCGACTTCGTCATCCGATCAATGACAACCCAAATGGAACCAAATTGCCTTTGGGGCTGAGGCAAACCAACCATAAAATCCATGTTTATATCTTCCCATTTCCACGTGGGAATCTCAATGTCGTGGGCCAAGCCACCAGGCCTTTGGTGCTCTACCTTCACTTGTTGACAACTCGGGCATTCGGATATGAACTTAGCGATGTCTTTATTCATACCATGCCATGAATACACTTCTTTCAAATCTCGATTCTTTTTTTAGACCCCTGGTGAATAGAATAATGAGAGTTGAGCCTCACTCAAAATCACCCTTCTAAGATCATCCACATCTGGAACATAAAGCCTGTCTTGGTACCCGAGTACACCATCTCCCCCTTGGGAGAACACCTTGATCTCCTTTTCGAAAACCAACTTCTTTAAGTCAAGTAACGATGGGTCTAAATCGTACTTAGTTTTTACATCACTCACCATGGAAGATTCTACCCTGCTTTGAACATGGACACCACCATCGCTTGAATTGGCCAACCTCACACCCAACCTAGCTAACCGATGAACATCCCTTGCTAACTCCTTCCTTTCCTCTCCAACATGTGCCACACTTCCTATAGATAGTCTGCTGAGAGCATCGACCACAACATTGACCTTGCCAGGATGATACAGAACACTCATGTCATAATCCTTTACGAGCTCCAACCACCTCCTTTGTCTTAAATTGAGATCCCTTTGAGTGAACACATATTGCAAACTCTTGTGATCGGTGAACACATCAACATGAACCCTATACAAATAATGTCTCCAAATCTTCAAGGCAAAAACTACCGCCGCCAATTCAACGTCGTGCATTGTGTAATTACGTTCATGCACCTTAAACTGCCTTGATGCATACCTTATTAGCTTACTATGTTGCATAAGCACACAACCTAACCCAATCCGCGAGATATCACAATACACAATGAATCCCTCCAAGTCGTTCGGTAAGGTCAAGATGGGAACCAATGTAAGTCGATCTTAAAAGTTTGGAAACTTCACTCACATTCGTCCGACTACACAAGCTTAGCCTTCTTTTGGGTCAACTTAGTCAATGCAGATGCAATAGATGAGAACCCCTCAACAAACCTTCTATAATATCCAGCCAACCCAAGAAAACTTTGAATATCTAATGGAGTCAATGGTCTAGGCCAATTTTTCACGGCCTTGGTCTTCTTCGTATCCACGTTAATACCATCACCTGACACCACATGGCCAAGGAAAGCCACTTCGCCCAACCAGAATTCACATTTGCTAAACTTGGCATACAACTCCTTCTCCCTCAAAGTTTGGAGGACCATCCTCAAGTCATCCCCGTGTTCCCGCTCACTTCGGGAGTAAATGAGAATGTTGTCAATGAAGACCACCACAAAAATGTCAAGGAATGGCTTAAACACCTGATTCATTAGATCCAAGAACACAGCCGGAGCATTGGTTAGGCCAAACGATATAACCACAAACTCAAAGTGCCCATACCTTGTTCGAAAGGCTGTTTTGGGAATGTCACACTCCCTGACCTTCAACTGGTGATACCGGAATGAAGATCAATATTTGCGAAATGAGTAGCCCTTTGAAGCTAGCCAAACAATTCGTCAATCCTGGGCAATCTTTTGTCACGGCCCGGGACTAGGGCCTAGACGTGACACGGCGAATGGGAACCCGAGAGTCCCCAAACAAGCCTTAAGTATCTAAATCCACATCATTGGTTCAGGGAAGACATACTAATCACAACACATAGTTCTAAGGGGCAGGAGAATAGGACTTACTCTATGGCGGTAATACGGGGGATAGGGACTTTCCATATTTCCACACCAAAATATGCATATAGCCAAATACAAATTTCCCATAAATCAATCCAACAAATACATAATCCAAATACCACACATAACAAATGGATCCCAAAAGAGTCTACATATTGTCCATGCCTCTAATCAAGATGGAACGGGGGCCAGGACATGTTCTGGGCTCACCCTCAAATGAAAAAGGAACTCAAAGATAGTAACGGTAAAGGAAGATGGCTCATCCTTGGAAAATGGGACTCATCACAACACTCTTCTGAATCGGACTACTCGTCAAACGGTTGATACTTGAAGTGCTCAGCCCCAACATGGTAAAATCATATAGGCAAAGAGTATGCATTAGTACGTTTGGATGTACTAAGTATGCAGGCATGCAATGCATATGACTTACCAAACCTGCATTTCAATGTTACATGACAAGGGCACGTAATATAGAAAGAATCATATATCTAATAGAAAGATATACAAGATGCCATGAAATTTATGATGCATAAAATGCAACAATGCTCATATATAGTGGGGATGGACTATAACCAACAAATCAAAATCATGCGAGCTATTACATGAATTAGACCTCCCATCGATAGGAGAAGATTACTTGCCAAAGATAATTTACATCACACCTTATGACCACGCTTTTCGATGGATGGTCACCTTCCTTACGACCATGCTTTTCAGAAGGATTTTCCATAATTATATCATAAACATAATAAATGGATAACCATTGCTTATGACCCGGTCTTTTCGGTAATGGCTAACATTCCTATGTTGGCACATAGTTCAAGAAAAGGGAGAGGGCCCTTGAGGATAGCCTTCACACCCCCAATCCATCGGTTCTATGTTAACAATATCCCACTTGAATACTTATACATATACGTGCTTTCAAGAGATACAATTCTCACGTCAAACCGTTCAATGCACATTTAGGCTCAAATGCCAAATCATAAATCATAATCATAATGCTCATGCAAGGAATAGCTCATTCACTTATGGAATATCCAAAATTCTCAAAGATCCATAATCATAGACATGTATGTGATCACATTCTTGTCATAGCCAATGCCTTACCAAAAATCATTTCATAAAACGTAATTGGGCTTAACCCATTTCATAATTTCCATATAAATCAATGTTCATGGATGCAAATGTAATGCATGATGTGAGGATAGTATAGATAACATAGATCCATGTTAAAATCAACATTTAAAATATGAAACTAAATAAATCCATAATTAGATCAACATCTAAATCATGATATGAATCATCTATGCATAAATCAACTTTAAAAGGGGACATGCATGTTCATAACTCCACAGCTCAATGTAAATCACCATAATAATGTCCAAAGTAAGTTAAAATCATGGGTAAAGTATAGCCCATACATCAATTGGATTTAATAAAATCAAATAATGAAAACCCACATTGAAAGTAAACTAAAATTCATGAAATTAATTGAAAAGACTTTTGGGTCTTCTTGGTTGAAAGGGGATAAGAATCAATTCCACATACCTTGATTGAGGAGCTAAATTTGGGTAAGGACTTAGCTTGAATTGAACTTCAATTAACCCTAGCCTTGAATCTTGATAGGGGAGAGTAGAGAGTATTTGAGAGGTAGTCTTATGAGGGGTAGAAGGATTTAGGAGAATGAATTAAGAGGGGAGGGATATCAGCTGAATTAGGGATTTAGAATAGGTAAAAGGTCAAAATTCATAACTAATGTAAATCAAAATTACATAACGCCATTAATGAAACGGGTAAAAATTGGAACCGTCAGGTCCACACGGTCGTCTACACGGTCCGTGAGTCGCCACATAGAATGTGAACAGTGACCGTTAATCGTCACTTAGAAAATTTCATAGTGCTATTGCAAGGAATGTATTTGAGGCCAAGGGGTACCTGACGAATGACTTCACAATCCGTGTTTAGTAGTTTTGAATAGTGAAACTAACGCTAGAAATAACCTCGTTGTAATTTTTGAAGTTCTTGAGGGTAGTTTTCATATTTTCAGTTTTAAACTAGTTTTGAGTTGCATTGGCAACTATGTCGAGGAGACCTCGAAATTGAATTCTAATTATTCCTTGAGTCCGGATCATTGTTTTTGCTTTGGATATATATCTAGTTTGTGCTCAGGTTTCAAATGGACCCCAGGGGTTCGTTTTAGGAAAATTTCTTAGTTGATTTTTATGTTTCTGGTGTAACTAACCAATGCACTCAGCGTTCACGCCTTGTCATCCGTGTTCGCAAAGGGTCACTTCCTTTGGACTCTGCATTCGTGGAGGCGTTGACTGCATTTGCGAAAGGTGCCGATCCAGAGCTCTACGTTCGTAGAGGTGGGCCCACATTCACGGAGTATTGACAGGTGTTGACCTCCGCGTTCGCAAAGAAGGTTTTTTCCTTGATCAATTTTAATTCGAAAAACACTCATTTTCACTATTTTCATCATTTTCGGGCTCTCTTGGACGTTATTTGAAGAAGCTTTTTGGGAAAAATATTTGTGTAAGTGTTTTTAACATCAAATTGGTTAATTTCCTCTACTTTTATCTTTATTTTGCCTTGAATTTTATGATTTTGGATTATTAAAATTGGGACATGTTTATGATTCGAAAATTTTAAATGTTGATTCCTCTGTCATTTTGAACTTGATTTTAGTGTAATTTTCACTCAAAACTACTTTTCTCGCGTAGAATTATAATTTTGAGTTAATTTTTAGATTCAAGAACTTTGAATTTTAACCCTAATTTTGATCATTTTGCTCCTAAGCCTAATTCGTGGTGATATAGTATCAAAATTTATCTCTTGATGTGTAGTATCTATTTTGTATAGTGATTGGTTAATTCGGTGATCGCTTAGAGGTTTGAGTTGATATAAAAGCTTGGTTTGAGCGCAATTTCACCATCGAGGTAGGTTCAACTAACCTTTTTGGGACTGAATTTGAGTTATTGGATATATTTATATGATAATTATAAGATTTAGATTGAATCATGAGTAATTGGGCTGATATGATAGAATTTTGATGGAAATGTGATACCGATTATACTAGAATTGGAGTAAATTATAATTTTGAAATCTTGAGACTTGAGATATTATTAGATATTATTGTGATAATATGAGACTTGTGATATCATTTGGAGGGTTTTGTGATAAATTTGTTGACATTCGTGATACATTCTGGACTTATAAGCACATTGTGGGATTTGCGGAGTTCGGTTTCTTTGCATTTTGATTATCGATGAGGGTATGGTGATATAAGACATATTGATGACATTGTAGTACTTGTTATTACACTTGGCATTGTCTTTTTTATGCTATGGCTATTATATATCCTTTATCATTTATATTGTTATCATATACTTTGAATTGTGACATTAGCATGCATACATCTCCATGTTGCATGTGTACCACCTAAGACATTGTGATACTTTAGATATTTTTGTATAAGGCCTGCAACGCCTTGAAATACTTCAGTTTATGGCATGTGACTCCTTGAGAGATTTTAGTACATGACGTATGACGCCCCCAGGTTCTGCCTAGTAGCTTTGGCTTGATAGATGTGTACAACCGCCTTGCGATGGTCGTGATTCCAACTCATACATGGCCTATGATGCCATTGCATTCATATATTTTATTGGCATTGCATTATTGGCTACAGTTACTATCTTTATCTGCCCTTATTTATGTATATATATTGTGTACTAACCTTATGATGCATGTAACATGGATTCTTAGTTATTACATGCTTATCCAATTTCTTCTACCAAGTCGGTTAAACCCACTGGTACATTTCGATATACTCACCCTTACTTTGTTTTCTCCATGTAAATCGAGCATAGAGACCCTCACAAGGTAGTTGACTTTATTCTACCAGAGTTTTTCTCCACTATTAGATTTAGCGATGAGGCTCAAACTTTGAGCGTCGTTGTTCTATTGGGACTTCCTCTTTTATTGTTTCTCCTTTTTCAGACTATGTATTGAGACAATTATATTTTACTCATTCGTACTACTTTAGGTGCTCTTGCACTCATGACTCCAGGTTTCGGAATCGGTCAAATTAAGTCTTATGGTTGTTGTTACATTTGACTTATTTTGTTAGTCGGGATGCCATTTTGGGTCATGACAACAATTGATATAAAACGACTAGAGGTCCAAGAGATATTATATTGGTGATATGATTGTGTATCCTCTATTTAGTCCTTTGTGATTGTCTGTTATATTTTGTATAATCCGATATGAGATTGTGTATGACCAAACAAAAAGTGATTGATAGATTGTTAAACAATGAATTGATGACTTAGAGTCAGATTATGCTTGTACCTTTGATTATGCGTATTAATGCGACTTGGAAAAGGAAGTCTGAATTTATGTCTCAGTATAAGCTACACTGCATGAGGAATCCTACTATGTAGTGTTGTCATAGTAGGTTAGGTCCCGCCATGATGGGCTAGAATACGTAAAAATTAATAGATTGATTAGACCGACTTAATGATTGTGATTTTGAAAATTCTAATATGAGGAATACAAGGGTTAGGACCTGATTTGTATTAGAATTGATAGTGGAATAATTAAAATGCTGACATCGTGTCTTATACTAAAAGTGATTAAGATAATTGAAATGGTAATAGAGTGCGGATAAAAGATTGGATGGTACAATCCCTTATTGCATGCTTGTTTCTAAACATGTAATTTATATTGTATGGTGAGTTTTGGGTTGATTGATGATGCCTACCGGTACATTTTTGTAATGCCTGATAAAATTACCAAAATACCTCTAGAGGAAAGGTATGTGCATAACGCATCTTCCAATGCTCATATGAAAAATCTAAGGGCAAATTTGTGATCAGCATGAAAAATCGAGCAGGAAAATGGTCTCAATCAATTTTTAGAGTGACCAGATCAAAAGATAATTTTTTGACTCGAAAATGAAAAATGGTGACGGTGCACGACGGAGGCACGACATGCCTCTGTAGCGGAGTTGCACTTATGTTTTTTCAAAATAATTCGATGGGATTAGGAAAACTCGTTCAGAAACTTTTTAGAGAAAATACACTGTGCGCGACTAGTCCGTGTTGCGGACTAGGCTATTCCAAACCTCAAAATTTTCTAAATTTTGTGAGGGGCATTTTGGTCAATTTCCAATCCCTCCTAAACTTTATACAAAATCTAATTAGGTCGTTTTAATGTTAAAAGGGCCTAAAACCCCATTCTAATAATCTGACACGTCTAGGGCTTGAGGAGAGAGCAGAAGAACTTGAGATTGAGGAGTTCAAAAGGGATTCTTGAAGGTGATTGTGGATAGCTTCATCCCAGGTATGTAATAAACTAAAAGCATGAGATTGTCCTTTCATGTTCCCCTAGATAGTCATAGAGGAGTTGAGTGTTCATGAGTCCCCATACATGTCCATAAATTAATTCAGAATATCTTCTTATAAATTATGTCTATTTTCATGTACTTATGTATGTTGATGATCATCATAAAATTATTTTCTTGGATTGGATATTTTCATGAGAAATTGCATAACCATACATGTTAACTTTTAAAAGCATGCATGAATGAGTCTAAGGGTTGAGTCTAGAGCCTTGACGTGAGATTGTTGATTGTGATTGCTTATGATGATGAGTTGATAGAGCTTGATAGCCCTAAGAGTCTCCTTAAAGGAAATCTAATGATTGTTATTCAATTTTTCCCTAATGATTGTTCTAAGCCTTGAGCTATTGATTGAGATGTTCTTGATGGGAGGGTCAAAGTCCCTGTGAGTTTGAGTGATGATAGGGTTAAAGCCCCTATGAGTTGATTGATAATAGGGTTAGAGTCCCTATGAGAAACCGATCGTTGATGGGGTTAAGGTCCCTATTAGATTGGTTGAGATGAGGAGTCTTATGAGCACTAAGTCTTGGAAGGAGTATCGAACACCGAAAGAGTAAGAGTAGTCCAACTCAAGCTTGTCAAACTACGTTGCAAAGCGTAGAAGAGATTCCGTCTTTAGTTGAGTTTATGTCCCTGAAACAATAGAGGACTTGTTGATTTTTCGTCTCCATTTTAGATTATCCATTATGGTTTCGATTCCTTCCCACCTGGCAAGTATGGAACGGCTGTAGCAACAACAACTTCTTATTATACATTGACCGGCTCATAAGTTATTGTTGTCGGATAAGAGAAACTCCCAAAAGTTTCCACCTTGAGTACTCTGAGTTGAGTTGAGTTCCATCGAGATGATGGATCACTTGTCTACTCTTTATTCTTTCTTAGATAGACATTTGATGTTTGAGTTGATGATTGTTCTGAGTCGATGTTGTTTCTTATTATTCTACCTTTTTCTATTTCATTCAGCTATTTTACATACCATACATTCCACTTACTGACGCCACTCGCCGCTGCATCATTTTATGATGCAGATACAGGGATTAGGGATCGTCAACAGACGCTTCGTTGAAGATCCGAGATATTCAACTTATTGGTGAGCCTCCCCTACTCCAGAGGACCCACCTTTATTTATTCCATCTTGCTTTGAGTTAGTCTAGACTAGTCTTATGTTTTGATTTGGGTAGCCATGGGCCTGTCATTGGCACCACTTGATTACTAACAGAGGCTTCATAGATGATAGTTGAACGTTGATGTTGAGATTGTGAGCTAGTTCTTTCTACTAGCCTTCTATTAATATATATATTATTTGAGACAATTGATGAGATGCGCCCATTTACTTGATTTTACTTCCACTGACCTGTAGAGTTGTCCGACTGAATGGATGTGATGAGGCTAAGTGGTTCGCTTAGAGACTAGCAATAGTATCAGGGTGCCGGCCACATTTCAGGTACCCTCTCGGGGCGTGATAAACTTTGTATCAGAGCACAGAGTTCAAGTGTCTTAGGGAGTCTATGAAGTCGTGTTTAGTAGAATCCTTATTATTGGTGTGAAGGGCTCCACATCCATAATTTGGAGGATATAGGACATTTAGGAATTGTTTCACTTCTTTCATTCTAAATCGTGTGATAGAGTTATACTCTATGAAAATTTCTTCTCTAATTCGATCGTGCAATAAAGTTATACTTTATGAAAAGTTCTTATCTAATTCGTGCTCTACGCGTTGTAGAATCATGATCATGCCTCCTAGGAGAGCCATCAAAGGTAGGGGACATCCTGCCAGACAGAATGTTAACCCACCTGAGCCTTAAGGACATGAGGAGCCCATGGAGCTAGTTGTCCTTGTTGAGCAGCCCCCGCAAGATGAGGTCTCCAATGTTGAGCTATGCTAGGCTTTTCAAACTCTAGCCCAGGCTATCACAGCACCTCCTACGAAACAAGAAGCGGGTAGACAAGATTCCCATGACACCTTTCGAGTTTGGGAACTCTTAAGGATGAATCCGCCTGAGTTTATAGGGTCTGCATCCACTAAGGATCCTGAGAACTATGTGGAGGAGCTTCAGAAAGTATTCCAAGTATAATGCATGTGGCTGATATGGACAGAGCTGAACTAGCTGCTTACCAACTCAAGGGTGTGGCTAGACTATGGTTCGACCAATGGAAGAAGCTAGAAGAGAGGATGCCCCATTGTTGACTCGGGCAATGTTTGAGGAAGCCTTCTTGGGGCGCTTCTCCCCTAGAGAACAAAGAGAGGCCAAGGTAAGAGAGTTCTTGAATCTAAAACAGGGTTCTATGACTGTGCAGGAGTATGGGTTGAAGTTCACGCAACTATCTTGCTATGCTCCGAGTATGGTTGCTGACATGAGGAAGAGAATGGGGATGTATGTTGATGGGTTAAATAGAGGGCCCAAGAGAGATGGGAGGGGACCGATGATTGTGAGTGATATGGATATTGGGAGATTGATGATGCTTGTGCAACAGGATGATGAGGAGAGGCAACATGATAGAGAAGATTTTAGAAATAAGAAGGCTAAGACATTGAACCATGAGGTTGGAAAGAAGGGGAATGGAAGCAGATTTCAAATGGGGCCAGCACCATCATCTGCTAGTGCACCTGCGCCCGGAATCAGGAATGATCAGAGGTCCCAGGATATTAGAGCCCAAGGATCTCAGTCACAATCTAGTGTGGCTCAAGGTTTATAGGGTAAACCACCGTGTGGTAGGTGTAGCAAACTGCACTTGGGGAGATGTCGTGAAGGGGATAATGTATGGTACAAATGTGGCCAAGCGGATCACTATCAGAGAAAATGTCCAAAGTGGGTTAACCGGGCTCAATTTTCTACAACATCCCCACCAGCTAGAGGAAACCAAAGGGACACTACGTTAGGCACACGCGGAGCTACAAACCGTTTGTATGCCATGGGTAGTCGCCAAGATCAGGAGAACTCTCTAGATGTTGTGACGGGTATGGGTCGAGTCTTTACTTTTGATTGTTATATTTTGATGTATCCTGGTGCCACTTTGTCATTTGTAACTCCTTATGTGGCCCGTAGATTTGATAGAACCCCTGAGAGTCTTCTTGAACCCTTTGATGTTTCTACTCTAGTGAGTGAGGTCATTTAAGCTGAGAGAGTCTATAGAGCTTGTGTAGTGTCCATCCATCACAAGGATACTACTATTGATTTGTTTGAGTTAGAGATGATTGATTTTGATGTGATCCTTGGCATTGATTGGCTTCATGCTTGTTATGCCTCCATTGATTATAAAGCCCGAACCGTTAAGTTCCAATTCCCGAATGAACCGGTTCTAGAGTGGAAGGGTGATTTTGTTGCACCTAGAGGAAAGTTTATCTCATGCCTTAGGGCCAGAAAGATGATTTCCAAAGGTTGTATCTATCACCTCATGCGAGTTAAATCTGATGATGTTGAGTCTCCTATTCTTGAGTCAGTCCCGATTGTAAATGAGTTCCCGGGAGTATTTCTTGAGGATCTGCCCGGAGTCCCTCCTGATAGGGACATTGACTTTGGGATTGATGTTCTTCCTTGTACCCAGCCTATTTCGATTCCACCTTATAGGATAGCCCCCGCCGAGTTGAAAGTACAATTGAAAGATCTGTTAGAGAAGGGCTTTATAAGGTCGAGTATTTCTCCTTGGGGTGCCCCTATCCTATTCGTGCAAAAGAAAGATGGGTCCCTCAGAATATGTATTGACTACGGGCAACTGAATAAGGTCACGATAAAGAACAAATATCCTCTTACAAGGATAGATAATTTGTTTGACCAACTTCAGGGTGCCTTTTGTTTCTCAAAGATAGACCTCAGATTTGGCTACCATCAATTGAAAGTAAGGGAATGTGATATCTCAAAGACAGCCTTTAGGACTAAATATGGCCATTTTGAGTCCTTGGTCATGTCCTTTGTGTTGACAAATGCACCTGCGGCCTTCATGGACTTGATGACAATATCTTGATATGTTTGTGATTATATTCATCGATGACATTTTGGTGTATTCGAGAGATAAGGAGGAGCACGCTAATTACCTCAGAGTTGTCCTCTAAACACTTAAGGACCATGAGTTATATCCAAGATTCTCGAAATGTGAATTTTGGCTTAAATCAGTGGCTTTTCCAGGCCACGTGGTTTTTGATGATGATATTCGAGTAGATGCTCAAAAGATTGAAATGGTTAAGAATTGGCCCAAAACCGACCTCTCCGACTGACATAAGAAGTTTCTTGGGGTTGGCAGGCTACTACCGTAGATTTATTGATGGATTTTCTTCCCTATCTGCACCATTGACGGGACTAACTCAGAAAAAGGTCAAGTTTTAGTGGTCCGACGACTGTGAGAAGAGTTTCCAAGAGTTGAAGACGAGACTGACTACTGCATCGGTTCTAACCTTAATGGGATAGAGGACTTTGTAATCTATTGTGATGCTTCGAGAGTTAGATTGAGATGTGTGCCAATGCAGAGAGGGAAGGTGATAGCCTATTTTTCCAGACCACTTAAAGTTCATGAGAGGAACTATCCAACCCATGATCTTGAGTTGGCAGCGGTGGTGTTTGCACTTAAAATCTGGCACCATTACTTATATGGAGTGCATGTGGATGTGTTCACTGACTACAAGAGCTTGCAATATGTCTTCAGTCAGAAAGAGCTCAACTGCAACAAAGGAGATGGTTGGAGTTGCTCAAGGATTATGGTGTGAGCATTCTCTACCATCTAGGTAAACCTAACATTGTTGCAGACACTCTTAGCAGGTTGTCAATGGGTAGCATAGCCCATGTTGAGGAAGGAAAGAAGGAGTTGGCCAAAGAAGTGCATCAATTGACCCGATTAGGAGTTCAACTTGAGAAGAATAATGAGAGGGGGAGTTAATGTTCAGAACGGGTTTGCTTCATTTTTAGTTGCAGAGGTGAAGGAAAAGCAAGACCAAGATCCTGTCATACTCCAATTGAAGGAGGTTGTCCGTACCTAGAAAGTGATGGTTTTCTCCAAAGGGGGAGATAGAGTGTTGAGATATCAGAGTAGATTGTGTGTTCCAGATGTTGATGGCATTCGAGATAGAATCATGGTTGAAGTCCATAGTTCTAGATATTCCATTCATCCTGGCTCTACCAAAATGTACCACGACTTGAGAGAAGTCTATCGGTGGAGTGGAATGAAGAGGGTTATTGCTGAATTCGTTTCAAAGTACCCGAATTGCCAGCAAGTGAAAGTTAAGTATCAAAGGCCATGTGGATTGGCTCAGAACTTTGAGATTCCCGAATGGAAGTGGGAAATGGTCAATAAGGACTTCATTACTAGTCTACCGAGGTCTCGAAAGCAACATGATTCGATATGGGTGATCATGGATAGGATGACCAAATCGGCTCACTTCTTAGCAGTTAAGACGACTAACACTGTGGAGGAGTATGCCAAGTTGTAAATCCAGGAGATTGTGAGGTTGCATAGAGTTCCTTTGTCCATCATCTCGGACAAAGGAGCTCAATTCACCTCCCAATTTTAGAGATCATTCCAAAAAGTATTAGGTACTAAAGTAAACCTGAGTACAACCTTTCCTCTACAGACAAATGGTCAGGCAGAGCACGTAATTCAGACGTTAGAGGATATGTTGAGAGCCTGTGTTCTCGATTTCAAAGAAAATTGGGATGATCACCTACCATTGGTTGAATATGCATATAAAAATAGTTATCATGCAAGCATTCAAATGGCTCCCTATAAAGCTTTGTATGGGAGGAGATGTAAATCATCAATTAGGTGGTTTGAGGTTGGAGAAGCAAAATTGATTGGGCCTGATCTTGTCCACCAATCAATAGAGAAGGTTAAAGTTATTAAAGAGAGATTGAAGACTGCCCAGAGTCGCCAGAAATCTTATACCGATGTGAGGAGAAGAGACTTGGAGTTTGAGGTAAATGATTGGGTGTACTTAAAAGTGTCAGCTATGAAGGGTGTCATAAGATTTGGGAAGAATGGAAAGTTGAGTCCATGCTAGGTTGGACCCTATCAGATTGTGAAGAAGATTGGGAAGGTTGCTTATGAGTTAGAGTCACCTTCCGAGTTAGATGGAGTTCATCCGGTATTCCATGTGTCGATGTTGAAGAAGTGCTTGGGAGATCCCACCTTGGTGATCCCTGTTGAGAGCATTGTAGTGAAGGATAGCTTGTCTTATGAAGAGGTCCCGGTCCAAATCCTTGATTGTCAGATTCATAAGTTGAGAAGCAAAGAGATAGCCTCAGTCAAAGCCTATGGAGAAATCAATTCGTTGAGGAAGCCACATGGTAAGATGAGGAAGAGATGAAGGCAAAATATCCTCACCTATTCATGCCAAATGATGAGAACATCGAAGGTACATTTCTTACCCTTGACTAAATTGATTGACCTATTCTTGAGTTGATTGTCTATTCCTGAATCCGAATAAAATTGAGATGATGAAAGTTGAGAGTTTGTTGGTTGAGTTGAATGTTAAGATGATTCTTGAGTCCATTCGTGCCTTGATATCCACATTTACTCATCATTCGAGGATGAATGATCTGAAGGAGGAGATGATGTAACGCCCGGTAAATTACCAAAATACCCCTAGAGGAAGGGTATGCGCATAAGCATCTTCCAATACTCATATGGAAAATCTGAGGTTGGATTTATGATCAACACAAAACATTGAGTGGAAAAAATAGTCTCGATCGATTGTTAGAGCGATTGGATCAAAAAATAATTTTTTGACCCGAAAATGAAAAATAGTGACGGTGCGCGATGGAGGCGCGACATGCCTCTGTAGCAAAGTCACACTTATGTTTTTTCAAAAAAATTGACGGGATTAGGAAAACTCGTTTGAAACTTTTCGGAGAAAATACACTGTGCGCGACCAGTCTGCGTCGTGGACTAGAATATTCTGAAGCTAATCTAAATTTTGTGAGGGGCATTCCGGTCGATTTCCAACCCCTCCTAAACTCTATACACAATCTAATTAGGTCATTTTGACGTTAAAAGGGTCTAAAATCCCATTCTAAGCCCTATTATAATAATCTAACAAGACTAGGGCTTGAGTAGAGAGCAGAAGAGCTTGAGATTGAGGAGTTCATTAGGGATTCTTGAAGGTGATTGTTGATAGATTCATCTCATGTATGTGAGGCTAAACTAAAAGCATGAGATTATCCTCCCATGTGCCCCTAGATGGTCATAGAGGAGTTGAGTGTTCATGAGTCCCCATACATGTACATAAATTGATTTGGAATATCTTCTTATAAATTATGTCTATTTTCACGTACTTCCATATGTTGATGATCATCATACATTTATTTTCTTTAATTGGATATTTTCATGAGAATTGCATAACCTTATATGTTAACTTTTGAAAGAATGCATGAATGAGTCTACGGATTGAGTCTAGAGCCTTGACGTGAGATTATTGACCATGATTGCGAATAATGATGAGTTGATAGAGCTTGATAGCCCTA
Source organism: Solanum rostratum (assembly GCA_029948455.1). Taxonomy (NCBI): domain Eukaryota; kingdom Viridiplantae; phylum Streptophyta; class Magnoliopsida; order Solanales; family Solanaceae; genus Solanum; species Solanum rostratum. Next base: position 47,071,481 of record CM057049.1, on the reverse strand, counting down.
AGCATCTCCTTAAATAAACTCTAATGATTGTCTATTTGTTTGTTCTCTAATGATTATTCTAAGCCTTGAGCTATTGATTGAGATGTTCTTGATAGGAGGGTTAAAGTCCCTATGAGTTTGAGTGATGATAGGGTTAAAGTCCCTATGAGTTTGAGTGATGATAGGGTTAAAGCCCCTATGAGTTGATTGATAATAGGGTTAGAGTCCCTATGAGATACCGCTCATTGATGGGGTTAAAGTCCCTATTAGATTGGTTGAGATGAGGATTCTTATGAGTATTGAGTCTTGCGAGGAGTATCGAACACCGAAAGAGCGAGAGTAGTCCAACTCGAGCTTGTCAAACTACGTCACCAAGTGTAGAAGAGGTTCCCTCTTGAGTTGAGTTTATGTCCCTGAAACAATAAAAGACTTGTTGATTTTCTATCTCTATTTTGCATTATCTGTTATGGTTTTGATTCGTTCCCTACCTAATAAGTATGGAACGGCTGTGGCAACAACAACTTCTTGTTGTACATTCAATGGCTCATAAGTGATTGTTGTCGGATAAGAGAAACTCCCAAAAATTCCCACCTTGAGTACTCTAAGTTGAGTTGAGTTCCACCGAGATGATGGATCACTTGTCTACTCTTTATTCTTGCTTAGATAGACATTTGACGTTTGAGTTGATGATTGTTCTGAGTCGATGTTGTTTCATATTATTCTACCTGTTTCTGTTTCATTCAGCTATTTACATACCGTACATTCCACTAATTGACGCCACTCGGCATTGCATCCTTTTATGATGCAGATACAGGGAATAGGGATCGTCAATAGGCGCTTCGTTGAAGATCCGAGATATTCAGCTTATTGTTGAACCTCCCCTACTCCGGAGGACCCACCTTTATTTATTTCATCTTGCTTTGAGTTAGACTAGACTAGTCTTATGTTTTGATTTGGGTAACCATGGGTCTGTCATTGGCACCACTTGATTAATTGAGGCTTTATAGATGATAGTCGAACGTTGATGTTGAGATTGTGAGCTATTAATATATATGTATGTATATATATGTGTGTGTGTGTCTATTATATATATATATTCTTTGAGACATTTGATGAGATGAGTCCATTTACTTGCTTTTACTTTCGCTGACCTGTAGAGTTGTTTGATTGAATGCATGTGATGAGGCTAAGTGGTTTGCTTAGAGACTAGCAATAGTCTCTGGGTGTTGGCCACGTTTCGGGTACCCTCCCAAGGCATGACAGTTTTATTTGAACTGGTACTATTCCTGCTATACCTCTTTGGGTATAGTCAAGTTGCAAGATCAATGATGTTTCTTAGGTGAAGACAAAGACGAAGACAATCTCCAACAAAATCTACTCTTCCTTCCTTATGGTGGGAGTTGTGTCTTTCTTTTAATTACTCTTTGTATACTTAGAAGCTCTTGTACCTGTTTAGACTAGAATCCTTCGGGGTGTTAGATGTCTTTCGAAAAGTTTTAAATTTTTCTTAAACTCATGATTCGATAATTGTATGTTTTTCTTCCACATTATCTTAGGAATCTTTATTTTCCGCATGAATTAATTGATTGAAAATTCAGGATTCTCCTATATAGGTGTTAGAGCAGGTACGCGTACGGCTTGACGGGTTGGGCCGTGACATGGACAATAGCATCAATGGTACTTGACAGCAATACTAGTTGGAACGGTTAAGATGATTGATAGTAAGGATTAACGGTAGTAATGATATTGACAAATACTGATGATGGAGTAAATATATGCAACTTGAGTTAAATTTAAGCAGATCAAAATTACTTGGGCAAAAATGAATTAAACGATGGATCATAAACTAACCTTTTAAATTCTTATCAAATTTATTTTTTTAACTTTATTTGTTTAAGTACCTAATAACTATTTTTCCTATAACTTATATAAAAAATATTTTCTTAAAGTGTTTTGATAAAATTTCTTATGGATCAATTTAAATTAAATTTATTAACTTAATTTTCTACTATATTATAAGAGGGAGTTTAGTTGCTCAAGGAAAAAAACTCAATTTTTTTTTAGATTCAAAGTCATTTTTATTCTTTTGCAATGAAACATCAATAATCCTTCATGTTTGTAATATTAGTGTACCTTAATCCTCCCTCAAACTTTTTTCTCTTGTTATACTAGATATCGGTGTCTACGCTAATACGAGCTCAATATTTATTATTTTTTTGCCTCAATCTATGTGATATAGATAAAATTTAGAAAGTTAGTAATTTTTTATTATTTTAAATTATTTATATTGTGAATTATTGTACTATTTTAAGTAATTTTTAAATAATATATATTACTCCTCTTGTCCCAATTTATGTTTCACCGCTGAAATTTTGAAAGTTAAAATTTTTTATATGTCTTTTAATTTTTCAATTATTGCGATTTATACTATATTTATGTCATATTTAAACAATACATATTATTCATCTATCCCTATTCATGCGACATTGATTCGAGTATTAATTAAATTTTTTATATGTCTTTTAAATATTTTAAGTTATCTGATTCCAGTGATTTATAGCATTTTTTAATTTTTATATGTAGATGTATTATTCCTATTAAATATCTAGATACAATACTTTATGTAGTTTCTTAATTAAATATTACATGTTACTTCTTTCGTCCTATATTTTATCTGACACTAATAGATTAATTTTAATAATCAATCAACTTTTTTTGTTTTCAAAGTAGTTTAAGTTGTCAATTATCACACATTATGATTTTTTTTTATACTTTTGCTTAACATGTTTTTAAAATTATTTTATGTTGTCAATATCATAATTAGTAATATTTTTATGCGATTTTCAAATATATAAAATATTAAAAATAAGACAAATAAATTAAGACAAAAGAAGCATAAAAATTACGAATATACTCTCAAGCTGCTCAAGTAGGCATGTCAACCCCTATGCTTGAGCAACTAAACTCCCTCTTATAAAATATAGTAGAATTATCTTTAATTTGTTAATACTTTATATATTGAGATTTGAATCTTGTCTTTTATCATTCTTGTGAAAATTCATATTATTATTTTACTAAAGATATAAAACTTTAGAAATGTAATGAATAATCCGAAAAGCAAAGTTATATTTTTGATGTAATTATAATAATGTTTGAACTGAACAAAAAAATAAATAAATTAAACATTTCATATATAATGAATTGTGGATAAAGTCAATATAAAAAATAGGTGAAAAACTATGAGAATGAAAAACTCATCAATACGATACTTCATCTGAAAATACTAAGATAACTTTATTTATGTAATTTAGAATCATAATTTTTCAATAATAATTTTAAATCAGTGTTTAGACGTACAATTTGAGATAATAATTTTAAATTTATAAGTCTTCACAAACATGATTAGTATTTTTTTTATTTGTTAAAATGCAAACTTGACACATAAATTTTTATTTTGTAAAAATTTTATGATTTTAAATTTTATTAAAAATATTGCATGCTTAGTATGATAAAAATTATTCATATTACCTCAGAGAATCATAAAGAAATAAGTAATTATTACTATTGTTGATCAATTGATCTTTTATTACTAGATATGTTTTAGAAATTTTTAATATATTGTATATGACTTATAATTTTACTATATAATAAGAGGATACGGAAGCTGCTGAAGCTGTTGGACGACATGTCTACTTCAGTTGCTTGCTTAAACTACCTGCTTCTCCTCCCCCTTTATTATATGGAATCTAATCAAAATATTCCGTCGATTTTGACGTGTCTGCTTCAGCTACTTAATTATATTCCTTCAGATGCTTCTTCTCTCCCTTTATTACATGCGACCCAATCAAAATTTTCGTCGACTTTGACATGCCTGCTTTAACTACTTAATTTTATATTTCTTTAGATGCTTGAACTATGATTGTACAATATTACTCCTAATAAAATATTTTTATTTGGCTCGCGCAGGCTCGCTTAATGTCTAGTTTACTCAAAATTGTATTAGAATTAAACTTGTTTTAATAATTCACGATATATAATTTTTTCATAAAAATATAACATAAATTTTTTAAATAATAGATATAAATAAAATTTGAACTTGTAAATTACTCAAAGTTGTAATCAATCTTATTTCCAAATCAGAATTTTGACTATTTGTGATACAAATAGCAGGCCCATTGAGTCGGTATGTGGATTTATTTATATTTGGATGATTTCTAGGGCTTTTTTCATCTTCCAAGCTTAGCCTCAGCTCAGCTCAGCTCTCAATTCTCTCTTCTTCTTCTCTCCAAAAAAAACGTATACATGCAGCTCAGCTTTCGGTGTTTCTAGCTATTTCACTCCAATCTCATGCTGATTATAGGTACTTATTATCATCTGACCCATCTTGTGATTTTTAATTTTTTGTTTCCTGTTCATGATTATGTTTTTCACGATAATTTGAAGGATTCGAATTTAAGTTTTATGGAAAGATTGATTTTTTCAAATTGGTTGCTTGATTTTCTCGTCTAGGATAGGTAGGTGGTGAAGTTTTGATTCTGGAAGTTCTCTTTCTTTTTCTTTTCGGCCAATTTAAACTAGGTCTAATTTGTTTTTTGTTTTTTTGGGGGTGGGGCTGAGGAGAATTGGGGTTTTTTACTTTTGGTAGCTCTGCTAGTGTTGTTACCGATTTATCTGACCTGTGATATAGTTTATCTAATTTTTCCCCCCTGCATGTGCTGTTTCTGAATTGGTAGTTACAGGATCTTGGATATCCTTGAAAGATTAGAAACTAGGGTTTAGGTATGAGATGTTTTGAAGATTTTGGGTTGGGTATGTAAAGTTTTTGTTTCTGGGACTGGATGTGTGTAGCTTGAAAGTTTGCGACTTGTCTTTTGGAGTTCTTTATTAATTCTGTTGATAATTGTGTTTTTATTGCTGTGATCTTACTTTAGATGTATTCCTTGGCATGTCCTCTGCTATTTATGGAGATTATCAGCTCTCTTTGCTCATTTTGGATGGTTAGATTGTCATCAGCTCTTGCAAAGCGATTCCTGAATTCCTTATTCAAATAATGTTTAACAATATCCAAATGTTAAATACTTACATATGTGTAGAGAAAAGTTACCAGTTTCAAAAAAAATATTTTAATTATATAGAAGAGCCAACATTAGGACGACCAAGGGCAAAAGAGTAAATTTGCTAAATCACCAAAAAAATCTAGAAGCTAACATTGGGACAATCAAGGGCAAAAGAGTAAATTCACTCCATCACAAAAAAAATCTTCTTTCTAGAAAAATCAATTCCCTTCCATTCCAATAATTCAACCCAAAATATTAATTTCTATTATATAGAAGAGCCAATGGTACGGTCTACGTATATTTTACCTTCCCCAAACCCCAGTATATTGTTTTTGTTATTTAGTTATCACATTATAAATCAAATTTTGATATATTGAGATAGTTAATTAAATATTAGATATATTGTATTATATAAATATTATTAGAGTTATGTTATTTCGAGAATTAAAACTTAACCTTAGATTTGAGATTCAAGAAATTGATTATAGATCGGGTGAGTATCGAGTCTAAGCTAGACATAAAATAATATGGGTGTCTATGGACTTGTTTTCTTATGAACGTTGTATATTTGATAGATTAAAAATATTTTGAGGCACTGGAGAAAGAAAAAGCATTCGTGAATTAGCTTGTTTGACTTTGGTTCTTCAGTTGAGGTAGGTTATGATTTATTCTATATGCTAGAGAGATTCTTAAAAGTAATTGATATCCATTGAGTAATGTTGTTAAGTTTTCTATGTATTTAAATGTTGTGTTTTGGATGATTCATATGTTGTTATGATTGGTCCGCAATGTCAAGATCATAAAATTCATAATCTTGAACTTGTTCTATCAAAGTGATGCCATGAATAAAGAAGGGTTGATGAAATATTGTTAATGAAGTGGCAAGCAATGATAAAGAAAAATGAATTAAATATATTTGTATCGGGTGTCACATTTCGGCACGATATTATGGGATGAAATGTCACATTTCGGCATTACATATTCGGATCAGGTTTCATGTTCCAACACGATAATATTAAAAGAAAAAATATTGATTATATTAAACGAAAACATATTGAAACGATTAAATATACTCAATCTTAAATAACCTATTTCCCAAAAGCATAGTGTGTAGGCTTGAGTCCTCATGTGTGTTCTTGATATTGTTGACTGATAATATACTTGTTTCATTGTGTTGCCATTTATACTTGTTGCTTGCCAACGTTAAGTGCTACAGTTGATTTCCTGCTATTATTTGTGCATATTGGTTTTGATTTGGAGTAGACTGATGATACTTACTCTGTACATGTTGCTCTACTAGTATTTTTCCCCATTTTTTTTTGTGGAGTGCAGCGAGCGTTCCATCGACTTCAACTCGCCCTCAATTCTAGCCAGCTCCCAGCACATTAGATTCCAGGGTGAGTTATACTCTAACTCGAGTTGGATTCTCTCGGCCATGAAATAATATCATTAGTTTTCGGACACCAATTATTTTATTTATCTATTCTGCTATTTGATACTCTTAGACTTGGTATTTGAGATTGGAAATCCTTGATGTGATGACTTTCAGGTTTTAGGAAACGTTATGTGATAGACTATAGTGGTTTTGTTACTTTTTGCTTTTATAAGTTTGAACTTCCACATTAATATCGTATTTCATACGTTAAACATCTAATATGGGTTGAGATTTGTATCAATGGTTTGCCCACTTAAGAGGTTAAGTGTGGGTGTCACCCACGGCCATTTAGGATCATGATATGTCATCATTGACCCTTTTTAGAATATGAAAATTCGTCGAGGGCAATTGCAAATGAATAATGGATATTTAAGATATTAGTAATATTATTGAAAGTTTCCAACTTTGTTCACTTCATGATCTCAGTCGATGTGGGATGTGAATTTATAGTATATATATTACATAAATTGTCATATTACTATTGTTCATATTTTGTTGGTTGATTTGTCATATAGATCGAAAAGACAAATAAATCCATCCATAGCCTAAAGTTGATTTAATTGATAAGTCTATTGGCACCTGAAGACTCCAAATCATGAATCCACCTCTACCTACCGTTGTGAGAACTATATTGTTTTTGTTTTTGATCAAGTAAAAGAATTCATTGATAATAACAATGCCAACTTGGCCATATACAAGAGGAATACTCAAAAAGGAGAAACCTACAAAATATGGTTCTCTATAAAAGAAACCCAATCCTCTTTACAATCAGGAACTACATGGGTGCACCAAAAGAAAATGAGGGATCGGAGACTACTCCTCAATTGAGAAAAGCTCATCTCCACCCTTTCAAAAGCTCTCCAATTTCTATCTTTCCAAATAGCCTACACTAAAGCAATATGAGTAACACTTCAAGCCTAGCAGCTTTTTTTCCTAACTTTCCTCACACTTGTGATGGCTCCTTTGTACATGTTAGTTGTGTCATTTCATACTTGATATGGATGCATTTCTATTACTTACCTAGTGAAAGACTTCTCTTGGCACTATCATGTACCTTTTTTAAGACTGTGACTAACACATGGAGATCTTTCTTCCTTTATATAATGATTTAACATCAACCTACTCTGTACAAATATAACCTCTTTAATTAATCTACAAGCAATCCAAGCTGGTTTTCTAACCTTATAATGCCACTAACTCAATGTTGTATCACTCTTTCCAAAAGCGTTGTTGTATAATAGAAAGGAGCAAACATACTAAGAATAAAGCAACAACCTACTAAACTCTCCTTCCTAACAAATCTGAGAAATCCATACACCAGTTCAGATTCATTAGGTAGGCTACTTTTTACACCAGAAGTACAAATTTTGTAAGCATCTATTTATAGTTAAAGAAACCAGAACTTTTTTCGCTTCAAAACAAGCCTTGCAACTTATTTAGTATTGGAACAAGTTTTAATCTCTGCGTTGTTTTAGTTAATGGAATCAACTCTTTGTTGACTTATGTAGCATCTTTGCACACCATAATATAATAGTGAATAACCTGGTTAGTCACATCATCCAATCTTCCAAGGAATTTCCGCACCTCACTATAGATTCTATCTCGATGACATGTTTTTATACAATTCATATTATTCATGGCATCATTTACTTGACTTGATTAGATTCTACAATTTCAATTAAGGTTCTATTTGTACCGGATGTATGAAATTTGTGAAGTTACTTCTCTGGTCAAAGCTTGTTGAAATCACCTTTAATATACTTGAGTTGGTTCGAGTCTTTACTCCTTTTATCCCACAATCATGTTAAGTTATACATTTGTTTCTCTCCTTCCGACATCCCTTACTGTTGCTGTAAGTCATCTAAGACTGCATCCAACTTCAGTAAGTGCCTCCTTAGCTTCTACTTTTTCTCTTACACTCTTTCCAGGCTTTTCTATCTTTTCCTCTTGGTAACTTTTAAACCACTCTTTTTTTAGTAACTCTTTATACCTGTTCACTCTACCCCATATTCTTGCAGTCAATTCCCTAAGTAGTAAACCCAACAAGAACCCACTTGTTACCTTTTTAGCACAACTTATCATTTCTGCACTCATGACATTTAGGTCCCATACACCACTAATGAAGATTGAAGACAGAATTATTTATAGAATCACATTCAAAAATTCTTGATAGACTAATTATTCTTGCTTTGCATTTCATCAATTTTGTCTGTGATCAAAACATTTTTTTATGCTATTACGTACTTCCTCTCCCTAGAAACTTTATTGTGCAGGGCAGTACAATGACAATTCCAAGAACCTCTAAAGAAATCTCCCCAAATTTCCTTTGTGGAATTGCAGGAAAAGAAACCCTATGGCTATATCCTTAAGACCTTAACTAGTCTTTGGCTTTAACTGTGAATTTAGAAACTTTAGCCTAGAAATATAATTTCAGTTGAGGTATGAAGAAAGAATTGGATGGCCATTAACCTGCTTTAATTCAACAAAATTCAAACCCTTCAGGTCCCAAAGAATAGAAAAAGAGAACAGCAATAAAAAGAACTACTACAATTCTCAGCTAAAACAACAAATCAAGAAATTAAAGATAACAACAACAGTTCAGGAGATAGGACCTAATCAATAAAAGTTCAATGTGGATAAACGCATTAACCCATAACCCAATTATTCAACAATTCGGTTCCAAAGTAGCAATCGAGAAAAAGAAGAAGAGACTTAATGGTACTGACCTTAAGAAGAAGTGGGCGATGGTTGGAGGAGGAGCAAGGGCCACAGCGATTGAAGGCCAGGGGAATTAAGATGAAGTGGGTGTGAATCGGCTTGTTGAGAAAAATGAAGCTTTACTGCTATTTATAGAGGTAAGTAGAAATGTCTAGAGAAATATTTTTGTGTTTCATATGTTGCCATGTGTAGACAAGTTAATGGATAGTAAAATAATATCTAAAGAATGTAAAAGACATTTATACCCTGCATGGATTTTTTTCTTTTTAAAAAAAATAAAAAATAAAAAAAGGATACAAGTTACTTTTAATAATTATTATTGTAATTTTCAGATGCAAGGAAGGTCTTAACAAAGAAGGGTAGCCTCACCGAACTGGAAAGTAGGAAAAGCAGGGGAATCGAGCTCAATCCACATGTTGAAATTTACACTCCATTTTCCATATTTTTCAAAAATCAAGAAACTACACTTCCTACCACAAACACAAATACCCATTTACCCTTTCCTCCATCGAATTTAAGGGCAAGAGTAAATTCCCCCTAAAACTCCAAAAAAAGAAAAAAGCTTTTAGAAAGAAAAACTGACCTTTCGGGTATGAGTTTGAAATTAACCCATTTCAAGACTCTAATGTTGAAATTTACACTCCATTTCTCATATTTTTCAAAAATCAAGAAACTACACTTCCTACCACAAACACAAATACCCATTTACCCTTTCCTCCATCGGATTTAAGGGCAAGAATAAATTCCCCCTAAAACTAAAAAAAATAAAATAAAAAAAAGCTTTTAGGAAGAAAACCTGACCTTTCGGGTAGAAGAATTGGGGGAAGCAGGAGTAGATTTGATGGGTTCTTCAGGATCTTCAGAAGCTTGACTTAGTGGTATTGAAGATTAGTTGGGAAAAATATTTGGGATTTAAGGCAGATGAGACTTGTGAGGTAACCACACCTTTTTAGAAATCTATATAATAAATTTTTACCCTTTTTTAATGAGTATATTTACAGGTTTGCCCTTGATTGTACTAAGTTTCTATATAATAAATTTTTACCCTTGTTTAATAAGTATATTTACAGATTTGCCTTTAAGTATATTTACAGACCACCCTCTCCAAACCCCACTTTTGGGATTACATTAATTATGTAGTTGTTGTGCTATTCTTTAATTAACACAATTCTTTGCAACTTTGGAATCCTAACGAGATGTTGAGTGAATAAGACCTTTTTCTTGTTTGAGAAAGGGGAATGATGAGAGCACAATTGCGAAAAATGAAGGACATTATTTCCTTTGGTATGTGTCATGTTTGAGCATGTTGGTTTGGGTTATGTCTAAAGATACTTGTCATCTTAAGCTTTATCATGCTTTCATGGTACTTTATTTAAAAGTCTTTTCCAGTAAGTTGACACAGAATTTGGTGAATTGTGTTTATGCTACTATTTTGGCGTTTTCCTGATTTTCCTTGCGTTCGTTCATCTCTTAAATCACGATGCTGAAATTTGCTTATTAGTTCGTAGCTGTAGTTGTAGGACTTGTTCTTTATAAAAAAAAAGGTAGTTGTCTGACTAGTAGTATTATTGCTTATTCTTTTTACTCTTAATAAATCAATATTAGTTGGTTTGTATGGTTTCTGGTGAAAGTCTTGTTGATTTTCTTATGTTGTATGAAGACTTGCTAACATTTAGGTAGCATTCCTTGATATCTTCTCTTTTTTGTTTACTTTGTGCTGACCAATCTGCTCCTTGAAGGTCTATGGCTCGAAACTCTTTTTAACTTTCCCCTACTGTCACTCAGTGTTGTGAAAAGCTAGCGAAGCGAGGGTATAGTGCTTCTTACTTTTAAATTTTTTTAAAAATCAAGCTTCACTTTAATGAAGTGTGCGCTTCGCTTCTTGCTTCATGCTTTAAATGAAGCAAATCCTTGTCACTTTAGTCCACTTTGCACTTCCCAAAACACTGCTATCACTTGACTGGTCATACTTAAAACTCAATAATTTCTAAGCTGGAGACAATAATTAATTACTAAAGTCATGATTTTCCAGGTTCTGCAAAGGTTTCTCAATTCGTCTGTTTGTCTTTAGGTTGATATCCATCCATTTTATGAACTGAAATTGCTACTTGCTTTTATAAGTTTGAACTTCCACATTAATATCGTATTTCATACGTTAAACATCTAATATGGGTTGAGATTTGTATCAATGGTTTGCCCACTTAAGAGGTTAAGTGTGGGTGTCACCCACGGCCATTTAGGATCATGATATGTCATCATTGACCCTTTTTAGAATATGAAAATTCGTCGAGGGCAATTGCAAATGAATAATGGATATTTAAGATATTAGTAATATTATTGAAAGTTTCCAACTTTGTTCACTTCATGATCTCAGTCGATGTGGGATGTGAATTTATAGTATATATATTACATAAATTGTCATATTACTATTGTTCATATTTTGTTGGTTGATTTGTCATATAGATCGAAAAGACAAATAAATCCATCCATAGCCTAAAGTTGATTTAATTGATAAGTCTATTGGCACCTGAAGACTCCAAATCATGAATCCACCTCTACCTACCGTTGTGAGAACTATATTGTTTTTGTTTTTGATCAAGTAAAAGAATTCATTGATAATAACAATGCCAACTTGGCCATATACAAGAGGAATACTCAAAAAGGAGAAACCTACAAAATATGGTTCTCTATAAAAGAAACCCAATCCTCTTTACAATCAGGAACTACATGGGTGCACCAAAAGAAAATGAGGGATCGGAGACTACTCCTCAATTGAGAAAAGCTCATCTCCACCCTTTCAAAAGCTCTCCAATTTCTATCTTTCCAAATAGCCTACACTAAAGCAATATGAGTAACACTTCAAGCCTAGCAGCTTTTTTTCCTAACTTTCCTCACACTTGTGATGGCTCCTTTGTACATGTTAGTTGTGTCATTTCATACTTGATATGGATGCATTTCTATTACTTACCTAGTGAAAGACTTCTCTTGGCACTATCATGTACCTTTTTTAAGACTGTGACTAACACATGGAGATCTTTCTTCCTTTATATAATGATTTAACATCAACCTACTCTGTACAAATATAACCTCTTTAATTAATCTACAAGCAATCCAAGCTGGTTTTCTAACCTTATAATACCACTAACTCAATGTTGTATCACTCTTTCCAAAAGCGTTGTTGTATAATAGAAAGGAGCAAACATACTAAGAATAAAGCAACAACCTACTAAACTCTCCTTCCTAACAAATCTGAGAAATCCATACACCAGTTCAGATTCATTAGGTAGGCTACTTTTTACACCAGAAGTACAAATTTTGTAAGCATCTATTTATAGTTAAAGAAACCAGAACTTTTTTCGCTTCAAAACAAGCCTTGCAACTTATTTAGTATTGGAACAAGTTTTAATCTCTGCGTTGTTTTAGTTAATGGAATCAACTCTTTGTTGACTTATGTAGCATCTTTGCACACCATAATATAATAGTGAATAACCTGGTTAGTCACATCATCCAATCTTCCAAGGAATTTCCGCACCTCACTATAGATTCTATCTCGATGACATGTTTTTATACAATTCATATTATTCATGGCATCATTTACTTGACTTGATTAGATTCTACAATTTCAATTAAGGTTCTATTTGTACCGGATGTATGAAATTTGTGAAGTTACTTCTCTGGTCAAAGCTTGTTGAAATCACCTTTAATATACTTGAGTTGGTTCGAGTCTTTACTCCTTTTATCCCACAATCATGTTAAGTTATACATTTGTTTCTCTCCTTCCGACATCCCTTACTGTTGCTGTAAGTCATCTAAGACTGCATCCAACTTCAGTAAGTGCCTCCTTAGCTTCTACTTTTTCTCTTACACTCTTTCCAGGCTTTTCTATCTTTTCCTCTTGGTAACTTTTAAACCACTCTTTTTTTAGTAACTCTTCATACCTGTTCACTCTACCCCATATTCTTGCAGTCAATTCCCTAAGTAGTAAACCCAACAAGAACCCACTTGTTACCTTTTTAGCACAACTTATCATTTCTGCACTCATGACATTTAGGTCCCATACACCACTAATGAAGATTGAAGACAGAATTATTTATAGAATCACATTCAAAAATTCTTGATAGACTAATTATTCTTGCTTTGCATTTCATCAATTTTGTCTGTGATCAAAACATTTTTTTATGCTATTACGTACTTCCTCTCCCTAGAAACTTTATTGTGCAGGGCAGTACAATGACAATTCCAAGAACCTCTAAAGAAATCTCCCCAAGTTTCCTTTGTGGAATTGCAGGAAAAGAAACCCTATGGCTATATCCTTAAGACCTTAACTAGTCTTTGGCTTTAACTGTGAATTTAGAAACTTTAGCCTAGAAATATAATTTCAGTTGAGGTATGAAGAAAGAATTGGATGGCCATTAACCTGCTTTAATTCAACAAAATTCAAACCCTTCAGGTCCCAAAGAATAGAAAAGGAGAACAGCAATAAAAAGAACTACTACAATTCTCAGCTAAAACAACAAATCAAGAAATTAAAGATAACAACAACAGTTCAGGAGATAGGACCTAATCAATAAAAGTTCAATGTGGATAAACGCATTAACCCATAACCCAATTATTCAACAATTCGGTTCCAAAGTAGCAATCGAGAAAAAGAAGAAGAGACTTAATGGTACTGACCTGAAGAAGTGGGCGATGGTTGGAGGAGGAGCAAGGGCCACAACGATTGAAGGCCAGGGGAATTAAGATGAAGTGGGTGTGAATCGGCTTATTTTTAGGTTTTCAATTTTTAATCACTTTTTAAGTTGGGCAAATTTCAATAATCTATATCAATTTATATTTATGTCTATATCTATCTGTTTACTAGTTATAACGGTGTGTGCTTGCACGGGTCAACATATATTACTTTTTAGTGCAAAATACATAAAATAAATCTAATTCGAAATTATTTATTCTTACTTGATTCAATATAAACTATTTACCCCTAATGGACTCATGACCCAAATTATTTATTTTTACACCCCACTTATCCCTTTTTATTTCACTCTAACGTCAGCATAAATATTATAAAATATACTCTGGCGGTATATATATACTATATTAGTATCATATAGAATGAGTTCAATCCTCTGTAATATTCTAACGGTATATTGATACCCAATTGGTATCATATAACATTATGTTGTTTTTTATTAAGAAATAAATAAATAAAAATTATTATACTCTAAATTAGTAGAAAATATATTTGTTGTGATACTCCATTGATATATTTATACCATATCGATATAGTGTAGGACTAGAAAATTATTAAAGTTACAAAATTATTTAATAAATTATAAATAAGTAGAAAATATATTCTTGTGATACTCCGTAAGTATATTGACATCCTATCGGTATCATATAATTTTGAGTTCTTCTTTTAATAAATAAAATAATTAAGAGAAATTATTAAAGTTTTCAACTTATTTATTAAATTTTAAATTAGTAGAAAATATATTCTTTGTGATACTCTATCGGTATATTGATATCATACTGGTATCATATAGAACTAAGCTTAATCCTCTGTGATACTCTGTCGGTATATGTATACTCTATTGGTATATCATACAAGGTGTGTATTGACGACAGCATGACGTCCGCACGAATTTTAATATTAGGGGGCAAGTTTTAATAGTATGGGGGGCATAAAATATAAGGAGGTATATGGACGTAAATAGTTTGTTTTAAAGGGGCATGAACATAGTTTTCTCTTTTTTATTAATCTCAATTTATGTGATGCCCATAGATTTTATATTTCTATTATATAGAAGAGCCAATGGAAGGACAACCATGGCTATAAAGAGTTGTACAATGAGCATTATAAATTGTACTATATACTTGGCATTATCTTATTTCTCCACCAATAGTCTCTAAACACATGTAATACATATTGACCTATTATTTTTGTATCATTTTAATTTTATTGTCTATTATAAATTTACTATTCATTACCAAAATAGACAATAAAATTAAAATGATACAAAAATAATAGGTCAATATGAATTACATGTGTTTAGAGACTATTGGTGGAGAAATAAGATAATGCCAAGTATATAGTACAATTTATAATGCTCATTGTACCACTCTTTATAGCCATGGTTGTCCTTCCATTGACTCTTCTATATAATAGAAATATAAAATCTATGGGCATCACATAAATTGAGATTAAAAAAAAAGAAGAGAAAACTATGTTCATGCCCCTTTAAAACAAACTATTTACGTCCATATACCTCCTTATATTTTATGCCCCCCATACTATTAAAATTTGCCCCCTAATATTAAAATTCGTGCGCTGACGTCATGCTGACGTCAACACACACCTTGTATGATATACCAATAGAGTATACATATACCGACAGAGTATCACAGAGGATTAAGCTTAGTTCTATATGATACTAGTATGATATCAATATACCGATAGAGTATCATAAAGAATATATTTTCTACTAATTTAAAATTTAATAAATAAGTTGGAAACTTTAATAATTTCTCTTAATTATTTTATTTATTAAAAGAAGAACTCAAAGTTATATGATACCGATAGGGTGTCAATATACCTACGGAGTATCACAAGAATATATTTTCTACTTATTTATAATTTATTAAATAATTTTGTAACTTTAATAATTTTCTAGTCCTACACGATATCGATATGGTATAAATATATCGATGGAGTATCACAACAAATATATTTTCTACTAATTTAGAGTTTAATAATTTTTTTTTATTTATTTCTTAATAAAAAAACAACATAATGTTATATGATACCAATTGGGTATCAATATACCGTTAGAATATTACAGAGGATTGAACTCATTCTATATGATTCTAATATAGTATATATATACCGCCAGAGTATATTTCATAATATTTATGCTGACGTCAGAGTGAAATAAAAAGGGATAAGTGGGGTAAAAAGGTTAATAATTTGGGTCATGTTTCCATTACTATTTTGAATCGATTAAGAATAAATAATTTTAAATTAGATCTATTTTATGTATTTTCCACTATAAAGTAATATATGTTGACCCGTGCAAGCACACACCGTTATAACTAGTAAACAGATAGATATAGACATAAATATAAATTGATATAGATTATTGAAATTTGCCCAACTTAAAAAGTGATTAAAAATTGAAAACCTAAAAATAAGCCGATTCACACCCACTTCATCTTAATTCCCCTGGCCTTCAATCGCTGTGGCCCTTGCTCCTCCTCCAACCATCGCCCACTTCTTCTTAAGGTCAGTACAGTCTCTTCTTCTTTTTCTCGATTGCTACTTTGGAACCGAATTGTTGAATAATCGGGTTATGGGTTAATGCGTTTATCCACATTGAACTTTTATTGATTAGGTCCTATCTCCTGAACTGTTGTTGTTATCTTTAATTTCTTGATTTGTTGTTTTAGCTGAGAATTGTAGTAGTTCTTTTTATTGCTGTTCTCCTTTTCTATTCTTTGGGACCTGAAGGGTTTGAATTTTGTTGAATTAAAGCAGGTTAATGGCCATCCAATTCTTTCTTCATACCTCAACTGAAATTATATTTCTGGGCTAAAGTTTCTAAATTCACAGTTAAAGCCAAAGACTAGTTAAGGTCTTAAAAATATAGCCATAGGGTTTCTTTTCCTGCAATTCCACAAAGGAAATTTGGGGAGATTTCTTTAGAGGTTCTTGGAATT
This sequence comes from Solanum rostratum, assembly GCA_029948455.1. Taxonomy (NCBI): domain Eukaryota; kingdom Viridiplantae; phylum Streptophyta; class Magnoliopsida; order Solanales; family Solanaceae; genus Solanum; species Solanum rostratum. The sequence continues at coordinate 47,054,582 of CM057049.1, read as the reverse complement.
GTCATTGTACTGCCCTGCACAAAGGAAATAAAGTTTCTAGGGAGAGGAAGTACGTAATAGCATAAAAAAATGTTTTGATCACAGACAAAATTGATGAAATGCAAAGCAAGAATAATTAGTCTATCAAGAATTTTTGAATGTGATTCTATAAATAATTCTGTCTTCAATCTTCATTAGTGGTGTATGGGACCTAAATGTCATGAGTGCAGAAATGATAAGTTGTGCTAAAAAGGTAACAAGTGGGTTCTTGTTGGGTTTACTACTTAGGGAATTGACTGCAAGAATATGGGGTAGAGTGAATAGGTATGAAGAGTTACTAAAAAAAGAGTGGTTTAAAAGTTACCAAGAGGAAAAGATAGAAAAGCCTGGAAAGAGTGTTAGAGAAAAAGTAGAAGCTAAGGAGGCACTTACCGAAGTTGGATACAGTCTTAGATGACTTACAGCAACAGTAAGGGATGTCAGAAGGAGAGAAACAAATGTATAACTTAACATGATTGTGGGAGAAAAGGAGTAAAGACTCGAACCAACTCAAGTATATTAAAGGTGATTTCAACAAGCTTTGACCAGAGAAGTAACTTCACAAATTTCATACATCCAGTACAAATAGAACCTTAATTTTGAAATTGTAGAATCTGATCAAGTCAAGTAAATGATGCCATGTCTAGAGAAATGCGTGAATTAAATATCAGATGGAGCTGTCATAGTGGAGGGTGAAATAATTCATTGGCGTGCTAGATTGCTGTTGTAGAATATTAAGCTTGTGACTTCTGAATTATGAAGATCCCTATATATAGTTGTAGAAGAGAAGAGCGATGATGAAATCAAGCTTTTTCCCGACCAATGGTACACCGCTGATTCATAACAACCCCTGCTGTCATTCTCCCTTAGTCCCTTTGATCAGTAGCTAGTACATACAAAAGGAGCCTGAAGAACAAAGAAACGTCATATAATAATAATAACAACAACATCAAAATCAACATTAATGGTGATGGTGATGGTGATGGTGGTGGTGGTGGTGGTGGTGGTGAGGTGATGTGGTGATGTGGTGATGGTGGTGGTAGCAAACCCACGATTACTACAAGACTTTTATAATAATAATTTACTCGAGAAAACAGAAATTCAGATCAAATCAATCCTTATCTTATCTTTTGAATTTTAAATTTAAACCATGTGGTAAAATATTTGAATTGAAATGAATATTTGGCCACTTATATATACTCTTTTAATGCCAAATTATTTTTAAGATTTTGATATCATTATCTTTATCCATCTTTATCAATTTTTTAATATAAATATTTAAGAACTGCAGATTTATTTTTATCAAATTTTAACTCTTATTTTCTATTTCAGGATTTGCAGTTTTGATTTATACATGAATGATGATAATACTATCTTGAACTTGTCATCAAGAACGAAAGGTAAGAATATAGTTCTAACTCTTGAAAATTTTTTACAATCAATTTGAATATCAAAAATAAGGATAGAGATGTTGATGAATTTTTTTTTTATCTTTAAAATTTGGGAATAATTTTATTTTTTTATGAGATATATTTTAATGATTTTTTAGTACAAAATAAAAGTAGAATGACACTCGTTTTTTTCCGGCAGTCTGGGCTTCAACATTTGCTGTTGTTATCTATCTTTATTTTAATCTAATTCAATTTTTTATTGTTATAAAATTTAAAATATCTATATAATTAAAAAATTGATATTTTATATAAAAGAATTTATAATGATTGATATAAAACACATTTATATATATTTTATTTATATAATAAAGGAGAGTAGTTTGTAATGTGGTTAAGTCAAGTGACAAGCTATTCAAAAGCTATAGGACAAAGTTAATTTAGTTTGTAATAATTATTTTATTATTTGAAAGATTATGAGTATTCGAATCCAAAAATATTACAATTTAAAAAAAAAAAGAAAAAAAATTGATTAGCTTAAGAAAACTAGAAACTCATGGTTGAAGAGTTCTAAATGAACTTTAACTATTTCATAAACATTTATACCTAAATACATTTAATTTAAATATTAAATAAATAATAATGATAATAATAATAATAATAATAATAAATAAATAAATAAATAAATATTTATTATAATAAAAGAAGTAATACTTATAGTAGTACCAGGCAGCAACAACAATCATAATAATAAAGCAAAAAATAAAAGACAAAGTTTTATATGTAATATTTTTTTGAATGAATCCTATTTTAATATGTCTTTCCAACCTAATCAATGTGTTTTAACTTTATCTGGAAAGTTATAACAAGTGAAGGATTTTGAATAAACTTTAACTATTTCATAAACTTATCCTTTCAAATATTATAATTGTATTTGAATTTGAGAACACATTAAACTTTTAAAAAAGAAAAAGAAATTGTGATTACTTAAAATATACAAATTCATGGTTGAAGAGTTCTAAACAAACTCTAACTATTTTATAAATTTATCATTTATGAGACTGTCTGGGTGTATTTGACAAGGACAACTATAAATGGGATTTGAAATTTTGATTTTTGGAAATATATATTATTTTTTTAGAAATATTTTCTCATATGATTTTCAAATTTGACTTTAAATGAAATTTTAGTTGGAATAAAAATTTTAACTTCTTGAACTCCTATATGATGTATGTCTGTATATATGGCGCTATCAATGTCACATAATTGATCTCAATTTATTGCGGGTTACTTTATATTCTTAATTTTTCATCAATGTTTTTAACAAAGTTTTATTGTTAGTTCTTCTCTTTGTAAATTTTTATTTCAATGAAGGTTATATTATTTAATTATATAAATTTACTTTTTTCACTAAAATTTATATTAAGAATTCTTTGTGCATTGTAATATTCTTTTTAATTCCCAGTACAAAGTAATATAGTTTTGAATTTGAATAAAAAATAAAATTTTAATCGAATATGAGATAAAAATTAATTTAATAAAGGTGTTAAGTGTTTAACTTGAATTTGCAATCAAAACCACTACGAACAAATTATATTATGTTGGAGCCTTCTTCTAACCTATATTCCATATTATCATTCTTGTCATACATCATAAGACTTATCAATTCTATTTTCAAGTTATAACTATTATAAAATGTAAGCAGATAAATCATCAATTAATATCTCAATTTACATTTTGTGATAATATAAAATTATAATTTAAGATAAATGGTCAATCAGTCAATAACTCCTACAAAATAAAATATGCTCCTAAATAGATAAATCTAAAAATAAAAAAAATTATGAACAATGGAATAAAAGTTTAGAAATAAACTACTTTCAAGAATTTAAAACAAAGAGGACATATTTCTATTATATTTTAAAAAAATAAGAATATTAGGTAAAGTGAAGTTATTAAAAAGTCACATTGTTGTAAGAATATTAAGTCGGGATAAAATTAGGAAACAAGTTATAAATTACAATGTAAAATCCAAAAATTAAAAATAAAAAAATAAAAAGTTTAAAGAAATTGAAGGGCAAAACTTCTTTTAGATGAGAAAATTTTTATTTTTTAAAAAAAATCAAATAAGCAAAATCCCAAATTGTGTATACCATGTAAGCTAAACTCTCGATAATAATGAATTCAATGAACATCAAAATATAAAAACCTAAGAAACTTAGTTGTTTATGACATGTAACATAATTTTTTTAAGTCATAGTTAAATTAGTGAAAAGTAACTCAAATATAGTAGAAAAAATATACACAGACATAGGTGTAAGGGGTGTGAAGATAATATTTTGAAGTAATTTTAATAATAAAAATGAAGTATTTGGATAATACACATTATTGTTCATAAAAATTTTTTAAATTAAAGAGATGTAAATAAGAGAATAATTTTTATTAAACAAACTACGCTCTTGGTTATATTAAATCAAGTGATAAGTTAATAAAAACCAACATTGACAATCTTATAACTTTAAATAATGAATAATCTAATAAAGAAAAATTTAAAACATAAAAGTTATTTGATGATTATATGATTCGTCTATACGATTATGGGAGATAGGAGCGAGGGAGGGGGTTCATTTTTTTGAGGAGCAAGATAATAGCTGGTCTATTATTAGACAATATGATTTAACACGACAGTGAAATCTAAAAAAATAAAAATAATACTTTAATATTATCCGTGCATCGCATGGGTACGTGTACTAGTGATTAAATAGAAGAGTCAAGAGTACAAACTCATACAAGCACAAGAATCCATCCGACCATATCGCTAAAAAGATCATTCTTTTCAAAATAGTATAACAAAGAAAAGCATACTATTTTATTTTTATTTTTAAAAGCATACTGTTTTAGTTTTATTTCTTTTTGAAATGGAGAGAGTAATAAATAATCCTACACACTACACATTTTTTTTTACAGTCATTAAGTTAAAAAATAGAGTGCTAATTTTTATAAATAAAATATTTGGTTGTTTGAGGATACTTTTCTAATAATAAAATTCCACAAGTAATATTTAGGGTGGATAGAATGTGCATAGATTATTTTCGAAAGATGCTCGGATTAAATGCGGAGCAAATAAGTCCTTAAATCTAGGGGTGTGCAAAAATCAAACTGACCGATAAATCGAATCGATAAAAATGTTATTGGTTTATTGTTACTGAGTTATTAGGTTATCGGATTTTTAATGGTGGTTTGATATCGATTTTAACTATGGTAAACAGATAACCCAATAAGATTTAATGCGAAGATCTGGATGAGGTTGTGCGAGGCATACCGGAGACAGAAAAAATCTTTATGGGAGGTGACTTTAATGGGCATATCGAGGCAACCAGTAGCGGGTTTGAGGATGTTCATGGAGGCTTTGGTTTTGGGGAGAGGAATGGATGGGGGACGTCTCTATTTGATTTTGCCAAAGCCTTTGAGTTGATTATTGCTATCTCATGTTTCCCAAAGAGGGAAAATCACTTGATCACCTTCCATTGTACAGTAGCTAAGACTCAGATAAATTACCTGCTTCTACGGAAGGGTGATAGAAGTCTATGCAAGAATTGCAAGATTATCCCGAGTGAAAATATTTTCACTCAACATAGAATTCTAGTGATGGATTTAGAGATCAAGTGAGAAAAGAAAAAGGTTATTTATGCCCAACCGAGGATTAGATGAGGATGCCTTACTCTTGCCTTTTCTCGAGAGATTGAAGATAAGTTGAGAGACTTAGAGGCTTGGAGTAGTGGCGGAAATGTGAACAATATGTGGGACACTATTGTTGGTTGCATTAGAAGGTAGCTGCCGAAGTACTAAGGGTTTCGAGATGAGCCTTTTGTGGACGTCAGGGCAACTGGTGGTGGAATGAGGAAGTTCAGGCCAAAGTGAAAGATAAGAAGGTTGCTTACACGAAGTGGCTGGAGTGTAGGGATGAAGATGAAAAGCGAAGGCTTAAGGAGACATATAAGACGGCTAATCAGAAGCAAAGATAGCGGTGATGAGTGCTAAGACAACAACTTTTGAGCGCCTATATGAGGAGCTAAGTGATAAAGGTGGGGACAAGAGGTTGTATAGGCTCGCTAAAGAGAGAGAAAGAAAAGCTCGCGACTTGGACCAAGTGAAGTGCATCAAGGATGAGGAGGGAGCGGTGTTGGTGGATGACACTCCCATTAAACTAAGTGGCTAGCTTACTTTTATAAACTCTTAAATGAAAAAGGAGATAGAATCATTAAGCTGGGGGAGTTGACACACTCCGAAAGTCGTCGTGATTTCGGTTATTGTAGGTGGTTCAGAGTTGAGGAGGTTAGAAGGACTATCAGTAGGATGAAGAAAGGGAGGGCGGTCGGACCCGATGAGATTCCGGTAGATTTTTGGAAGAACATGGTCAAGGATGGTATAGAGTGGTTGAATAGACTGTTCAATGCTATTATGAAGACTGCCAAGATGCCTGATGAATGGAGGAGTACAATGGTTCCATTGTACAAGAACAAAGGGGATATTCAACTGTAACAGTTACAGGGGTATCAAGTTGTTAAGTCACACTACGAAGCTCTGGGAGAGAGTGGTGGAGATGAGGGTGAGAAGGGTAGTGTCTATTTTGGAAAATCAATTTGTATTCATGCCGGGGCGGTCGACTATTGAAGCAATTCACCTTGTTCGGAGATTAGTGGAGAAATATGGGGAAAGAAAGAAGGACCTTCATGTGGTGTTCATTGATCTCGAGAAGGCCTATGACAAAGTGCCAAGAGATGTCCTATGGAGGTGCCTGAGGCGAAAGGTGTCCCAATGGCATATATCAGGCAATTAAGGACATGTATGACAGAGCCAAAACTTGGATAAGAACGGTGGGAGGAGACTCAAATTATTTTCCTGTTGAGATGGGACTCCATCAAGGATCTGTGTTGAGTCCTTTCCTGTTTGCCCTAGTGATGGATGAGCTGATGAGATCTATCCAGGAGGAGGTTCCATGAGATGACATAGTATTAATTGATGAGACCCGGACCAAAGTTAATGATAGGTTGGAGGCGTGAAGACACGCCTTGGAGCCCAAAGGAGTCAAACTGAGCAGGACCAAAACAGAATACTTAGAGTGCAAATTCAGTGTTGCGAGGGATGGAGTAGACATGGATGTGAGGCTTGACACTCAACCTATCCCTAAGAGGGAAAACTTTTAAGTATCTGGGTCCATCAACCAGAGTAGTGACAACATCGACGATGATGCCACACATCGTGTTGGGGCAGCATGTTCTAAATGGAGACTTGCCTCTGGAGTATTGTATGACAAGAAGATACCACCTAAACTCAATGGCCAATAAAAAATGCACATGTTTAGAAGATACAGGTCGCAGAGATAAGGATGTTGAGATAGATGTGTGGGCACACAAGGAGGGATAAGATTAGGAATGAGACTGTTAGAATAGGAATAGGTAAATACAATCCTACTTAGAATAGGATTAGGAATTACAACAAGTGTAAGAATCCTATTTGGAAAAGGATTGTATTATAGTATCCTAGTTGGAAAAGGAGTCTAATATAGTATCTATAAATAGGGTCTCAATGTAATAATGTAGGCAACAATTCAATAATATTCTTCCCCAATAATTTTCACATGGTATCAGAGCTTCTACGGTCCTGGTAGAAAATCAAAGAGCTTCCGCTGTCGGCGGGCGGCTATGACCTACATATGCTGCTTATCTGGCCAGTAGTTATATTAACAAAGTAGGATTAGTGATATATATATGATTCTCATATTCAAGGGAAGAAAATTCAATCAAATAAGTCATCAATTTTCGGTGTCTTTCTAGGGTTGTTTTGTGTCAACTCCACATCTTTCAGTGTTTGTGTAGCACCACCATCATTCCGGTGACTACTTTTTTTATATCTAATTTGAGTAGCACCGTATCATCTTTTCGGTGACTGTTTTTTCATATTTATCATGTGTAGTACCGTGAATTTTTCAAACTACTTTCTCATATCTGAGTTGCACAGCACTGTCTTTTTTGGTGACTCAGATTTTATTTGCGTAGTTCCATTCGTCTTCTGGGTGACTCATCAAATCTAGTTTGCATAGGGTTGTGCCATCATTCCCACCCTATCCATACAATTTTTCTTTTGCAGTAGGGTCATGTCGTCAATATGATCCTACCTATATAATTTCTATTTTCCAGTAGGGTTGTGCCATCATTCCGACCCTACCCATATAATTCTCTTCTTTGTAGGGTCATGTCATCATTCCAACCCTTCTCATATAATTTTATTTCTCAATTTGTGACCATTTTCAGCCATCAAATCTAATAATTTGGTGCATGAGCAGGTCTCGAGAAGTTTTAACGTGACTTTCTAAGAGTAATTTTGAGATGATCCATATTGTCATTCTCCATTGACCTTTTAATCAGTTGAACATTAAGAGTGTTTTTCTCTATGATGATCTCGAGGAAGAAATCTATATGGAGCATCCATCTGATTTTGTTACTCAGGGGGAGTTTGATAACCTTGTATGTCGGTTGTGTAGATCATTCTATGGTCTAAAACAATCTTCTCAATTTTGGTTTGGGAAGTTTAACAATGCAATCTCGGAATTGCATGAGAAGACTAAGACATTAAGGTTGACTGTTAATTTTGTGAAGATCAACTTGGTGATATCTCAACACGCTCGTCATCGGTTCTTGTATTAATTACATTTGTAACAAGCTGGGTACATATGACGTGTATGCACTTAGCTTGAGGGGGAGTGTTAGAATAGGAATAGGTAAATACAATTCTACTTAGAATAGGATTAGGAGTTACAACAGTATATAGAATCCTATTTGGAAAAGGATTGTATTATAGTATCCTAGTTGGAAAAGGAGTCTAATATAGTATCTATAAATAGGGTCTCAATGTAATAATGTAGGCAACAATTCAATAATATTCTTCCCCAATAATTCTCACAGAGACCATTCGGGAGAAGCTAGAGATGGCCCCGGTGGCTGATAAGATGAGGGAAGCGAGACTACGATGGTTTGGACATGTGCAGAGAAGATGTACCAATGCTCTGGTAAGGAGATGCGAGAGGTTGGATTTAGGAGTCACTAGGAGAAGTAGAGGTAGACCGAAGAAGTACTGGGGAGAGGTGATTAGACAGGATATGGCGAGACTTGATCTCAGCGAGGACATGACCTTAGATAGAAAGGAGTGGATGTCGCGAATTAGAGTAGAAGGTTAATAGGTTAGCAGAGTTAGGTTGATGTCTAGTCGTGGGGTATTGTAGGGTTTTGTCTTTATCTGTATTATATGTATTAAATTTATAGTATTTACATAATATTATGGGCTTTTCATTAGTAGTCGCTCTTCCTATTCCTTTCTTTTCCTTTCAGTTTTGTCATATCTAGGTTATTTCGCCTATGGGTTGTTGAGACGAGGGTTCCCAGGAAACCACCTCTCTACTTCTATGAGGTAGTGGTAAGGTCTGCGTATATTATACCCTCCCTTGACCCCACTTGTGGGATTCCACTGGGTATGTTGTTGTTGTTGTTGTACCACTTCGTAAATATTAAATATTAGTCATTTAAATAGTAGTGGGACACTATAAGAATACTTTACATATTTTAATCTTTACAATACTTAAGTGATTAGTTATCCGCTTTAGTATTTTAGTTTGTAATTAACTAATTATAGCTTTTGCAAGTTTGTAAACATAGTCTTTGTACTCTATCTGCGTTATATTAATGCGAATTCTCATTATCATTTTTATCGGGTAAATCGAAAACTGAACCGTTGAGGACTTAAAATCGATAAATAGAAAATCGATAAATATTATTTTATTGGTTTCTTATTGGTTTAACATATTTAAAATCAAAAACCGATAAATCGAACCGATGATGTATAAAACCATACCAAACCGACCGCTGCACCCCCCTACTTAAACCCTCAAGTACAAGAGGGTAAAATTGTCATTAAACATCAAGTGGCTAAACTAAATTCACAAAGTAGCAACAATTTTAGGGCTTATAAACTGGAAACTAAAATTCGATTGTGAAACAGCAAGGGGTTTACGCCATAGCCAGCGAGATTGAAGGAAGAAAGGAAGGATGTTTGCGACTGCGATAAGGTACATAGGGAGGAAACCAAAGCCAAAGATGAAGCCCATTGAGCTTAAAACCCCACCGGAGCAGACACAAACTACCACCAGAACCATCTTCGACATCTTAAAGGAACATGGCCCTCTCACTATTGCTGAAACCTGGGAACGTGTAAAGGTAATTCATAGAGTAGAGTGAATACATTTGAATCATTGATATGGTTAGATTTGGATTGAAATTTAGTTGATTTGTTGCCTCACTGGTAATGTTAGATTCTGGAACTAGTGCTAAAAAAGAAAAATGAACTTTGGTACAGTGTTGACTGAAGATTGCCTTAAGGATTGTTTCTTATGGGCCCGCCATTTAACATATACCCTTGCAGTTTTCCCTTTATTCTCCTTTTTTTTTTTTTCTGATCTTTTCTTTTTCTGCGGCCTACAGTAGACCTTATTCAAATTGCAGCAGAAATTATCCAGATTGACTTACTTTTTCTTTTATGGATCTTTCTGCACATCTAAGGTGGTGTTTGGGTGACATTTTGGGATATTGACAAAACTACAGCTTTTGTAAAAACTTCCGAAACTTACTCAATTGATCTGCTTAATGTAAAAGAGAACATAAGTATGCTGCAGTTTTTGTTCAATTACAAAAAATAAGCTGTGGCATTTTTTGTTCAATCACAAGTCCTTCACTTTTTATATACAGTGTACACCTGCACCAACTGCATATAAGCTAGATTGCCTTTGGTTAGAATTGAACTTGTAGCTTGTTAGTCAAGATTTGACTATTATGCTGATTGACAATTGTCTATTCATTCTAATTCTAACCAGAGGCAATCTAGCTTATATGCAATTGGTGCAGGTGTACACTGTATAGAAAATGCAAAAAATGATCTTTAGGGTCATTACACTACTTCTACAACACTCTCTCATCTTTGATAGTTTGAGCAGTGACTAGCTAATAGGTAGACTTTACAGACTTTCATACTTTTGATCTCTTAAGCTACGCCAAATCTTAACAGCTTCACAAGTCTTTTTAGGAGGCCTCAACAACTCATAACCATTTGTTTATCTTGTCATCTGTTACCCTTGTTTTCTTTAAGATCCATTCTTCTCCAAGCATATTCAGCCTTGTATTTTGTCATCCTTTGGGGAATGAACTTGACAAATTGTAAGCTGTTGCAGACTCTTCTAGTTGTTGGAAATATATGCTGCATGCAAAGAGCAAGTAGGCCGTTAAATATATGAATATCTGTAGCATCTAATTCACCATATCAAGAAACAATAGTTTTGCCATATAACAAATAACAGGTGTTTTTGCTCCATTCTATTTGTGGTGGAAAATTGAGGATTTTTAAGTCTTTCTTTCTCAGCCACTATACTTCTTGCGAGCACAGTATAAAATTATGCGAAGACGTTACTGTTTTTTCTATTTTCTCATGAACCCTTGTTACTTAATTTTGTAAACTCTAGGCTGCTCTTTGCTAACTGTTTCCCTGTAAAACTCCAGGATGTTGGGTTGAGAGGCTTGGCAAGCAAAAGGCACATGAAGATAGTTTTAAGATGGATGAGGGAAAGACAAAAGCTTAAGATTATATGCAATCATGTAGGGCCCCAGAAACAATTTCTGTATACAACCTGGTTCACAAAACCAAATATTATGCATACAAAGCCAGTAACTGATACTTCCTGCTCAAATACAAAGCAGACAAGGCCAGAATGTGCTATTTCCCAGCCAAAGTCGTCATAAACCCTAAAACAGTGTCTGTATTAACCAAAGACTTAATGGAGCTCTCTATCATTGAGTAATAAGAGAAACAAGAGAGAAATGAGCATGGTATTCCATTCACCATGCTGAGAAGCTTTACGGCCAAATACGGTGGCTTTCACAAACTTTTAAAATGTGTGAATATCAAGGCCTTAACTTTATTTCTTCTTTTTCATGTATATATTGTGTTTTATGGGATTAATGGCACCATCAGTAATAGTCTTAACTGTCCACAAAACAAATGTTGATTCGAGTTGAGCTGAAACGAAGCAATATTGATCTTAAAATAAGCTTTCAAAACTTGAATGTGATTGACAACCTTGAAGCTTTTGGTAATTTGTTACTTTTTTAAAATTTCCTGCGCAAGTAGAAATCATTATTGTGTTTCATAACTATCAATTAAGATATGAAGCAAAACATAAGTTGTCTGCTCAGACTCTAGTTTGCCCAGGTTTTAAGACATCATTTGCTTGATGATTGAAACACTGCCCTCACTGTCGTCAATTGATATCTTCTGGACCTGTCATATGTTTTATTAACATTTTAACCATCTGCAGACTCTCCTAAATTTTCACACGATTCAGGTTGAAATTTCGTTTTATTGTGCAAATGGCTGAGCGTCTTAATTGTCTTTAGTACTTTCTTGCCAAAGATCGTATGGCAGATAATAACCCATTTCCTCTGCCAATGTGGGACACTTGCTAGCTACTACTGGTACATGAAATGTTTATTCAGTGCATGAAGGGTTGATCAGTAGTTCAAAAACAAAAAGATAGAGAACAGTTGTCAAGTAGAGCACCGGAGTCTGGAGGTTGTTACCATACTTGAAATAAAGGTAAAATTAAGCTCGTTTGGAAAAAAAGTGGACAAAAAAAATGTTAAATAGACAAATTCAATATGACCATGCTACCCTTTCTAAATTTTACTTGTGGAATTATACTGGATGTGTCACTAATATTGAATAGATGATCAATGTCTATCACATGCTTTCTTGTTGATGTTCATTCAATATGAAAAGCAATTTCTTGGATTCCAAATTGCATCATATCGCGTTCATTCCAGAGCTTAAATTTATAAATTTGCTTGAGCAATTTGTTCCATCACCAGCTTTGCTGCAATTATGTTGCAAAAGGTTGGTTAGTTAATAATGAGAAGATGGAGAAACAATTGCCTTCAACCACATTGTTTATTGTCTCATATTGTATAGACACTTACTAAATTAGAATAAAATTAATTAATTTTTTCTCATTTTACCCCCACTATTAATATAATATTTAAAAATTTCAAGAGGCTAATTAATTACTTTCACATTTAAAGAGTAAACTATTCCTATATTTTATGTATATTTTTTCTAACTTAATTTAATGGACATTGATATAAATAAAGGGTAAAATGGTAAAATTCAACAACATAAAGTGGGGTCTGGGAAAATGGTAAAATTCACTAGTGTATTAATGATTTCTTAATCATCATGTAAAATGGAAAGTGCAAGTATAATATGGGACGTAGATAGTAATATTTATATCTGTTAAACCTGTAGTAATAGTAATATTTATATCAGTTAGACCTGTAGTGATAGTAATATTTATATCAGTTAGACCTGTAGTGATGAAGTCAAAAATTTTAATTTAAAACAAATGCAAGAATGTCACAATTCTATCAAGGGGGATTCCATAAAAAATAAGGGGTGATTTCAAATATATACAATAAACTAATTAGTTTACTGCAAATATGGTTGTATTTTATTTACATAAAAAAATAGTCAAAAATCATAGAAAATATACTGTGACTAATAATATAATTTGTCAAAAGTAATAGAAAGTATACATCGACTATATAATATAGATTACTTATACATCACTCATGAGCTATATATTGAATATACATTATGATACACTTATAAATGAATATACATTGGGTATACATGTGTGTACATCGAATGATGTTTTTTATTAGTTGAAATGACCAAATGATCATTTGATGTAATTATCTTTAAAAATAATCACAACCAATAAATAGGCCTTTTTGACAACTTCTGTCACTAACCAACAATAATTATCGCTAATTCTATTTAAGGATTGATTAAAATCATACTAGATACGAGCTATTTAATGACAAATCAGAAGTAAATATTTAAGTTAAGTAAAAAAAAAATAATATAGTGGATGCAAGGAGGCCGCACATGTGATTCATACTTAGGGTGTTAACGGTAAGGTTCAAACAATTATTTTATTAAATTTATATCATACTTTTTTAATTTTTATTTTATATTATCAAAACTAAAATTTTGAAAATCGTCTCATTATCTCAATTTTTCTTCAATATGGATATGATTCGATTAATTTTTTTGAGTGTATATATATATAGGTTCAAATTCATTAAAATTTGTCGGATAGGACCATGAGGCCCATCTACGATCCGTAGTTTTCTCTCCACACTGTAAAATCCTATCACGTGAAAATCAGACAATTTCTCCATCAATTCTCAAATTTTCTACCTAAGGTATGTGGTATTCTTTCACGGACTTCTTTCATCCATGAAGCCTAAAAAATCCTCATCCTTTTTTTTATGACTTTCAGTTGGGGAAAGTTAGGATTTTCATGATTTATCATAAAATTGTTTATGATTTACTTCACGTATTTGAGTTGATTTATGCATGAATTGATATTAATTCCATGATTATGATGTTTTCTAATCAAGTTCTTCTTAAATATATGATTTAGGGTTCATGAAATTTAATATAAGTTCTTTCAATTATGATTTCAGTATATTTAATTCTATATGATTATGCACGATTTCATTCCAATTACATAATTTTAAGTTAATTAAATATGAATCCATGCTTTTATCCTAATTTTTACCACAAGTTGTGATCATTAATTGATAAGATTCTCAAGCAAGTCTCATGACAAGTATGAATTGAGCTTTATGATGCTATTCAAGATAAGTATTTATGATTATAGTTTACTCACTAAGCATGGATTCATAATGATGGAAGGTTTATAACCCATGAATCAATATGAAAATGAGATATTCTATTATGATCAAGTTTATGAAATGGGATTAGTATTTGATTATTGCCTTTCCACATGTTAAGCTTTATGATTTATGACAAGTATTTCGTGAGATCTTGACTTAGCACTGAGTGAAGTTTGAGGTGGGAACTCGACCTAAGGGGTCTCTAGTAGCAATCTCTAGTCCAATAACTATGTGCCCCCATATGATTTTGTCTATTTAGACTTGTTAGTGAATCCACATATAGCCTATGTTCATGACACCCACTTAATTGATTAGAGGTTACCTTGGAAAGTAGCCTCTTTTTTCTGGTGTATGAAAAACACCATAATTATATTTAATAGATCGCATGATCTTATTGTCGGTTATAGTTGCTATCCCACACATGATATGACCATTTTTGGCTCATGTTCCTTTTGAATTTTATGATTTTCTACCATGCATTGGTCATACTCATGGTTTAACTGTACATTATATCACGATTCTTCATTCTGGTCAATTGCAGTTCATGATTTATAGCATGTTGCATTGCTCACATACTTAGTACATTTAAAGTACTAACACATACTTTTCCTTTGCCTACATTGTGTTGTATGTAGGGTGAAACGAGCTTCCTTATCCTCCACGTATTAGTACGATATTCATCTAACCAGAGGCAATCTAGCTTATATGCAGTTGGTGCAGGTGTACACTATATATAAAAAGTAAAAGACTTGTGATTGAACAAAAAATGCCACAACTTATTTTTGTGATTGAACAAAAACTGCAACATACTTATGTTCTCTTTTACATTAAGCAGATCAATTGAGCAAGTTTCAAAAGTTTTTACAAAAGTTATAGTTTTGTCAATATCTCAAAATGTCACCCAAACACCACCTTAGATGTGCAGAAAGATCCATAAAAGAAAAAGTAAGTCAATCTGGATAATTTCTGCTGCAATTTTATAAGGTCTACTGTAGGCCATAGAAAAATGAAAAGATCAGAAAAAGGGAAAACTGCAAAGGTATATGTTAAATGGCCGACCCATAAGAAACAATCCTTAAGGCAATTTTCAGTCAACACTGTACCAAAGTTCAGCACTAGTTCCAGAATCTAACATTACTAGTGAGGCAACAAATCAACTAAATCTCAATCCAAATCTAACTATATCAATGATTCAAATGTATTCACTCTACTCTATGAATTACCTTTACACGTTTCCAAGTTTCAACAATAGTGAGAGGGCCATGTTCCTTAAATGTGGAAGATGGTTTTGGTGATAGTTTGTGTCTACTCCGGTGAGTTTTAAACTCAATGGGCTTCATCTTTGGCTTTGGTTTCCTCCATATGTACCTTATCGCAGTCGCAAATATCCTTCCTTTCTTCCTTCAATCTCACTGGCTATGGCATAAACCCCTTGCTATTTCACAATCGGATTTTATTTTCCATTTTACAAGCTCTAAAATTGCTGCTACTTTGTGAATTTAGTTTAGCCACTTGATGTTTAATGACAATTTTACCCTCTTGTACTCGAGGGTTTAAGTAAGGGTGTGGATCAGCCGGTTTGGTACAGTTTTATAAATCATCGGTTCAATTTATCGATTTTTGATTTTAAATATGCTAACTAATAAGAAATCAATAAAATAGTATTTATCGATTTTAAGTCCTTAACGGTTCGATTTTTGGTTTACCCGATAAAAATGATAATGAGAATTCGCATTAATAAAAAACAAATAGAGTATGAAGACTATATTTACAAACTTGCAAAAGCTATAATTAGTTAATTACAAACTAAAATACTAAAGTGGATAACTACTCACTTAACTATTGTAAAGATTAAAATATGTAAAGTATTGTTATAGTGTCCTATTACTATTAAATTACTAATATTTAAAATTTACGAAGGGGTAAAATTGTAAATTACTATAATTTTATCTGTTTACCATAGTAAAAATCGATATCAAACTAATAATTTTTTTTGTTTAAGCCATTAAAAAATTCGATAAGCTAATAACCCAATAACAATAAACCAATAACATTTTTATCGATGCAGTTTATCGGTCAGTTCGATTTTTGCACACTCCTAGGTTTAAGAACTTATTTGCTCCACATTTAGTCCAAGCATCTTTCGAAAATAGTCTATATGCACATTCTATCCTCCCTAAATATTACTTGTGAAATTTTATTATATATGTTATTGTATAAGAGCATACTTGACAACAAAAATTATACACTTTATTTAAAAATCAATGTTTCGTCATAAAAATATTAAATATAACTTGATCTTTTTTTCACTTTTATGATATTTTTTTTTTTTAAAAATGAAGATTATCTTTTTTATTTTTTTTTTATAAAAATGACTCTGTTAAAATTATATTCGTGTTTAAAATTTCAAGTTATATTTTACTCTTTCTTTTTAGAAAAGTATCCTCAAACAACCAAATACTTTATTTATAAAAATTAGTGCTCCATTTTTTAACTTAATGACTGCAATTTTTATTTTTTTTTGTAGTGGATAGGATTATTTATTACTCTCTCCATTTCAAAAAAATAAATAAAATTAAAACAGTATGCTTTTAAAAATAAAAATAAAATAATATGCTTTTCTTTGTTAAACTATTTTAAAAAGAATGATTGGTGATATGGATTCTTGTGCCCGTATGAATTTGTACTCTATACTCTTTTATTTAATCACTAGTATACGTACTTATGCGATGCACGGATAATATTAGAGCATTATTTTTATTTCTTATAGATTTTACCGTTCTTACGAGGTAGTGGAAAGGTCTGCGTACATTTCTACCCTCCCCAGACGCCACTTGTGGAATTTAACTGGGTATGTTGTTGTTGTTGTATAGATTTCACCGCCGTGTTAAATCATGTTGTCTTATAAAAGTCCAACTATTATCTTGATCCTCAAAAAAGTGAACCCCCTCCCTCGCTCCTTCTATCTCCCATAATCGTATAGACGAATCATACAATCATCAAATAACTTTATGTTTTAAATTTTTCTTTATTAGATTATTCATTATTTAAAGTTATAAGATTGTCAATGTTGATTTTTATTAACTTATCACTTGATTTAATATAACCAAGAGCATAGTATAAATAGATATATATATTTTGTTTACTTGTAGTTTTTAAAAAAATAATAATAACAGAGAAATGCATGTTAAATTTACAGTAAACAAAGAAATAGGGAAATTTACTATAAACAAAGAAATAGGCATGTTAAATCTTTTAGGTACATCAAAATAGAGAAATGCATGTGAGAGATTAATTATTATTTATCTATTTATGAAATTGCCAAATTAATTTACAGTAAACAAATAAGAATTAAACAAGATCAATGAACGAAATCGGGTTAGAATAACAACCTTTTTTCAAGGAAGAATGAACAATAACGGGTTCAACTTTTTTCCTCTTCTTTGCTTGAGTTTTTTTGGTTGAAGGTTTATAACTTGAACCCCTATCCTTCATCACCACCATCTCTTCCTGAAAGACTTCATCAACCGACTCAGCCACAGTGTTAAGATCAACTTCTTCCATTGTATCTGCTGAAAATGGAGGGACGTTGTCGTTATCAGCAAGGGGTTGACTTAAACTAAGACTAAAAGAAGGAGATGAATCCATAAAAAAGAATTGATTAAATGAAAATTGGAGAAGATAAAAACAAAAAGGGTTTCTTGTTTTGGTGGAAAAGGAGACTGACGAGTCCTTGCTTTTCCAAAGCAATTTCAAAAAAGATAATAAATTAAAATTGAACCGGGCAAGGGAATTAATTAATTAAGTGATTGACTTTAATTGGACTATTGGCAAAAAAAGGCATAAAAAAAGGTTGTAGAAAAATCTGAATTGTTTAAGTATCAGTAAATGAGGGAGAAAATTGAAAAAATGAGATTTCTATAATTAATTTGAATGAGAGGGAATATTGGAGATTTGGATAAAATATATCGTGTATTTTTAGTAAATTTAATTAAAAGAAACTTGAAAATCTCTTGGATATGATTTGCTCAGTGGTGGGCTTTTTGAAAACCCTTGACACCCTTATTCCTCATAGTCTCAGGGATTCCACAACCTATGCATTGATATTAGAAAAATGGTTCAGAACACACTTTTGCTATGACCGAAATTGTTGTTACACACTTCAATTTTATGAGGTCCTATAACTCCTTTTAAAGTATTTATAACTGAAAACTAAATTTCGGATTGCTTAGGTGGCGAATAAAGTGTTATACACTCCCCCCAAAAGACTAAGAGCAGAAAAATATACGAAAATTTATTAGTTTTTCTATTAAAATATGTATTCTTTTATATTTCATTTTTGTTTCTTTCTCTATTTTTCTATTCTCTCACTTCTCCACTATATCACTGAAAAAATTGGCATTGATGTCGCGACCAACTCTTTCATTAGGGTCACAAATTTCATTTCTTCCATCATATTTAGCACACAATACAATAACAATGGTTGTCATTATAGCCATATTTTCACCCTCCGAATGTTATACAAAATGTGTGTCAGTGTTTAAAGCGGCATATATGGCATTCATAGTGAAAGAAGATGGGAGTAATTTTGATCCTATCACACTCGCTCCTCTCTAAGCTCACTCTGCCTTTTTCACTTCAATGAAAATGCTTCGATAAATATGATCCACGCTCTAAGCTTTTGACATTATTGGTTAAATTGGAGTAGGCGAGGACTGGATAGAAAATGGAGGATAGAAGAGTTGGTGAAAATTTTGAATGTTGAAAATGGAGTAGAGAGAAGAAATTGTTGAGTGTTGTTTCCTTTGCAGCTTACTTGATTCTCTTTTCTTTTTTCATTTATGAACTTAATAATGTGAGCCAAAATTCTATAATAATGTGGACATTCTTATTCATGGTGGTTCATATAATCAAGAAGACATAAATGCATTATGATTGAAATCATATCTAAAATACAACACAAATAAACCTGGTTGTTGAGGAGAAAGGGATCAAGAAATTCAGCACAACACAGGTTGATAGTGATAATAATTAAGTGTCTTTGGGTAGGCCTTGTCCAATCATTTCATCATGTATGGTTATTGCTAATCAACCATTCCAATCTTGTCTTAGATAGTTTGGGAAATTAGATTCATTTATTGCTCCACATAAATAAATGACATAGTGCCATATACTTGGAGAACATCAATAAAATCAGAATCAACAGTCCACTGATTTGTTGTCTTGGTCCTTTAGGATTAGGCTGCAAGATTTCATTGATTACAAAACCAATGCCACCTCTGGAAGGAGGAAGGATGTAAAGAACTTCCTCAAAGCTATCATCTTTCCAGTAAACTTAGGCTTGTAAGAAGTGACATGGGTATTGGGTATTTGTAGATCCACTGAACTTCCATATCTAACAGTCAGCTCACCTGTCCCTGCATCTGAAAATTTAATGCCTTTACGACCAAATTTCTCTTCAAGGGCTGTCTTAAAACAAAAGTGACACTGCTGCCTGAAGCTTTAGTTACATTAAGCTTATGTACAGCAAGAGATAAAACATAATTTCTCTAGATTTGATAATACTAATTTATAATTCAATAAACAAAATCCGTATGCATTGTGCCAAATAAAAGATGATGCCGGCATGCCGCACTTGAGTCAGATAGTCCAAATATAGACTACTTTTGGAGGATCCAACATCCAAAAATTTGAAGAGTCCAAGCAACGTAAGCCAAGACCCAAAACAAATACAAAGAAAAAGGAAATTTCAAGTTACACAAAGGTACTGCTCATACCACTGATTCATAACAACCCCTGCTGTCATTCTCCCTTATTCCCTTTGATCAGGAGCTAGTACATACAAAAGGAGCCTGAAGAACAAAGAAACATCATAAGTAACTGCTTTTATTTTGGCCATCTAAGTCCCTTTGGTTGGAAAGATATAGGAACCTAGTAAGTGTCATTTTCTACTTCTCTCCTTTTTGGAGTTAAGATAAAGTGAAAAAACTCTTGGGTGTGGAAGGTGATGTGGGAACTTAGATAAAATTAAAATTCTAATCAAACAAGAAATTTGAAACGGTGTTATTTACTTTTATTTTTTAGTTTAATTAGTTTTTAACCTTTGGTTTGTACATAAGATTGAGGATAGGATATTAGAATATGGTAATTTGTTGACAATAGTATTTCAGGAAGTTGCTTTCGGCGATATTTTCCCTACTCCAAGTTTGGAATGACCTACTTTGGACTGCCGTGGCCACAACTTAATGACGGATTAATGATGCAGATGGAGTATCTTGGGATTATGATGAAGCTTGATCATGTTTAATTATTACAGATAACAATTGATGGTAAAGCCGTTATCTTACCAGATACTGAACTCAGGTCACATCTCCTGCATATGTTGGGTGATTCAGTATCTGAAGTGTAGTTTTCTGGATGTAGAGATCAGGTGCTGAATTAGTATATCATGGCCTTCCTTACTTGCTAGAAGTACTATTTGAAGATGACTACTTGGTAAATCATATTTGAGGTTATATTTTGTTATTGTGTTTACACTTTATTTATGCGATAGAGGGAAATTGGGAAATTCAAGAGGTAATATCAATGACCACATCTTAATGATGTCCACTCTCTTGAGAGAGAGGAAACTAGACTTGATTACACAGGTGATCAAGACATCTACATGCATATTGGGCTTGAGCAATTCAAATGAAAATGATGACATTTCTTTCCACTCATAGCCAACCTTAAAGTAAAAGACCAAAATCTTTATATTAGCTCCATCCTTCCCAAATAAATAATACTCTCTCTATCTCATTTTATGTAGCGTCCTAATCTGTCAAAAAAGAATCTCACCTTATTATAATTAAAAACAATTTAGCTTTAAAATTTCTTTTTTACCCCTTATGAAATGATTTCAGCCACACAAATATCTAAAAGTTGTGTTAGACCATATGTTTCAAAAGTCTTCCCTTTCTTAAATATCGTGCATAGTCAAACGGTGCCACATAAAATGTGACGGAAGGAGTAATAAAAATGAATAAGATAAGATAACACCAGTTTCTTTGTATTTGTGATAAAACACCTACTGGCTAACCATTTTGTCAAGAAGTTTTCTAAGAGAACTTGGTTTAACTAGCAAAACTTAAAGAAACCACATCGGTAGATTCAGTGGTTCTCAAAATTTATTGCTTTTCTTTTTATCTTCTGCAAAATCTTGTTTTCGTCAATTCTGTGCCAAAACGGACACCACCACGGGTTCCCTCCCAGCCTCTCGTGATCATAAGCCCCAAAGTTATATCGGCAAAAAACCTTTCTCGCCCTCCTATGCATTGTCGAGAGCAGCCTTATCCGGGGATATCTTCACCGCGCATGGCACGTGCGACCCTCTTTTTGACCACTTTCTCAAAAGGTATCACTCTGCATCATTCCAACGAAATCAACAGGCACCATGCAAATTTTGGTTACTACTCACAACGATCTCTATTTCTGTTGGTATTGTGCAAAATTCAACATTACCACAAGGTCCAGCAATCTCCAGTGACCAAAGCCCAATTAGTGTCACCGGTCATGGATCCATCATACGCCCTCGTATGTGGATAGATTTAGGTTTTCAGCGATCACATTAGTACCACATGTTGGTGCGTGAGCCTGTTTCAACTAGTTTTTCAGTGACTTCTCTTGTTCAGTATTGACTACTCTCTTGATTCCAAGACAAATCCATACATTTTATGCTAGATTTTGAGCACTTTTCGATGACCGCTGCACCGTTTTTGGTAGATTTGAGTTTTCCACTAGTGTTTTCTCTCCGTTTTAGATTCACTTTTACGAAAAAGGTTATACTTAGATATTTGGGCTGGATTACGGGGATACTTTCTCTCCGTGACTACAATAACATTTATTTATCTTTTTCTATTGTGGTTGTTGTTTGCCATTGGCCTTCTAATTAGTTGGACATTTACTTTATGGTGATCTTGAGGAAGAAGTCTATATGGAGCAACCACATGATTTGGCTACTCAGGGGCAGTGTAGTAGCCTTATATCGAATGCTTAGGTCTTTGTATGGTCTGAAACAATCTTTTCAAGCTTGGTTTGGAAAGTTCAATACAATAATTCAGGAGTTTGGCATGAATCGTAGAGGAGCTGATCATTTGGTTTTGAGACATTCTTCTTTAACTTCGTTAGGGAAGTTCAACACAGTCATTCAGGAGTTTGTTAGACTAGTAGAGGAGCTGGTCATTTTGTGTTTTATCAATATTTTGCATCAAATCCAATATTTCATGATAGGACTTTGACATTGTGATTGTTTATCACTTTGTCAGAGAAAACATACTCTCAGGCGACATTGTTACAAATTTTGTAAAGTCGAGGGATCAACTTGGAAATACCTTCACCAAGTTCTTCATTAGTCTTTGTATTAATTACATATGTAACAAGCTCGATACATGTTACTTGTATGTATTAGCTTGATGGGGAGTTTAGAACTTGAATAGGAACAAAAATAGTATATAGAATGCTATTTGGAAAAAGATTGTATCATAGTGTCTATAAATAGGGTCCCACTGCAATTATGAAGAGACACAATTTAATAATATGTTTTCTCTTATATTTCTCACATTTATGACTAGCATAAAATTACTCAAGATGTTATCATAACTGTGTGTTTACACCGATGATCTTCTTTGCATCTATACTTGTTTATCCCTGTTATAAATAGTTGGATAATATTGATTAGTGTTCTCTATTTACAAACAATATTTGACACTATGAAAGGGTCCATCATGAGTACGGAGAAACATTCTACATAGTAATAGCTTTACGATAAGTAGAAGTTAGAATATATGCACCTCTAGGTTTTCGATATAAGAATAATGAGGTTTATGTAAACTCAGACGAATACACTCCTCATTGTAAAGCCTCTAGTAAAATCTTATACTAGAAACTGAGATTACTTTGACTATTATAAATGATACTTTTTATACACTATCAATGTTACGTAACACTCCCTCTATTCTTATATATGTATATCGTTTGATTGTGCAGGGAATTTAAGAAATAAAAGGAAACTTCGCAAATGAAATTTTAAATAGAAGAGTACGCTTTTAAGGACTTTTTTCTGCCAACTAAGTGTGACCTAGCGTAGGTAAAATGTCGATAGTATCATTAAGTATTTGCCAAATAAACAAATATTTCATTCTTTTGGGTATTGACTAAAAAGGATAGTGAGTCATATAAATTGGGGACAAAGAAACTATAAACTATAATTACCAACATTATCTGTTCAATCAAAACATTTGTTCTACTATATTCTTTCAATACTATTTCACCCTGAACTAAAGTCCAAGATGACTTAAAGTTACAATAAGTTATATTAGGTAACATGGTATAATTGAATTTGATTTCTTTTATCATCTCATTCCTAGAGTTAGAAAAATAACTTCTTAATTATTTACAAAAATTTTAATATGGAAAACAAAATTTAAAATAGTTATGTAAGAAAAGGTATATCCAGACCTCACTTGTGAAATTTAATTGGGTATGTTGTTGTTTCATGTTCAAAAATATTCCCTCCGTTTCAAAAAGAATAACCTAGTTTGACTTGACATGGAATTTAAGAAGATAAAGAAGACTTTTAGTCTTGTGATCCTAAATTAAAGTTATGTCAAATGTACCAAAATACCCTTTCAGCTTGTAGTCTTAAACATGTCATGTGAAAAGTTGAAGTTAAAGTGTTGCCAAAAAAGGAACTGAGTCATTCTTTTTTAAATGGACTAAAAAAGTAGGCCATTTATTTTTTGAAACGAAGGGAGTAACTCATACATATTGCATAAGAACCCAAAACTAAAAAAAGAAAACCATTTCATTTTTATTTGATAAAATGGGAAGTCTTCATACTACTTAGTTTATTATGTTATTACTTCCTCCGTCCTAGTTTAAGTGACACTCTTTTCTTTTTGTTTA
Source organism: Solanum rostratum (assembly GCA_029948455.1). Taxonomy (NCBI): domain Eukaryota; kingdom Viridiplantae; phylum Streptophyta; class Magnoliopsida; order Solanales; family Solanaceae; genus Solanum; species Solanum rostratum. The sequence goes on along the minus strand of CM057049.1, from coordinate 47,030,395 downwards.
TTCCCAAAAGGAATGTCACCTTTCTACCTTTAGTAACAATTTGATTTTAAACTTCCATTTTATTCTTAATGAGATAATTTACAGTCACACACATATCTATAATAACTAATTTGGAATTATAAATTTCAAAAGTCATCCTTTTATTCTTAAATTACCTGCCTTTAGTCAAGCACCTTCATATAAATTGAGACAAAGAGAGTATTATATTTCTCACACAACAAGCTCCCACATTTGAAAAAGAAAATAGCAACAAGGAATAATGGGCAAAATTGACCCTTTTTCTTTATTCTGAAAAAACCATAAGTGTGACAGGTATTTTTGAGCAATTTAACTAGTTGAATGCGTTTTGAGCTAGTTGAAAAACATTGTGGGTATTTTGAGCAAAAAATGTAACGAAAGATAAAGTTGACCTATTTCGAATAGTTTAGAAGTCCTTTTGACCCTTCTCCCTTGAAACTAATCTAATGAATATCGTTATTTTTATTGCTCTAACATTTCACATATGATGTGAAGTCTTAGTCTATAGCATATTTGAAAAGGTCGATTCCCTACCTAATTGTTGTCAAATATTCCATAAGATAGACATAGCGTAAAATCAATAAGCACAAATATACATCAAGATGGAAGACAACAAAACACATGCTCTTCTAATTTCATTCGTATCTTCTCTCTCCTTGTTCTTCTCACCTTCCATTTGATATTCGTATTGGAAACAAGTAGAGAGGCTAACTGCATGACCACTTATCCTTGAGAATTTTACTTCAAATTGACATAAAGAAAGACAAGCTTATACTCTTTTTTTTTAAGAGAAGCAAATTAGATGCCAAACATGCAATAAAATAATCAATACATTATTAAATTATATGTGAAATACATAAATAGCCCTTTTAAGTTGTCACTAATGGTCTTTTAGAACCTTAACTTTTCAAGTGATCAAACAGGTACCTCAAATTAACATAGGTGTGTCGTAGATATTTGTGTCCAACTGACCTCACAAGTGTGTGTTGTGGATATTCGAGTCCAACCGACCTCACACCTGTTACAATTGCATATGACATGACAAAGTTATAAATAAAAAATTAGCACGTGTCATGATTTAAAAAAAATGAAACGAATTGAAAAAAAGAGAGATATGTAACCCCCCCTCCATAACATAACAAATAAACACAACACTTTACCCTAAGTTGCTCAGACTCAGTTACGGGTGCCGACATGGGCGCGATTTGCATGTTAGATCTTTCATGATCTAATTTTTATGATTTGAGAATATGAATCCAGATACTGATACGAGTACAGGGACTTGGCAAATAATAATAATTAAAAATCTAAAAATATACCTCTAAAACTATGCATAATATGAGACAATGTGGAAAACTACATTAGATGCATCAAACATAACACTTAAATCAATGTAATAAATGTTATTTGTCATTTAAATAAATATTGTATCTAAAGGCTTTGAGTTGGTTATTGCTAACTCAGGTTTTCCGAAGAGGGAAAATCACTTGATTACCTTCTGTAGTACATTAACTAAGACTCAGATTAATAACTTACTCCTCCGGAAGGATGATAGAAGCCTTTGTAAGAATTGCAAGGTTATCTCGAGCGAAAATATTTCTACACAAATTTTCAAATGTTGAAAATTACAAGTTGTTAGACGAGTCGTAGAATGCTTCATGGCCCATATGTGAGTTCATAGGTTGAAGATCAGAAAACATGCTGAATGTTGAAGTATTGTCAGATGAAGTCACTTACGAGTCGTAAGTTTGATGACAGGTCATAGATAAGGTCATGCCTGGAGGATCAAAGTTTCGAAGAGTTTCAGAAAAGTTAGCAGACGAAACTATTTATGGGCCATAAGTCAAAAGACGACCCTTTGGAAGGTCTCATAGGTTGAAGGCCGTTTTTAGAAAGTGCAGAGTACGAAGCCTAGGTATGGGTCGTGGTTTCACCTATGGCCCATAACCTAGTTCGTTTGAGTGGCCGAATCCAATTTTTCTATTTTCTTTTGGATTTGTATTTTACTTATTATTAATAGTTTTTTTAAGGTTTTTCTTAGTCTGGAAGGAGAGAAACGTATAGGAATGAGTAGAGAGACTCGAGAACTCATATTTTGTGATTTTTATATTTAGATTATTACATTGTTATTTCTTGTAGAGAATTTTGAATTTCCTGTTCTTTAATTCATCATTGTAAGTGCTTAATTATGCTGTTCCATGACATGATTCTCTCATCTACAATGATCATGTATAGCTAGATCCACAAACTAGGGTTGTGAAAACCATGAGGAACTAACAACGTAAAATTAGATAATCCATAATTCTTGAAAAACATGCATGCGTGTATTAATTAATCCCTTCGTTTAGAATGTTTTTTAATGGTGGTCAACATTAGAACTCGCCTAATTCTTGCTTGCTGAATCAAGGGGATAATGAATGGGATAAGGGTTAATTAACAGGATCTGATGTGATTCCTCTCGCCTAATCAACCTAACTGGATCAAGGGGTAGTTGTACTGCAACAAAAGGTAAGGGTTAGTAATGCAATACTGCGAGGATGGATCAAATCACATAGTAAAATTTACCTCTCTCTAGGATCAAAGGGTTTGGTAAACATAACTTACCAGTTCTGCGTGCTACACACTAGAAAAGATTACGATTATCTGGCTATACTGAGTTAGAAATTCATGGGGAACACAATACCCTAGTTACTTCTCTCACTGAATTCATAACACTTGCTTCTAATTTAGGTTTACTTACTGTAATTGCAGAACCCCCCTTTTCTGGAGATAAATAGTTTAATTCACCAGAATTGCTCATAATTACTCTAGGTCTAGACCATATTCCATGTGGGTTCAATCTTAACCTTGGTTAGGTTATATATTTTGACAACGACCGTGTATACCTTCAAAGGGAGGTATAGTTTGGGAGACATCAAAATTTTGGCGCCGCTGTCGGGGAATATGATTTTTAGACTGGTTTAGTTTGGGTAATTTGTGAATTAATTCTTATTTTCCTTGTTTTACATTTCTTGCTATTTTTGTTTTGTTTCAACATACAAGTTTAGTGTATTCCCAACACTCATAGTCGAGGCAATCCCTTGACTCTGCTTGACCCAGAGATCAAGAGAACACTAAGAAGAATGACCCAAGATAACACGAACAACGCTGCAAATAATGTTGCAAATGCAGCACTGAATCTGAATAATGATAACCCACCACCACCACTTGACAATGCAAATCTACCACTATAGGACCTTCAAGCTGCTGCTAACACATGGAACCAATACTGGCTTTACCCTATGGCGGTGGATGTCACCGGAGCTATTGTGTTACCTCCTTTACCAAATGAAACAATTTTTTTTGTTTCAAGTGGGTTGTTATAAATGCTACAGAATAGAGGGTTGTTCGGGGGCGTACCATCAACATATCCGCATAACCATTTACACAATGTCATCTTTGTTTGCAAGAGTGTGATGGGGAACCAAAATCTATCCATGGATCCTGTTGGGCTCCATGTCTTCCCATTGTGTCTAACAGGCGAAGCAACAGTATGGTTATCTAAACTCCCATAGAGTTTAATCACCACTCTGGCTGAGATGCAGAAGGCCTTTTCGAAGAGGTTCTTTCCTAGGTCGAAGAAGTTGAAGTTGAAGGATCAAATCAACAACTTTGAGCATCTTCTTGGTGATTTGATAAGTACCACATGAAAGAGATTTACAAAGTATTTGAGGAGTGTTTCAGACTAAAAGATCGTTGATGATTCCTTGGTGGAGATCTTCTATCGGGCACTAGATGATTATTGTAAAGCAATGTCCAACACAATCACTGGTGGCTCATTCTTAGATTGTCCATTTTCAATTGTAGTTGAATGACTGGAAAGGTTATAAAGATGAATCGTGCATGGTGATTAAGAGACAAGCTGATGAATAAAAGCTCTTTTTCAGTTAGTGGCAATTCAGAGTAGGCCAAGATCAATGAAGAGATGATGCAAGTGTTAGCTTAGATCAATATAATATGGGGTGTTGATGAAGCATAGTCAGGAGCATGTAAATGTAGTTAACTATTAGCCTCCACAAGAAGCCATATATGAGGAGCCCTACTATGAGGTAGATACTTGCTTTGAAACTGATTAGATAGTGGGGGTTTGGTTTTGACCAACACCCAAAGTTCCAATCAAGACTATTGGCGCCAAGGTCAAGGGAATCAAGGTCGAAACTTTAAAAAAGTAGGTGCTTTCAGAGATAACAACCGAGATGCCTACTACCATATTATCATGGGCCAGGACAGAGATGTTGATTGGGGACGCAGAGATGGTTACAGGAATGACCCGTATGTGCTACCACACAATCATGATTCTTGGGCAGGTAGTTTGAGGATTGAGGAGATGTTCGAAAGATTGTTGAAGAAGGCTGACACTCATAATGAGACCTAGAAGGGGATGAAATCTAACATCTCAAGTATTAATATGAAGATTGAGTCTCATTTTGTTGCTATCAAGTAGCTGGAGCAACAGTTTCATCATATGTCTACTCAGTTAAACCAACGACAGAAAAGTGTATTGCCAAGCAACACAATGCAGAATCTAAAGAATAATGGGCAGTGCATGGCAGTGATGACACATGGTGGCAAGCAGTCTATTGACCTACCAATGCTAGTTGATGATGATGAGATTTGCGAGGAGATGGTAGATAGCCATGATGAAGAGACTGGGGATGCTAACGCCAAAGATGAGGTGAGCGATGAGGTAGTGATGCCAAAGATGTTGAAACAAATACCTAGGCCTCCACCTCCTTTTCTTCAGAGACTAAAAAAAAGGAGAATGAGGGTACGTTTTAACGCTTTATCTCCATGTTGAAGCAACGTATGATCAACATCCCTCTCATTAAGGCATTGGAGAAAATGACTGGGTATGCAAAATTCATGAAGGACCTAGTGACGAAGAAGAGGACTGTAAGCCAAGAGATCTCGCTAGAGCTTACCCATTGCAGTGCAATTGCAACAAGATCCTTGATGTAGAAGAAAGAAGATCCCAGAGCATTTACCATACCCTGACCATCAGAGATGTCGAATTTGCAAAGTCGTTATGTGATTTAGGCGCCAACATCAATTTAATGCCTCTTTTAATGTTCAAGAAGTTAGGCTTGGGAGCCCCTACTCCAACAAACATGCGGCTGTTGATGGCTGACTGGACAATGAAGAAGTCTGTGGGGATATTATACGAATTTCTCGTCAAAGTGAAAAATTCATATTCCCCGCAAACATCGTGATTCTTGATTGTGAGGTTGACTTTGAAGTTCCAATCATCTTAAGAAGGCCCTGCCTAGTCACTACCAACCATTCAGTGAATTGTCTTGTGTTACTAAGTTTCAAGACGTTCACTGAATCCTTCATGATGTTTTGGTGGCAGGTACTAGTATATCGAATCTGCGAGCATTAATGGACATGGAATCAGGCCAACTCAGGTTTTTATTGAATGATAAAGAAGTCATCTTCAATATCTGTTAGTCTATGAAGAGATTCGACGATCTGAAGATAGAAGTTTGGGCATTTGGTGAAGTCTGAGTAACCAAGTTATCTAGGTCATGCCGCGACACTAAATTTGGCACTACTTGTAAGGTAACCCAAGATATTTGTTGTAATTTTTATGTGTTTGTTTTAATTTTTCTTTTGGACTTGTAGGTAGTTTAATTTTCTTGTTTATGGTTGTAATTTTGAACTCAAGAACTGGTGGATTATAGGGTAATAGTTTGTTCTATGAAAAATATGCAGGAAAAGAGTTGAGTTAGCGAACCAGTGCTGAAGAGTGAGAGAAGTAGTGTTAAGGGCACTTAAGATCCAACATATGGGTCTTATATCTATGTATGCCCCGCAGGTGGATCCGTAAAGCCAATGTCTGAAAACTAGAGTTCCTGAAACCATGAGACTATGGCTTACGGGCCGTAGATCCCTTTACAACTTGTAGTTGGAGTTTTGTTCGGTTTGAACCCCACTTAAACCTGACTCGGCTCGTGAAATAAAAAGGGGGAAAACAATTACCCCCTCCCCCAACTTTCCCAATTATTTCCTAAAATACCATACTTCCCTTCTTCTTCCCCAAGTCCAATCATCATAACACCACTACTATATTTTCCAACCCATTTTTCGGCCAAACTCCAATCGCACGACAGAGAGTCTGGCATACCTAGGGTTCTATTTTCTTGAGTTTCTTGCTATTTCTTAGCCTATTTTGATCATTATTCTGGTATGTATTCTCATTGCAACTTTACTTTATTGAAAAATTTGGTCATTGGTTTGAGACATTGTTGAGAATAATTTTATGAAGTTCATGCCCTAGTGTTTGGTGTCACTTTTGAATGAAGTGTATTATATGATCGGTGCCATGGGATTGATGGTGTGAAACTTGAACCATGAACATGCTTCTATGAATCATTGTTGAATTCATGACATACCTTGTTTACCGAGTTTAAATTGTTTACTTTAGTAAATAATTAATAAGGTGGTGCATGAATTACATGTCGGGATGATGAAATTGACAAAATGGCCATGAACCAAGTTTTTGCCGTTATTTGAAATCAAGAAGTCACTTTTTGAAATCATACTAATCGACATTGTTGTAATTGACATGTGATTTCGTGTATTGAATGTTAGTACTGGTCAAATGGTGGTTGATGTGATGTGTGCATATTAAATTGATCGGTGATGGGATAGATTACAATTCGTGCATGTTGGGTGTTGAATTACGTAGTGAAAATGTGTTATAGGATGATTTGGGTGCATAAAGTTGCTTCAATGTTGTTTAGATTAGTATACCCTATTGTTGGCTGTGATTTCCGGTTTGATATTGATTAATCAAATTATTGTGATGGCCTTAGGAAACCTATGTTCTTTTTACTACATGAGGGTCTTCTATGGCTCGTGGATTATTCCACGGACCATACTTGCCCTTCGTGGGTTGAGATCAACAACTTGAGGATTTAAGGGATATCATCAGACGAAACCACTTACGGGCCATAGTTTTGACTATGGCTCGTAACTTGATTTCGTAGGTTCCTTTGCCTGCTAATATGGATATTGGAAATATACCTACGACTTAGTCTACGACTCATAGTTTTTTCTATGAGTCATGCCTGGTCTCGTATGTGCATTTTCAGTAACTAGAATTACTGTACCCTACCACCTATGAAGGCCTTCTATGGCCCGTAGTCTACCTTACGGCTCGTAGGCAAGCCTTCGTAGGTCTTTCTGTCACTTATTTCTGTAGCTTTTGGATTTTCTTTCCCATACTTATAGGACTTACGTTTATTGTTAATTGTGTGTTTTAGGTACAATGGTTCCTAAACCAAAGAAGAGTGAGATTTGAGCTCTGCAGACCAGATTACAGGACGAGGCTTTAAACATCGCGGTCACTCTTGAAGCCAACGGGTCCCTAGAGGAGCTTGGCGACCAGGCAAATCTAGGCATCGAGCGACATATACGGGAGGCAACTAGATAGAAGTGTCTCCCTAGACTCAGGCTATAGTTGTTCAGTCTCCCAAGTATGACGAGGGAGACGCTGAGCAGAGCAGCTTCATACAAATGATAAACTCTGAGAAGGGGTCTCGAGCAGACAAAAATGAAGAAGATGACCTAGAGTCAGGAGACGACTCCAGTTTTGAGTCCACCCCAACACCTCTTGGTAAATTGATGAGACACTACTCTGTCTTGCGTATGCATGGTATATATCATGAAGACATCCAGCATAATGAGAGGGCAGACAGGTGCAGACTATTTTTGAGGAGCCAAGGATCATGACATCAAGGCTTGATAGTGCTCCTACATTTCAGAACACCATGGCTCGGTAGCATCTAGAGTGGTTGGCAGTCCCTTCGGGGAAGTACTCCCTGGCGCTTGTTCGAGAGTTCTATGCATCCTACGATGCCATTATCATGGAGTCAACTACAAAAGAGAAGAGGTTCCTAGTATAGCCCTGCCTGACTCAGAAAATGGTGAGAGGAGTTCCAACCGATATATCTGATGCCACCATCTATTGATTTTTATTTGGTCTCGAGTTTCAAGCCCCCAAGACTACAACTGAGTGTGATTACCGACTAGGGAAGACCAGGGATCAGAGTTTGATGAGAGATACGCCCCGAAAGGTTGTACTAATGAGATAGATCGTCGACCATATTATAGAGCAGGGCCAAGACCCTGACTGGATTTCTACATCGACAATAATCGTGAAGGCATCACTCAGCTTCACTAGTAAGTTTTGGTGGGTTGTAGTTCATTCGCAGTTTTGGTCGACTCATGCTAATAATACCTTGGCTTTAGGTCGCACACTCTTGGTTGCCAATATCATTGATGGCTATGATATTGGCTGGGGTCGGTTGATAGCTGAGGAGATACATGGAGAGCCCTGAAAAGGTCTACCTCCATCCCTTTCCACTGTTTGATCTATCAACTATGTATAGAGTCGAGGTGGAGATTCTGCACACTGTGGACACCATGATTAAGGTTCAAGGGACACTGGACGCCATCCTGATAAAGGCTGATGAGAATCTTGTGGCCCTCTGGCGAGCACCACAACCACTAGTTCATCTACCAGAGATGTTCACCACAACATCACAGTCCGAGCCTCCTTCATTTTCTACTACTACTGCTCCAATGACTGAGGGGGGCCCACAAACAGAGGCTAAAAGAGTTATGGGGCCCACCATTACTTCTACTCCTACACCAGAGGTAGTGCCCACACAGTCTTCCCACACCGGCATGGTATGTAATTTCGATTCAGACTTTGGCACAGTGACAGGCTTGCACTGAGTCCCAGTTGACTCAATTGCTGCAATAGATTAAGCCTTGGGTTTGCTAGGATATTTTAGAGGTTGAGGCACGCGTACAATCATAATTTGAGACCACACTTGAGGAGAGGCTTGAACCAGTACATGGATGCATTATTGTTTTTGAGAGGCGAGTGGAGCAGAGCCTCAGTTCATCCTAGCCTGTTGATTTGTCAGCATTCAAGAGGAGATCGAGCAACTCTGTACCGAGATGGGAGCAACAGAGTCAACACCGCTCGTGCTTCTTACACTTGATACTATTGAGGAGGTTGTTGGCTTGTTTGCTCCTGAGAAGACACCGCTCCGTGCCCTTGGGAAGAGACTTCGTTTAGAAGATGATGATCCAGATACTGTGAGGTGAGAGGCAGTATCCATAGAGAGGGAGCAGTTCGAGGCTGCTAGACTAGGCTCCATTGCAAATGAGAGGGCCCGACAGGCACGTGAGCTTGAGAGGATAAGGGGTGTTGGACCCTTCAAACATGCTACCAACATTGAGGAGGCCACCAGGCAGGTTGAGGGTGGTCAGACACAACCAGAGACTTACACTTAGGTGGCCATGTATGTTATTTTTTACCCTTATGCTTTGCTTTAGTTATATTTTATTGCTTTTAGGACAGTGCAAATTTTTTTTGATGAGGTGTGGGTACTTATAGGTGTCGGTGAAGTCTGAGTAACCATGGTCTATAACTATCTCAATATTTGAGTCCTAGGGTTTTTTTTTTACTTGTGTTCTTTCCCTAAGAACATTTATTTTCTATTGAACCGGCATGTTTAGCATGTGTAAGTAGTATTAGTAGCATATTGTACTAAAGTCTATGGCATATGTGAGTTTTGTTAAAAAATGATACACATTAAATTTTCGTGTTAGGTAGTTTTGATAACAACAATGTGAAATCTGTGATTGACAGTGCTCGTTCTGATAAGTCGAGGTTTAATTATGATGAAAAACATAATCTAAGAGTCTAAGTTGATAGTGTAATCAATGCCAAGTGTGTGTGAGTTTCTTTGCAAAATTATTATAATGTATTACTCTGACTAAGAGTGTAGGTTAATTGGTTAGGAACAGATCTTAGGTCATTGTTCATATTAATCCTTTTAGCCTAGTAACCAACCAAATGCTTGATGTATCCTTTGATCCTAATATTTGAGCTTTACATGTACCTTTTCTTTGTAAACACCTAGATAACCAAGCCTTTTGAATGTGAAATCCTAAATTTGGCCTTGGTCTTTCCTTGAATATTGTGTACCTTGACTCAAGCAAAAAGCCTAAGATGAGGCTGACTGCCAAAAGTGCCGCTGGTTCGTAGGTTGGATATTGTGCACCTCAACTCACGTTAAACGCCTAAATTAAGGGTGGATGGTGTAAGGAAAATAACAGTAAATGGGGATGTAAGCTAGTGATGCATAAAAAAGCGGAAGAATTTACAAGGAGTGAGAGAAAAATAAATAGATGCCTAAATGGTAAGCTAAAGTGAAAAAGCATGTGAAAATTAAAAGGTAATGAGCTGAAAATTTGAATACGGCACCCAAAAAGGTTTGAAATAGGAGAAAGGAAGCATAAGTTAAAAAATATCAGTGTTGGTAGGGCAAAATTATAGAATAACGTGATGTCTAGGAGGGCCATTAGTCAGTTTGTTCCAAAAAAATCATACCAAAGCCCCTTTAGCCTACATTATAAGCTAGAAAAGTCCTATAATGATCCTGGTCCAAGTAGTCGAAGGTCATGGTCATGGTCATGAGTACAGGGACAATTAAATGGTGTTGAGCGCAATGTTTGAATATTTGTTGTGGGTGTGAGTGATTTTGTTAGTCCCAAGCATTGAATTTGAAGTTACTATGATGAGAGAGATATGAGACTTCTTTTTATGAGGGCACTTGAGTTACACTGTTGATTCTAGGCTATTTCAGTGATTGTGGCTTGTTTGTAGTTACCTTGCTTGTCATAGTTGCACTGTCACATATCGATCTGCATTGGTTTGTTTAATGACTGTCTGATATGCACTAATTATGTTAGATTGGGTATCTGTGATTGATTTAGATATGATGTTTGCCATTAGGTTGAGATTGTGTTGCTATACTGCTTTTGTGGATTGAGGACAAGCAATAGGACAAGCAATACTTCTGATGCTTAAAACTTGGAATTTTGTGTGTTCTCAAAGTGATGTTAATAGGTTTGATATGTTTTATGTTGATTATGCAAGATTATAGGATTCAGGATGATTTTGGGGGAAAGTATACAGATTTCAAGTTTTTGGTGATATACGGAGCACTCTACGGGCCGTAGTTTATTCCATGAGTCATAGGATGAGTCGTGGGTCAGATCCAGGGAAAGGCCAATTTTCAGATGTTGAAATGTACGAGTTATCAGACGAGCCGTAGAATGCTTCACGGCCTTTATATGAGTTCGTAGGTTGAAGATCAGAGAACTTGTTGAATTTTAAAGTGTTGTCAGACGAAGTCACATACGAATCGTAAGTTTGATGACGGGTCGTAGATAAGGTCGTACCGGGAGGATCAAAGTTTTGAAGAGTTTTAGAAATGTTAGCAGACGAAACTATTTATGGGCCGTAAGTCAGAAGATGGCTCGTAGGATGGTCTCATAGGTTGAAGATTTTTTTTAGAAAGTTCAGACTACAAAGCCCAGGTACGGGCTGTGGTTTCACCTATGGCTCGTAACCTAGTTCATCTGAGTTTCCGAATCCAATTTTTCTATTTCGTTTTGGATTTGTATTTTACTTATTATAAATAGGTTTTCTAGGTTTTTTCTTAGTGTGAAAGGACATAAACGTCTAGGAATGAGTAGGGAGACTTGAGAACTCATATTTTGTGATTTTTACAGCGAGATTATCACATTTGATCTCTTGTGGAGAATTTTGGATTTCTTGTTCTTCAATTCATCATTGTAAGTGTTTAATTATGATATTTCATAACACGACTCTCTTATCTACAATGATCATGCATAGCTAAATCCACAACTAGGATTGTGGAAACTTTTAAGAACTAATAAAGTAAAACTGAATAATCCATAATTCTTGAAAAGTGTGTATGCATGTATTAATTAATCCCTTCATTTAGAATGCTTTTTAATAGTGGCTGATGTTAGGACTCTCCTAGTTCTTGCTTGCTGGATCAAGGGGGTAATGAATGGGATAAGGATTAATTAATAAGGTTCGAAGTGATCCCTCTCGTCTAATCAACCTAATCGAATCAAGGGGTGGTTATACTGGAACAAAATGTTAGAGTTAGTAATGAAACACTATGGGGATAGATCAAATCACGTAGTGAAATTTACCTCTCGCCTAGATCAAAGGGTTTGGTAAACATAACTTACTAGTTCTGCTTGCTACACATTGGAAAAAATTACAATTATCTAGCTATACTGAGTTAGGAATTCATGGGGAACCTAATACCCTAGTTACTTCATTTATTGAATCACAACACTTGCATCTACTTTAGGTTTACTTACTGCATTTGCACCCCCCCTTTTGGGAGATAAGTGGGTTAATTCATCTAAATTGCTCGTAATTACTCCAGGTCTAGACCATATTCCCTATGGGTTGACCCTAACCAAACCCTAACCTTGGTTAGGTTATATATTTTGACAATGACCACTTATACCTTCAAAGGGAAGTGTAGTTGGGCAACATCACTAGCACATAACGTACTTGCTCACCCTCAAGATATACATCAAAATAGGAAATGTTAAAGTCTCAACATAAAAGAAAAGGATAGCATCATAAGGGCTTGTTCCTGAAGCATGGGAACTCACCAACAAGTCTTCAAGCTTGCAAAATCGAGTGCTAGCCTCAATATGGAATAATCCCCTTGTCGTTCTTCCCTACATGGTTAGATCATGTAGGCAAAGAAGTATGTGTTAGCACATAAAATGTACTAAGTATATAGGTATGCCATGAACCAAAGGACATCACAATAATATCAATATGCGTAATTATAAACAAAAAGGTAAGGACACAATATGCATGAGCATGCCATTTAAAAGCATGGCGAGAAGCATCATAAATCCGTTCATAATCTTAAAATATATATATGTGGGAATAAGACCTAATTGACATTCATAAGACCATGCAGACTATTACATGGAATCCCAATGTTCACTCTACAACGAGCTAAGAGGAGTCTACTTTGCCAAGGTAAACTCGATCCTCACCCTATAGGCTCTATCCTAGCATGTCGAGAACCCATTATTTGACCCTATTTTTTTAGGCTCTATCCCAGCACGGTGAGTGCCCATCATTAAGCTAATTGGATCCTTTAGCACACCTTTAAGGCATAAAACATAAACAACATTCCTATGGTGGCACATAGTTATGGGACCATGGCATCTACCAAAGTCCTCTTGGTGCTAAGTCATATCCCATGAAATACGTAAAACATGCATATACATAGTTTTGAACATAGTTCATACTTCATTAAAAATCGTACTTTCATAATTCATAAATTATCATCATAGCTTTCTTGAAAACATCATATCACAAGATAGTACATTTACTTTCTTCTGTCATAGTGTGGGTAGACATTCTCACCTTAACATCATTATACATTACGGTATTAATCACCCTCTTTAACATAGCATCATCATAGAAAACATGTTTTTCATTCTTAGAGTTATGGACATGGGAATCCATAGCTTTATCGTAAGAGACTAGGACTAAGTGTGGGTCCAGGAACATTTGAGTTATAATCATGCTATTGAGGTGGATTTATACAGAAAACATGCAATTAAAATCAAATTAGATCATTAGCAAGGGAACCCACATCAAATCATTAAGCCCTAATCATGCCTACTTTGAAATCACTTACTTTTGCTCAAAAATCATATACATCATGAAAGTCATCATAATTCATGCATAATTAGTCATAATAATCATATAGGAATCATAATCCATGCAATGGGAATCATAGCTTAAAAACCCATAAGAAATCATCATGAATTTTGATAAAAAAAAAGATTTCGGATTGGGCTTCATGGATGAAACTAATACATTAAAGAAGCCCTACATATCTGAAGTAGAATCCTTCGAATTGGGAAAAAAATATGGGAATCCTTAGTACCACCTCCAAACTTTAGCTTTAATGGAACCCTTGACTTAGAGAATTAATGGAAACCCTTGAGAGAATTGTGGGAGTTAAAAGCTTTAAATGAGTCAGGAATGGGAGTTTATACAAGTTAAGCCAGTTAGGGTAGCCAAAACGAAGTAGTTTAGGTCTTAGATGGATTAGACAAGTCGAAAACATCCTTCATTAGAAACTGCCAGAGCCGTTCTACAGGCCGTGGAAAGACTTACAACTCGTAACGTGACTCATAGCTCAGGGTGTCATAAAAGTTGTGTTATTGGAATCACAGCTTCTAATCCACAAACATGTAGTACGACTTGTAGACAAAACACATGGGCTGTAGAACCCTTCGTAGGAAGACCCAAGATTTAGACAAATTTTAATTCCTCAGGGCCTCCACTTACGGACCTACTTACGGTCCATGAGCAAACATACGAGCTCGTCTACTAATTCGTAAGTTAACTTCTAGTCCTTAAATTTCCATTTTCACTGTGTACTTTCCACGATAACACCTCTGGCTCATAGGTCCATACACAGGTTGTAAATTGGCTCATAAAACCTGACCATCATCAAAATTTCTTTGTGCTTCAGTTTCCCAAGCCTAAAAATATGAAAGGTGTTACAATATAGGAGTACATTAGGATTTAAGAAAAGCTTTCAAGAAAACATTGATGGAGGACTCAATTTGTTCACAACTCAATCAATCCAGGTTATGGGGCACATGGAAGAACATAATCCATATACTAGTTATCCTTACATACTTGGAAATTTTGAGTCTTGGAATCGCTTGGAAGAACTCACAAGATCCTCTTATAACCCTAAATTTTCCTCCCCTTGAAACCCATCTCTAAGTTTAAGAATGTGTTTTAACGTAAAAAAGTTGAATAAATATGTTTTAGAACTTAATTTGGTATAAAACCGTCTAGTTACGGCTTTGGAAAAGGTGGTAAAAGACCAAAACGACCCTTTTTAAAATTCTGCCAAAGTCATCCACAGGTCAACCTATGGCCCGTAGAAACTTTACGGTCCATAAGAATCCATTGGTAAACTTTTGGGCAATTTTCGGGGTCTCTGAATCCATTTTATGAGCCTAAACCACGACCCCTAGAAGCATTTACAACCCATAGTTGGGTCCATAAAGTCTGGGACTCAAGAATGAACTTTCTAAAGTTATTTCATGAGTTAACAGGATGGGTCGTCATTCAAACCAAGACCTGTAAGTCAGTTCGTCATTTCATTTTGCACTAGCAATTCGTAGTAAAATGGTAATAACGATTTACTCTGAATTCCAAATAAGGTGAAATTCATGGTGTTGGAAAGATAATTAAAAGACCTTTCATTTGGTAGGTCATAGTCCACCTAATTACTTGTGTGTTGAAAGTTATGGTCATTAAAAGTTGACCCTTGTATAATCTAATGCGAGAAACTCAATCAATAGGAAAGGTTTGAACTCGACTAAGTACTAGAGTTCTCTTATTACCCTAATCCACTACCCATATATAAGAAAGGCTTAAAGCACAGCTACGTGTAAGAATAAAGTTGTAGGGTTTTACAATATATATCTCTTGGGATAATTCGTCCTCGAATGATAAGTAACTAGGAGACCATCAAGAATGAATACGATCAAGGAATCAAATATTCAGATACTCGAATACTTATACTCCAGAAATTAGCTTCAACTCAAGATTCAGAATTGAAAGATTATTTCTAAAATCATCATTAGGCACAAATACATTCAAAGACTTCCATGCTTAAATACTCATAGACTCAAGAGGGGAATCAACATAGATATAAGAACTCAACTCACTAATGGGGAAGTAACTCAGAAAATAAAAATGAATCATTACCATCAATTTCATCATTAGGAGGCATGAATAGGTGAGGTTATCTAGCCTTTATATCCTCTTTAGCATCCTATGTGGCCTCTTCAACGAATTGACTTCTCCTCAATACTTTTACAAACACAGCCTCTTTATTTCTCAAATTATGGATGGACTGGGATTTCTTCATAAGTCAAACTATCCTTCACTCTAATACTTTCAACAGGCACAACCAAGGCTAGATCTCCCAAATATTTCTTAAGCATAGAAATGTGAAAGATCGGATGGATGGCCGCTGCCTCCAACTCATAAGCTCCGATGCCCACTGTCTTCACATTTTGGTAGGGACCAATGTATCAAGGACTCAACTTTTCCTTCTTGCCGATCTCATTATACCCTTCATGGGTGACACTTTCAAGTATACCCAATCGTTCATTTCGAACTCTAAGTCCCTTCTCCTAACATCAGTGTAGTACTTCTGATGACTCTGTGTCATTCTTGATCTCTCTTGGATTATCTTCACCTTATCCATAGCTTGGTGTACCAAGTCTGGCCTAATCAACCGTACTATACCTACCTTAAACCATCCAATTGGTGATCTACATCTCCTCCCATATAGGGCCTCATAATGATCCATTTGGATGCTCGAAAAATAGTTGTTGTAGGAAAACTCAATAAGGGGTAAATGATCATCCGAGTTGCCTTTAAAGTTGATGACACATGCTCTTAACATGTCCTCCAAGGTCTGTATCATCCGCTTTGTCTGACTATCGGTTTGAGGGTGGAGAGCAGTGCTAAGGTTCACCTTTGAACCTAGGCCTTTCCAAAAAGACTTCCAGAATTGGGTAGTGAACTAAGCTCCCCTATTTGATATGATGGACAAAGAAACTCCATGCAATCTAAAAATATCTTGAATATATAATCCGGCATAGTCCTCTGTCATCTTAGTAATCTTTATTGCCAAGAAGTGGGCTGATTTAGTCATCCTATCAACGATCACTCAGATCAAATCATGCTTTCTGTGAGACCTTGATAAGCCTGTGATGAAATTCATATTGATCATCTCCCACTTTCATTCTGGAATTTCAAAATTTTGGGCTACTCCACATGGCCTTTGGTGCTCAACTTTCACTTTTTGGCAGTTTGGGCACTTAGAAACAAAGTCAGTAATGTCTCTCTTTATCCCACTCCACCAATAAACCTCTCTCAAGTCATGGTATATTTTGGTAGACCCTAGATGGATAGAATATCTAGATCCTTTCTTGAATACCATCAACATCTGGAACATACAATCTACTTTAATATCTCAATACCCCATCTCCCCCTCCCCAAACAAAAGCCATCATTTTCTGCTTATACACATCTTCCTTTAATTTCAGAACACATCCCAATCCCACTCTAGAAGCATCACAGTAGATCACACATTCATCACTTCCCTCAAGTAGAGCCAACACTAGCGTAGTCATCAATTTGGTTTTCAACTCCTGAAAACTCTTCTCATACTCATCGGAACACTGAAACTTAGCTTTCTTCTAAATTAGCTTAGTCAATGGAGGCGATATAAAAGAATCCCTCAATAAATATACAATAGTAACCAGCTGAAGCTAGAAAACTTCTTATGTTAGTTGGAGAGGTGGATCTAGGCTAGTTCTTTAACTATCTCAATCTTTTGCAGATCCACTCGAATACAATCACTTAAGATAACATGGCCTATAAATGACATATATTTAAGACAAAACTCAACAACAACAACAACAACATACCCAGTGGAATCCCACAAGTGGAGTCTGGGGAGGGTAGAATGTATGCAGACCTTACCACTACCTCATAAAAGTAGAGAGACTGTTTCCTGGGAACCCTCATCTCAACAACCCATAGGCGGATTAGACTAGATATGATAAAGATGAAAGGAAAGAAAGGAATAGAAAGATCGACTACTACTGAAAAGCACATAACATTATGCAAATACTATAAATTTAATACATATAATACAGATAAAGACAACACCCTACACTACCCTGCAGCTAGACATCAACCTAACCTTTCTAACCTATTATCCTTCTACTCTAATACGTGACTTTCACACTTCCCTATTTGAGGTCATGTCCTCGGTAAGATTGAGTCTCGCCATGTCCTGTATAATCACTTCTACCCAGTACTTTTTCAGTCTACCTCTACTTCTCCTAGCGCCTCCTAAGTCCAACCTCTCGCATCTCCTTACATGAGCATTGGCACCTCTTCTCTCCACATGTCCAAACCATCGCAGTCTCGCTTCCCTCATCTTATCAGCCACTGGGGCCGCCTCTAGCTTCTCCCAAATGGTCTCATTCCTAATCTTATCCCTCCTTGTGTGCCCACACATCCATCTCAGCATCCTCATCTCTGCAACCTGCATCTTCTGGACATGTGCATTTTTTATTGGCCAACACTCCACCCCACACAACAAAGATGGTCTTACCACCATTCTGTAAAACTTACCTTTGAGTTTAGGTGGTATCTTCTTATCACAATATACTACAGAGGCAAGATTTAGACCAAGCTGCCCCAATATGATGTGTGACATCATCGTCAATATTGCCACTACTTTGGATGATGGACCCCAAATACCTAAAGGTTTCCCTCTTAGGTATAGGTTGATTGGAGCGTCATATCAATGTCTACTTCATCCCTCGCAACACTGAATTTGCACTCCAAGTATTCTATTTTGGTCCTGCTCAGTTTGAATCCTTTGGACTCCAAGGCGTGTCTCTACACCTCCAACCTATCATTTACTTTAGTTCGGGTCTCATCTATCAATACTATATCTTCTGCAAAAAGCATACACCAAGGAACCTCCTCCTGAATAGCTCGCGTCAGCTCATCCATCACTAGGGCAAACAGGAAAGGGCTCAACACAGATCGTTGGTGGAGTCCCATCTCTACAGGAAAATAGCTTGAGTCTCCTCTCACCGTTCTCACACGAGTTTTGGCTCCATCGTATATGTCCTTAATCGCCCTAAGATATACCATTGGGACACGTTTTGCCTCTAGGCACCTCCATAGGACATCCCTTGGCACTTTGTCATAGGCCTTCTCAAGATCAATGAACACCATATGAAGGTCCTTCTTTCTTTCCCTATATTTCTCCACTAATCTCCGAACAAGGTGAATAGCTTTCGTAGTCGACCGCCCCGACATGAATTCAAATTGATTCTTCGAAATAGACACTACCCTTCTCACCCTCATCTCCAACACTCTCTCCCAGACCTTTATAGTGTGACTTAACAACTTAATACCCCTGTAATTGTTACAGTTTTGAATATCCACTTTGTTCTTGTACAATGGAACCATTGTACTCCTCCTCCATTCATTAGGCATCTTGGCAGTCTTTAGAATAGCATTGAACAATCTAGTCAACCACTCTACGCCACCCTTGACCATGTACTTCCAAAAATCTATCGGAATCTCATCGGGTCCGAGCGCCCTCCCTCTCTTCATCCTACTGATAACCCTTCTAACCTCCTCAACTCTGAACCGCCTACAATAGCGGAAATCACGACACCTTTCGGAGTGGGCCAACTTCTCTAGCTCAATGATTCTTTCTCTTTTTTTATTTAAGAGTTTATGAAAGTAAGCTTTCCACCTTTGTTTAATGGAAGTGTCATCACCAGCACCACACCCTCCTCATCCTTGATGCGCTTCACTTGGTCCAAGTCGCGAGCTTTCCTTTCTCTCTCTTTAGCGAGCCTATACAATCTCTTATCCCCGCCTTTATCACTTAGCTCCTCATATAGGTTCTCAAAAGCTGTTGTCTTAGCACACGTCACCACTGTCTTTGATTCTAACTTAGCCGTCTTATATACTCATATTTTGAAAATTTAGCACACAACTTCCTATTCTTAAGAGTCTGAAGAACAATTCGAAGGTGATCAACATGCTCTTCCTCATCTCTGGAGTACACCAATATTTCATGAATAAATACAATCATAAACATGTCAATCTATGAAAGCGGCAGGAGCATTGGTATTGCTAAAGGATATTACTAGAAACTTGAAGTGACTATATTAGGTTTGAAAAGCCATCTTCAGGATGTCACATTCTCTCACTTTCAACTGGTGATAGCCTAATCTAAGGTCTATCTTGGAGAACACAGTGACACCCTGAAGTTGGTCAAATAAGTGATCAATCCTTGGAAGAGGATATTTGTTCTTAACGGTCACATTAGTCAACTAGCGATAATCTATACACATTTGGAGGGAACTATCTTTCTTGAGAACATATAGGATAGGGGTTCCCTGCGGAGAGATACTCGGCCTAATAAATCCCTTGTTCAAGAGATCTTTCAACTACTCTTTCAGTTCTTTCAACTTGGCGGGAGCCATTCTAGATGGAAAAATAGAGATAGGCTGAGTATCGGGGAAAACATCAATCCCAAAGTCGATCTCCCTATCAGGAATGACCCCAGGCTAATCGTTAGAAAAGATATCAGAAAATTCATTAACAATCGAAACTAGATCAAAGAGTGGAGACTACATCATCAACATTAAAACCCTAGCTTGGAAGAACTCACAACATCCTCTTGAAACCCTAGCTTTTTCTATCCTTGAAACCTTGCTCTAAGTTTGAGAATGTGTTTTAGCATAAAAAGGTTGAATAAATATGTTGTAAGACTTAATTTGGTATAAAATCGTCAAGTTGAGGATTTGAAAAAGTGAAAAAAGACCAAAATAACCCTTTTAAAAATGTTGCCAAAGTCGTGCATGAGTTAATCTACGACCTGTAGAAACCGATCTATAAACTTTTAGGCAAATTTTGAGGTCTCTGGATCCATTCTACAAGCCTAAACCATTGCCTATACAAGCATTTATGACCCGTAGTTGGGTCTGTCAAATCTGGGACTCAAAAAAGGACTTTTTGAAGTTTTTCACAAGTTAACAGGATAGGTCGTCACTCCAACCATGACCCGTAAAAAGTTTGTCATTTCACTCTACGCTGGCAGTCTGTAGTAAAAAGATTATAATATTTTATTCCAAACTCCAAATGAGGTGAAATTGGTGGCATTGGAAAGATAATTCAAAGGCATTTCATTTGGTAGGTAATAGGACACCTTTTTTCTTGTATGTTGAATGTTATGGTCATTTAAAGTTGACCCTTGTGAAACTAAGTACTAAAGGTTATGGACATCTAACGGGAGAAACTCAATTGATAGGAAAAGATTGAACTTGACTAAGTACTAAAGGTCTTTTATGGCCCTAATCCACTTTACATATATAAGAATAAGTCTTAAAACATAGGTGCATGTAAGAATAAAGTTGTGGGGATATACCCATTGATGACTCGTAGAAGGGGTTTGGTCCTGGTTACACCCCTCAAAAGTCATAAACCTCAAAATTTGGTTCCCCAAACCACGAAGTCAATCTACGGCCCAAAGTTTTTTTATGAGTCATAGATACTCTTTGTCAATACGATTAACACTTCGTGAAATTTCACATCCTCAACACTCAAACTATGAATTCTTTTTACGACTCATCAACCAGACCACGATTCATAAGTGGTCTCATCTTGTTGAACCTTATTTCACCCTTCTCTGAAACTCAACCATGGATCCACTTCATGACTTCTACATCCATTTACGCTCCATAAGGACCCTTTATACACCCAACCAAAACATCCCAATTTTCATCAAGTCACAGGCCCATCTATGACCTGCAAACCCAACCATGAATCCTAGATAGTGCTCGCACATCACTGCAGTAGAACCCATACTTACACTTCCTGACCGCATTCTGACCCTTTAACATATGGGGTATTACATTAGGGCTAAGTTTTGCCGCTAAAAAAGAGTTATAGAACATCTAATAAATCAATACATGATGTGGTAGTATCAAGTCTTTCCCATAGGGCTTAACATGTTGTCTGAATATACTTGGACCAATAATTCATACCTCTATGACAGTAATTATAGAGTATCTCATAAATCAAAACACAATGTGATATTGTTAGTTCTTGACCATGGGGTTTTACTTCTTGTTTGAAATTTCTTGGGTTAAGAGTCAAGAGTTATAGAGAATATGAAAAATTAAGAAATAATGTAGTAGTAACAAGTCTTGCTCATGGGGCGTAACTAGTAAAATTCTTGGTCTAAGTCTTGCTTCAAGGCAAGAGTTATAGAGTATCACATAACTTAAATATAGTGAAATAGTTTAGACTATTACCCATGAGGCATATATTTTTTTAACTCCTAAGCTAAGTCCCGCCTCTAAGGAAAAAGTTAATATATTTCCCATAAGTTAAACTTAGTAAAAATGGTGTAAAATGTTGCCCATGAGGCACAACTTTTTCTTTGAAGTCTCTAGGCTAAGTTTTTCCTCTAATGCAAGAGTTATAGGGCATCTAATAAATACATACATAATGTGGTAATATCAAGTCTTGTCCATTGGGCTTAACTTATTGTTTCGGAGTCTTTGGACTAACAATTCTTGCCTCTGGGGCAATAGTTATAGTGTTGCAAAGATTTAAACACAATGTGATATTGCAAATTCTCGCCTATGGGGCTTAACTTGTTGTTTAGAAGTCCTTGGGCTAAGAGACAAGATAGAGCATATGGCAATTCAAGACACAATGTAGTAGTACTAAGTCTTACCCACGGGGCATAACTTGTAAAGTTCTTGATCTAAGTCTTGCCTCTAAGGTAAGAGTTATAAAACATCTAATAAATGAAGACACAAAAATACCCATGTAATTTATTCTTTGTGGAAAAGGGTCTAAAATGTCCTCGAACTATTGAAAATAGTACAAAAATGCCCTTCATCCATCTGTTGGGCCTAAAATGCCATTGCCATCCGCCTTTGGGTCCAAAAATGCCCTTGCTCACTTATACCCTTGAAACTAACAATACTCTCTTTTTTCTTTTTTTGTTTTTTAAATATTTATTATGTTTCATTCTCTTATGGAATAAAGTAAACCCCCATCCTCAATTCTTAATTTATGAAGAAAACCTTATAATTTTTTTTAAAGTTTGTTTTTGGGGTTGTAAAGAAAGATATTATTTTGGTGTGAACAAAATATATGAAAATTTTAATTTTAAAAAATTAAACTGCTAGTTTTATTGCATTTTTTTTTAAAAAAAAATAGGGACGTGAAGAAGGTATATTTTTTTTAATTTAATAAATTATGAGGAAAAAAATCTTTAAAAACTCAATAAAAATCTAAAAAGTTACAACAATACAGGTTTTGATTTTTTTTTAAAAAAATCTACACATACTTGTATTTTATTTAGACAAAATAATTAACATTTTAAGGATCAAAGCTATTTATTAAAATTGATTTAGCTTTCTTTAATTTTTTTATTTAATCAAATTTAAATAGTTTTTGCTATTTTTTATTATAACATTTAACAAAAAAAATTACTATTTGGATAAATTAAAAACTTACTTTTTCATTAGCTTTATATATTTTAAAAAAATTTTATTTTTTAGAAAGCTAAATCGGCTAATTATTTTAATAAATCACTTTGATACTTTAAGAGATACATTATTTCAGTTTGGATAAATTATGGAAAGAAATCTTTTAGAGATGGGGATTTATTTTATTCCATAAGAAAATAAAACATTATAATATTTAAAAAAGAAAAAGAAACAAGAGAGAGTTGTTAGTTTCAAGGGCATAAGTGAACCAAAAGGTGAATGAAGGGCATATTTGGACTCAAAGGTGGATGACAAGAGCATTTTAGGCTCAATAGGTAGATGGAAGATATTTTTGTACCATTTTCAATAGTTCGAGAGCATTTTAGGCTTTTCCTCCGATATATATATATATATATATAGGTTGAACATTGAATTGAATCTAGGGGTAATTTTCATTTAGAAGACGTACAACATAGATAATTTCCGTTAGTTCTATAGTTTAAAAAAGAAAGATAAGCAAGAAAAAAAATTTAAAAAGAGAGAGAAAGATATGGAACATAAAAACAACGTAAGGAAAAAAAAGAAAAGAAAATAATGAAAAAGACAGAGATGAAGAAATAAAGATAGAGAGAAAAGGAAAAAAAGAAATATTATCTTTTTTAGATTCATTTAATTATTAAAATATAATTTTCTTTATTTTGTTAAGTTTGGAGGGGAAAATTTGTCCAAGGAAACTTTCAATAAATGAATGAAGGTTATTTATATAATACTTATTATTGGTTGGGGGTGGGGAGTCACAAAATATCAAGACATTTAAATTATTGGGTGCATTTGTGCACTTATCTCCATGTAAAAAGGATTATATACTTTTACATGAATTTTTTAATTAAACATTATTTTTTTTCACTTTCATAAGAAAAAAAGGTACATGTGAGTCTCTTTTGTAGAGTTAAGGATATATGTGAGTTTTTCTTATAACAAGAAGTATATCAACTTAAAGTATGACAAAGTTGGTTGGGGGGGGGGAGGATATCAGACCCTTTTTTCTATAGAGAATGGAATGATATTAGATGATAATGCGACATTACTTTAAAACTAATAGATGTTCTCAAGATAAAATACTGACAATTTTCAAGAAGATTGCTAAGGGTCTATATGAACGGTTGGTTCGAATTTTTTAAATATCAAATCTAACCATTTGTGTCGGGTTTTTACATATGTAAACCAAATCAAACCAATAAAATTTAGGGTTGTCAACCTCGAGTTTTTTTGGATTTCTCGAGTTTGAGTTTTTTTGAAACTTTTTTTAATTTCTCGTGTTTTCGTGATTTTTAATTTTTTTTAATAAAGTATTCATAAAAACATATATTTGTATTTTAAATATTTTTTTAGTTCTACCAAAATACAAATATCTATGATATTTTTAAGAAAAACACAAAATATGATATTAGTGAAGACATTAAAATATTCAACAATAAACAATAAGGAGAACGCATAAAATAAATATTATAATTTAATTAGTCATAATGAAAATGATCATAATTTTAGAGTACTGAATAATTTTAAAAAAAGTCATAATGAAAATATCATAATTTTAAAGTACTAAATCGTACTAAAATAAATATAATATGTACTTATTAATTACATGAGTAAACATAAAAAAAATAGTAATAGATTTTTTTTATTGCTAATATTGGTATGATTTGATTTTTTTATTTAAGTTTTAGAGTTACTAATAAGGAAAACATACCTAAATATTCCATATTTAAAGATATGTACCATTTATAGCTATATAAACTAATTTTAATACATGTATGATTTACTTTTAATACATAATTTATATTTTTTTAATCAAAACAAGCCTAATACATTTTAAGATACTTAGAATACATCTACATTGCATGCAAATTTATTTTAATATATAGCAGAATGCATCTATATTACATGTTGTAAGGAGCTAGACTTTGTATGACCTTAATGATGCTTGAAAATTTGGTTCCGAAATGTTTTGGACCAAGGTAACACCTAGTGAAAGTCTCCACGGGCCGTATGACCCTACAAGGTCCGTATGACCCCTATATGGGACCTCTAAATCAGTTATACTCCTTCATTACTATTCGTTCTTATTCTAACACCTTAGCTTCTCATTCACTCTCTCAAACGCTTTTTGAACCCTCTTTTCAAGCTCTAATTGGAGGATTCCCATGGAACCTTCAAGCTCAAACTAAATTCACTTTCAATCCCTCTATCCAAGATTATTTGTGTGGTTTAGGGTCATCATGAGTCCCCTTCATCAAGCCAAATTCAAAGGAATTCCATTGGCTAATTTTTTCACGTGAACCAATAGAAGGGTCAATTTTAAATGGTCATATCTCTTATCACGAAAACAACTAGGTGGCCTACGACCTATCCAATTGAAGCTCTTTGAATTAGCTTTCCGACATATCTGGTTTTACCCAATTCTGAGTTTGGAGTAAGAAGTTATGCCCTTTTTCGTAGAACCTATCTGGGCTGGGACAGTGTGCTTTCATGGACCGTGAAGAGCTTCTCGACCCGTGAAACCACTCATGGTAAGTTCCGAATAAAATTTAAGGGCTCATTTTATTGAGGTATTTTTTATATTTTGGCCCTTCTCTAAGGCTTTTTATGACCTTTATATTCCCCTCCCCCCCCCCTCTTTACACTCCTAAACAACCTCTATCTATTTTTATAACCCCTTATTCAAGACTAACACTTAGTTTCTAGATTCAAACACTCAAAATTCCCTCCAAGTCTCATCTTCAAGATTCAATCTAGGATTCAATTGGATTTTCAACTTCAAGTTAAATTCTTCTCAAATTCATCTTCCTAAGCAAGGTATGTGGGATTGATTCTTGGTCCCTTCTAACCAAGAAGACCTAAACTCTTTTTACACTTGATTTATGGAATTTTGCTTACTTCAATTATAAGTTTTGAAAATTATTGTTTATTAAATTCAATTGAAGTATGAGCAATATTTTATTGTTGATTTTAAATTGATTCAAGCCCATAAAATGTTGAATTGCATGATTATTATGAAGATTTGAATATGCATTGTCCCTTTAAAGTTTGATTGGAGCATGAGTAATCTATATTATGTGGAATTACTTATGGGTTTACTTAAATTTCATGTTTTATTGTTGATTTAAGGTTGAATCTCTATTACCCATTGCTATTCACCTATCATTCATGACATATGCATTCATGAGCATTGCATTTTATGAAGATTATAAAGTGGGTTAAGCCCAATTATGTTTATGTATATGATTTTGATAAAAGTATGCTTATGACAAGAATGTGATCGAATAAATGTATATGATATTGGCTTTGAGCATAATGGGTGTTTACACTTCATTGGAAATTGTCAATGGGTTATTCCTATACATGAAAAGTATGTTATGAATTATGATTTGGCTTTTAAGCCCAAGAATGAATGATTATGAAGAATGTTTGGTTTTTAAGCCCAACTATGCATTGAAATGACTTGCAATCTCTTTTAAAAGCATGTATAGGTATATGTATTCTTGTGGGATGATGAATTAGCACCGATGAGATTGAAGGTGTCAGGGCTATCCCCAAGGGTCCTTTTCTTTTCTCTTGAACTATGTGCAAGCATAAGTATATGTATATGGTAATGCTCATTGAAACGGGAGACCCATAAGGTGCGGTTACAAGACATTGAGATATGAAGCTCATCCCGTTAATTGAGGCATGACCTACTAGAAAGATTTGAGGCTCATCCCGTTGGTTGAGGGATGACTCACTAGAAATATTGTGAAAATCCTATCTGAAATGGGAGGCCCGTAAGGAAGGTTACTTCTCTAAAATGAGAGGCCCAAAAGGAGAACTATGGTTTACCTTTGACAAGTAGACCACCTCTTTTCTGGTATAGGGATAACATTGGGATTCAAAGTAATAGCTCGCTTGGTCTTATATGTCAGTTGAGGTCTCATCCCCACTATATATAAGCATTATTACATTTCAAACATCATATATTACATGGCATATTGTTATATTACTATTCCCTGCTACATATCTCTTTCTATATTATGTGCCCTTGTCATCTAACATTGAATGCAGGTTTGATAAGTCATATGCATTGCATGCCCGCATTCTTAGTACATTCAGACATACTAACGCATACTTTTTGCCTACAAGATCCAACCATGTAGGGACCAGAGACTACATTTATCCATCGTTTGACGGATAGTCGAATATGAGAAAGTTGTTGTGGTGAGTCCTATCTTCAAAGGACAAGCCACCATTCATCTACCTTATTATGCTTTCGCTTATGTTATTTACTTTGAGGATGAGCCCGGCACATGTCTTATCCCCTATCCTATTCTATGATTAGAAGCATTGTTGGACATCATGTTAACTCTTGTATGGTTATTTGCTATGTCTTGCTATTTGGAGATTATGATTATGCCTACCTATTGGATATGGTTATTATGGATTGGTATGAGTATTATGATATGGTTTATGCAATGATGTGGAAGATCCTAAGTCCTATTTCGCCCCGACAAAGTGAGTCATACTTACTTGCCCCTTATTCTTTATGTGCTACGCATTGTGTGAATCCATATTAATCCCTATCCTTATGACATCTCCATAGCGTGAGTCCTACTTTCTCGTCCCTTAGAACTATGTGCTTGTTATCTTTAATACGCTTCTGAATCAATGATGTGAATATAGATGCTTTGTGGCTTGTTTGGGGACTCTGAAGTTCCCATTCGTCATATCACTCCTAGACCCTAGGTCTGGGTTGTGACAGAGATGGTATTAGAGCACTAGGTTTATAAATGGTCCTCAGAGTCGAACATGCCACATCAAGTAGTCTTATTCATTGGTGTGAAGCGCGCCACATCTATGGGTAAGAGACTACAAGACATTTTAGGAAATATTTCACTTTTTCATGAGTCATATTAGGCCATGGAATTTGTCCTAAGATTTACTATCTCCGTCCTTCCCTATGAGCGAGGAGAGTTACGTTGGGCCCATAATGCAATCCAGGCAAGGAAGATGTTGTAGCTGATCTTATAGATAAGGTCAAAAAGGATTTGGTGAAGGATGTGCATCGTTCGACAAGATTGGGGAATTAGGTTGAGTGAATCTAATGATGGTTTCGTCCATGTTCAGAATGGCGTTGAATCTTCTGTGGTTGTTGATGTTAAGGCAAAGCGAGACTTAGACTCGTTATTGGTTGTGTTGAAGAGGTTAGTTGCGAAAAAGAAGGTAGAGGTTTTCTTCCAAAGGGGAGATGGTGTAATTCGATACCAAGATCGATTGTCTGTTCTGGATGTTGAAAGTCTTAGGAATGTGGTTATGAGTGAAGCCCACCCTCACTTTATTCTATATATCTGGAATCCACCAAGATGTAGTGGGATTTGAGGGAAATGCTTGGTACTAAGGTATAGTTAAGTACCACTTTTCATCCTCAATCCGTTAGATAAGCCAAAAGGAAAACTCGGACCTTGGAAAACATGTTGGGGACTTGTGTGTTAGAATTTGAAGGAAATTGGGGTTATAATCCACCACTTATTGAGTTTGCTTACATCAATAACTTTCATGTTAGCATTGGTGTAGCACCGTTTGAGGCTTTATATGATAGAAGGTGTAAGTCTCTAGTGGGGTGGTTTGAGTTAGATGAAATGGCTTTTATAGGCCCGAATTTAGTGTTAGAGGCTATGAGAAGAGTCAAATTTATTAGGGAAAGGTTGAGATGACTCAAAGTCAACAAAAGTATTATTTGGATGTTAGAAAGAGGGATCTTCAGTTTTTTTTTTGGTGATAGGGTATATGTGAAGATTTCTACTATGAAGGGTGTAATCATTTTTGTAAGAAGGGCAAGTTAAGTCCCTAGTATGTAGATCCTTTTGAGATTATTGAGCGGATTGGGAATGTGTCTTATAGGTTGGATTTGCCTCCGGATTTCAGTTTTATTCACCTAGTTTTCCATGTGTTTATGTTGAAGAAATTGATTGGTGATTCTAGTACAATTGTGCCTTTGGGAGGGGTTAAGGAGAACTTGTCTTATGAGGAAGTCCCGGTTGAGATCTTGGATGGGCAAGTGAAGAGGCTTCGCAACAAGGATCAACATGTTGAAAGTGCTACATGGGAAGTGGAATCAAGTATGATGCGGTGATATATCTATCCGTTCCAATCTATTCAAGCCTATCGTATTTGGTTCTTCCTATTCCCAATGGTCCTAATTCTTTCACTCTTGAGTTTTATGACATGACATGCATACATGTGCATGAAAATGAATTAGAGAAGTTTTGAATGATTTAAAGGTGTTTTAATATGAGTTTTAATGACTTATTGGTTTTCAAATGATGAAATATGCATTGTGTTCTTATGTTTGGGGTGTTTCATGATCAAGTCAAGCCTTTCAAGCCTTATTCTAGCACATTCGAGGAAGAATGTTCCCAAAAGGGAGATGATGCAAGGATCCGGACTTTGTATGACCTTAATGGTGCTTGGAAATTTGGTTTCGGAAAGTTTTGGACCAAGGTGACACCTTATGAAAGCCTTCATGGGTCGTGTGACCCTACACGATCCGTGTGACCCCTATATGCGACCCCCTAAATCAGTTATACTCCTTCATTACTACTCCTTCTTATTCTAACACTTAACTTCTCATTCACTCTCTCAAACGCTTTCAAAACCTCTTCCGAGCTCTAATTGGAGGATTCCCATGGAACCTTCAAGCTCAAGTTAAATTCACTTTCAAGCCCTCTATCCAAGATTATTTATGTGGTTTAAGGTCATCATGGGTCTCCTTCATCAAGCCAAGTTCAAAGGAATTCCATGGGCTAAGCTTTTTACAGTGAACCGATAGAAGGGTCAGCTTTAAATGGTCATATCTCTTAGTACTAAAAGAACTAGGTGTCCTACAACCTACCACATTGAAGCTCTTTGAATTAGCTTTCCAATGCATCTGGTTTCACCAGTTTTCGAGTTTGGAGCAAGAAGTTATGCCATTTTTTGTAGAACTTGTCTAGGCTGGGACAGTGTGCTTTCACGGACCGTGAAGAGCTTCACGACCCGTGAAGAGCTTTACGACCCATGAAGCCACTCGCGGTTTAAAGTTTGATTTGAGCATGAGTAATCTATATTATGATTTGACATGTGGAATTACTTATGAGTTTACTTGAATTTCATGTCTTATTGTTGATTTAAGATTGAATCTCTATTACCCATTGCTATTCACCCATTATTCATGACATATGCATTCATGAGCATTGAATTTTATAAAGGTTATAAGGTAGGTTAAACCAATTATGTTTATGTATATGATTTTTGATAAAATTATGATTATGACAAGAATGTGATTACATAAATGTCTATGATATTGGCTCTTTGAGCATATTGGGTGTTTACACCTTATTGGAAATTGTGAATAGCTATTCCTATGCATGAAAAATATGGGTTGACTTTTAATCGCAAGTATGAATGATTATGAAGAATGTTTGGATTTTAAGCCCAATTATGCATTCAAATGATTTGAAATGACTTGCATCTCTTTTGAAAGCATGTATACGGATATGCATTCTTGTGGGGTGATGAATTAACACCAATGAGATTGGAGGCGTCAGGGCTATTCTCAAGGGTCCTTTCCTTTCTCTTGAATTATAGGCCAACATAGGTATATGTATATGGTAACCCTCACCGAAATGGGAGACACGTAAGGTGCGTTTACAAGGCATTCAGATCTGAGTCTCATCCCGTTAGTTGAGGCATGACCCTCTAGAAAGATCTAAGGCTCATCCCCTTAGTCGAGGCATAACCCGTTAGAAATATTATGAAAATCCTATTCGAAATGGGAGGCCCGTAAGGAAGGTTACTTCTAGGGGAGGGTTCGGTTTTTGCGGTTCGGTTTTTCCTTAAAACCAAAGACGGAACGGAAGGTCATTTGGCGGTTCGGTTCGGTTCAGTTTTGCCAAAAAAAAAAAGTAAACCAATCATTTTTTGGTTTGGTTTTTTTCGGTTCAATCTTCGGTTTTTTTTGGTTTTTCGATTTTTTTAATTAAAAGGAAAAACAACAAACTTCAAGCATTATTAAATAGTAGTGACACAAACAAATCACAAAATACATTTAAGAAAAAATGGCACTTAATTCCATCTCATTGCTTCACATAAAATCCATTAACATCTCCTCATCATCATCATCCACATGTTATTTTGGAGTTGTTATTCCTCAAAAATCATCCAAGATTCTGTGTCAAGTGGAAAATTCAAATTCGAATAGAAAAATAAAGAAGTGGAAAGCCATAGTTTCCACTGCATTAGCAGCTGCACTGATCACATTTAGCTCAAACATGACTGCTATAGCAGGCTTGAATAAGTTTGAGGCAGAAACAAGGGGGGAATTTGGTATTGGTTCTACTGCACTGAAGAAACCAACTGATCCAAGAACAGAAAGCATAACAAGTACAACTCCTGAAAGAACGACAAGAACAGTGTGCAAATTTCTTGTGAAAATGACTGATAATAAGACAGAAATGATACAGTAATTACTCCAGTATTTTGCAGGCATACATCAATAAAAGTAGTAGACTAAAAACATTGGTGCATCACCACACTTGGTTTATATATTAGGTGGGTTCGGTTTTTTATCGGTTCGGTTCGGTTTTTTAAGAACAAAATTGAAATCGAACCGCACAGAATCGGTTCGGTTCGATTTTTTGTGTTCGATTTTGATTTTTTATGATGCGGTTTTTTTTGGTATTTTACGATCGATTTCGGTTCGGTTTTTGGTTTTTGATTTTACGGACCCACCCCTAGTTACTTCTTTGAAACGAGAGGCTCGTAAATATGGTTTACCTTTGGCAAGTAGACCACCTCTTTTTCGATGTGGGGATAACATCGGAATTCAAAGTAATAGCTCGCTTGGTCTTATATGTCAGTTGAGGTCTCATCCCCTGTACATATGAGCATTATTACATTTCATGAATCATGGATTACATAGCATATTTTTGTATTACTACTCCTTGCTATATATCTCTTTTATGTGCCCTTGTCATCTAACATTGGATGCAGGTTTGATAAGTCATATGCATTGCATGCCCACTTACTTAGTATATTAAGACATACTAACACATACTTTTTGCCTACGTGATCTAACTATGAAGGGACCGGAGACTATATTCATCCACCTTTTGACGAATAGTCAGATTTGAGAAAGTTGTTGTGGTGAGTCCTATCTTCCAAGGACAAGTCACCATTCATCTACCTTACTATGCTTCCGCTTATATTATTTACTTTGAGGATGAGCCCGATGACATGTCTTAGCCCCCGTCCTATTCTATGATAAGAGGCATTGTTGGAAATCATGTAACCTCTTGTACGATTATTTGCTATGTCTCGCTATTTGGAGATTATGATTATGGCTACCTATTGGATATGGTTATTATGGATAGATTATGAGTATTATGATTGGTTTATGCTATGATGTGGAAGATCATAAGTCCCGTCTTGCCCCCACAGAGTGAGTCATACTTACTCGCCCCTTATTCTTTATGTGCGATATGTAATGTGAATCCATGTTAATCTCTATCCTTATGACATCCCCATAGCATGAGTCTTACTTTCCTGACCCTTAGAACTATGTGTTTGCTATCTTTAATACGCTTCCGAACCAATGATGTGAATATGGATACTTTGAGTCTTGTTTCGGGACTCTCCGATTCCCATTCGCCATGTCGCTCCAAGGCCCTAGGTTTGGGTTGTGACACATGCATAATTCATTTTTAACATTTTTATCAAAGTAAATATAAAACATTTTAATACATTTATGATGCATACACACACACATATATTATCCACTTAATACATAGTTCAATTGCTATAGATTGTTAAATATTTTTTAAATATGATATACATAGGTAATAAATAAGAAATATATTTAAAAATAGTAAATATTTTATAAAACAAACTCAAAAAGGTAATTATTCCTACCACTAATATTTATGGACTATATCTCTTATTAGAGCATAAAAAAATTTAAATCAAACTTGAAATAATATAGTTAAAATATAAAAATTATGAAAAACTATATGAAATATTTATATTAACTATATACATATATATACACACTAGTTTTTCGACACGTGCGTTGCACGTGCATGTAGAGTCATGTAATATATGTTTTTGCAAAATACTAAAATGGTATCAAATTATTGTGGACTTGTTATGCTTAAGTGTGTCGTAAATGAAAGTTGAGTGAATAGGATGTATGGAAACTTGCTTGGACTATTTTCGATTGAAATGATGGTAAAATGATTGAAAAATATCAAAATATTTTACCCAAATGAATAAACACTGGTTACTAATATTTGGACAAGAGACACTTCCTTGGCATCAATATTTCACTAAAACATTTATAGGTAAGAGAAAATGTGGTGTTGTTTTAGCGGCATGTGAAGTAGGAGGAGCAGATGTTGAGAATATCTGAAAGTTATTTTTTATATCACGTAATGTATTGATCAGGGAAGCAAACATAAATCAGTTAAGTAAGTTTTTTTATAGCATTTTTGTTGACAAATAATGTTTGAGAAAGAGCAAGACTGGTATATACATTTGTATCTATTACCACAAACATTTAAGATTTTATGTACATAAATATTGAAAAAACTTTCAAACATCTGACCGCTTCTCTAATTTTAAATTTTTTTGTTATTTTTGGGTTTCACTTTTTCCTTTGTATCATATAACTTTCACATGTGTGATCAGTTACCCAATTTTTTTGTATCCCAGACACATAAATTTCATGATCCTATATGCTTACCCAAGGAATTCATAAGGTCTATAACTACTCATTCTGCCTCACCCACCACATGAATTACAAAGTTCTCCATATGAACAATTCACTACATGCAAAACAGAACTACTTAATAGCTATGTTGTTCAGACTCTTTAACAATACAACCTTGGTGCTTGTTGGTTCCTCCGAAAGTTACACATATTTGAAGGATCCATTAAGGTTGATTTTTGGAGAGACCGAGCATCATACATTAATAGCATTTGGAACTAATCCTACAACTTTTTTCTTGCAACTAAGAGATATCTTTGCAGTAAGGAACCTGTTTAAATTCATTTTAACTATTAATCATTCTTAAAAGAAGCAGAAGAAATTTGTGCAAAGCTATCACATTCAGAAAAACACCAGAAGTCTAAGTAAGGCTAGACAATAGACCTTCCCTCATATCATCAAACCTTGTTCTTGAAACTCAACTGCTCATTTGATTTTTCCAAGACGCGGGCTATCCAATGGTCACTATGTTAAGAAAGATGCCACTAACCACATGTGATGTACATAGAAATCTATGAAGGTTAGAGATAAGCAAGGAATATGAAAACCTACAACTAAATGCTCGAGCAAAGGCAGTGCTTCTCTTATCCCAAATTGTAACACATTTCAGATATGACAGAGCACTTCAAGATTCATGATCTGTAATATGCCCTATGTTAATGTTGCTGGGCTCTTTAAAAATGTTATCATACCAATGTCGATTTTTTTCAGAAAATGAGCTACTTTTGTAGGATTCAACATGTTCCCAAAGATATTATTGAAGACTCGATGATAAGCTCTATAGATGATCTGGTACAACTAAAAACATTGAAGAGCTGACAACAAGAAAGCATAAAACAGAGAAAAACAAAACAAATCTGTTAAACTATCCGAAGATATGTGATATACCATGAAAGAGCTGATTCTTAAAATTGTTATGCCGTGGATTAGGAACCTCCACTGGGTCAAGTCATAGTGCCCTTCAGCTTGTTTGGGGAGGTTCATAACTTCATATGATTGAGATTCATGATCTCGTAAATTTCATGATTCTATTACGCCAGCACAGCCTCCACATTATTGGCTTGTATATAACAATGTCTAACCATGAAGTTATGTTGGTATATGTAGATGTGAAATCCCTTGACAATACTATAAATGGTCCATGGGGTGATATTGTTTTTCAGCACAGCAACTGCTAACTGAGAACAAAATGCAAGACATACAAGTCCTCAAAAGCATCTAAAAATCACTCTCATCACCATGAATTTCCATAAAAAGTTCATTTGTAAGACTGATGTACAAACTAAATAAGTTGGATCAAAATCTTACTATTTCCAGTAACACATAAGGAGTCTTTGAAAGAATACGTATGTTCTTCTATAAATGGCAGATTTTCTGGCTTCTTTTGGACACCGTTTTATCCAAGCGTGAGTTTGTGAATTCTTTAGTGCGCCCACACCATCTTTCTCAACGAAGTGAAGGATATTTCATTTGTTATGTACGAGGAAAGGGTTTTTGTAATACTATAATCTTAATTCATACATATAAACAATTAGAGGCCTTGAGATATACTACAACATTCTGATTTCTTAATAGCACTTATTCTTAGCCTTTCATAAGAGATCATATGTTATTTGGAATCCTAAAAGAAATATACTTTCTTTCTTCCATTTTTAATTGTATAATCCTGTATAAGGTTAATTCCTTTTTATACCAACTCTTTCTTAAATTACTAAAAGTCCCATATTTATTAGGCGTCTTGATACCTCAAAATTTGTAGGCGTCTTGATACCTCAAAATTTGTTTGGTGCATGTCGAAAAAAAAGAAAATAAGTCAATCAGTTACGCTAAAAAAGGGGGCTGAACTGAAAAATTAAATTCAATCACCGTATAAAGTAATTTTAGTTGCTATGTATGAGCAACAGAAATAATTTCAAAATTTCAAAAACCTCTGGGAAATCCTTGCAAGAAAATGCAAAACTGCACAGATACTTTTGATTCTTGGCGTTGTATATGGCTATGTTTCTGTTCGTCTTTGGAGGATAATCTTCTGCGGTAATCACAAGGGATGGGTTGGAGTCGCTTGGAAGGGTGCTTGTTTCTTCCCTGAGATTGCTTTCATTATCCTCACCATATTGAACTTTTTTGTTATGGGGTAGTCACAACATTGGTTCCATTCCCTTTTCTTGTTTGTCATTCTCGTTTTACTTTTGGTTCTGTATCTCCATCCCCCTAACCTTGGTGGCTACCTTGAGACAAAGGCACCACACACCGAATATCTAGTTTGAACTAATCAGATCTCATGCGATACTTAAAATTTTCTTTTCTTGATACTTAAAATTAAGTGCATGATCTAGCTAGTTGATACTTGATTAAGGATTTTCATGTTTTTTAGAATGATACTCATCGTTGGTATAGGAGCTTTAGGTACTTGATAGTTGATTAAGGATTTTCATGTTTTTTTTTTCATGTTTTTTAGAATGATACTCATCGATGGAATAGGAGCTTTAGGTACTTGATACTTTATGAAGGAGCGCTTGTGCTTATCAAACTACTAAAAATAGATCCCTGATACATAATCTGAGTAGTTGATATTTGATTAAGGATTTCCCCGTTTTTAGAATGATACTCATCGTTGAAATCGGAATAGAGACTGCTATGAAGAAGTAGATGAAAAATGGAAGACATTAGGTTTTGGCGGAGGAATCAGAGACTTTTCAATTTCTTTTCTTTTGTTTAGTTTGAAAAAAAATTGATTACACAACTAAAAAATAGGAAGATTATGTAAATATTGATTAGAATACTTAAAATTAGGGGATACTTTACGATAAATTAAGAAGGAGAGAGAAATAATAGTCTAAGTATCTATAGTTGAAGAGATAATCATGAAAAGATTTCTTCCCTTTTCAATTTTTTCCCTTTTGTTTAGTTTGGAGAAAATGATAAAAAAATTTGAAATTTGAAATAAATGATTGATTACACAACTAAAAAAAATAAGAAGATTATGTAGATATTGATTAGAATACTTAAAATTAGAAGATAATTTAGGATAAATTAAGAAGGAGAGAGAAATAATAATCTAGATATCTACAAGTTGGAGAGAGAGAGAGGAAATATGGAATTTTTGTAATTTTTTGGGATGGTAGGAATATTAGAAAATATGGTAAAATATGTTGTGTAGTTTTGTAATTTTTCCTTTTTAATTTGTGCCAAAAAAATGTTATCTTACAAATATTTTAACTTTAAAATTCTCCTTTTCCTCTTAATAAAATGATAAGAATTATTTTGGACCATAGATTTAAAACTCTTAAACGTTGTGCCAAGTCAAACGATGTCACATAAAATGGGATGGAGGGAGTAGCATTTATGATGAAAAGAGATAACTATTACATAGGAGCATGGATTTTACCCGGTGTGCACTCAAAGAGAAACGACTTCGAGTTTTGCTTGTCATAAAAAAAATTTAAATGACACAAAATTATGTTTTCTTCGTATAAATTATCTATTATTTGACATTTTTGTGAAGTATAAATAGATCAATAATAAAAGTTGAAAGAAATTGTTCATGGAACTTATATTATAGGTCATGGTAACTAAATAGAAACAATGTAGAACCAAAACAATAATTTAATTTGGTGAAGCAAATCACAGAGGTACTAAAATTACTATAAGATTTGAAGATAAACACATTGGTTATGTTGTACCATTTAGTACATGTACATATTCTTCTTGAAAAGACACATTGTACAACTTATATTCCCGGAAACAACACTCTTAAACTAATATATTTACAAAGTCTTGAGATAAAGTTCCTTTCAAAGATCATATGCAAATATAATAGAAAGCAGAAGACAAATGAACTTTCACCCTTTTTTACTAATCTTCTTATGCTCTTGCTTTTCTTCTATGGATATGTTGCTAGGAATAAGCACATTAAAAGCTCTACCTGACATACATGTGTAAATTAGCAACTCACAAAGACATCAAGGTGGTGTTGTTATCATTTGAAGTACCAGATACTGACTAAAGCTTTTGGACTTGCAAATACCAGCCAAAATACAGTTACTGCTGCCTGAGCTACCCAGAGCATATGGTGTATCACGAACAAGAAATTTGACCAGCACCAAAATCCAGTATCTCAAGACACTCATGCAAATCTGCATCATTTACCAATGTCACCCATTCCTTCTCATCATCAAGATACCTGAGTTGGAATCTCCCAATCTGCAATTTAAACCTTTTAGCAACATCCTCATAGAGTTGAAAGCACCCTACTAAAAGCTTTAACTTAAATCTGATGCTAGCTTCTTTGTAAGTGGCTTTTACAGTATTTGTGGACCCACTATCACCACACTTCACCTCAACTTTAGACTGTTTCTCTACACGACTGTGACATCTTGATGAACTGCCATTCATCATCGACCCAGACCCATTGGATGAGTCTGTCATGGCTAAACAACTGGCCTGGTTATGTTCAATCACCCCACCATCACCATCCATTTCATTACCTCCTTTCATCTTACTCTCAACATCATCCCCAACAGCCATGGAACACGAGCACCGAGAAGTGAAATGAGAATCAAAATTGTCCAAGTTGTTCAACCCCTACCTCCTGCATCCTTCTTTTGTAAGGAAAGAACCCAATGATGCATTTTCGGAATCGGTCAATGGCATCGCATTCAGACATGCATGTCTGGATGACCTAGCATCTAATGCTGCCAACTTGGATTCATAACAAAATCTAGACACTTCAATACTTGATCTATTGCCTCCCTTAAAAGAGGGAGTATTGATATGATTAGATTGGCTGAGTTGGTTCCCATCAGCATAAGAGTCTTCTTCTATTTTCATCATAGAATTCTCCTTGTTGAGGGTACAGACACAGCATCCTGGAAAACAGAAGTAGGATTTTTGACAGAGACGTCTTCAAATGGAAAAAAAATGTTTTTCTATACATTGAAATCTTGGATGATAGAGCCAGCTGGAACTAGACCTCCCGTGGTTGGATCAAACTTCAATCTCCCTTCTACTCCTTGGACAGATTCAAGCACTGTTTTTTTCTTTTTCAAAGACCGATTGACTTTGTTTATCTTTCGGGATGGCCACTTAGATATCCCATGTTGTCGACATATCCTTTTCAAGGTAGTTGGACACACTACAAAATGCACAAAAATTAATTTAAAAGACCACCTTCTGAAAGGGTCTACTACTTCAAAGAAAAGCCAATATACTTTTTACTTTCCATTCCCCTTCTCATCCTAAGAAAAAATAATACCTCTACATACTCTTAAAAATATCACAAAGAACAGATACTTCACATCAACTATTTTACTTACCAACAGAGATATCATTGAACTAAAAATACCGTATTAAGGAATGCTGAGGAAAGAGTACAATGTCTGTAAAGAATGAAAGATATCAATCATAGCTTCTGACTTTTAAAACAAATGTTGTAGCTCTGATCCACCAAACCTAAGTAGTGATGTAGGATTGAGTTTAAGATTTTAACTACATTGTCCTACTATTACTCTCCCACATAACCCAATATACCACCTTTGAAATGGACTTCCATAAGTCCCTAGACGATTTGGATAAATATAACTTGTGTCGCGCTCTACGGTATTACACAAATTGTTCAGACTCCTTACATGGCATCAGACTTCTCGCTTTCAGTCCCACACCACTGTCAACACGACCTTGGTGTGGGGGTGGGGGTCGAATCTATATCTGATCTAGTGATCAAATTTTGAGTACTTCTACCAAAATCAACAGAAAAATTTCAAACAAATTCAATTATATCCGTAATCAAAACAAAGGCTAGGGTGAGATTGAAGAAAATAGAATTCTTTGTATATAGAAATTTCTATGCCACTCCTTTTTTTTAATCTCTTTCCTATATTCTACTCTTAATCAATATTTTCTCCTCGAGTTTTTCACCTAATATCTCATAATCTAAGTTTCATAACTCTACTCTTATATATATGAATTATTTTTAGTTGAATTGACGCACTTGGATCCATATCCCCAAATCTCAAAATTTAAATCATGACAAATCCGACCTCTAGATCTGCACTCATATTAAACACTTGCAGCTGAGTTCGAGCAACTTAGCATACATCAACGGATCCCCAAACCATTTCTACTTACCGATATGGAGGATTCATTTTTTTTATTGTGCCTTCTTTTTCTTTTCCCTTTGCGTTATGCAAAACCTCAGTCACATAGAACTCCACACAATATATGATAGCCGTCCAAAATAGCATATCCTACTTATAAGAGAAGGTAATGGATGCGAAAAAGTCCCAATTCACGTTTGAAGGAAAATGGAGAGTAAGATATTAAATAGTATTCACTGTGTTTACACATCCTTTGTTTTTTTCCTAAAGTGTTTTTTGTCCTTGTAATAGGAAAGGGAAGACTGTTTACCCTTATAATCTCCCATTTGGACTAAAGAAAAAATCTTGGTAAAATTAAAAGAGAAGTTTTTCTCAAAGGACTGTTAAATCAGAAAATTAACACCGCATAGGAGGAGCTATAGTCAACAACTAATAAAATAATCATATCAAGGTTGTCAAAGGTGCACTTAAACCCTGAAGTGAGACTCAAAACATGTAAGTGCTTTGCCTTGCTTATTGTACACTTCAATGTCATCATTAAGGCTTTAACGCAAACATCTCCTGGTGTTTCTAGAAGAGGTAACACTAAACAATTGATATTTTATTTTATCATTAAAAAATTAAATTTCATTGTCCATATATTTTCATGCTTTCAGTATTATTCTTGGAATAGTTTCTCTTTATTAGCACTTAAAGCTCCAATAAACCTTAGTTTTTAGCTCTTTTCGCTTTTGATGACATTGAAAGATCAATAGATATCCAGTATAATGGCGAATTAGTGGAATCATCCACTTGATGTATATATGCTTACCGCCAATATTGCTTTTTGCAGCATCCTTCAAGCTTCCAGAAAAGTACTGCTGAAGAACACTTAAGCTGACATGTTTTTCTATTGTACTTTACTTTTTCTCAATCTGTCTTCTTGATCCGGTTGTTGTCTACAAAATACGTCACAACAAAACTTCAACATAGATATATTTAGAAAATAAATTATTAACTGATGGAACATAAGTTGCTCAGGAAAAAATGAATGAGTGTAAGTATGCTCAATGTATGAATGAGAAGCATATTAAATGTGCTCACCTAGATCACATTAAAAGAGAGTTGTTTGAAATTAAATACTCAACTGGAACAATTTAGTTGGATGTAAATTAGATAAAATAATGCTTGTTTGATGTTTGAGTGAGATACCTGTTCACGAGAATCATCAGCGTGCATTCCAGCACTCTTTGAATCACAAACAACTAGAGGAGAACCATTTACGAAATTTGAATTGTTGTCCAATGAATGCTGAGAGTTCCTCCTAGACAAAGCAACCGGTGGTAAATTTGGGAATAGATCCATCCTGTAACCCAAACATAGCACCTTGTCCAACCAATTCTGCATCTGCTATTGTCCTTAAACTTGTACAAATTCTTTGCATGGTACCTGAAATGTTATTCAAGAGAAGTTGTTGCTCGATACTTCCCTTCATACTTACTGGAAGAAACAACTCCAATAAGTAATCATCATTTCCAGTGAATGTACTACGTAATCTGATAGCCACAGCAGCATTTAGACCAAATTTTCGTGCATGATGAACAAGTGGATACTTATATGGTACTCCTTCACATCAGGGTAGAAAGGGATGGTTCGATTGAAGAGCTTTCCCAACAATACCTTTACCTTCCTCGAGAAAATTTTCCATATATGCATGTACAAATCCTTGCATTTCCTTGTCACTCACATAACAAGCTGTATCCTCAACACATAACACACACTTATCATTTAAACTTGCATTAAATCCTCTAGCACACACTTTTATGGATTCGTTTCCTTCTCCTTCAGCGACACTGCAGGGAATCCATGTCAGAGTAAGAGGCAGCTTATGTGCATGGCAAACTGCTCCCAGAACATTTGTTATCTCAGCTAAAAGCATCTCTTTGGTTATTTGACAGATTCTGCAAGATAAGGAAACATAAATTGTAAAACAAGAAATTAGGAGGTCCAATTACTGATCTAAAATAGAAAGGAATCAAGAAGAACATGACACAAGAAAATAAAGAACATGATCCATGTGTAGATTCCATGCACGTACAATTACGGGTCGTTTCGTTTGGATATAAGTTATGATGAGATTAGTCATTCTGGGATAAGTGATGATGGGATTGATTATGCTGAAAGTAGTTTTTATTGTTTGTTTGGTTTGGCATATTCAAAATACTATTCATGATACAATTTCTAAGAAGAAGATGTTTATTTACTAAAGCACCCTTCACCTTTTTTTTTTTTTTTTTTTTGCAAGCTTTAATTATTCATTGTTAAAACTAAAATTTCATTTTATTTAACATATATGTATGTATTTCATGATTATGCCATGTGTTTTTAAAATTAAACTTTCATCTTTCAAGACGATAAAATTCGCGTTAAGAAAATAACAATCAAGACCGAAAATATCGCAACAATTGTAGTATTTGATTTCAATATGTGAGTGTTACAATTTCTATAAATCCGTTGATTCGTCTTTTCAAGTGAAATTTCTAGGGTTCTTGAGCTTGATCTTAAATCTGAAATTTGTTTTTGAACTCGATCTTGAAATTTGAATTTATTCTTGATCTTATTCTTGAAACTTATTTGTTCTTGATTTTGATTTTGAAACTTGAATTTGTTCTTGAGTTTGATCTTGAGTTCAAGAGTTTTTAAGTTTGTTCTTGAATTTGAATGTTTGAATTCTTGAACTTTAGATAATTTTGTAGTGTTTGATCCACAAACTTTCTCTAGCTTTTTGTTAGCATTCTTTGATCTCTTTTTGTATTATGAAGACCCCTATTTATAGTTGTAGAATAGAGGAATTATAATAGGAAAGACTTCCTTCAGCCAATTAGATTTAAGTGACATGACATATTGAGCTTTAATGAAATGAGCTTGTCATTTTGACACATGGCATCATCCTATTAACTTCTTTGTTTGACTTGGCATGTCAGTCATTTGACACGTCAATTAACATGAGTTTTAGTTAAATCGGTATTTTATTTGACTTAAATAATTAATCTAGTTATATTAATCCTTAACATTTATTTGGACTAATATGTTCATGAATTTAATATAATTCGAACCATTTTAGAATTTAGATTTAATATATTTTAAATGATTACAATCTTATGTAACTTAAAAATAAAACTTTCATTTTATTTAGCTTTAAACAAAATGTTCATCTTATTTAACTTAAAAAATAAAGTTTCCATCTTATTTAGTTTAAAAATAAAACTTCCATCTTATTTAGCGTAAAAATAAAACTTCCATTTTAAGTTTATTGAAAGTAAAAAAATAAAAAATATTATTGAAATAATTTACATTTTAATTGATATATAAAATACAACTTTTAAGTGAGTGATAAACTAGTTAAATTTAAAATATGAAATTTAGTAGTGGAGTGAACATTTTAAGAAAAATCAAAATATAAATAAACATTAGTATACAAATAAATTCAACTTCTAATATATTCATAAATAAAAATTAAGTGCATGATCTAGCTAGTTGATACTTGATTAAGGATTTTCATGCTTTTTAGAATGATACTCATCGTTGGTATAGGAGCTTTAGGTACTTGATACTTGATTAAGGATTTTCATGTTTTTTTCATGTTGTTTAGAATGATACTCATCGTTGGAATAGGAGCTTTAGGTACTTGATACTTTATGAAGGAGCGCTTGTGCTTATCAAACTACTAATAATTGATACCTGATACATAATCTCGGTAGTTGATACTTGATTAAGGATTTCCTTGTTTTTTAGAATGATACTCATCATTGAAATCGGAATGGAAACTGCTATGAAGAAGTAGATGAAAAATAGAAGACACTAGGTTTTGGCGGAGGAATCGGAGACTTTTCAATTTCTTCTCTTTTGTTTAGTTTGAAAAAAAGATTGATTACACAACTAAAAAATAGGAAGATTATGTAGATATTGATTAGAATACTTAAAATTAGGGGATACTTTACGATAAATTAAGAAGGAGAGAGAAATAATAGTCTAAGTATCTATAGTTGAAGAGATAATCATGAAAAGATTTCTTCCCTTTTCAATTTTTTCCCTTTTGTTTAGTTTGGAAAAAATGATAAAAAATTTGAAATTTAAAATTTGAAATTAAGATTGATTACACAACTAAAAAAAATAAGAAGATTATGTAGATATTGATTAGAATACTTAAAATTAGAAGATAATTTAGGATAA
This sequence comes from Solanum rostratum, assembly GCA_029948455.1. Lineage (NCBI taxonomy): Eukaryota > Viridiplantae > Streptophyta > Magnoliopsida > Solanales > Solanaceae > Solanum > Solanum rostratum. The sequence continues at coordinate 46,986,160 of CM057049.1, read as the reverse complement.
ATTAAGAAGGAGAGAGAAATAATAATCTAGGTATCTACAAATTGGAGAGAGAGGGGAAATACGGAATTTTTGTAATTTTTAGGATGGTAGGAATTATTAGAAAATATGGTAAAATATGTTGTGTAGTTTTATAATTTTCCCTTTTTAATTTGTGCCAAAAAAATATTATCTTACAAATATTTTAACTTTAAAATTCTCCTTTTCCTCTTAATGAAATGATAAGAATTATTTTGGACCATAGATTTTAAAACTCTTAAACGTTGTGCCAAGTCAAACGATGTCACATAAAATGGGATGGAGGGAGTAGCATTTATGATGAAAAGAGATAACTATTGCATAGAAGCATGGATTTTATCCGGTGTGCACTCAAAGAGAAACGATTTCGAGTTTTGCTGGTCATCAAAAAAATTTAAATGACACAAAATTATGTTTTCTTCGTATAAATTATCTATTATTTGACATTTTTGTGAAGTATAAATAGATCAATAATAAAAGTTGAAAGAAATTGTTCATGGAACTTATATTATAGGTCATCGTAACTAAATAGAAACAATGTCGAACCAAAATAATAATTTAATTTGGTGAAGCAAATCACACAGGTACTAAAATTACTATAAGATTTGAAGATAAACACATTGGTTATGTTGTACCATTTAGTCCATGTACATATTCTTCTTGAAAAGACACATTGTACAACTTATATTCCCGGAAACAACACTCTTAAACTAATATATTTACAAAGTCTTGAGATAAAGTTCCTTTCAAAGATCATATGCAAATATAATAGAAAGCAGAAGACAAATAAACTTTCACCCTTTTTTACTATGGATATGTTGCTAGGAATAAGCACATTAAAAGCTCTACCTGACATACATGTGTAAATTAGCAACTCACAAAGACATCAAGGTGGTGTTGTTATCATTTGAAGTACCAGATACTGACTAAAGCTTTGGACTTGCAAATACCAGCCAAAATACAGTTACTGCTGCCTGAGCTACCCAGAGCATATGGTGTATCACGAACAAGAAATTTGACAGTATAACCAGCACCAAAATCCAGTATCTCAAGACACTCATGCAAATCTGCATCATTTACCAATATCACCCATTCCTTCTCATCATCAAGATACCTGAGTTGGAATCTCCCAATCTGCAATTTAAACCTTTTAGCAACATCCTCATAGAGTTGGAAGCACCCTACTAAAAGCTCTAACTTAAATCTGATGCTATCTTCTTTGTAAGTGGCTTTTACAGTATTTGTGGACCCACTATCACCACACTTCACCTCAACTTTAGAATGTTTCTCTACACGACTGTGACATCTTGATGAACTGCCATTCATCATCGACCCAGACCCATTGGATGAGTCTGTCATGGCTAAACAACTGGCCTGGTTATGTTCAATCACCCCACCATCACCATCCATTTCATTACCTCCTTTCATCTTACTCTCAACATCATCCCCAACAGCCATGGAATACGAGCACCGAGAAGTGAAATGAGAATCAAAATTGTCCAAGTTGTTCAACCCCTACCTCCTGCATCCTACTTTTGTAAGGAAAGAACCCAATGATGCATTTTCGGAATCGGTCAATGGCATCGCATTCAGACATGCATGTCTGGATGACCTAGCATCTAATGCTGCCAACTTGGATTCATAACAAAATCTAGACACTTCAATACTTGATCTATTGCCTCCCTTAAAAGAGGGAGGATTGATATGATTAGATTGGCTGAGTTGGTTCCCATCAGCATAAGTCTTCTTCTATTTTCATCATAGAATTCTCCTTGTTGAGGGTACAGACACAGCATCCTGGAAAACAGAAGTAGGATTTTTGACAGAGACGTCTTCGAATGGAAAAAAAAAGTTTTTCTATACATTGAAATCTTGGATGATAGAGCCAGCTGGAACTAGACCTCCCGTGGTTGGATCAAACTTCAATCTCCCTTCTACTCCTTGGACAGATTCAAGCACTGTTTTTTTCTTTTTCAAAGACCGATTGACTTTGTTTATCTTTCGGGATGGCCACTTAGATATCCCATGTTGTCGACATATCCTTTTCAAGGTAGTTGGACACTCTACAAAATGCACAAAAATTAATTTAAAAGACCACCTTCTGAAAGGGTCTACTACTTCAAAGAAAAGCCAATCTACTTTTTACTTTCCATTCCCCTTCTCATCCTAAGAAAAAATAATACCTCTACATACTCTTAAAAATATCACAAAGAACAGGTACTTCACATCAACTATTTTACTTACCAACAGAGATATCATTGAACTAAAAATACCGCATTAAGGAATGCTGAGGAAAGAGTACAATGTCTGTAAAGAATGAAAGATATCAATCATAGCTTCTGACTTTTAAAACAAATGTTGTAGCTCTGATCCACCAAACCTAAGTAGTGATGTAGGATTGAGTTTAAGATTTTAAATACATTCTCCTACTATTACTCTCCCATATAACCCAATATACCACCTTTGAAATGGACTTCCATAAGTCCCTAGACGATTTGGATAAATATAACTTGTGTCGCGGTCTACGGTATTACACAAATTGTTCAGAGTCCTTACATGGCATCAGACTTCTCGCTTTCAGTCCCACACCACTGTCAACACTACATTGGTGTGGGGGTGGGGGTCGAATCTATATCTGATCTAGTGATCAAATTTTGAGTACTTCCACCAAAATCAACAGAAAAATTTCAAACAAATTCAATTATATCCGTAATCAAAACAAAGGCTAGGGTGAAATTGAAGAAAATAGAATTCTTTGTATATAGAAATTTCTATGCCACTCCTTTTTTTTTAATCTCTTTCCAATATTCTACTCTTAATCAATATTTTCTCCTCGAGTTTTTCACCTAATATCTCATAATCTAAGTTTCATAACTCTACTCTTATATATATGAATTATTTTTAGTTGAATTGACGCACCTGGATCCATATCCCCAAATCTCAAAATTTAAATCATGACAAATCCGACCTCTAGATCTGCACTCATATTAAACACTTGCAGCTGAGTTCGAGCAACTTAGCATACATCAACGGATCCCCAAAACCATTTCTACTTACCGATATGGAGGATTCATTTTTTTATTGTGCCTTCTGTTTCTTTTCCCTTTGCTTTATGCAAAACCTCAGTCACATAGAACTCCACACAATATATGATAGCCGTCCAAAATAGCATATCCTACTTATAAGAGAAGGTAATGGAGGCGAAAAAGTTCCAATTCACGTTTGAAGGAAAATGGAGAGTAAGATATTCAATAGTATTCACTGTGTTTACACATCCTTTGTTTTTTTCCTAAAGTGTTTTTTGTCCTTGTAATAGGAAAGGGAAGACTGTTTACCCTTATAATCTCCCATTTGGACTAAAGAAAAAATCTTGGTAAAATTAAAAGAGAAGTTTTTCTCAAAGGACTGTTAAATCAGAAAATTAACACCGCATAGGAGGAGCTATAGTCAACAACTAATAAAATAATCATATCAAGGTTGTCAAAGGTGCACTTAAACCCTGAAGTGAGACTCAAAACATGTAAGTGCTTTGCCTTGCTTATTGTACACTTCAATGTCATCATTAAGGCTTTAACGCAAACATCTCCTGGTGTTTCTAGAAGAGGTAACACTAAACAATTGATATTTTATTTTATCATTAAAAAATTGAATTTCATTGTCCATATATTTTCATGCTTTCAGTATTATTCTTGGAATAGTTTCTCTTTATTAGCACTTAAAGCTCCAACAAACCTTAGTATTTAGCTCTTTTTGCTTTTGATGACATTGAATGATCAATAGGTATCCAGTATAATGGCAAATTAGTGGAATCATCCACTTGATGTAGATATGGTTACCGTCAATATTGCTTTTTGCAGCATCCTTCAAGCTTCCAGAAAAGTACTGCTGAAGAACACTTAAAGCTGACATGTTTTTCTGTTGTACTTTACTTTTTCTCAATCTGTCTTCTTGATCCGGTTGTTGTCTACAAAATATGTCACAACAAAACTTCAACATAGATATATTTAGATTATAAATTATTAACTGACGGAACATAAGTTGCTCAGGAAAAAATGAACGAGTGTAAGTAAGCTCAATGTATGAATGAGAAGCATATTAAATGTGCTCACTTAGATCACATTAAAAGAGAGTTGTTTGAAATTAAATACTCAACTGGAACAATTTAGTTGGATGTAAATTAGATAAAATAATGCTTGTTTGAGTGAGATACCTGTTCACGAGAATCATCAGCGTGCATTCCAGCACTCTTTGAATCACAAACAACTAGAGGAGAACCATTTACGAAATTTGGATTGTTGTCCAATGAATGCTGAGAGTTCCTCCTAGACAATGCAATCGGTGGTAAATTTGGGAGTAGATCCATCCTGTAACCCAAACATAGCACCTTGTCCAATCAATTCTGCATCTGCTATTGTCCTTAAACTTGTACAAATTCTTTGCATGGTACCTGAAATGTTATTCAAGAGAAGTTGTTGCTCGATACTTCCCTTCATACTTACTGGAAGAAACAACTCCAATATGTAATCATCATTTCCAGTGAATGTACTACGTAATCTTATAGCCACAGCAGCATTTAGACCAAATTTTCGTGCATGATGAACAACTGGATACTTATATGGTACTCCTTCACATCAGGGTAGAAGAAGGGATGGTTCGATTGAAGAGCTTTCCCAACAATACCTTTACCTTCCTCGAGAAAATTTTCCATATATGCATGTACAAATCCTTGCATTTCCTTGTCACTCACATAACAAGCTGTATCCTCAACACATAACACACATTTATCATTTAAACTTGCATTAAATCCTCTAGCACACACTTTTATGGATTCGTTTCCTTCTCCTTCAGCGACACTGCAGGGAATCCATGTCAGAGTAAGAGGCAGCTTATGTGCATGGCAAACTGCTCCCAGAACATTTGTTATCTCAGCTAAAAGCATCTCTTTGCTTATTTGACAGATTCTGCAAGATAAGGAAACATAAATTGTAAAACAAGAAATTAGGAGGTCCGATTACTGATCTAAAATAGAAAGGGAATCAAGAAGAACATGACACAAGAAAATAAAGAACATGATCCATGTGTAGATTCCATGCACGTACGCTACTAGAAATTAGGCCTACGGCAACGCAACTAAACCCGTTGCGATAGACCTAATGACCGTTGCCATATCTCTATGGCAACGGTTTCCCAGTCGTTGCATCAGTTCGCGTGGCCACAGAGATATGGCAACGGTTTGTGCAACGGTTGTCAAAAATCGTTGGCATAGACCATCCTATGGCGACGACGGAAATGTGTGGCAATGGCAACGCTTTTTATAGCCGTTGCCATAGACGGTCAGTCTATTGCAACACTTTTTTAAGCCGTTGCCATAGACTGTGAGTCTATGGAAACGATTTATGGCCGTTGCCATAGACGTTTGTAGCCGTTGCCATAGCTATTAAACTCTAATCTAACAATAATTAGTATTTGTATTATAAACGAAAATAACATTTGTAATGTTGATCCTTTTGTCTTCTAAAGATTAACGAAAACACAAATGTATATATATATCCAACATGTACACAACATGCATACTCTTAATTAATTAACATTAACTACTTATATTCACCGGTACATTTTTAATATATATACATATAGCAAAATGTTAAAACCCAAAAGATAAAGTAGTTTTAGATGCTTCAATAAGTATCAAAGTATTTGATAGGCAAAAAATTAGAATTTTCAACAAAAAATGAAAAATCATCTTAAGTAAGATCAAGATCATCATCATCACTGCGTTCATCCCTTTCTTCATTTTCGATACCTACAAAAGAGAATAAATAATGTCATTCATCATCTCAGAAAATGAAAAAAATCATGAAATAGCTTGATTCATCATCTTTAATCTGATTTCTTGAATTCAAATCACGAGTAAAAAGAAGATCTTCTTTTATAATGAGTGATTTCAATTTAATCAAAATTTTAATATGAACATCGAACCTCGACGACCAAATAAAAATTTTAATCAAATCTTGTTTTGCATTTCAACAGTAAGCTTTTCTATTCTAATCAATGGGTCTCCTGCAGATTTTTTCAGCTCCCAAGGAGGGCTCAACACCTTTCCTGTTCTTAATCACTAAGGAGGGGCTAAACAGTATGATTAAGATAACTAACACAAGAGGATGGTTGAAAGGTTTTGATGTGTCCAGAGATGGAACAGAAAGCATGGAAGTTACACACCTTCAATATGCTGATTATACACTTATCTTCTAAGGAGAAGGGAAGATCAACTGAAATATTTGAGGGTGATTCTGTCTTATTTGAAGGAGTATCTGGCTTACACATTAATTATAGGAAAAGCTTCATGTATCCCATTAATGAAGTCAATTATATGAACCATCCAGCCTCAATACTTGGTGCTGAAGTCGGCACTTCGCCAACAACTTACTTGGGCATGCCTTTCGGAGCAAAATCCAAGTTCATTGAAATTCAGAATGGTGTGATAGACAAGTGTGAGGAAAAAATGGCCAGATGGAAAACACAACACCTATCTATGGGAGGGAGATTGACCCCCATCAACTCAGTCCTTGATCCTCTGCGAACATACATGACGTCATTATTTCCTATTCCAGCAGACGTCATCAAAAGTTTGGATAGGATGAGAAAAAAATTCCTATGGCAGAGTAACAAAGAGAAGAAAAGATTTCACTTGGTAAAATGGAAATCAGTAGTAAAATGGAAATCAGTGGCAACTGGGAAAAGAATGGGCGATTGGATATAAAGAATGTGAAATTTCAAAATAAAGCACTCAAAATGAAGTGGCTATGAAAGTACTCAGTTGAAGATCAACTACTATGGAAATAGTGGTAGGTGCTAAATATGAGGCTGAAGACAGCTGCATGACCAAGCATGTGACTTCACCTATGGTGTCAGCTTATCGAGATCCACAAGAGATTTATGGGAAGAAGTCAAACTCAACTCCAAGGTGGAAGTGGAGAATGGGACAAGACCAAATTCTCGGGCAATTTGGAACTCCTTTACCTAAACATATACAACCTAGTTCTCTCACAACAAAGGACCTTAGCAGAGATTTGGACAACATAGTGTTGGAATTTCCATTTCAGGAGACAACTCGATGACCAGGAAGTGATGAGGGGTGGCAGAATTTCTTGAAACTGTTAGAAATTTCAATCGACTCTAAGTAAAAGAAGATGTATTAGGGTAGAACGGAAGCAGCAAAGGTATATTTAAAGTAGGCGCAGCTTACTGGTTAATGGACCAACCAAGTCAACACCTACCCAGCCATGGAGACAAATTTGGAAATGCAGAATTCATAATAAAGTCTCATGATTTATATGGTTAGCTAAGGAAGCAGCTTAGACACAAGATAATGTAATGAAAAGGGGGATAACCTTATGTCCTAGGTGTTCTCTATGTGGAGAAACATCAGAAACTGTTAATCTAATTCTACATTGCAAATTTACTCAATGGTTATAGAGGGTATTCTTGAGTCTCAAAGGCATATCCTGGACAATGCCTAGGATAATTATTGAAGCTCTAAAAGTTGGGAGGAGGCAAGCATGCTAGTTTAAGATAGAACTAGATGGAAAAATTATCCCGACTTCAATATGGTGGAAAATTTGAAAAAAGAGGAATTATAGGTGTCTTGAAAGAACAGAGAATCGTATGCAGAAAATTAAACTTAACTGCATTTGAGTGTAATCAATTATATTTAATTGGTAAAATGGAAATCAGTAGTAAAATGGAAACCAGTGGCAACTGAGAAAAAGAATGGGCGATTGGATATAAAGAATGTGAAATTTCAAAATAAAGCACTCAAAATGAAGTGGCTATGGAAGTACACATATGCATGTCATGGTCTGCATGTGCTGACACCTCCAAAAAGAGTGGATTAATATTCCCATTCCTCTGAACTTATCCACACTCAAAGTTTGGAAAACCACGAGAATACAGAGGCTAAAAACCACAGACGCACCTATCTATATATTTTCAGATTCATCAAACTCCTGTGAATTCGATCAACACAAAGCAAATTCAATCTTCACAAACTTGTATTAGAAAAATGAGTTCAAGAAGCAGAGCATGGGTTACAGCAATGAGTTTGGGAGTAGTAGAGGCATTAAAAGATCAAGGATTATGCAGGTGGCTCTTGTATTGCAGCCAGCTTGTTAATAGTTTGTTGAAATCATTAATAGAAGAAGAAAAAAATGGTTAGCTTTGAAACATTCCTCCCCCCAAATGTTCCTGTTCAAAAAAAGAACAGTGGAATTATGGGCTATGATGTACCTGAAGGAGTTGACATAAGGGGAAGATATGATCCTGAATTTTCTGAGATTTTAACTAGGGATGCTTTGCAATTTGTAGCTAATTTGCAGAGGGAATTCAGGAACCATATTAAGTATGCTATGGAGTGCAGGAGAGAGGCCAAAATGAGGTATAACAATGAAGGTTTGCCAGGTTTTGATCCGGCAACCAAATATATCAGAGAAGGAGAATGGGTGTGCGCTCCTGTGCCGCAGGCTGTGGCTGATCGGAGAGTGGAGATTACTGGACCAGTTGAGAGGAAAATGATCATCAATGCTCTCAATTCTGGTGCCAAAGTTTTCATGGTATGTCAATCCGAGCTTAGTTTCTATATACTAAGTGTGTAAAGTAGTGATAAATTGGACTTAATTCATTATCATGCCAATATGTATGAAAGCTAAACTGACATGAAATTCCACAGGCTGACTTTGAAGATTCACTGTCACCAAGCTGGGAGAATCTAATCAGAGGCCATGTAAATTTGAGGGATGCAGTGAATGGAACAATAATATTCCATGATCAAGCCAGAAACAAAGTGTATAAACTGAATGAACAAACAACTAAGTTATTTGTGCGCCCAAGAGGGTGGCATCTGCCAGAAGCTCTCATCTTCATTGATGGGGAGCCTGCCACTGGTTGCCTAGTCGACTTCGCCCTCTACTTTTCCCACAATTATGCCAACTTCCGCAAAGCCCAAGGAAAAGGATTAACAAATAGTAAGGCCTCCGAACAAATTAGATTCCACCTTAGAAGCTCAGATTGATCTCGACAATTCAAAGGAAGAGAAATCGAAGTAAAGTTTTTCAGGCAATGCAACAAAACCAGCAGGTAGCAAGCAATGCAACATTCTTAGTACCACCTTGTTAGTTTTCCAACAAGTGTAACTATATGAGGCAGAAGCAGCAGAAAGTTGATACATCTTTGCCCCTTGCATCATTTAGCAGCAATCACACAAAAGCTATAGACAACAGCAAACAAACAGCAGCAAACAAAGTGAAGTTTCAATCACACAAACAGCAGCCTTTAGACGAGTTTAATTAGCTATAGACTTAGCTTAACAACCTATTCCTATGAATTTAGCTCAGCCACTCCAATCACACAATCCAATTAAATCAGTTATCTTTTAGAATAAGTGAAGGTTCAGATTATCATCTCAAAAGCTAAGCCATCTGTAGATAGCAAAAAATAAAGGTAGAAGAAGAAGAAGAAAAAAGAAAGAAGAAACAGAAGATGAAGAAGAAGAATAAAAAGGAGATTAGATTAAGTGTGACCTTTATCATTACTGCCAGCAGATGGACGATTGATAAGTTGATTAGCAGTCTCTTCTCTCGATGAATGAACATTGAATCTTAGCATATTCGGATCAATTGTTAATCCTGGGTTAAGATTCTGAAGTTGAGCAACAATGTTCATTGTAATATCTCGTTCCATGTTATCTTTTTGCGCTTCGAATTTTTCTTGCATTTTTTGTTGAATCCTCTCTTCTAGCTCCTCCATTTTTTTCTGCATCCTTTCATCATCAGCAACACTTGACAAAGTTCCAGAATCTGCTGCTTTGAGTTTCAAAAGAGTCTTGGTAACTCCACGTCCATACAAACTTACTCGACCAGGATGTTCAGGTGCCATAACTTTTGAATATGCATCAACTGATTGGCTACCATCTTCAGTACTTTCTTGAGTTTCTATCATTTCCATTTCAGCCTACAAATAAGATTTAAGATGAAAGACAAAGATTTAAAGTATATAAAAACTGATATAATATTTAAGAACAAATAAATGATCAAGAGAAACTTTGAACAAGAAACGTTCATACTATTATGTTGGTTGTATCCTCATATGAGTCCTTGTATACTCGGCCAGGTTTTCTTCTTCTAGTAGCAACAAAAAATTCTTTACTGGAAACACCATCCGGATTTTCCTTCTTTTTATTCTAGTTATACGAAAGTAGACATCAATATCTTCACAAGAAAGTATAAGTTTATAGTTAGATTACGACAAAATATCAAACCTCGCGGATTATGGAAAAACTTGTTTTGCCAACAGTGTGCGAATACCTCAGCTTTTTTCGATTGTTTTTGTTAGTGTTTGAGATATTCTGCAAACCATACTCACAAAACACCTAATAACTGTCACTTAAAGTAATTATATAGAGAATAAAATGTATATGCTGAGAAATATTCACAAGATCAGATATACAAAATTGTCTTACCTTAGCTTCATCAGAATTCCAATATTGAAGGAGATCCTTAAATACAGATTCTGGAACATTTTTAGGTCTATTAGCCATTTGAATTTCGTCATTGTCATAGGGATAAAAAGTATTTTTTCTTAATCCTATACTTATACCCTCTCCAAGCAAGTTCAATTGCTTCCAAAGCCCATTCCTTCCCAACATTAGGAATGTCATATTTCTCCTACAAATTGTGCGATTGGGTTAGTGCAAAAAATAAGAAATAGTTTCAACTAACATTAAAAATATTGAGAACTTCTAACCTGGACATAGTTCCACATATCATCGTGCGTCTTTAACATATTCCAACTAAGTATATTAAGAGGACAAAATGTCCCATTCCTTGCCAATGTGCCAAGGAAGCTACCCAACTCCTTTACCACCGCTTTAGTAGGACCAATAGGCTGGTGCAACTCATTTAGCACGATTAGTTTGCGCTCGATACGTCCATGTACAGCTGGCATTTGTGTAGCACCTCTTTTTCTTTTATTTGTGGAATGACCTACAATAATATGATCAAAATAGAACAGAATAAAGGGAAAAGTAATATTGACCTACAATAATTGACACTTTCTTAAAGACGATACCAAATCAAAATAGGCTAAAAATGTATGATAAAAAATTGGTTTAAACTGGACAAGTGCAACAACCTTTTTTTCTACTCCCAAAACTTTGTAACATTTTCCAAGTGAATTGCAAATAGAAATACAACTAACTTCCAAGCACATTTTTCAACTACAGGAATCTTTTTTCCAAAGTTTCAACACCTACTACTTATAGACTTTCAACACCAAAGTTTCAACTACAGTACATCTCCGTATAGACTCTCACTTTGATGAAATTCCAAGCAAACAAGTAATAACCAATCTAGGCAATCTTTTCATAAGAACTGAATAACATGATCCATGGTTCTCTGGTTCTAAATATAAGGGATATATTGCCAACCAAGTACCACAATAGTCTGTAAAGGCAAATACTCATTGTACCAAGAAAACTTGAAATATATGACAGTAGGACCAATAGGCTGGTGAATAATAAGAAGTTAATTTTAAATACACTTGCCTTGCTCCTCAGATTGGCCATTTTCATCAAGATTGGTAGAATTCTGTACATGATCTTGTTGTATTTGTTCCTGAATTGCTTGCGATGCAGGAGTGGTGGGATGTATCGACTCTTGTTGCACTTGTTCATGTACTGCTTGTGATGGAGGAGTGGTGCGATGCAGGAGTGGTGGGATGCAGGAGTGGTGGGATGTGCCGACTAAGTTCTGCTTGAGCTTGTCATGGTTTTCATTTAAATTGAGGTTGTGAACATCGGGAACGCTGTTTGAGGTATGTTTTTGCTGGTGACTTGATATCTTTTTGTTTCGCAAAGATACAAGTGATCCAGAAGACAAATACCTTTTGTTGCTAATTCTCATGCTTCTTCTTGAACACTCTTCTTGACTCATAATGATTAACTCACTGTCTGTAGAAATGAAATAAGAATTAAACCTCATATGAAACTATAAACAAAAAATATAGTTAACTCCTAGCAAGTAAACTACCATAGAAAATACAAAGTCAAGCAGAATGGAACTCTGTACCTAGTCAACTTTGATACACCAACATAGTACAAGAACAAGTGCTTATTCACAAATTTTCAAACAGATTTTGAACCTCAAATTCAGTGGTACTTCAATCATTTACAACTTTCCAGTGGCTATCAACTTTCCACTTTCTAGTTGTAAGTTAAGCCTACAAGGCCAAAAGCCTAGTGGCTATCAATCCTTTAAGAGATTTTGGTTTTTTTGATTTAATGCATGCAAATGATAGATCTTAAGACTCGGATTTGCTTTGATATTTCCTAATCCTGTTCTGTTATGCAATTATGAGAACATGACTAACAAAAGGCTGTAGGCATGAACCACCAGTGATGTCATGGGATGTCAAAATACTATGTGAAGAACCAGATGTGCTGACAGTCTGCAAGCCTGCTTCTGTTCCTGTAAGCTAAATAGTTATTCTATCGTTATATCTTTGTTCCTTGAGAAAGTAATATGTTAAAATTCTTTGGAATATGTTAAGGCTTAAGCATATTTGAAACCTTGAAAAGAATTAATACTTAATGGTGCTCAGCAAATTTGTGTACATTAGGTGAAATTCCACTGGACCCATGATGGATTACCACTTCTGTCTAACTTCAATTATATTTTAAAAATCCTGCAAAAAAATATAGAATTTCAGATTAAAAATACAAATGAAATGATTGCTAAGATATGAACAAGCATGAGTATAAAATATGTGGTAACAGGCTATCCTCACTCACAAAATTGAAACTAAAAAGGACAATGTGCATATATTTAAAAGAACTTCAGAACATCCTTCACTAATGGTCTTCCTCCATCCAATCCCAATCAGTACTATCAAGCGCATCCTCCTCTTCCGATGTTTCTACAAGTATGTCTTCTGAATGTTGTTCATTACATGGAAGATCATCAACATCAATGGCCACATCTTCTCTTGAGCATCTAAAGTCACCCTCATTAAATCTAGCTGAAGGACCAATGTCATCATTAGACTCCCTCCAAAATGTTTCTCTTATATTAGGACAATTCTCTTCCTCAAGATCATACAAATCAATTGGCACTTTATTCCTTGCATAATAAACATCTTCCTCAATTGGATCCGCGACATAAAAAACTTGATAAACTTGTGATGCCAACACAAAAGGATCATCTTTACTACATAACTTTTTGAAGTATACCCGGGTCAACCCATACTCATCAACTTCATTCTGAAACCAATCACATCTAAATAATACAACACTAAAACAACCATAATAATCAATCTCTATGATATCTTGAATAAATCCATAATAAACAACCTCTCCATCGATGGGATTTTGGTCCCTAACACTCGCAAAACTATCAGTTGTCGCTGATAAAGTCACTCCATAATTTTGAGTCTTAAGTGGAGCATCACGACTTTTTGTATGAAAACGATATCCATTAATAAAGTATGCAGTATATCTCTTGGCTACCACATTAGGCCCTTTAGATAACCATCTTATATGATGAGCTACTTCAACATTTTGAACTTTCTCTTCAAACCAACTGCTGAATTCACGACTGTGGCTCCTTGCTCTTGCCCATGCATTAGATCGAATATGATTACCCACCAAAGTCTTATGTTCCCTACAATGACGCATATGACAAAATTTAATTATTAGACATTTATAAATGAATAATGCTTAAAATATATATAATTATTGTATAATTTATCTTATTCAATAAATTTTTCCACTTGGGCATCTCCCCTATTGAAAAGAGCATATCGATGTGCCTCATAACGTAATTGTGAATCCATAAAAAAAGTACAATCCTTTCTCTTCTCACGTCCAATTGGATGACCTATCCTAGGAAATATAGGTGAATGATTATGATCAGATTCCTCATCATTAATTTGATATCTACTAAATCTTGTCTTCACACCATCATGTAAGTATCTCGAAGAAAACGTCAACTGCTCTCCACTTACAAAACCTTCTACCATTGATGCTTCTGGACAATACCAATTACGAACAAGCCCCTTCAACTCATATAGCTCTCTCTCAATGGAATACATACCACGAAGATGAGTCGGATCTCCAAGCCTAATCTCATTCACCAAATGAACACTTAAATGTATCATTACATCAAAAAAAGATGGATGAAAAATCATCTCAAGGTTGGATAATATTTTACTAATTTCAGACTCAAGTTTTACAAGATCTCTTTGCCTTATTACCTTACTACATATGGCTTTAAAGAAATTTCGTAACCTAATTAATGTCAATGCAACATTTTTAGGTAGGACTTTCCTAACAGCAATCTGAAGTAGGTGATGCATCATAAAATGAGCATCATGACTCTTGTACCCACGTATCTTCATCTCTTTCACATGCACATGATTTGAAATATTTGAGGCACATCCTTTAGGTAATTTGGCCTTTTTGAAGACGCTACAAAATAACTTTTTCTTTTTCGAATTCATAAAGAAAGAAGATTGACCAAAACTTACATTTCCATCATTATCTTCTATTGGATGTAGCTCCATACGTATTCCCATTTCTTGTAAGTCATATTGAGAAGAAATATGGTCCTTTGACTTTTCATCTATCTCCAATAAAGTTCCAAGCAAACTATCACATATATTCTTCTCTATGTGCATCACATCAAGATTATGCCTCAATTTGTTATGTACCCAGTATGGCAATTCAAAAAAGATAGATCTTTTTTTCCACGGACCATTATTCTCTCGAGGCCTTTTTTTTTCGCCCTTTTCCAAAAGTATTATTGAATCCACTAAGCTCTTCAAGCACTTCGATACCTGACAAAGTAGTAGGTGCAAGTCTATGTTCCTCTTTACCATCAAATGACTTCTTATCTTTTTGCAATGGATGATCATAAGGAAAAAATCTTCGATGACCCAAGTAACACATTTTACGACTATGTTTGAGATACTGAGAGTATGTGTCATAATTACAACTAGGACATGCCAATTTTCCCTTAGTGCTCCATCCCGAAAGCATTGCTAATGCAGGAAAGTCACTAACAGTCCACATTAAGGCTGCCCGCATTTGGAATGTTTGCTTGGTCACAACATCATATGTTTCTACCCCAGGTTCCCATAATTCCTTCAATTCTTCAATCAGTGGTTGTAGGTACACATCTATATCATTTCCCAGAGATGTTGGACCTGTAATAATTATAGACAACGTGATATACTCTGGCTTCATGCAAATCCATGGGGATAAATTATAATTCATCAACATGACAGGCCACGTGCTATGAGAAATACTCATGGTTCGAAATGAATTGAAACCGTCACTTGAGAGTCCCAACCGAACATTACGAGGATCGTTAGAGAAGAGTGGGTGCAAACAATCAAAACTCTTCCATGCTTCCCCATCAGCAGGATGCCTTAAATTTCCATCATTGGGTCGTTCATTAGCATGCCACAAATAGAGCAATTATCAACTTTTTCATTATCCTTCCAGAATAGCATGCAATCATTAGGGCATGCATGTATTTTTTCATAATGAAGACCCAATTGTTTAATCATATTTCTAGCCTTATTGAATGACTCTGGTATCTGCACAAAGGGAAATGCCTCTTTTATCAACACTAGCAAGTCTGAAAATGCTACATTGCTCAACCCATGCAAGGATTTAAACAAGTATAACCGAATGGTGAAACTCAATTTACTGAAATTTTCACAACCCAGATATAGTTGTTGTTTTTCTTCCTCCAACAATTTAAAAATATTTTTTGCATCTTCTGATAGTCCCTCTCTTACTGCTTCCGCATCCCCTAATTCCGCCTCTACATTTATAAATGTATCATGAAGTAGTCCATCAATATCATCATGCAAATTAGATTCTTCATCATTATTGATTTGCTGAGGTGTATTTCTCGATGAAGACCCTTCACCGTGAAAAACCCATTTAGTGTAACCAGCAACAAATCCATCAACAACTAAGTGATCCTCGACCACATTTCTATAATGCCAATAGCGATTCATGCAATTTTTGCAAGGGCATAATATCTCATTTCCTTGAGAGGCTCGTTCAGATGCCTTATCGAGGAAATTGTTCACTCCATCAATATACTCATCGGTCCATCTTAGACAGTTCATCCAATTTTTATCCTCGTTGTCCATTAAAATCCTATATATAACAACCACATCATCAAGCAAATTATACATAATAAAAATAAGGTACCATATAAGATAGAGTTATCCTTTTTGAGTAAATTAATTCAAAATTCACAAAAAACATATTAAGGTTATCCATAATTCTAAACAACTACAATATTGTTTGATTTAGACGTAAAAAGTTCACTTTGTCAATAATGAAATGATCTCTAACGGAAATAACAGACAATGAAGAGCACCTTAAATGTAAGTGCAGCCACATTGCACATAGATATGATTAACCAAACTAGTAGACAATAACATTTTTTCCTGGGCTCAAGCCTCCAAGTTCATAGACTCCTGGTCAAAGAATCAAAATCATACTAAATCCAAGACCCTCTTTTTCATTGCCCTATTACGACTACTCATCTCGCTTCCCGCGTTTAATTTAATAATCCGTTATTATTACAGTTCTCCTATCCTAAATAGCTTCAATCAACTCTTTTTTAGAAAATTTTACATGTTTCTCTAATTATTCATCTGTTAGAAGAACCTAATCATTAATAAATAAACCACATTTTATGTAATGTACAATTTTATATAAGAATCTTCTAGTATAGACTTTCTAATGAAGTAGATTCAATAAAAGGCATCAAGAAGATGCAAGGGTTACAAGGATAGAACTTTAACCTCTCTCTCACACACAAAAAAAGGGACTAGTATCTTCTTTTAAAATTTTAGAACTTTTATCTGTTCCTACTTCTCCGGTGTAATAATTTAGTTCATTTCTTCCTTAGTATACATCATTTTCAGCACATAGGTTTATCCAAGAAATCAGAATAAACTATCCTTCTTTTTCAGAATAAACTATTTTCAGCACACAGGTTTGTGGCTTCATTAACAGCAACACTAGCAGCAAAAAGCCCCAACTTCTTCACCTACAACGATATCACCGAAGAACCATTTATGCAAAAAATTAGGACATTTGAAGAGCATGGTTCTTGACATTTTTCAAGCACACGTCTGTGACCAAAAAGTAGTTTCTTACATTTACAGTTTCATACGAGGGAGCAGCAAAATAGTAAGCACAAAAAGATACCAAACACTTTGAGTCATCAAGTGTCAAATGTGAATCAAGAAACCAAAAAAAACTAACTGATCAAGTCTGATTTCACATTCAAAAAGTGCAATGTCTAACATCACAATCATTGGAAACAGATAGCTTCGTAAATATCTACAGATTCATAAGGATTAAAATCTAGGATAAAGCACTCCTCTTTCTCAAATTAAATTAAAACAAAATCGTAATTCCAAACCCTGTTTAACCCAAAGAAATCGAATAAAAAATTAACACAAAATCGTCACTCCAAACCCAAAATCGGGTAAAAGCCAAAACCCATCAAAAAATCTTTACCAGATGAACATCCACTTACCTGATTGAAACAAATCAAAGAAATTTAGGGTTTTTGTGTTTTAAGTGAAGAGAGAAGAGACTGAATGAAATTTTACAGGAATTTCGAGAAGGGGTTTGAAGAAGACAACTATTTTGAGTAAGCGGACAACTACTTTGAAGAAAAAAATGATTTAAGAGTACCTTCTACCAACTTCTGGCAATTTCTTTGAAGAAGAACACGATTTAGCAGTAGCTTCGACTAATTTTGAAGAAGAAACCTCAATGCATGCGCAGTGAAGAACGGAAGTGAGCTTTCGCACTGGAGAAGAAGAAGAAGAAAAGTGAGGGACCTTGAGCACTGGAGCAGCTTCGTCGATCTGGATATTATTTCGCACTGGAGATCAATCTAGAGCAGTAGCAATAGCTTTCGCGCAAGTGAGGGCGGAAATGAGAAGAGAATCGTGAGGGAGAAGAAGGAATTTGTTTTGTACTGATGAGTGTTTAATTTGTACTGAATGTTTAATTTTGTTCAGTGTGTTTAATTTGTTTTTTTTTTAATTAATAAAGAAATATAATAAAGGGAGTGTATATTAATTGGTGGAGGGAGTCTAAATTAATTGGCGGAATAATGAAAATTGTGGAGGGAATTAAATAGCCGTAGCCATAGAAAGAGAACCGTTGCCATAAACATTTATGGCAACGGTTCTACAAACCCGTTGTAATAAGACCCCTATGGCAACGGTTATCTGAATAATTGCAACGGTTGTTTGGTACAAACCAATATACTTTATGCAATGCCTATAACCGTTGCCATAGGGGTTCTATAGCAACGGTTTTTCAGCCGTCTCCATAAATATCGTCACCATAGACCTAATTTCCAGTAGTGGTACAATTACGGGTCGTTTCGTTTGGATATAAGTTATGATGAGATTAGTCATCCTGGGATAAGTGATGATGGGATTGATTATGCTGAAAGTAGTTTTTATTGTTTGTTTGGTTTGGCATATTCAAAATACTATTCATGATACAATTTCTAAGATGAAGATGTTTATTTACTAAAGTACCCTTCACCTTATTTGTTTTTTTTTTGCAAGCTTTAATTATTCATTGTTAAAACTAAATTTTCATTTTATTTAACATATATATATGTATTTTCATGATTATGCCACGTGTTTTTTAAATTAAACTTTCATCTTTCCAGACGATAAAATTCGCGTTAAGAAAATAACAATCATGACCGAAAATATCGCAACAATTGTAGTATTTGATTTTAATATGTGAGTGTTACAATTTTTATGAATCCGCTGATTCGTCTTTTCAAGTGTAATTTCTAGGGCTCTTGGGCTTGATCTTGAATCTGAAATTTGTTTTTGAACTCGATCTTGAAATTTGAATTTATTCTTGATCTTATTCTTGAAACTTATTTGTTCTTGATTTTGATCTTGAAACTTGAATTTGTTCTTGAGTTTGATCTTGATTTCAAGAGTTTTTAAGTTTGTTTTTGAACTTGAATGCTTAAATTCTTGAACTTTAGAGAATTTTGTAGTGTTTGATCCACAAACTTTCTCTAGCTTTTATTAGAATTCTTTGATCTCTTTTTGTATTATGAAGACCCCTATTATATTTGTAGAATAGAGTAATTATAATAGGAAAGACTTCCTTCAGCCAATTAGATTTAAGTGACATGACATATTGAGCTTTAATGAAATGGGCTTGTCATTTTGACACATGGCATGATCCTATTAACTTTTTTGTTTGACTTGGCATCTCACGTCATTTGATACGTGGACGCCAAGATGGGCCTCTTGGATGAAATAATATTGGGCTTATTAATTTTGACTCTTTTATTGTAGCCCAAACCAATTAACATGAGTTTTAGTTAAATCGGTATTTTATTTGACTTAAATAATTAATCTAGTTATATTAATCCTTAACATTTATTTGGACTAATATGTTCATGAATTTAATATAATTCGAACCATTTTAAAATTTAGATTTAATATATTTTAAATGATTACAATCTTATTTAACTTAATAATAAAACTTTCATTTTATTTAGCTTTAAACAAAATTTTTATCTTATTTAACTTAAAAAATAAAGTTTTCATCTTATTTAGTTTAAAAATAAAACTTCCATCTTATTTAACGTAAAAATAAAACTTCCATTTTAAGTTTATTGAAAGTAAAAAATAAAAAATATTATTGAAATAATTTACATTTTAATTGATATATAAAATACAACTTTTAAGTGAGTGATAAACTAGTTAAATTTAAAATATGGAATTTAGCAGTGGAGTGAACATTTTAAGAGAAATCAAAATATAAATAAACATTAGTATACAAATAAATTCAACTTCTAATATATTCATAAATAAAAATTATTTTTATGAAATATATAAAAACAAGGATTAATCAAGATTGTGAATATTATTATAAATATTACTAAAAAATATGTTAATATACATGAATATGAAAATGGTGTATAAAAGAGAGTTTAAGGGGATATTGTTGTCATTTCACATACTTTATCCTAGGATAAGTTATCCTGGAATTATTATTCCACTTCTTGGAAGGGATAACTTATCCAGGATTAACAAGGAATTAAAGATCACTAAAAATTATCTTGGGATTAGCTTTTATCCATCACACTAAACGATCCCTTAAGATTTTGAGTATACTTGAGAATGAAGTCGAGGCGGCGCAATACTCCTTAAATTCACAGCCTGCAGCTGAGCAGAAGCTACAAATTAAACCATCTTTTATCAAAGGATATATGAAAACGCGTGCACAAGAGGATCCAACAAATACAATAAAAATTCATAGTGATAAGTGTAGACGATAAAATTCGTATCGCGAAAAATAATAATCAAGAATGAAAATATCACAACAATCGTAATATTTGATTTCAATATGCGAGTGTTACAATCTCTATGAATCCTCTTATTCGCCTTTTCAAGTATAAATTTAAGTGCTCTTGAGCTTGTTCTTGAATTTGAAATTTGTTCTTGAAATTTGAATTTATTCTTGATCTTGATCTTGAAATTTGGATGTGTTCTTGATCTTGATCTTAAATCTTAACTTTGTTCTTATTCTTGATCTTGAGCTTGTTCTTGAGTTCAAGAGCTTTTAAACTTGTTCTTGAACTTGGATGTTTGAATTCTTAAATTTGTAGAGAAATTTGTGGCTTTTGATCCACGAGCTCCCTCTAGCTTTTTGTTAGAATTCTTCCTTCTTCTTTTTTTTTTTTGAATTATGAAGACCTCTATTTATAACTGTAGAATAGAGGAATTATAATGGGAAAGACTTCCCTTCAGCCAACCAGATTTAAGTGACATGGCATATTGGGCTTTAATGAAATAGGCTTGTCATTCTGACACATGGCATGATCTCATTGGATTCTTTGTTTGACTTGGCGTGCCACATCATTTGACACATAGCGCCAAGATGGGCGCTTCTTTGTTTGACTTGGGGTGCCACGTCATTTGACATGTGGCACCAAGATGGGCCTCTTGGATGAGAGGACATTGGGCCTAATAAAGTGAGTCATATTTTGTAGCCCAAATAATTGGATTTGGGCTTTTAATTAAACCCATACTTTATCGGACTTAATTAATTAACCCAATTATATTAATCCATAATATTTGTTTGGACTAATATATTTTTGGGTTATCTTTTGTATCCCAAATAATTGAATTTGGTCTTTTAATTAAATCCATACTTTATTGGACTTAATTAATTAACTCAATTATATTAATCCATAATATTTGTTTGGACTAATATATTTTGAATTAAATACAATTTGAATCATTTTTTAAAATTTATATTTCGATAAATTTTATATGATTACAAATACCCCCTACTTCAAGTCTTGTCGGAATATTTTATCATTTGAAGACTAGACTTGAATTATTAATTTAACATTATAATAATAATTATTATTATAATATTATAAAAGAGTATTGACATAATATTATACTTTATGTCAAAAAGGAAAATCATTCTCAACTTTACCTTATTTGGAAAAAAAGAATTTGACCTTCCTTTTTTTTTCTTTCCTCTTTCTTTTCTTTCTTTCCTTTTTTTTGTTTCACCTGGTCTTTGACCACTTTTTCTTTCTTTTCTTTTTTTTATTTTTTTCTTCTTTCTTTCTTTTTTTTCTTTTTCTATTCTTTCCTTCTTTTTTTTCCTTTTTCTTCTTGGACAGCACCCTATAAATAGGGATGTGCTTCTTCATATTTTTTAATCAAAACTGAAGTTTAATTCCAGGCGTCTTTGTTGAGGTATGACTCTCTTTTTTTTTCTTTCACTTTTTCTTTGTTTTTTTTGTCTGTCCCCTTGGTCAAAGGGAGCAACATTTGTGTTTTGCTAACGCAAGAATTTGATCTTAAAGTGTGGAGGGACGTATTCCATGTCCCCGCCTTGAGATCACTAATTCAAGGCTTTACGCTTTTCTAAATGTTTAAACATAGGGGACCAACAACATGAGGCTTTACGCTGTTCTAAATGTTTAAACATAGGGGACTAACAACACGAGGCTTTTACGCTGTTCCGATGTTTAAACATAGGGGACCAACAACAAGAGGCTTTACGCTGTTCTAAATGTTTAAACATAGGGGACCAACAATGCTAGGCTTTACGTTGTTCCAATGTTTAAACATAGGGGACTAACAACACGAGGCTTTACGCTATTGTAAATGTTTAAACATAGGGGACCAACAACACGAGGCTTTTACGCTGTTCCGATGTTTAAACATAGGGGACCAACAACACGAGGCTTTACGCTGTTCTAAATGTTTAAACATAGGGGACCAACAATGCGAGGCTTTACGCTGTTCCAATGTTTAAATATAGGGGACCAACAACACGAGGCTTTACGCTGTTCTAAATGTTTAAACATAGGGGACCAACAACACGAGGCTTTACGCTGTTCCAATGTTTAAACATAGGGGACCAACAACACGAGGCTTTACGCTGTTCTAAATGTTTAAACATAAGGGACCCCCAATTAGCCATATTCTTCGACTCTCATTCCCCTTTTATTTTTTCTGTGTGCTCTCATTGATGAAGGGTAACACTTTTCCTTTTATGCAGCCTGAACAATGGTCTTCTTCAAGGACTACACTTGTTCATCTTCCGGACTTAGCTACCTTATAATTGGGACGCAAGATAGCAAGGCAGAGACCAAACTTTTAGTCCGGGATCCCTTAGTTGGTCGTTATGCTGATGCATGACCACATTTGAGGAACACACTTCACCAGGCAGACTGGACTTTTGAACATGACTACAAATCTGACAAAGCTTCCAAAGTATGGTGTCTTGAGAAACCAAATCTTCAAGGCACCAATCTTGTAAGCACTCTCCCAAATTTAGGGCGCCGCATGATTTAGGAAGGGTTATGTTGGGGAGATGAGGTTCTGTTTGAAGGTGAATATCATTGCATCCCAGGGTATTGGGAATGGACAGAAGATATCCTTAGCAAAAATGGGTCGAGCTTGAATGATGCTAACCTCTGAGATGTCGTCGTTGCTTCTCTTTTTACTTATGATCGTAACTCCAATATCGTGCAGGCCTTTTGTGAGGCTTGGTGTCCCCAGACAAACGCACTACTTACGTCTCTTGGAGAAGCATCTATATCCCTTTGGGATTTATATGTTCTTGGTGGCTTATCGATCAGTGCCAAAGAGCTTACAGGTCATGATGCCAAGAAGGATAGGTTTCTTCCTCAAACCTGTGAGTATTTGTTTGCCGCCTTTCATCATCTTAAAGTGAAGGCGGGTGATAGCTTGGGGGTCTCTCTTAGTGACTGGATACAATTTTGGTGTAAACGAGACATTAAGTATGAGCTAGCTCCCCCGAGGAAAGAGAAGAAGGTTCGACACTTAGCATCTACGCATAACCCCACATGTGAGATATCAATGGATGTGAACACATGGTTAAGCTCTCAAGAGATAACCTTTTCTATGCTTGGAGCAGAACAACATACATATGGGACTTATTTGGCAGCATTCTTGTCATGTTGGTTATGTGTCTTTGTATTTCCTACTGAAGGGGAAAACCTTATTCGGCCGGAAACTTTTAAGATGGCAAGCTTGATGGAGAGTGGTCGAAGGGTTAGCCTTGCGGTCCCAGTCTTAGTGAGCATATATCGTGGCTTGAATAAGATTTCAAATTCTTCACATTTTGATCACATTAAAGTTTTTTCCCCATTCATTATGTTTATGATTGGCTTGCTTATTATCTTAAGCCATATTATCCTCTTATCGGCGAACCTTCTCTCCCTCGGATGGTGACATATTCTGGTGAGGGTGCTGCAAAAAATTTTTACAAGGATGAAGCACGAAAGCGCGTCCATCGAGGTGAAAGCCTTGTATGGAATGCGACCGTGCTTAACAGGCCTCACCCAACTTATTATGTTGATGATAACAGGGCTTCAGAGTTGGATTCATCCTATTTTATGAGTCTTCGCTTTAATTACCTTGCCTTGAGGAAAGGAGACTTCTTCTTTATCGAGCCATACAGTCCCCACCGATTTAGTCGTCAGTTTGGGTTCCATCAGGATACTCCTGGATACATCGAACCGGATATTCGTGCTGAATCTCTTGATGAGGGACTTAGGTATTGGAGAATCTGTGTCTCACGTACTACTATGTCAAGAGCGACATTTTCACATATGGTTGCTTCTGCGAAGAAACTTTACTCTACTCGATATTTGTCTTGGTGGGAAAAATCTCATGGGAAGTTTCTTAAGGATCATTTGGCAACTTTGGTGGAAAAGGCTGAGCCAAGCTTCACCACTTCTTCAAATGACAAAGGTCCAAACACTGGAGAGGAGCTCTTACGAGATGACGCCCCACTTGCCCCACAACCTCAAAGTAAGAGGCTCAAGTCTTCTAAGGGATCTACAAGAGGTAACTCGTGCTCCTGAGCCTACGAAGGGATGCTCCTTAGTTCTTCCATCTACAAAGCAAGCCCCCCAAGAGACAAGCAAAAGCAGCAACGGAGATCAATGTTGGAAGAGGAAAAGACATGAACCAACAGCGCTTGAGGTTGTTGAGTTGGAGATTGTGGAAGAACAAGGCATTGATGGTCTTCCAAAGACATTAGCTATTCAGAGCAAAGAGGTTTTCCTTCTGACCTCAATTTTTCTTTTTCTTTTTGAAAATTACGCGATTAAGTAACTTGCTAATTTTCTTTCCTCCCTTTTTATGTAGGTGAATGTTGTTGAGAATCCAAAGGAACCACTACAAGAGGGGCCACAAATTAGTGTTGAATCCGTCGTGACATCAAAACCCGAGGCAGAGTCAACTTTAGTTGTTGAGCCGGAGGAGAGAATTGCAATCACTTCTCATGATCGGACTTTAAGAGGGTTGACCCTTGATTCGAGTAGCACTCCTCCACTCCTTGGAAAGCAAGGTGGGGCCAAGTCTAATTTTGAAGGAAAAAGCGTTGTTTCCACTCATAAGAAGAAGTATATCTTGGGCCTTTGGGAAGAGATTTGCAGCAAACTCTCTAGAACATCTCTAGACTCAATCTCATCCTATAAAGAAGATATTTATGAGATTCTCCAAGAGATGAGTGAGGCGCGTCTCATAGATCTTTCACCCTTGAAACATTTGGTAGACTCTCTCTTTGAGCTTGCTGCCTCCTATGATCAAGAACGCTCCAATTTTATAGATAAAGTGTATGAGGACAAGAAGCTGGAATTGCTTTCTAAGGACAAGGAGGGTCTTGAGTTACTTAGAGCAGAGGAGGACGAGAAGGCTAAACATGTTTATTCTAAAAGGAAGTCACTAAAGAAGATCAAGAAGAAGTTAGCAACTCTAGAGGCAGAGCGAGAGGAACTTGAGGCTGCCGTAAATGCTGCCAAGAAGGAGGTTAAGGAGGTTCGAGCCAAGATCCTAGTTGCTGAGAAGGAGGTGTCCTCTTATAATAACATGGACTTCTTGACGACCGAAGATTCGAATCGCTTGGAGCATGGGAAAGAGTGTTTAGAGGCTAGTCGTCAAGATTTGATCAACTATAAATTATGTTTAGATTAGGCTCCCTCATTTTCCCCCTTTCTTTTATTTCCTCAAGATTTAGATTGATATGTTAGACAATTTTATAGCAATAGTTTTTCTCTATTTTTTGTCTCATATCTTGCATTTGTGATTTTAACTTGAAGTTCTTCACATATTATCTTTTGCCGCGAGCTTTAGCAATTCAAACTTAATTTGCGTTTGGTACGCTGGTAAGAATGAAAATAATAAAAGTCCTTTCTCTTTGAAGTTTGTGCATTTGCCTTTGCAAATTTTATGCAACTTAATGTTGTAACTCACGAAATGTATAAATTTCAAGAATATCCACACAAGCTTGAGAACTTGAGGACTATCACTTGCATACTCGCTTAATTTGAGAACCGACATGTAGACTTTGGGACTTTAGTTTGGAGACTTGGGGAATATGAGAACTTCAACCTGCAAACTTGATCAAATTTGAAAACCTCAAGCATGCTATCGAAGAAACTTGCATTCCATAGGGTTTTTCCCCCATAAGGAATCCAGTAGGGACATATGATTTTTTAACACTCATGCAATTGAACTTGGAATGTAATTCCAAGCGCCTACGTACCTCAATGAAGAGGATCAAGTCACAACGTAATTCTGGGGAGTTTTGTTTTAGGGTGCCGTACATAGTTTATACTCTTGCGGGCCAGGAGTATAATGCATTTTTATGCCCAAATTTCAAGGAGCATAATTTTCCTCAAGGATAGTACCTCTTATAGATTTTTGCATTTATAGGACCGATCCTTATGCCATCTGCATCGACAAGCTTGTAAGCACCATTTGAATATACTTCTTGTACTACATATAGTCCATCCCACTTTGAGGTGAATTTTCCCCCAGACTTACGTGACGTGATAATGGGCCTTCTTACTACGACAACTTGGTCTCCAACTTGAGAACACCTCAAGCGAACCTTTTTATTGAAAGCACGAGACAAACGAGCTTGATAACATTCAAGATTCTGTTGGGCTTCTAACCTTTTTTCATCAAGTGCTTCTTATTCGGCAAGACGTAGTCGAGCATTTTCTTCCTCAGTGAGCCCTTCTTGGATAGCCGGTCTCAAGGACGGTATTTGACACTCAAGTGGTAGGACCGCTTCAAATCCAAAAGCAAGCGAATATGGGGTTGCTTGAGTCGGTGTGCGATATGTCGTCCTATATGCCCACAAAGCTTCTTCCATTCTTTCATGCCAGTCTCGTTTGGACTTAGAGACCACTTTCTTCAAAAGATTACACAAAGTATTATTAAACGCTTCGGCTAGACCATTGGCGGCAGCATGATACGCATAAGATTTTCGTTGCTTGAAGCCAAAGAGATCGCATATTTTATTCATCAACTTGTTATCAAACGGCTTGCCATTATCCGTTATTATGTATCATGGAATGCCAAATCGGTAGACAATGTTTACTCGAATAAAATTGGCAACATTCTGCTTCTTGACTTTCTTAAGGGCTACAACTTCGGCCCATTTCGAGAAGTAATCTGTCGCAGCCAAGATGTACAAGTGTCCACCGGAAGATTTTGGCAATGGTCCAGCAACATCTAGTCCCCAAGCATCAAATGGCCAAGATGCAATAGTAGGGTGTAAAACTTTAGGCAGTTGATGGATGAAGTTTGCATGGTACTGACAAGCTTTGCACCTTCGAGCATAATCCAAGCAATTTTTTACCATGGTCGGCCAATAATACCCCATTTTTTTATATGAAAGTGGAGTTTTAGCCCAGACTGATGTGATCCACACACTTTTGAATGTGCCTCTTGCAAGGCTTGAGCCGCTTCTTCCTCCCCCAAACACCGCAAGAGCATTCCCTCAAATGATCTCCTATATAATGTGTCCTTGTAGTAGAGAAAACGAGGTGCCCGACGACGAATGTCAGTTCTTCTTTTAGCATCTTCCGGAAGTATCCCATAGCATAAGTAGTCAATGATAGCTTGTCACTAGTCCTCTTTATTGGCTTCAGAAACTGCGGCAACATGCTCAAGCTTATTCTCCATTTGCTCGTCCTCATCCGATGATGGTACTACCCATTTTTGGCAGATAGTAACTTGCGTCTGATCAGGGAGAGTCAGAGTTGAGGCTAGAGAAGCCAAGGCATCAGCTGTTTTATTTTCTTTCCTTGGCACATGTTGGAGGGTCACATCTCCAATCCATCCTATCAACGTTTAGGCATAACAGTGATATGAGCGCAACTCAGGTTTTCTGACCTCATTGGTTCCCAAGAGTTGTTTAATCACCAATTGAGAATCACCAAAAACTTTCAATTGCAATTGCTTCATGTCAATGGCCATTTCGAGTCCAAGTATTAGCGCTTGATATTCTGCAACATTGTTGGAGCAACGTTGTTTTAATGTGAAGGAGAATGGTAAGACCTCTCCTTGTGAAGTGACAAACACTACGCCCGCGCCAGCTCCACCACGATGTGCAGCCCCATCAAAGTACGTTTTCCAAGGGGGTTGGATTTCGATGGCCATCACATCTTCATCAGGAAGCTTATCAGCTAATTCCCAATCATCTGGTATAGAGTGGTCTGCCAAAAAGTCCGCTAATTCTTGTCCCTTCACAACCTTTTGAGGGATGTACACAATCTCAAATTGTTGGAACTGAAGGTACCACCTTGCTAGTCGGTCACTAAGAACTGGTTTTGACATAACGAATTTGATGGGATTTGCTCTAGAAATAAGATGGATAGTATGAGCTTGAAAATAGTGTTTCATCTTTTGGATCGAGAAGACCAGCGCCAAGCACAACTTCTCGATTGGTGAATAATTCAGCTCGTTTGGTGTCATCATTCTGCTCAAGTAATAAAGGGCATTTTCTTTGCCTTCATTATTCTCTTGGGCCAGTAAGGCTCCCACAGACCTTTCTTGCGCCGCAATATAGAGTATCAGTGGCTTTCCAGGTATAGGAGCTGCTAAGATCGGAGGCTTCGCCAGATATGCTTTGATACTTTCAAAGGCTTTGCTACACGTTTGATCCCACTTGAAAGGGACACCTTTCTTCATGAGATGACTGAATGGTTGGCATCTTCCAGCTAGATTCGAGATTAACCTCCTCAAGTAGGCTAATTGTCCCTGGAGACTTTTCAACTCATGAATGTTTCGAGGCTCAAGCATCTTCAAAATTGCATCAACTTTGGCTTGATCGATTTCAATTCCTCGATGTCGCACGATAAAGCCAAGAAAATTTCCAGAAGCAACCCCAAAGGAACACTTTAGTGGATTCATCCTCGGTTGATATCTTCGAAGCAACTCAAATACCATTCTCAAGTCTTTCAAATGGTCGCTCCTTCTTTTTGACTTCACCACCAAGTCATCTACATAACACTCAACATTTTTGTGGAGTAAGTCATCAAATATATTTTGCATAGCCCTTTGGTATGTGGCACAAGCATTTTTCAAACCAAAAGGCATCACCTTGTAGCAATAAATGCCTTTAAGCGTACGAAATGCTGTGAGTTCTTCATCCTTTAGTGACATGTGAATTTGGTTATAGCCAGAAGAACCATCCATGAATGACATTGCCTCATAGCCAGTTGTAGCATCAATCATCAACTCTGGAATAGGTAGCGGGAATTCATCTTTAGGGCATGCATTATTGAGATCTCTAAAGTCAATGCAAACTCGAATTTGGCCATTCTTCTTCCTCACGGGATCAATACTTGAAATCCACGTGGGGTATTTCACATCACGAATAAATCCTGCCTCAATGAGTTTGTTAACTTCTTTCTCAATCAATGGAACCAAGTCCATCCTGAAGCGTCTTTGAGCCTGCTTGACAGGACGAGCGCCATGCCTGACCGCTAATTGATGGACCGCAATCTTGGGATTCAAACCAGGCATTTCTTTATAGCTCCAAGCGAAGACATCCCTGTACTCTTTGAGTATATTCATATAAGCCATTTCTTCATCAGCTTCTAGGAAAGCACTCAAGTAAGTTGGTCTTGGGTTTTCATCAGTGCCAAGGTTAACTTCTTTTAAAGGATCGATTGTGGTCTTCACTCCCTCTTCAAATTCTGGTGGAGCATCTCCAGCATCCTCCTCTTCTTGTGGGTCATTATCATTAATTGATATATGATGGCACCAAACAATACCTCCAAGTTCTTTATCAATTCTCAGTTCACACAAGGCATCATTCTCAATCTGAGTTGTAACATGACATGAGGAGCCTACGTTTTCTTCATCTTCCTCGCGCTCTTTAGTGTACACCATAGTGTGAGCCTTCGCCTTTAGTACCTCTTTACATGAAACTATGAGTTCCACTCGTCACTTCATCTTAGAAGGAATTATGCTTTCGAAATCCTTTTGGATCAAAGGTGAAGGAAGCGTTGTTACCCTTAGGTGACCTTTTCGACGCTTATTATTCTTCTCCTTTAATGGACCTAACCTCTCAAACACAGAAGTTCTTGCAGTAGGTTTTCCAAGTCGATCAAAGACGGAAGGCCGTTTATTAGAAGAGGAACACCCATCTTCTATAGTGACATAGTTATTGCTTGCCTTTCTTATGGAGATGCGCACCGGTGGTGGTCAGCTGTAGCCTAGACCTTCACGTGCTTGCCTAGTTGTGGCCTCCGATGGGAGTTTCCCTAGCCTACACGGCTCATCAGCATTATATCCAGCCTTTGCAAGTAACTTGTAAGCATTTGGATCAAAGCCTTCTGTACGTTTCGTGGGAAGTGATGTATTTTGTGGCAGATTTTGAGCCACAAAATTTCCCAAGAACTTTGAAGACAAGTTTATTGCATCGATCCGTTTGATAGGAAGAGTCAACCTTTCCAATACATTCCTTTGTACATCAGAGGATTGATCCTCCTCTTTCTTCACCTTTGGGACATAACGGAGTGTAGGGGATGGCTTTATTTTCGAGGACATGGTCTTCCCTTTATTTGGACAAGTACTAAGCTCCCTAGTATCAGCTTTGGCCTTTTCAGTAGCCGCATTGGTTGCTTTGCCTTTAAGCCTATCAGACTTGGTTAGTTTGACACCCTTAAGCTTTTCCCCTTTCATGACATAACTTTTCAAATAGAACTTTGCATCGGCAAAATGTGATTCCACTTCAGTGAAAGGATTATTGTCAGCAACTATTTTCCTTTCAATTCCATCTTCTAGGTACTTCAGATATTGATAGTAAGAAGATGAGACAATTTTGTTCTCGTGCACCCAAGGCCTTCCCAGTAATATATTATATGAAGTCTTTGCATCAATCACATGCATCCATGCACTTGATCGCAAATCGTCTATATGGATATCCAGCTTGATTGAGCCTATAGACCTCTGCCCCCCTTGATTGAATCCTTGTATAAACAAACGACTTTCACTAAGCTCTTCAGTCATGATGCCAAGTTCTTTCAATGTTTGGATGGGTGGAATGTTGACCCCAGACCCTTCATCTATTAAAATTCTATTGATCTTCTTTTCTAGCATGTGGCCCACCATATACAAAGGATGATTGTGTAGATTTTCACCAAATAGAAGATCATCATCCGTAAATATGATTTTTGTGTCACATGCATGTACTTCTTGAAAAGAGGGCCCCACAGAATTTTCACAAGATGGCGGATATGCCTTTGATGGAATTTTACCCACTACTTCGTCTTTGTTAGCAGGGGACAACTTCGATGAAGTCCCATTCGTTGTTTTCCCCTGGTCAGCACTGAAACATGATGCCTTAACATTGTCTTGAGTGGCCTCCACACAGAACCAACTTGGTAAGAATTCCTCCAAGGTCACAGGATATCGCGGTTTCTGGTGGTGATGTATTTCCACCTTCGGCCCCCTTGGATGCCTGACCGACTTCTGCCTCTTCGCTCTTTTTACTACCCTTTGTCTAGTCAGTTGTTCAAGTGATTCTTTTCGCGGACTTGTCTTGTTGCGTCTCTGCCTAGTCACGAGAATCCAACCTTCATCATCATCCATGCCAACTTGGGACTTTTCTTTCTCTAATGGCCCTTCTTCTTCAGGTGTACATATTTGGACTGGGTCAAGCGAGCCGAACATGATAGAGATTTGATTAGAGCTTGCCTTTCCATCATCAAGGACAATCTTCTTTTCATTAGCCAATTACATAACCTTGTCCTTGAAGACAAAACACTTTTCAAGAGGGTGACTTATGAGCCTATGATGCTTGCAATAATTTGGGTCATCAGTTTTTCCAGCCTCATCGGGTCGTTTCATCTCTGGCAACTCAATGAGCTTTAGCTCAACCAATTCCTCAAAAAATTCAGGAACATCAGAATCCAGAAAAGGGTATTCCTTTTCTTGCATCTCTCTCAGGGTTAGCTTTCGGTTTGAACGCTCTTGAAAAGTCGTCTTTACGCTCTACGTTCTACTCTCCTTCGCAGTAAACTTCACGGGTGACATATTGACATTCATGAATTCTTTGTTGTCATTTCTGGGCACAAATGTGCTCCGTTTCTTGGGTTCCCGTTTGTCCCTTCCTTTGCGAGGATCGTGAACCAGCATTCCATCCTTTCTGGTAGAAGACATGCTCAACTCCATACCATGAGCACGAGTCGTTAGATCTTCAAAAGACTTAGGTTTGATCCCTTGTAGGATGTACAGAAGCCCCCAGTGCATCCCTTGGATACACATTTCTATAGCAGAAGCTTCACTAAGTCCGTCTTCGCAATTAAGGCTTGCGTTCCTCTATCGATTTATGAAGTCGATGACAGGTTCATCCTTCCTTTGGCGAGTATTTGTGAGTTCTACCATGCTCACTGTGCGCCTTGTGCTATAGAAGCGATTAAGAAATTCATGCTCCAGTTGCTCCCAACTGTCAATGGAATGAGGCTCAAGGTCTGTGTACCAGTCAAAGGCATTTCCTTTCAAGGAGCGAATGAATTGTTTGACGAGATGGTCTCCATAGGTTCCAGCATTATTACATGTCTCCACAAAGTGTGCAACATGCTGCTTTGGATTTCCTCTGCCTTCAAATTACTAAAATTTAGGGGGTTGATAACCGGCGGACATTTTGAGGCTATCAATCCTTGCAGTGTAAGACTTAGCATATATATGGGAAGACCTTGTGGAGACTTCGTACTTGTCTTTAATGGTCCCTTCGATGAACTCCTTTTACTGATCAAGTGGGATCATCCCCTCAGAGGAGACTGGCAACTTCTTGATACATGATGCTTGGTTCATAAGATTTTCAGTCTCTTGAACTTCAACGCCTTTTCCAGGTGCATGGCTAGATTCTCCACCTAGTAAACATCCTATCCATCAGCTTATCGATGCGAGATTCTTGACTTTGCACATGCTTGGTCAGTCCTTCAATCATCTTTGATAGATTCGTAAGTTGCTCCTCCATGGATGAAGCATCAGTTACCAATTCTTGAATGACAATTGGTGATGGACTTCCATGCGAGTTAACCTTCAAAGGGCTCATATCACATGAGCCTTTCTTCGCGATAGAGTTCTTAGAACTAGGAAGCTTAAGCGAAGCTAAGGTCCTTTCGATCTTTTCAGCAATACTGCTTTCTCCATTCGTAACATTTGTAGAGGATCCTACTCCTCTCAGAGTTGAAGACCCAAAGACAGGAATTGATGTGAACGACACATGAAGTGTTTGTTGTCCTAGCATGGTAGCCTTGCTCCTCGTAACAACACCAAAACGCCCAAAGGTAACACCAAGAATTCCCTCCACTTCAGCAGAGAACTTGGAGTCAGTAGCGTTGGAGCAAGTTGATCGGGAGTTAATCTTCTTGGAAGCCATTTGAATGTTCTTTGATGCTTGAAAAGTTGAGATGAGAGGTAGAGATTGTCCCACTGGGCGTGACAGAATTTGTAGACGATAAAATTCGTATCGCAAAAAATAATAAAGAACAAAAATATCGCAATAATCGTAATATTTGATTTCAATATGCGAGTGTTACAATCTCTATGAATCCTCTGATTCGCCTTTTCAAGTATAAATTCAAGTGCTCTTGAGCTTGTTCTTGAATTTGAAATTTGTTCTTGAACTTTGAATTTATTCTTGATCTTGATCTTGAAATTTGGATGTGTTCTTGATCTTGATCTTGAATCTTGACTTTTTCTTATTCTTGATCTTGAGATTGTTCTTGTGTTCAAGAGCTTTTAAGCTTGTTCTTGAACTTGGATGTTTGAATTCTTGAATTTGTAGAGAAATTTGTGGCTTTTGATCCACGAGCTCCCTCTAGCTTTTTGTTAGAATTCTTCCTTCTTTTTTTTTTTGAATTATGAAGACCTCTATTTATAACTGTAGAATAGAGGAATTATAATAGGAAAGACTTCCCTTCAGCCAATCAGATTTAAGTGACATGGCATATTGGGTTTAATGAAACAGGCTTGTCATTTTGACACATGGCATGATCTCATTGGATTCTTTGTTTGACTTGGCGTGCCACATCATTTGACACATGGCGCCAAGATGGGCGCTTCTTTGTTTGACTTGGCGTGCCACGTCATTTGACATGTGGCACCAAGGTGGGCCTCTTGGATGAGAGGATATTGGGCCTAATAAAGTGAGTCATCTTTTGTAGCCCAAATAATTGGATTTGTGCTTTTAATTAAACCCATACTTTATCGGACTTAATTAATTAACCTAATTATATTAATTCGTCATATTTATTTGGACTAATATATTTTTGGGTTATCTTTTGTAGCCCAAATAATTGAATTTGATCTTTTAATTAAATCCATATTTTATTGGACTTAATTAATTAACTCAATTATATTAATCCATAATATTTGTTTGGACTAATATATTTTCAATTTAATATAATTTGAATCATTTTATAAAATTTATATTTCGATAAATTTTATATGATTACAATAAGAATAGTGCATGTTGTGACATCGTATTACAGTAGTCATCTTAATTTTGTAACTTCAGTCTTCTTAATGCTGCTGTACTTATGTACAAACTTACTACATACTCTGATCAAAGAATCTATATTATCATACATTTTTCTTCCTTTATTAGAGGATTATGGGCACTGGGTAATATGGAAGGGCAGTAATGTTTGTGGGGGATAAATAAAAGTGATGACATACAAAAGAGTTAGTGACAAGCTGCTTGGTATTATCACTTTGTTTATGAGTGAGTAAACCTACAAAATTCTTAAGGAATGACTGTTAACTAAAATTCAACAAGAATATCACATAATTTATCAAAATCTCTTCAACAGTTTATAACTGGAGTATTTTTTATTTGTTCTAAATCAGGTTCTAAGATAGAAGAGCTAGATTAGTATACTATGACCACTACCTCCACCCTCTTTTTTTTTTTTTTAAAAAAAAACATGCACATCAAGAATAGTAAAGCAACAACAAAGTTTTTGTGTTTATGTAATCAGTTACAATCAAAGTTCAATAACAAATCTTCTGCAAACTAAATTTACTAGTTTCTTTGCTCAAATAATCCTTTTTATTACATAGAAGTTGAACAAACTTGTGTTATACCATTTCAAAGAACAAAAGCACACGTAAAAAGATCACTATATCTTTCACTAATTTTCTTTTCCAAACAACAGCAAATGACAATTTGCAACTTAAATTAAGGATCGAAGCAAGAAACATAAACTACTTCAAGGCTACAATATAAAAGGGACCATGACTCAAAAATAACGAAATCATGTAAGAAAGAGGAGTGAACCTGGAGAGCCTGACAAACATGATCGATTTCCAAATCAAAACTTGGTTTCTCCTTCATTATTATGAGTTCCAATACTGCACAACATGGAGTTTCACGGGCATCATCCTCAAAGACAGGTAAAGCAATAGATCCACGAACTTCATGGTTAACAGCATATTGTACACGTAAATACTCAGCCTCCTTGTAGTACAGAACATTCGAACGTCCACTCTAGAATTCTTGAACTAAACACTCGAACAGGAAGACTTGGAATGCCTCCTAGTTTTGTTTCTGTATGAAAAATGAACTTCCTGGAGACCTCTTGATATCCAGAAAGCACCCGATCAAGAAGATATGATTGGTCACACGTGCTCAAGACATACTGATCACCATTCTTCTTTGGAATCCAAACTTGAGCCAGAATTCCTGCACCAGATGACTCTGTAAACATTGCCAATGCCCTAAGCATTCTCTCCGCAAGTGGTTGAGAAGGTGATTTTGGGATCATAGAGTTGCCAATATCCGCACCATCAGATGGTTAGCTTGATCTTTTACATTTTTTAGCTACCAAACCCCCCCTTCCCCACCTTCCCCCCGGCAACCAATCCCCCCCAATCAACTAAATCCACCATAAAATGTAACTGGTCATCATTTTTCCCAAAAGTCATTTTCTCTCCTTTGTCATGAGTACTTACCACCATATTGGCATCCATAGGAGGAAATGCTCCAGTGTTTTATTCTGTATAACTTAATCCTTCAAAATGGTGCATAACTTTGAGACATGGGATTCATTGGCGAAAATGCTGCACAAGAGGCTAACATCTGCTTTGTTGCACCAGGGCTAGTGCACCATCCAGCATAAGCATCAAGGTTCATAATCACCATATCATTGTTGAATGAATCAATATCTGAAGACCTTGTACTAGAATTAAATGAGGCACTAGCCTCCATATTATTATGATGGAAGGATGTAAAATGTGAAAGTCGAGAAAATAGAGAACACCAAATTTAACGTGGAAAAAACCTTCAAAACGAAGGTAACAACCACGGGATCACCGAGATCCAAATTGCTCCACTATAATAATAATAGGGTTACAAATATTCTCCTAAATGGCTACACAACTGTGACACCCCACATCTTACATGTACTGGTCCTACGCATACGAAACATGATATGGCGGGGTCAAACCAGCACACATTTTTAAAAGTGCTTGAATTTTAGATTAGAGGGCTATATCTACGTCTAACGCTCAAGAGGATCGAGTATATATAAGTTTTAAGTCAAATTGAGGAGGTTGTGGCCTTAAATGAAATGAAAGAAGTGAGATGCTTGTGGGGCTTAGGAAGCTAGCAGGTGAGTCACCTACGTGGTTAGCTTAAATAGGCTAGGTAGACGAAGACGAGGCCCAATACTGAATTTGTTATAGTCCGATAAAGAATAAACCCCGAGTTAAGAGAGTAATTTGGGCCCATGGTTTAGCATTATAAAAGGACAATATAGGAAGCTCAAGATGAATAGGAAAAGGGCCAAATTACATTCACAACCAAAGTCACAAATAGGGCCCAAACTAAGTGGATGTGAAAGAGAAATACTTGCAGCAAAGCCCATTCAATTGAAGCCCAATAAGGCCCAAGTGAAAGGGCCAAGTTGCTGCATCACCACCTTAATAAAATAAGGCTTCAAATGTAAAAGAAAGTCAGCCAAAAGTGGCCCTTTAAAGGGGTTAAAATCCAGCAACTTTAAGTCATTTTCACTTAGCCAAAAATCAGATTTTCTTCAAAGTTTCTCCTTGCTCTCTCTTCACTTTGTAAAGAAGCCAAGGCACACCTTTAGAGTTCTTGAAGAGGACCAGATCCTTGAGGGCTAAGGTAAGTAAAAATACCTATAGTTTAGTATAAAATTTCCATGAAAAACATGAAAAGTATGCTGGTTGTACTTGTGCAGGAATTTTGGACAACAAGTGTTCCAAAGATTGTTGTGCACTTTTCTTATTTACTAAGAGGCTTTTCTCTTGTTGGTTAGCTGAATTATGAAGTACAGTTTATGTTTTTAACAAGGATTGGTTTTGTAGTGATGAAAGAAGGCTGCTGCACCATTTTTATCTTCCGCAAAAATGAGTTTTTGTATGCTATCTTAATGGTACTCTTAGTAGGAACTTGTGGGCGGATAATTGGTGATTGTTGTCTCACATTTTCCATCTAATTTGGGACTGTTTTTGGAATGTTTTAAGACTGTCTTTACATGTAAATAGGTTGAGAACAGTTTGGTTGAGGTTGAAACAGATTTGGAATGATTGACGCCGAAATGTAGCGAAAGGACGTAATGTTACGTTGCCTACTTGTGTATCGTGTAGAATTGTTGTATGTTGTACTTGATGAGCTGTTTTAGGCCTGCTATGTGACTAAATCAGGCTAGATGTAACATGTATATGACGATGTGTGCTAAACACAAATATCATTAGAGGTGGAAAGGTTGAAAGAATACTCGTGGATTGATAGTTAAAAGCTTGTTAGCCGAGTGTTTGTTTTTATGAGATTGGACTGCCAAGATGTGTTTATTAGATGCTAATACTAGTTTTATCACCTACTATATTGTAGATAAGTATTTGGAGGAAAAGGATACTACTCCGAGGTAATAACAACATAGTACAATGAGGTATGTAAGGATACTTGATTTCTTATTATTTGGCATGAAATCTAGGTTCTTCCTTGGCACATAAAGGCCTTACAAACTCCGACATTACTAATTAACGTTTCTCTACTCTTTAACATGTTTATATGCTCCCATACATAGCCATTGTAGATTCTGCATACATACTTGGATACCAAAGGTACATGAAAACCTTTTTACTAATTAAAGTCCATGTGTTGTTTAATCTCCCACATTTCATTAGTTATGTAGCTCTCTTTTCATTGTGGTATTATCTTGCATGATTGTTTATATGTCACATGTAATGTCTATATTCCTACAACTCTAAATGTTATGACCACCAAAAGAATCATCTCAAAAAGTAAATAAAAGATTAATTGATGTTGCTTATTGATGGGTGGTATCCCAAGGGTGGAATAATCACCTAGTATGGGTCGATCCCATACTATGGGGGGTATCCTAGGGGTGAAAGGATAGCCTAGCATGGGTCAATCCCGATATTGATTTACCACTGATCAACTGGTTATTTACATGATATATTGTGCATAGATTATACAATAAAGAAAGGTAATGTAATAAAAAGGACGTAAAGTACATGATTCCTCAATATGACTAAAGGTGGTCTTTTATCCTTACACACCAGTATGTGATTTCATTTGAGTTCTTATTTCATATACATTACTAACTGCCTTACATATTCAGACATTATCTCGTATTGATGTCCCTTACTGGGGACCTGCATTTCATGCTGCAGGTACAGGAGCTAGTAGATCTCCCCAGTAGAAGTACAGGATATCCAATTGTTGTTATTGAGCTCCACGTTGCTTCGAGGCTTTGTGTGTCTAGAGCTTATATTTATGTACTGTATAGTTGGTGATGAGGCGGGGCCTATCGCGATCCATTTAGATATTGTTTTTTATCTAGAGGCTTTGTAGATTATGTAAAGTAAAGTGTGGTCAAGTATCATACTTTAGACATTGTGGCTCCAACGTCCTAGTCATAGGCATTTCCTTTTGGCTTGTTAATATTGTCTACTTTTTTGTGAAAGCATGTTGAATATGGAAACCTCTTATAGTGTTCATAGCAAGTGTATAGTTATATGTTGGTTCTTCTGGGCCTTGTCGGCAACGGGTGCCAGTCCGCCTTAATGGGACTTTGGGCATGACAAAAGTGGTATCCGAGCGGGTCATCCTAGGGAGTCTACAAAGCCGTGTCTATGTAGAGTCTTGTTTATGGATGTGTTGTGCACCACATTTATAAGCAGGAGGCTACGTGGCATTTAGGAGTTGTCACTTTCTTTTCATTCTTTAGATCGTGCCATAGAGCCAAGTGTTGTAGGTGGGTTGTTTCTAACCTCTAAATTATTTTGTACAGTGAGTATGCCCGAAACAAGGAAAAGTAAAGGCAAAGGGAAGGAAGTAGAAGTGGTAGTTGGTGTAACCAGTCGGGTGAGACAATGAAATGAGGCCCAAGATGAGTCTCTATCACAAACATCTCCAACTCCTCCAGCTCTTGATGAAGCAAGAAGTAGTGAAACTCTCCCCGAACCACCTACTAATGCTACTGTGTAGGATCTGAGAAATGCGGTCCAATTATTGACTCAAATAGTTGCTGGCCAAAGTCAAAGACAAGAAGGTCAAGTTATAGGCCAGGTGGTGCAAATTGGGAAGCTAGCATGAGGATGCGTGACTTTCTTAATTTGGACCCTCCATCTTTTACTGGGTCAGATCCTAATGAAGATCCACAGGACTTCATCGATCAAATCCAACACACTTTGGATGTTATGCACGTAAGCGGTATAGAAGCTGTGGAGCTGGCAACATATAGATTGAAGGGTATGGCTATATTGTGGTATGAAGCTTGGAAGCAATCTAAGGTTATAGATGCACCTCCAACTACCTGGAAGGAGTTCAAAGAGGCATTTCTTGACCATTGCTTGCCATTAGAGATCCGAGAGGCCCGTGCAGATCAGTTTCTAAATCTCCACCAAGGGAATATGAACGTGAGGGAGTATAGCCTTCAATATAATTCCTTGGTCAGGTATACTACTAATGTTGTTGTTACTATGGCAGATAGAGTTCATCGATATGTGGATAGGTTGGATTCGTATCTGGTAAGAGACTGTTCCATTGCTTCTTTATATAAAGACATGGATATAGCGAGGATGCAAGCATTTGCACAAAAACTAGAGGATTAGAGGCAAAGAAGAAGGACACAAGAGTTAGAAAGGGAGCAGCCCAAGAGGGCCAGATCTATAGGGTAGTTTGTACCATCCCAAGGTGAGTTTAGGCCTCGGTTTTCTAATAAGCTGCCTAGGCCATCATCCTCCTACTATGCAGTTAGTGCTCCACCACAACTTCAAGGGTCTAAAGGTAATCAGTTTAGTCAAAGAAGTGAGGGCCAAGGTGCACAGACAACAGGATATTCGGCAAGCCAGCAAATTCCTCCTAGGCAGCCTTGCAAACAATGTGGGAGGAGTCATTTAGGTACATATCGTGTTGAGACAGATTCTTGTTATTGGTGTGGTGTACTAGGGCATATGATGAGATATTGCCCGAGAAGACGTATGGGTGATATAGCACAACTTACCACTACTGGAAATTAGGCCTATGACAACGCAAGTAAAGCCGTTGCTATAGACCTAAAGACCGTTGCCATAGACATATGGCAACGATTGATCAGTTGTTGCATCAGTTCGCATGGCTACAGAGCTATGGCAACGGTTGTCATAAAGTGTTGGAATAGACCATCCTATGGCGATGATGGAAATGTGTGGCAATGGAAACGCTTTACAGCCGTTGCCATAGATGTACAGCCTATGGAAACGCTTTGTAGCCATTGCCATAGGCATTAAACTCTAATCTAATAGTAATTAGTATTTGTATTATAAAAGGAAATTACATTTGTAATGTTGATCCTTTTGTCTTCTAAAAATTAACGAAAACACAAATTTATATATATATCCAACATGTACACAACATGCATACACTTAACAATTAACTACTTATAATATATACACCGGTAAATTTTTAATATATATACATATAGCAAAATGTTAAAACCCAAACGATAAGTAGTTTTACATGCTTCAATAAGTATCAAAGTATTTGATAGGAAACAATTAGAATTTTCATCAAAAAATGAAAAATCATCTTAAGTAAGATCAAGATCATCATCGTCACTGCCTTCATCCCTTTCATCATTTTCGACACCTACAAAAGAGAATAAATAATGTCATTCATCATCTCATAAAATGAAAAAAATCATGAAATAGCTTGTAGGATTACGATGAGTTAATTATTTGTTCTTGATATTGTTATTTGAAGAGTGTTTAGAGTGAAATAGCGGTTCACTCGCACAAATTCAACCTTTCATTTTTTTAAGAAGTAAAATATACATTCAAAATAATAACACAACATCCTAGCTAAAACTCATTTTCACTCTGAACACATAATTTTTCTTAACTTCAATCAGATAATATTCAAATATTTACTAACTGTTTCTTTTTATAACATTAGCAGATCAGGTTTACTAACAACCAAGTTAACAATTCCAACCAAGGCATAACACAGTTTTTGCCCCATCAGACAATGCCTTTCACAACCCTGTTAGACATTTGAGGACTTTAACAATGCCTTTAACAACCAAGGCATACACATTTAAGGACTTGCAAACAGTTAGCAGCCCTGTTAGGACACAAGCAAACGGGCCAAAAGGTGTCTTTTGGACTTAACTTCACTGGACAGAACATTAATCAAATGTGAAAATAAATGTTTATAATGCCACACGAAAAGAAACTCATCAGCACGACGCCAGCAGCAGGGGGGAAAGAGTACTACAGTAGAAAATAGAGTAATACAGTAGCAAACAAAGTACTACAGTAGCAGCAAGGGGGCAAGAGAATTCCCAAAGTTATTTCCAGGAAGCTGATTCCCAAAATTATTTCCATAACTGAATAGATTAGAACAGTAGCAAACAAACACCTCTCATACACCTTACCAGTGATATTCGTTAGATCAAATCCAAAAATAGGCTATCCAGCCTTTAGACGAGTTTAGCTATAGACTTAGCTTAACAACTTATTCCTATGAATTTAGCTCAGCTACTCCAATCACAGAATCCAATTAAATTAGTTATCTTTTAGAATAACTGAAGGTTTAGATTATCATCTCAAAGCTAAGTCATCTGGAAAGAGCAAAAAATAAAGATAGAAGAAGAAGAAGAAAGAAGAAAGAAGAAAGAAGAAGCAGAAGATGAAGAATAAAAAAAATATTAGATTAAGTATGACCTTTATCATTACTGCCAGCAGTTGGATGGTTGATAAGTTGATTAGCAACCTCTTCTCTCGATGAATGAACATTAAATCTTAGCATATTCGGATCAATTGTTAATCCAGGATTAAGATTCTGAAGTTGAGCAATAATGTTCATTGTAATATCTCGTTCCATGTTATCTTTTTGCGCTTCGAACTTTTCTTTCATTTTTTGTTGAACCTCTCTTCTAGCTCCTTTATTTTTTTCAGCATCCTTTCATCATCAGCAGCACTTGACAAAGTTTCAGAATCTGCTGCTTTGAGTTTCAAAAGAGTCTTGGTAACTCCACGTTCATACAACCTTACTCGACCAGGATGTTCAGATGCCATAACTTTTGAATATGCGTCAACTGATTGGCTACCATCTTCAGTATTTTCTTGAGTTTCTATCATGTCTATTTCTGCCTTCAAATAAGATTTAAGAGCAAAGACAAAGAGTTAAAGTATATAAAAACTGATGTAATATTTAAGAACAAATAAATGATCAAGAGAAACTTTGAACAAGAAAAGTTCATACTATTATGTTGGTTGTATCCTCATATGAGTCCTTGTATACTCGGTCAGGTTTTCTTCTTCTAGTAGCCACAAAAAATTCTTTACTGGAAACACCATCCAGACTTTCCTTCTTTTTATTCTAGTTATACAAAAGTAGACATCAATATCTTCACAAGAAAGTATAAGTTTATAGTTAGATTATGAAAAAATATCAAACCTCGCGGATTATGGCAAAACGTCTTTTGCCAATAGAGTGTGGATACCTCAGGTTTTTGTGATTGTCTTTGTTAGTTTAGACATATTCTGCAAAACAATAAAGCTGATGTTTCAACCATACTCACAAAACACCTAATAAATGTCACTTAAAGTAATTATATAGAGACTAAAATGTATATGCTGAGAAATATTCACAAGATTAGATATACAAAATTGTCTTACCTTAGCTTCATCAGAATTCCAATATCGAAGGAGATCCTTAAATACAGATTCTGGAATATTTTTAGGTCTATTAGACATTCGAATTTCGTCATTGTCATAGGGATAAAAGTATTTTTTTCTTAATCCTACTCTTATACCCTCTCCAAGCAAGTTCAATTGCATTCAGAGCCCATTCCTTCCCAACATTAGGAATGTCATATTTCTCCTACAAATTGTGCAATTAGGTTAGTGCAAAAAATAAGAAATAGTTTCAACTAACATTAAAAACATTGAGAACTTTTAACCTTGATGTAGCTCCACATATCATCATGCCTCTTTAACTTTTTCCAGCTAAGTATATTAAGAGGACAAAATGTCCCATACCTTGCCAATGTGCCAAGAAAGCTACCCAACTCCTTTACCACCGCTTCAGTAGGACCAATAGGCTGGTGCAACTCATTTAGCACGATTAGTTTGTGCCTCGCTACATCCATGTACAGCTGATATTTGTGTACCACCTCTTTTTCTTTTATTAGTGGAAATGGCATACAATAATATGATCAAAATAATTTATAGTTATATAGAAAATTTCTTGAATAATAAGAAGTTAATTTTAAAAACACTTGCCTTGCTCCTCAGATTGGCCATTTTCATCAAGATTGGTAGAATTCTGTACATGATCTTATTGTATTTGTTCCTAAATTGCTTGCGATGCAGGAGTGGTGGGATAACCGACTCTTGTTGCACTTGTTCATGTACTGCTTGTGATGGGGGAATAGTGGAGATTATTTGTGCCGCAGAAGAAATAGAATTCATAGACATGTGTTGTATTTGAGATCCAGCCCGAATGTAGTCTAAGTTTTGCTTGAGCTTGTCATGGTTTTCATCTAAATTGAGGTGTGACTATCGGGAACCTGTTTGAGGTATGTTTTTGCTGGTGACATGATATCTTTTTGTTTCGCAAAGATACAAATGATACAGCTAGAACATACTTTTTGTTGCTAATTCTCATGCTTCTTCTTGAACACTCTTCTTAACTCATAATGATTAACTCACTGTCTGTAGAAATGAAATAAGAATTAAACCTCATATGAAACTATAAAGTGAAAAAATAGTTAACTCCTAGCAAGTAAACTATTATAATATAGGCAGAAGACTCCAAATAGAATTGAACTTCATGATTTTAATTTGTTCTATACAATTTGTACTTGCACTTAGCCTATTTCCAACTGTCAACAAGCTTTCAAAATATAGGACAGTGGAATGTGGAGACACTCACTCAAGTTTCTCCACCTCAGCTGGGAGAATCTAGATATTTGAGTTCTAGAACAATAAAAAGAAACACAATGAAGTGAATGTCAGTTTCTTCTAGTTTTTCTCATCTAAAGATAGAGAAA
Organism: Solanum rostratum; assembly: GCA_029948455.1. Taxonomy (NCBI): domain Eukaryota; kingdom Viridiplantae; phylum Streptophyta; class Magnoliopsida; order Solanales; family Solanaceae; genus Solanum; species Solanum rostratum. Next base: position 46,941,659 of record CM057049.1, on the reverse strand, counting down.
ATAAGTTCCCTTGTATACATGATGTGATTCTCTGGGTATGTATAACATGAAAATCAGTTCCTTTAGAGAAAATCAGTTCCCTTGTTGATGTATTTTGTGATGTAGAACATGGAATCAAGTGTTTCTGAGACGAGCTAAAAGATGAGATTCTTGAGAACAATATAAGTTAATGTATGATCTGATTTTGGATAAGAAGATGCATTCTCGAATGATTAAAACCAGTAGTATCTATGATACAAGGCTGAAATTTTGAGGTCGTTGAAGCATTACCTCCTAAAAAAATGAAGCTCTTGCACACCGTAATAAACGCAGGAAAGCATGAAAATCACTTTTGCTGCAATAAATATATGTAAGAAATCACCTTACCAGGCTCCACTCTATTGAATTATAATCAGTACTTTTTGGTAAAGAAAATGGGATATAAGCACTGAGACATGTACAAAAATGAGGGAACCCAGAAAAAGAAAGAAACACAATCTGTGGCAAGCGAAACCATCGAGTAAAATGCATGCCTCCAGAACATCTTCTATTGACTTATTTTGTTTAGAAAAATGTAAATCTCTCTCCTGCTCTCTCAATCACAAAATACAAAATCTTTGCAAGGACTTAAGTGTCTATCACTACCATAGAACAACATAAAATTGATTCAGGTTCATAGCTAACATATTGTTTCTAGGAAAACATGGTCTAAAGCCTAATAAATTCATTCTTATATCACTGTTTTCACCTCTAAAATTGACCAAACATATGAAGACTTAGCAGCCTCCATGCTCTTCCCAATAGACTGACTTCATTCAGGTGTTTCATCTGGGGCTAGCGCGAAAAAAGGCACATTTCATATCAGAACAGATCTAAGATGCACTTATTTGTTGCCTTCCTATGGATGTGTTTGAAAATGGCTTTTTATGTTCTTTAGGAATATCCTATACAATTCAAAGACTGACCTACATTTTGTTGAACTCTAGAAGCTGTGTCTGGATATCCATTACATCCATCTTTCTTCTTTATCATCATTTCACATCTCTTTCAGGTCAAACTTGACTAAACAAAATCAGCTTTCAAAAACCTTGGATCCTAATTTTGTTGTTCACTCAAATATCCTAAAAAAACTCTCCCAGCTTCATGATTGTTACTCTTGTATTGCAAAATAACCAAACCTAACAAACCATTGTTTGTTTCTTCCTTCTTCCCAGGCTTAAGCAATAAAGATACTGGGCGGGCAGTAGAATAGCTTGAACACTTGCAAGGACGGTGATTAACAGACGGCATATCAATGGATGTAATGGACTAGATGGAGCAGTAAATATATTCAAGGAAAAAATTCAAGTTCATTTCAAAAGAAGAACAGGTTTTGCAATGAAAGAAAAATAATCTTCCTCTTTTCTTCTTCTTTCCCCTATTACAAAAATCCAATTATCTTGAAGTGGGCAATGTCCCATCTGTTGTTTCGGAAACAAAGAGTACCCATGATACAAACTACTTATATCTTCCACCAGTTAAACTAACTCAAAGAGGTCTCAGCCCACCAAACGTAACCTGAAGTTCTCAAGTCTACTTCTTTTTCTCAAATTCTTTCCTCTCCTGACTAGCTTTTGCCTAAAATATCAACCTGAAATACACCATGTAAGACTAGGATTCCAAATCCCAGTAACAAGTTCTCAGCAGATCAGATTAGGTACAAGCCCTCAGCGCTTGAGAAAAATGCTAAGTACTACCAATTCCCCCCAAAATCAATCCTTTATAAAAGAATACGATAAACAAAACACCACACAAATTTGAACAACTAGGTAATTGCAGCACGAAATTACTCATCATCCCAACAGCAAATTCAAGAACAATGACAGAAATCCTTTAGAATAAGGACATAATCTAGCACAAAATACTCCAAACAATGCACGAGGATTCAGGATTTTCAAACAAAACAAAATGACAGAAAGAAACTTATCGGAGGTTTACCAGGGATAGAACATTGCCACACTATCAAATTAACAGACCCATCAGGACCAGTCTCCCACTTTGAAATCAAAATCTGCTCCAAGAATGCATCTTCTTATCCTGATATACCTAAATCTACTAATGTGATAGTGCCCGGTCCGCAGCTGCGGAGTCCGCCTTCCCTTGAAAACACCTCCCAAATATACCTGAATAAGTGAAACATTAGCAGAAACTGAATATTCACTAATATACCTGAATAAATGAAACATTAGCAGAAACTGAATATTCACTAATATACCTGAATATTCACAAACCTAAAGGAAGTCATTAGCACACGAAGTCATGTTTTTGAAAATGTCACTTAGCTCGATTCTTCGTAAATGAAACAAGATAACATTGACCCAGATGGGGGTAATTGGCAGAAACTAAAAATGCTAAAAGATTAAAAAAGGACGTTATAATCAAATACTGATTTGTGTGACTCATATTACCTTGAGGAGTTTTTAAAATTATTCCTGAATAGTACATTTTCATTCAAAAAATAGTCAAAGTCAAAGGTAGTTTTCTGATACAGTAAAAAACAAAAGGTAAATGAAAGTTTATGCTAGTTCTGTTTCTGGAAACTGGTTACTTTTCCAGGAACAGTTAGTAGTACTTTGTTGGTTCTGTTGGTATGAAGAGGAGTTACAATTATCAAAATAAAAATAGAAGAAAAGTCAGAATTTACCAGTGAAGCTGTGATGCTCTTTAATTTAGTGATTCACTGTCTTTCTTCAATTATATTTTAAAAATCCTGCAAAAAATGTATAATTTTAGATTAAAAATACAAACAAAATGATTGATAAGATATGAACAAGCATGAGTATAAAATATGTTGTAACAGGCTATCCTCAGTCATAAAATTGAAACTCAAAATGACAATGTGCATATATTTAAAAGAACTTCAGAACATCCTTGACTAATCGTCTTCCTCCATCCAATCCCAATCAGTACCATCAAGCGCATCCTCCTCTTTTGATGTTTCTACAATTATGTCTTCTGAATGTTGTTTTATTATATGGAAGATCCCCAACATCAATGGCCACATCTTCTCTTGAGCATCTAAAGTCACCCTCATTAAATCTAGCTGAAGGACCAATGTCATCATTAGACTCCCTCCAAAATGTTTCTCTTATATTAGGACAATTCTCTTCCTCAAGATCATACAAATCAATTGGCACTTTATTTCTTGCATAATAAACATCTTCCTCAATTAGATCCGCGACATTAAAAACTTGATAAACTTGTGATGCCAACACAAAAGGATCATCTTTACTACATAACTTGTTGAAGTATACCCGGGTCGACCCATACTCATCAACTTCATACTGAAACCAATCACATCTAAATAATACAATACTAAAACAACCATAATAATCAATCTCTATGATATCTTGAATAACTCCATAATAAACAACCTCTCCATCAATGGGATTTTGGTCCCTAACACTCGCAAAACTATCAGTTATCGCTGATAAAGTCACTCCACTATTTTGAATCTTAAGTGGAGCATCACGACTTTTTGTATGAAAATGATATCCATTAATAAAGTATGCAGTATATCTCTTGGCTACCACATTAGGCCCTTTAGATAACCATCTTATATGATGAGGTACTTCAAAATTTTGAACTTTCTCTTCAAACCAATTGCTGAATTCACAACTGTGGCTCCTTGCTCTTGCCCATGCATTAGATTGAATATGATTACCCACCAAAGTCTTATGTTCCCTACAATGATGCATATGACAAAATTTAATTATTAATTTATAAATGAATAATGCTTAAAATATATATAATTACTATATAATTTATCTTACTCAATAAATTTTTCCACTTGGGCATCTCCGTATTGAAAAGAGCATATCGATGTGCCTCATAACGTAATTGTGAATCCATTAAAAAAGTACAATCCTTTCTCTTCTCACGTCCAATTGGATGACCTATCCTAGGAAATATAGGTGAATGATTTTGATCAGATTCTGCATCCTCAATTTGATATCTACTAAACCTTGTCTTCACACCATCATGTAAGTATCTCGAAGAAACAACTGCTCTCCACTAATAAAACCTTCTACCATTGATGCTTCTGGACAATACCAATTATGAACAAGCCCCTTCAAGTCACATAGCTCTCTCTCAATGGAATACATACCACAAAGATGAGTCCGGCCCCCAAGCCTAATCTCATTGACCAAATGAACACTTAAATGTACCATTATATTAAAAAACGATGGATGAAAAATCATCTCAAGGTTGGATAATATTTCACCAATTTCAGACTCAAGTCTTACAAGATCTCTTTGCCTTATTACCTTACTACATATGGCTTTACAGAAATTTTCTAATTTAATTAATGTCAATGCAATATTTTTAGGCTGGACTTTCCTAACAGCAATCTGAAGTAGGCGATGCATCATAAAATGAGCATCATGACTCTTGTACCCATATATCTTCATCTCCTTTATATGCACACGATTTGAAATATTTGAGGCACATCCTTTATGTAATTTGGCCTTTTTGAAGACGCTACAAAATAACTTTTTCTTTTTCGAATTCATAAAGAAAGAAGATTGACCAAAACTTACATTTCCATCATCATCTTCTATTGGATGTAGCTCTGTACGTATTCCCATTTCTTGTAAGTCATATCGAGAAGAAATATGGTCCTTTGACTTTCCATCTATCTCCAATAAAGTTACAAGCAAACTATCACATATATTCTTCTCTCTGTGCATCATATCAAGATTATGCCTCAATTTGTTATGTACCCAGTATGGCAATTCAAAAAACATAGATCTTTTTTTCCACTGACCATTATTATCTCGAGGCCTTTTTTTGCCCCTTTCCAAAAGTATTATTGAATCCATTAAGCTCTTCAAGCACTTCGATACCTGACAAAGTAGTAGGTGCGGGTTTATGTTCCTCTTTACCATCAAATGATTTCTTATCTTTTCGCAATGGATGATCATAAGGCAAAAATCTTCGATGACCCAAGTAAACATTTTATGACTATGTTTGAGATACTGAGAGCATTTATCATAATTACAACTAGGACATGCCAATTTTCCCTTAGTGCTCCATCCCGAAAGCATTGCTAATACAGGAAAGTCACTAACAATCCACACTAAGGCTACCCGCATTTGGAATGTTTGCTTGGTCATAGCATCATATGTTTCTACCCTAGGTTCCTATAATTCCTTCAATTCTTCAATCCGTGGTTGTAGGTACACATCTATATCATTTCCCGGAGATGTTGGACCTGGAATAATCATAGACAACATGATATACTCTGGCTTCATGCAAATCCATGGTGATAAATTATAATTCATCAACATAATAGGCCATGTGCTATGAGAAATACTCATGGTTCGAAATGGATTGAAACCGTCACTTGAGAGTCCCAACCGAACATTACGAGGATCGTTAGAGAAGAGTGGGTGTAAACAATCAAAACTCTTCCATGCTTTCCCATCAGCAAGATGCCTTAAATTTCCATCATTGGGTCATTCATTAGCATGCCATCTCATTGCAATAGCAGTTTCGCGACACATGAATAATATCTAAAGCCTAGGCTTTAAAGGGAAGTACCTTAAAACCTTTGCAGGAATTTTAGAGCTTTTATTTGTTAAGGCACCATCAACACTCTTCCATCTGGAACACCCACAAATAGAGAAATTATCAACTTTTTTCATTATCCTTCCAGAATAGCATGCAATCATTAGGGCATGCATGTATTTTCTCATAATGAAGACCAAATTTTTTAATCATATTTCTAGCCTTATTGAAAGACTCTAGTATCTGTGCAAAGGGAAATGCCTCTTTTATCTACACTAGCAAGTCTGAAATGCTACATTGCTCAACCTATGCAAGGATTTAAACAAGTATAACCGAATGGTGAAACTCAATTTACTGAAATTTTCACAACACGGATATAGTTGTTGTTTTCCTTCCTCCAACAATTTAAAAAAATTCTTTGCATCTTCTGATAGTCCCTCTCTTACTCCTTCCGCATCCCCTAATTCCGCCTCTACATTTATAAATGTATCATGAAGTGGTCCATCAATATCATCATGCAAATTAGAATCTTCATCATTATTGATCTGCTAGGGTGTATTTCTCGATGAAGATCCTTCACCGTGAAAAACCCATTTAGTGTAACCAGCAACAAATCCATCAGCAACTAAGTGATCCTCGACCACATTTCTATAATGCCAATAGCGATCATGCATTTTTTGCAAGGGCATAATATCTCATTTCCTTGAGAAGCTCATTCAAATGCCTTATCGAGGAAATTTTTCAATCCATGAATATACTTATCGGTCCATCTTAGATAGTTCATCCACTTTTTATCCTCATTATCCATTAAAATCCTATATATAACAACCACATCATCAAGCAGATTAGACATAATAAAAATATGGTACCATATAAGATAGACTTATCCTTTTTGAGTCAATTAATTCAAAATTCTCAAATAAAATCTGAAGCAGGTTATGGCAAGAAAATTTGGATAACCAATCTTTCAAAAGATATGGAAAAATGGGAATAAACCCAGGTAGAAAATAGACCAACAATAGAAAACCAAAATAAATGTTGCATCATCAATATTTATAAACAATGATCGGATGAAAAGATCTTCAAGGCAAAAAAGATATATACAGCAACATATAATTAAGATCAGTAATCATTTCTGTGTCACGCCCTAAGCCCCATTAAGGCGGACTGGCACTCGTTGCCGACAAGGTTCGGGAGAACCAACATATAACTATACACCTGCTATGAACATTTAAGAGGTTTCCATACTCAATATGTTGTCAAAAGAAAGTAAACTATATTAACAAACCAAAAGTAAATGCATAAGACTAGGCCGTTGGAGCCACGATGTCTATAATATACTATTTGACCACACTTTAATTTACGTTGTCTACAAAGCCTCTAAATAAGGAACAATATCTATATGAGTCGGGACAAGCCCCGCCTCATGACCAATTATACAATACAAAATACAAGTTCTAAACACACAAGCCCCGAAGCAACCTGGAGCTTAGTAATAGCAGCTGAAAGTCCTGTACTCTTACTGGGGAGATCTAGTAGCTCCTGTACCTGCATCATGAAATGCAGGTCCCCCGTAAGGGACATCAGTACGAGATAATGTACTGAATATGTAAGGCAGGAAATACTGTATATGCAATAAGAACTCAAATGAAATCACACGCTGGTGTGTAAGGATGAAAAGACCACCTTTAGTCATACTGTGGAGTCATGTACTTTATGTCTTTCTTTTTTATTACTGTATCTTTCTTTACAGTATAATCTGTGCACAATATGTCATGAAAATGACCAGCTGATCAGTGGTAAATCTGTAATGGGATCGACCCTGGCTAGGTGATTCCTTCACCCCCTCGGGCTACCACCCGTAAATGAGATCGACCCTGGCTAGGTGATTCTTCCACCCCTCGGGCTACCACCCATTTATAAGCAACTGTAAGTTATCTTTTATTTACTTTGAGATGGTTCTTTTGGTGGTCATAACCCTTAGAACTGTAGGAATATAGACATGTGACATATGAACAACCATAGGTAATACCACAATGGAAAGAGAGATACACAACTAATGAACCGTATCGGAGATTAAACAACACATAGACTTTGTTTGGTAAGAAGGAACTCATGTATATTTAGTATTCAGGTACAGATGCAGGTTGACAATGACTATGTATGGGTACATATGAACATGGTAAAAAGTTGGGACACGATTAGCAGCCATGTCGAAGTTTGTACGTGCCTTATGTGCTAAGGAAGATTATAGATTTCATGCCAAGTAATAGGAAATCAAGTAGCCTTACATACCTCGTTGTACTATGTCGTTATTATCTCGGAGTAGTATCCTTTTCCTCCAAACACTTATCTACAATATATTAGGTGATAAAACTAGTGTTAGAAGCTAGTAAGCACATATTAGTAATCCGATTTCACCCAAAAATAATATCCGGGCAGCAAGCTCGGAATTAGCACCCAAAGAGTATTCTTTCAACATTTCCACTCCTAATCATATTTTCTAACACACATTCCCATATACATGTCATATCCAGCTATGTTTAGTCCCATAACAGCATTACAACAACTCATATAGTACATCATACAACAACTCTACACAACATGCAAGTAGACAACACAACATTGCGTCCTTCCGCTACACTTCGACGTCAACCATTCCAAATCCGTTTCAACCTCAACCAAACTGTCCTCAACATATTTAAACACAATTACAGTCCTAAACATTCCAAAAACAGTCCCTAAGTAAATGGAAAACATGAGACAACAATTCCCAAAAACAGTCCACGAATTCTTACTAATGAGCGGAATTAAGACATCATTTAAGAACTTATTTTTGCGGAAGATAAAAGTGGTCCATCAGCCTCCTCACATCATTCCAGACCCAAGACTTCTTAAAAACATACATATTACTTCATAACCTAGCAAACCAACAAGATAAAAGTCTCTTATTTAACAAGAAAAGTGCACTACAATATTTGGAACACATGCTGTCCCAAAATTCCTGCACAATACAACCAACATACTCTTCATGTTTTTCATGGAAAAATTACACCAAACCATGGGTATTTTATCTTACCTTAACCCTCAAGGATTAGGTTCTCCTCAAGAACCCTAGAAGTGTGTCTTGGCTGCTTTAGAAAATGAGAAGAGAGCAAGAAGAAACTTAGAGAGAAATCTGAAATTTTGGCTTGAGAAAATGGCTAAAAGTTGCTGCTTGTTGCTCCCTTTTATTGGCCACTTTTGGCCTACTTTCTTTTGGGTTTTCAACCTTATTTTATTAAGGTTATGGGGAAGCAGCTTGGCCCTTTCATTTGGGCCTTATTGGGCTTCAAATGGGATGGGCTTTGTTGCAAACATTTCTCCCCTAAGCCCACTTAGTTTGGGCCCTAGTTTTGAATTGGATTGTAATTGTAATTTGGCCCTTTTCCTATCCATATTGGGCTGCAAATGTTGTTCTTTTATGATGCTAAACCATGGGCCCAAATGACATCCTTAACTCGGGGATTATTCTTTATCGGACTTGAACAAATTCGATGTTGGGCCTTGTCTCCGTTTACCGAGCTTATTTAAGCTAAGCATGTAGGTGACTCACCTACTAGCTTCCTAAGTCACACAAGCACCTCAATTATTTCACTTCATTTAAGGTCACATTCTCCTTAACTTGACTTAAAAAATTAAATACGCTCAGTCATCTTAAGCATTAGACGTACATATAGCCCTTTAATCTAAAATTCACGCACTTTCAAAATGTGTGCGGATTTGACCCCGCCATATCATGTTTCATCTGTGTTGGACTAGTACATGTAAAATGTGGGGTGTTACATCCTCCCCCCTTAGGAACATTCGTCCCCAAATGTAAGCATAATTGAATAGGCTAAACAAGTTCGAACTTACGTGTAAACAGACTTTTGAAAACATAATAAGAATTCATATTCACGTACCTACTAATCCCTCAACTCTGTATCTTGGACTTCCTCTTTAGCTTCAAATAAATAAGGATATTTAAACCTCATTGCTTCCTCAGCCTCCCACGTTATCTCTTCTACCTGTTGGTTCCTCCAAAGCACTTTTACTGAAGGTATTTCCTTATTCCTTAGCTTTCTAACTTGACGATGTAGGATAGCAATAGGTACCTCTTCATAGGTGAGATCTTCCGTAACCTGCATATCTTCAATAGGAGTAATACGAGATGGGTCACCTATGCATTTTCGAAGCATTGAGACATGAAAAACTGGATGAACCATTGAAAGCTCTTTGGGTAACTCTAATTCATATGCAACCTGTCCAAACCTTTTAATAATCTTATATGGCCCTATATAACATGGGCTTAGTTTCCCTTTCTTACCAAATCTCATAACACCTTTCATTGGGGATACCTTTAAGAACACCCAATCTCCTACTGAGAATTCCAGTCCTCTTCTTCTAGCATCTGCATATCATTTGTGATGGCTTTGGGCTATTTCTAGCCGTTGTCATATTACCTTGACTTTTTCCATGGCTTGTTGGACTAGATATGGACCAAGCAAGGTGGTTTCACCCACTTCAAACCATCCTATCGGTGATCTACATTTCCTTCCGTACAAAGCTTCATACGGTGCCATCTTGATGCTTGAATGGTAGCTATTATTATAGGCAAATTAAATAAGTGGCAAATGGTCCACCCAACTACCTTGGAAGTCCAATGCACACGCCCGCAACATATCTTCAAGTGTTTGAATGGTGCGTTATGCTTGACCATCTATCTGCAGGTGGAAAGCTGTACTTAAATTTACTTGTGTCCCTAAGCTCCTCTGGAAGGATTTCCAAAACTTTACGGTGAATTGAGCTCCCCGATCAGATATAATGGATATTGGAATCCCATGTAACCTAACTATCTCTTTGAGGTATAGCTTTGCATACTCTTCAGCTGTATAATCACTCCTAACCGGTAAGAAGTGTGCTAACTTTGTAAGTCTAGCAACGATTACCCATATGGAATCAAACTTCTGAAATGAGCGAGGCAGCCCAGTAACAAAATCCATATTAATCATATCCCACTTCTGGAAGCTCTATTCATTGCATATAACCTCCCGACTTTTGGTGCTCTACCTTAACTTGTTGGCAATTCGGACATTGAGCCACGAATTCTGCAAGGTCCTTTTTCATGCCTTCCCACCAAAACATTCCCTTCAGGTCATGATACATCTTACTTGATCCTGGATGGATAGAATATCTTGAATGATGGGCTTCTTCCATTATCCTCCTTCTTAGTCCATTTATATTAGGAACGCACAATCTATTTTGACAGTAAAGTACTTCATTTTGGGTAAGTTCAAAGCCCTTCATTATGCCTTGACTCACCTTCTCCTTAAGTCGCCATAGAATAGGATCTTTGAACTGTTTTTCTCTTACCTCTGTTACCAATGAAGACTCTGCAGCATTATGCACAACAACCCCTTCCTTTGGAGTTTCAATCAGGCGTACCCCCAAATTGACTAGTTGACGTAGATCCTTAGAGACTCCTTGACTTACCACGGTCTGATCATCAATATTCACAATTGCCTTGCGGCTCAAAGCATCGGCTACCACATTTGCTTTCCCTGGATGGTATAGTATATCAACATCATAATCCTTTATTAGCTCCAGCCACCTCCGCTGCCTTAAATTTAGGTCCTACTATTTAAATATATACTGTAAGCTCTTATGATCAGTATATATGTCAACATGAACCCCATACAAATAATGGCGCCATATTTTCAAGGCAAACACAACAACTGCTAGTTCAAGGTCATGTGTCGGGTAGTTTTTCTCATGTGGCTGCAGTTGTCTCGAGGCATAAGCAATTACCCTACCATGTTGTGTCAGTACACACCCTAGGCCAACCCCCGAAGCATCACAATATACCGCATACCCCTCTGCCTTCTGGAAGCACTAATATAGGTGCAAAAGTTAGCCTGCTTTTCAACTCTTGAAAGCTCCTTTCACATGCATCATTCCATTGAAATTTGGTCGCCTTATGTGTCAACTTTGTTAGAGGTGCAGAAATCGAAGAAAAACCTTCAACAAATCTTCTGTAATAACCTGCCAACCCTAAGAAGCTGCGAACTTCTGTGGGTGTTGTTGGCCTTGGCCAATCTTTCACCGCCTCTATCTTTTGTGAATCAACCCTTATTCCTTCATCAGATACAATATGACCCAAGAATGCCACTGATTTCAACCAAAATTCACATTTGGAAAACTTGGCATACAATTGCCGATCACGAAGAACTTGTAATACCTGCCATAAGTGTTTTGCATGCTCCTCTTTTTATCTTGAATACACCAAAATATCATCTATAAATACTATCACAAAGACATCCAAGAACGGCTTGAATACCTTGTTCATTAAGTCCATAAAAACTGCTGGTGCATTTGTCAGCCCAAATGACATAACAAGAAATTCAAAGTGACCATAGCGTGTCCTAAAGGCTGTCTTGGGTATATCATTCTCCCTCACCCTCACTTGGTGATAACCTGACCTCAAATCAATTTTTGAAAAACACTTGGCACCCTGTAACTGATCAAACAAATTGTCAATCCTCGGGAGGGGGTATTTGTTTTTAATTGTCACCTTATTCAATTGCCGATAATCAATACACATTCTCAGGGTGCCATCCTTTTTACGTACAAATAACACTGGTGCACCCCAAGGGGACACACTAGGTCTTGTAAAACCCTTCTCTAGCAAATCTTTTAATTGCTCCTTTAATTCACGTAACTCTGCCGGGGCCATTCTATATGGAGGGATAGAAATAGGTTGAGTGCCTGGGAGTAAATCAATGCCAAAATCTATTTCTCGTTCTGGAGGCAAACTTGGAAGCTCTTCGGGAAACACATTAGCAAATTCATTTACTACCGGAACCGATTGAAGAGTTGGTGATTCAGCCTCCATATCCCTTACTCTAACTAGATGACATATATACCCCTTTGACATCATCTTTCTTGCCTTAAAATAGGAAATAAACTTCCCCTTTGGTGCCCCAACATTACCTTCCCATTCAAGGACTGCCTCATTTGGAAAGTGGAAATACACTCTCTTAGTTCGGCAATCCACAGTAGCATAGCAAGAAGCTAACCAATCCATACCCATTATAACATCAAATTCCACCATATCTAACTCAACAAGGTCCGCCAATGTGTCATGGTCACAAACAGTTACGACACAGTTATAATAGACCCTTCTAGCTGTAATAGATTCACCAGTAGGTGTAGACACTTCAAATGGCTCATTCAATAATTTAGGTGTTCTTTTAAGCTTCCCAGCCACTAGTGGAGTGATATATGATAATGTAGAACCAGGGTCAATTAATGCATACACATTATATGAAAAGATGGACAATGTACCTGTGACCACATCGGGTGAAGCTTCAAAATTCTGCCGACTCCCCAGAGCATAAGTGCGATTCTGGGCTCCGCTGGGGCTAGCTGCTCCTCTACCACCTCTACCACGGCCTGTAGGTGTTTGCTGACCCCTACTGAAGGGAGGAACTGACGATGATGATGCAACAGCTGACCCAGCAGGTTGTGCTATATCACCCATACATCTTCTGGGGCAGTCTCTTATCATATGCCCTGGTACACTACACCAATAACAGGCATCTGTCCCCACACGACATATACCTGAATGACTCCTCCCACATTGTTTACAAGACTGCCTAGGAGGAATCTGCTGGCTGGCCGAATATCCTGTTGTCCGTGCACCTTGTCCCTTACTTCTTTAATTAAACTGATTACCTCTAGGCCCTTGAAATTGCGGTGGAGCACTGACTGCAGAATAGGAGGATGATGGTCTAGGTGGTTTACCAGGAAATCGGGGCCTAACATCACCTTGGGATGGTACAAACTGCCCTGTAGATCTGGCCCTCTTGGACTGGCCCCTTTCTATCTCTTGTGTCCTTCTCCGTTGCCTCTGATCCTCTAGTTTTTGTGCAAATGCTTGCATCCTTGCTATATCCATGTCTTTATTCAATGAAGCAATAGTACAGTCTCTTACCAGATACGTATCCAACCTATCCACATACCGATGAACTCTATCTGCCATAGTAGCAACTACATTAGGAGCATACCTGGCCAAGGAGTTAAACTGGAGGCTATACTCCCTCATGCTCATACCCCCTTGGTGGAGATTCAAAAATTGATCTGCCCGGGCCTCTCGGATCTCATATGGCAGGTAATGGTCAAGAAATGCCTCTTTGAACTCTTTCCAGGTAATTGGAGGTGCATCTATACCCTTAGATTGCTTCCAGGCTTCATACCACAATATAGCCACACCCTTCAATCTATATGCTGCCAGTTCTACAGCTTCTGTACCACTTACATGCATAACATCTAAAGTGCGCTGGATCTGGTCGATGAAGTCTTGTGGATCTTCATTAGGATCTGACCCGGTGAAAGCTGGAGGGTCCAAATTAAGGAAGTCCCGTATCCTCGTGCTAGCTGCCCTATTTGCACCATCTGCACCTACAACTGGGCCTTCTTGTCTTTGGCTTTGGCTAGCAACTATGCGGGTCAATAATTGGACCGCATTTCTCAGATCCTGCACAGCAGCATCGGCAAGTGGTTCTGTGGGAGTTTCACTACGACCTGGTTCATCAGGAGCTGGAGGAGTTGGAGATGTTTGGGACAGAGACTCATCTTGGGCCTCATCTCGTCGTCTCACCCGACTGGGCTTACCAATTACCACTTCCACCTCCTTCCCCTTGCCTTTGCTTTTCCTTGTTTCAAGCATGTTTACTGTACAAAATGATTTAGAGGTTAGAAATAATCAACCTACAACACTTGGCTCTATGGCACGATCTAAAGAATGAAAAGAAAGTGACAACTCCTAAATGCCACGTAGCCTCCTATTTATAAATGTGGTGCACAACACATCCATAAACAAGACTCTACATAGACACGACTTTGTAGACTCCCTAGGACGACCCGCTCTGATACCACTTCTGTCACGCCCTAAGCCCCATTAAGGCGGACTGGCACCCGTTGCCGACAAGGCTCGGGAGAACCAACATATAACTATACACTTGCTATGAACATTTAAGAGGTATTCATACTCAATATGTTGTCAAAAGAAAGTAAACTGTATTAAAAAACCAAAAGTAAATGCATAAGACTAGGCCGTTGGAGCCACGATGTCTATAATATACTATTTGACCACACTTTAATTTACGTTGTCTACAAAGCCTCTAAATAAGGAACAATATCTATATGAGTCGGGACAGGCCCCACCTCATGACCAACTATACAATACAAAATACAAGTTCTAAACACACAAGCCCCGAAGCAACCTGGAGCTTAGTAATAGCAGCTTAAAGTCTTGTACTCTTACTGGGGAGATCTAGTAGCTCCTGTACCTGTAGCTTGAAATGCAGGTCCGCCGTAAGGGACGTCAGTACGAGATAATGTACTGAATATGTAAGGCAGGAAATACTGTATATGCAATAAGAACTCAAATGAAATCACACACTGGTGTGTAAGGATGAAAAGACCACCTTTAGTCATACTGTGGAGTCATGTACTTTATGTCTTTTTTTTTATTACTGTATCTTTCTTTACAGTATAATCTGTGTACAATATGTCATGAAAATGACCAGTTGATCAGTGGTAAATCTGTAATGGGATCGACCCTGGCTAGGTGATTCCTTCACCCCTCGGGCTACCACCCGTAAATGAGATCGACCCTGGCTAGGTGATTCTTCCACCCCTCGGGCTACCACCCATTTATAAGCAACTGTAAGTTATCTTTTATTTACTTTGAGATGGTTCTTTTGGTGGTCATAACCCTTAGAACTGTAGGAATATAGACATGTGACATATGAACAACCATACAAGGTAATACCACAATGGAAAGAGAGATACACAACTAATGAACCGTATCGGAGATTAAACAACACATAGACTTTGATTGGTAAGAAGGACTCATGTATATTTAGTATTCAGGTACATATGCAGGTTGACAATGACTATGTATGGGTACATATGAACATGGTAAAAAGTGGGGACACGGTTAGCAGCCATGTCGAAGTTTGTACGTGCCTTTATGTGCTAAGGAAGATTATAGATTTCATGCCAAGTAATAGGAAATCAAGTAGCCTTACATACCTCGCTGTACTATGTCGTTATTATCTCGGAGTAGTATCCTTTTCCTCCAAACACTTATCTACAATATATTAGGTGATAAAACTAGTGTTAGAAGCTAGTAAGCACATCTTAGTAATCCAATTTCACCCAAAAATAATATCCGGGCAGCAAGCTCGGAATTAGCACCCAAAGAGTATTCTTTCAACATTTCCACTCCTAATCATATTTTCTAACACACATTCCCATATACATGTCATATCCAGCTATGTTTAGTCCCATAACAGCATTACAACAACTCATATAGTACATCATACAACAACTCTACACAACATGCAAGTAGACAACACAACATTGCGTCCTTCCGCTACACTTTGACGTCAACCATTCCAAATCCGTTTCAACCTCAACCATACTGTCCTCAACATATTAAAACACAATTACAGTCCTAAAACATTCCAAAAACAGTCCCTAAGTAAATGGAAAACATGAGACAACAATTCCCAAAAACAGTCCACGAATTCTTACTAATGAGCGGAATTAAGACATCATTTAAGAACTTATTTTTGCGGAAGATAAAAGTGGTCCAGCAGCCTCCTCACATCATTCCAGACCCAAGACTTCTTAAAAACATACATATTACTTCATAACCCAGCAAACCAACAAGATAAAAGTCTCTTATTTAACAAGAAAAGTGCACTACAATATTTGGAACACATGCTGTCCCAAAATTCCTGCACAATACAACCAACATACTCTTCATGTTTTTCATGGAAAAATTACACCAAACCATGGGTATTTTATCTTACCTTTACCCTCAAGGATTAGGTTCTCTTCAAGAACCCTAGAAGTGTGTCTTGGCTGCTTTAGAAAATGAGAAGAGAGCAAGAAGAAACTTAGAGAGAAATCTGAAAATTTGGCTTGAGAAAATGGCTAAAGGTTGCTGCTTGTTGCTCCCTTTTATAGGCCACTTTTGGCCGACTTTCTTTTGGGTTTTCAACCTTATTTTATTAAGGTTATGGGGCAGCAGCTTGGCCCTTTCATTTGGGCCTTATTGGGCTTCAAATGGGATGGGCTTTGTTGCAAACATTTCTCCCCTAAGCCCACTTAGTTTGGGCCCTAGTTTTGAATTGGATTGTAATTGTAATTTGACCCTTTTCCTATCCATATTGGGCTGCAAATGTTGTCCTTTTATGATGCTAAACCATGGGCCCAAATGACATCCTTAACTCGGGGTTTATTCTTTATCGGACTTGAACAAATTCGGTGTTGGTCCTTGTCTCCGTTTACCGAGCTTATTTAAGCTAAGCATGTAGGTGACTCACCTACTAGCTTCCTAAGTCACACAAGCACCTCAATTATTTCACTTCATTTAAGGTCACACTCTCCTTAACTTGACTTAAAAAATTATATACGCTCGATCATCTTAAGCATTAGACGTACATATAGCCCTTTAATCTAAAATTCACGCACTTTTAAAATGTGTGCGGATTTGACCCCACCATATCATGTTTCATCTGTGTTGGACTAGTACATGTAAGATGCGGGGTGTTACATTCTGCCATAGAATTATATTATGAATAAAAGGTCTATTCAAGGCTAAAAAGATATATACAACAACACATAATTAAAAATGGCAGCCAAATGATGGTTTGAAATAAGGAAAATGAAGAACCCCTGTTGGAAAAAACTACATTAACTATACCTAGCCTTGTTCAGCAACTACAAGCATAATAAAGGATACATGTGTAAAAAGGTAAGTGCACATAGATAAGGAATCGCCACAGAGGAAGAGCAAAGGATAATAATCCATCCTTTTGTTTGTTCCCTATGAAGTAAAATTAGTAACATCATCAACGATCAATCCAACGCTTGGTAGTTGTGCACCAAAGAAGTACTCCCTCTGTTTATAAACAAATTATCTCGCTTAACTTGGCACGGAGTTTAAGAAAATAAAGAAGATTTTTTAATTTTGTGGTCCTATATTAAAGAGTCAAACGTACCAAAATGCCCTTTAATTTTGAGACTTTAAACATACCATGTGGAAAGTTGAAATTAAAGCATTGCCAAAAAAGAAATGGCTCATTCTTTTCAAACAGAGAGAGTAATTTTTAACATAGAGCAAGAAAAAACTTAACTGGACAGACGATTGAAATCAGACCAATGATAATGTTGTTCAGGTTGGGACATTTTAAGAGCTGGTTCACCGACTAACTAAGTTTACGTTTGTACTACTTCACCCCAACTCTGACAGAAGATGGGAAAGTCGCAAAAAGATGATGTGAAACATTTGTTGTCAGAATTCACCAAATTGTATATGATATGTACACAAGATGTTTCTGATGAGCATCTCCAATTGTCCAGCCTCTCTAACAATGGTGTAAGTAGTCTGATGAGCTCTTATATTTTCAGTTTTGTGGAGAAAATTAAAGCTAATGAGACTCTGCTAGCCGCTTGCAAACATATACCCTTTCTGGTGAGAATGTATCAGTTCTAACTCTATGCAGGGGGCATTCATGCTATTAGCATTTTTGTTATGCTACCAAAAGTTTTGTATACTCTAGGAAGCTTTGTACCCAAAATATTCAACATCTTCTGAACTACTATAGTTTACGCAGTTACTTATATATTATCTGTATTTAGTAGGTGTATCCTTTTTACCGTCTAAAGCCAAAACGAGACCAAGCTAACATATTAAGGTTATCCATAATGTTAAACAATTACAGTATCGTTCGATTTAGACGTAAAAAGTTCACTTTGTCAATAATAATGTGATCTTTAACGAAAATAACAGACAATAAAGAGCACCTTAAATGTAAATGCAGCCACATCGCACATAGATATGATTAACCAAACTAGTAGACATTAACATTTTTTCCTGGGCTCAACCCTCCAAGTTCATAGACTCCTAGTCAAAGAAAAATCATCATCATACTAAATCCAAGACCCTCTTTTTCATTGCCCTATTACAACTAGTCATCTCGCTTCCCGCATTTAATTTAATAATCCGTTATTATTACAGTTCTTCTATGTTAAATAGCTTCAATCAGCTCTTTTTTTAGAAAATTTTACATGTTTCTCTAATTGTTCATTTGTTAGAAGAACCTAATCATTAATAAATAAACCACATTTTATGTAGTGTGCAATTTTATATAAGAAGCTTCTAGTATGGACTTTCTAACCATTCAAAGCTAAAGAGAAGAAGAATTAGTAAAAGAAGATAGAAAATACAACCAGCATCACAACCCCACTCAAGCCTTAATTGAGGGATCCCAATTCCTGAAATTTGACGAAATCGAACAAAAAATTAACAAAGAACCGTCATTCGAAACCCAAAATCGGATAAAAGCCAAAATCCAACTGGATCGTTACTAGGTGAACATGCACTTACCTGATTGAAACAAATCAAAGAAATTTAGGGTTTTTGGGTTTTAAGTGAAGAGAGAAGAGACTGAAAAATGAATTTTACAGGAACTTGGAGAATGGGTTTGAAGAAGACAACTATTTTGAGTAAGCGGACACGTATTTTGAAGAAGAAAATGATTTAGGAGTACCTTCTACCAGCTTCTGGAAATTTCTTTGAAGAAGAACACGATTTAGCAGTAACTTCGAGCAATTTTGAAGATGAAACCTCAATGCAGTGAAGAACGGAAGTGAGCTTTCGATCTGGAGAAGAAGAAGAATAGGAAGTGATGAGCTTCATCTAGAGAAGAAGAGAATGTGAGTGAGGAAATGTTTCTTCTTTTTTTTAATAAGAACGAAATATAATAAATGATGGAGGGAGTGTGTATTAATTGGTGGAGGGAGTGTATATTAATTGGTGGAATAATGAAAATTGTGGAGGGAATTAAATAGCCGTAGCAATAGAAAAAGAACCGTTGCCATAATAATTTATGGCAACAGTTGTACAAACCCATTGTAATAAGACCCCTATGGCAACAATTATCTGAATAATTGCAACGCTTATTTGGTAATAATTAATATACTTTCTGCAACGTGTATAACCATTGCCATAGAGGTTCTGTCGCAATGGTTTTTCTAACCGTCGCCATAAATATCGTTATCATAGACCTAATTTCCAGTAGTGTACTAGGTTAGCTATTGCATCATCATCATCAGTTCCTCCACTAGGTAGGGGTCAGCAAGCTCCTAGGGGTCATGGTAGAGGTGGTAGAGGGGAAGGTAGCTCTAGTGGAGCCCAGAATCGCACTTATGCTTTGGGGAGTTGGCAAAATTTTGAAGCTTCACCCGATGTGGTCACAGGTACATTGTCCATCTTTTCACATAATGTGTATGCATTAATTGGCCATGGTTCTACATTATCATATATCACTCCACTAGTTGCTGGGAAGCTTAAGAGAACACCTAATTATTGAACAAGCCATTTGAAGTGTCTACACTAACCGATGAATCTATTATAGCTTGAAGGGTCTATTATAATTGTGTAGTAATTGTTTGTGACCGTGGCACATTGGATGACCTTGTTGAGTTAGAAATAGTCGAATTTGATGTTATAATGGGTATGGATTGGTTAGCTTCTTGCTATGCCACTGTGGATTGCTGAACTAAGAGAGTGTATTTCCACTTTCCAAATGAGGCGGTCCTTGAATGGGAACGCAATGTTGGGGCACCAAAGGGTAAATTTGTTTCTTATTTTAAGCCAAGGAAGATGATGTCAAAGGGATATATATGTCAACTAGTTAGAGTGAGGGATATGAAGGCAGAATCACCAACTCTTCAATTAGTTCCAATAGTGAATGAATTTGTTGATGTGTTTCTTGAAGAGCTTTCAGGTTTACCTCTAGAACGAGAAGTAGATTTTGGTATTGACTTACTTCTAGGCACTCAACCCATTTCTATCCCTCCATATAGAATGGCCCCAGCAGAATTACGTGAATTAAAGGAGCAATTAAAAGACTTTCTAGAGAAGGGTTTTATAAGACCTAGTGTGTCCCCTTGAGGTGCGCCAGTATTATTTGTACGTAAAAATGATGGCACCTTGAGAATGTGTATTGACTACCGACAATTGAATAGGGTGACAATTAAGAACAAATACCCACTCCCGAGGATTGATGATTTATTTGATAAATTACAGGGTGCCAAATATTTTTTGAAAATTGATTTGAGATCAGGTTATCACCAAGTGAGGGTGAAGGAGAAAGATATACCTAAGACAACCTTTAGGACACACTATGGTCAATTTGAATTTCTTGTTATGTTATCTGGGCTGACAAATGCACCAGCAGTTTTTATGGATTTAATGAACAGGGTATTCAAGCCATTCTTGGTTGTATTTGAGATAGTATTTATAGATGATATTTTGGTATATTCAAGATCAGAAGAGGACTATGCAAATCACTTAGACAGGCATTACAAGTTCTTCGTGATTGACAACTGTACGCCAAGTTTTCCAAATGTGAATTTTGGTAGAATCAGTGGCATTCTTGGGTCATATTGTATTCGATGAAGGAATAAGGGTTGATTCACAAAAGATTGAAGCGGTGAAAGATTGGCCAAGGCCTAGAACACCCACAGAAGTTCGAAGCTTCCTAGGGTTGGCAGGTTATTACAGAAGGTTTGTTGAGGGTTTTTCTTCTATTTATGCACCTCTAACAAAGTTGACACATAAAGCAACCAAATTTCAATGGAATGATGCATGTGAAAGGAGCTTCTAAGAGTTGAAAAGCAGGCTAACTTCTGCACCTGTGCTAGTGCTTCCAGAAGGCACATAGGGGTATGTGGTGTATTGTGATGCTTCAGGGGTTGGCTTTGGGTGTGTACTGACACAACATGGTAGGGTAATTGCTTATTCCTCGAGACAACTGCGACCACATGAGAAAAACTACCCAACACATGACCTTGAGCTAGCAGTTGTTGTGTTTGCCTTGAAAATATGGTGCCACTATTTGTATGGGGTTCATGTTGACATATATACTAATCATAAGAGCCTACAGTACATCTTTAAATAGAAAGACCTAAATTTAAGATAGTGGAGACGGCTAGAGCTAATAAAGGATTACAACGTTGATATACTATAAAATCCAGGGAAAGCAAATGTGGTAGCCGATGCTCTGAGTCGTAAGGCAATTATGAATATTGTTGATTAGACCGTGGTAAGTCAAGAAGTCGCTAAGGATCTATATCAACTAGCCAATTTGGGAGTTCACCTCATTGAAACTCCAAAGGAAAGGGTTATTATGCATAATGCTGCAGAGTCTTCATTAGTGATGGAGGTAAGAGAAAGGCAGTTCAAGGATCCTGGTCTATGATGACTTAAGGAGAAGATGGTCAAGGTACGATGAAGGGCTTTGAACTTGCAAAAAATGGAGTACTTATTGCCCAAATAGATTATGTGTTCCTAATATTAATGGACTAAGAAGGAGGATAATGGAAGAATCCCATCATTCAAGATATTCCATCCATCCAGGATTAACTAAGATTTATCATGACCTGAAGGGAATGTACTGGTGGGGAGGCATGAAAAAGGACCTTGCAGAATTTGTGGCTCAATGTCCAAATTGCCAACAAGTTAAGGTAGAGCAACAAAAAGGCGGGAGGTTATATGCAATGTATATAGCTTCCAACGTGGAAGTGGGATATGATTAATATGGATTTCATTACTGGGTTACCTCGCTCATTTCAGAAGTTTGACTCTATATGGGTGGTAGTTGACAGGCTCACAAAGTCAGCACACTTCTTGCCAGTTAAGAGTGATTATATAGCTGAAGAGTATACAAAGTTATGCCTCAAAGAGATAGTTAGGCTACATGGGGTCCCAATCTCCATTATATCTGACCAGGGAGCTCAATCCACTACAAAGTTCTAGAAATCCTTCCAAAGGAGCTTAGGGACACAAGTGAATTTAAGTACAGCTTTCCACCCTCAGTCAGATGGTCAAGCAGAACGCACCATTCAAACACTGAAAGATATGTTGTGGGCTTGTGCATTGGACTTCAAAGGTAGTTGGGTAGACCATTTGCCACTTATTGAATTTGCCTATAATAAGAACTATCATTCAAGAATCAAGATGGCACCTTATGAAGCTTTGTATGGAAGGAAATGTAGATCACCAATAGGATGGTTTGAAATGGGTGAAACCACCTTGCTTGGTCCAGATCTAGTCCAACAAGCCCATGGAAAAAGTTAAGGTAATACGACAACGGCTAGGAACAACCCAAAGTCATCAAAAATCATATGCGGATGCGAGGAGAAGAGGACTAGAATTCTCAGTCGGAGATTGGGTATTCTTAAAGGTGTCCCCAATGAAAGAAGTTATGAGGTTCGGTAAGAAAGGGAAACTAAGCCCACGTTACATAGGGCCATATAAGATTATCAAAAGGTTTGGACACATTGCGTATGAATTAGAGCTACCCCAGGAGCTTTCAATGGTTCATCCAGTTTTCCATATCTCAATGCTTCAAAAATGCATAGGTGACCATCTTGTATCACTCCTATTGAAGATATGCAAGTTATAGAAGATCTGACCTATAAAGAGGTACCTATGCTATGCTAGATCGTCAAGTTAAAAAGCTAAGGAATAAGGAAATACCTTCAGTAAAGGTACTTTAGAGGAACCAACAAGTAGAAGAGATGACGTGGGAGGCTTAGGAAGCAATAAGATCTATGTACCCTTATTTATTTGAAGCTAAAGAGGAAGTCCAAGATGCAGAGTTGGAGCATTAAGAGGTATGTGTGTTTGAATGCTTGTTATGTTGTCCAAAGTTTGTTTATATGAAAGTTTAAACTTGTATGACCTATCCCATTTATGCTAACATTCGGGGATGAATGTTCCTGGGGGGGAGGATGTGACACCCCACATCTTACATGTACTGGTCCTACGCATATGAAACATGATATGGCGGGGTCAAACCAGCACTCATTTTTAAAAGTGCTCAAATTTTAGATTAGAGGGCTATATGTACGTCTGACGCTCAAGAAGACCGAGTGTATATAAGTTTTAAGTCGAATTGAGGAGGTTTTTGCCTTAAATGAAGTGAAAGAAATGAGGTGCTTGTGGGACTTAGGAGGCTAGCAAGTGAGTCGCCTACGTGGTTAGCTTAAATAGGCTAGGTAGACGAAGACGAGGCCCAACACTGAATTCGTTCAAGTCCGATAAAAAATAAATCCTGAGTTAAGGGAGTAATTTGGGCCCATGGTTTAGCATTATAAAGTGACAATATAGGAATCTCAAGATGAATAGGAAAAGGGCAAATTACATTCACAACCCAAGTCACAAATAGGGCCCAAACTAAGTGGATGTGAAAGAGAAATACTTCCAGCAACACCCATTCAATTGAAGCCATATAAGGCCCAAGTGAAAGGGCCAAGTTGCTACATCACTACCTTAATAAAATAAGGCTTCAAATGTAAAAGAAAGTTGGCCAAAAAAGGCCCTTTAAAAGGGGTTAAAATCCAGCAACTTTAAGTCATTTTCACTTAGCCAAAAATCAGATTTTCTTCAAAGTTTCTCATTGCTCTCTCTTCACTTTGTAAAGCAGCCAAGGCACACCTTTAGGGTTCTTGGGCCTGATCCTTGAGGGCTAAGGTAAGTAAAAATACCTATGGTTTAGTATAATTATTCCATGAAAAACATGAAGAGTATGTGGTTGTAATTGTGCAGAAATTTTTGACAACATGTGTTCCAAAGATTGTTGTACACTTTTCTTGTTTATTAAGAGGCTTTTCTCTTGTTGGTTAGCTGAATTATGAAGTAAGGTTTATGTGTTTAACAAGGATTGGTTCTATAGTGATGAAAGAAGGCTATTGCACCATTTTTATCTTCCGTAAAAATGAGTTCCTGTATGCTATCTTAATGGTACTCTTAGTAGGAACTTGTGGGCGGATAATTGGTGATTGTTGTCTCACGTTTTCCATCTACATTGGGATTGTTTTTGGAATGTTTTAAGATTGTATTTATACGTAAATAGGTTGAGAACAGTTTGGTTGAGGTTGAATCAAATTTGCAATGGATGACGCCGAAATGTAGTAAAAGGACGTAATGTTATGTTGCCTACTTGCGTGTTGTGTAGAGTTATTGTATGTTGTACTTGATGAGCTGTTTTAGGCCTGTTATATGACTAAAACAGGCTGTATGTAACATGTATATGACAATGTGTGCTAAACAAAAGTATGATTATAGGTAGAAAGGTTGAAAGAATACTCGTGGATTGATAGTTAAAAGCTTGCTGCCCGAGTGTTTGTTTTTATGAGATTGGACTGCCAAGATGTGTTTATTAGCTACTAATACTAGTTTTATCACCTACTATATTGTAGATAAATATTTGGAGGAAAGGGATACTACTCCGAGGTAATAACGACATAGTACAACAAGGTATGTAAGGCTACTTGATTTCTTATTATTTGGCATAAAATCTAGGTTCTTCCTTAGATCATAAAGGCACTTACAAACTCCGAGATAACTAATTACCATGTCTCTACTCTTTAACATGTTCATATGCTCCCATACATAGCCATTGTCAATTTCGCATACATACTTGGATACCAAAGATACATGAGTTCCTTTTTACTAAGTAAAATCCATGTGTTGTTTAATCTCCTACGCATTTCATTAGTTGTGTAGCTATCTTTTGATTGTGGTATTATCTTGCATGGTTGTTTATATATCACATGTAATGTCTATATTCCTATAGCTCTAAATGTTATGACCACCAAAAGAATCATCTCAAAAGTATATAAAAGAATAATTGAAGTTGCTTATTGATGGGTGGTATCTCAGGGGTGGAAGAATCACTTAGCATGGGTCGATCCCATATTATGGGGGGTATCCCAGGGGTGAAAGGAAAGCCTACCATGGGTCGATCCCAATATTAATTTACCCTTGATCAACTGGTCATTTACATGATATATTGTGCACAGATTATACAATAAAGAAAGGTAAAGTAATAAAAAGGACATAAAGTACATGATTTCACAATATGACTAAAGGTGGTCTTTTATCCTTACACACCAGTATGTGATTTCATTTGAGTTCTTATTTCATATACTGTACTAACTGCCTTATATATTCAGTACATTATCTCGTACTGACGTCCCTTACGGGGGACCTGCATTTCATTCTGCAGGTACATGTGCTAATAGATCTCCCCAGTAGAAGTACATGATATCCAATTGTCTTTACTGAGCTCCAAGTTGCTTCGGGGCTTTGTGTATCTAAAGCTTATATTTTTGTATTGTATAGTTGGTGATGAGACTGGGCCTGTCCCGATCCATTTGGATATTGTTCCTTATCTAGAGGCTTTATAGACTATGTAAAGTAAAGTGTGGTCAAGTATCGTACTTTAGACATCGTGGCTCCAATGACCTAGTTATAGGCATTTCCTTTTGGCTTGTAAATATTGTCTACTTTTTTTGAAAACATGTTGAATATGGAAACCTCTTATAGTGTTCATAGCAAGTGCGTAGTTATATGTCGGTTCTCCTGAGCTTTGTGGACAATGGGTGCCAGTCCGCCTTAATGGGACTTTGGGCATGACAACAACAATTGTTAAGCAAGGAGAAGCAATAGCTACACCAACAAAAAGAAGAAGGAAGAGAAACACCTAAATCAGAGCTACTATTCAGGACCCAAAATCGGATGTTACTGACCTCTGATCTTTACCGTTCAAATAAAAGACCAAGATATTAGAAACACTCAGTTAAAATTTTAGCCCGATCTAATGGTTAACACATCGGGAAACACAATTTGAAGGTTGCTGGTTGGAGAGGAAAAACTGCTACAGAAAACACCCTATTCTTCTTCTTTTTTTCTCTCTTGTTGAAAGCTCTCCCAAGAACCTCTCTTATGTGCTAATATCTCTCAAAGATGAATAATAGTAAACAATGTATAATTCTCTCAAAAGTTTTCCTATTTATTGATAATGAGCTGTTCTTTTCCTTAAGCCAAAACCAACTTCAAATAGGACTATTCCAGTCCTTTTCCAAATAGGATTAGAATTTCAATCCTTTTCCAAATAGGATTAGAATTCCAATCTTTCTCTAATTAGGATTGGAAAGCAAAAGAGAATAGGATTAGGCCATGGGCCTTTGGCTGGAACATGGGCCATTGCCCAACAAACTCCCCCGCTAGCCAAGGAACCAAATGGACTTTAAGTGGAGGAACTCTTGACGGGCTTCATACCTGCTGCAGTTCTGCAAAATTCATGCTTTTTTGTAATCACTACTTTTGTGAGCATATCTGAAGGATTGTCATAAGTGTATATCTTCCCAAACTCAAATAATCTTTCTTCTATGACCATTATTATCCTATGATACTTTCTACTAATATACTTGGACTTAGAATGAAAAGTGGAGTGCTTGGTGAGATAAATAACACTCTGATTATCACAATATAAGACGAACCTTGACTGCTCAAAGTCAAGATCTTTGCTGAATTCCTTCATCCAAAGCAATTCTTTGGCACCTTCAGTGATATCAATAAATTTGGCTTCTGTGGTAGATAGAGCTATGCATTTTTGTAGTCTTGATTGCCATGAAATAACTCCCCCTGCAAAAGTGATCAAATAACCGGAAGTGGATTTTGAGTTGTCAAAGTTTCCTCCTAGACTAGAGTCTGTATAGCATACAAGTTCGGGCTTACCATTACCAAAGCACAACTCCATGTCTGAAGTACCTTTCAAATATCTTAGTATCCATTTCACTGCATTCCAATGTTCCTTTCTAGGATTTGAAAAGAAATTTGCTAACAGTTTCATCAACATTTGCAATATATGGTCTAATGCAAACCATAACATACATCAAATACCAACTGCAAAGGAGTAGGGAATACATGATATCTCATTCTTCTCTTTAATTGTAGATGGACTCTGGGTCGTACACAACTTTAAGTGTTTAGGAAGAGGAGTACTAACCACCTTTTCTTTTGTCATGTTGAACCTCTTAAGTACTTTCTCTATGTACTACTTCTGGGATAATGATAACTTCTTTTACTTTTGTCTCGATAAATTTGTATGCCTAAGATTTTCTTTGCTGGCCCCAAGTCCTTCTTGTAAATGATTTGCTCAACTCCTTTTTAAGGACTTCAATTCTAGATTTATTTTTGCCAACAATCAGCATATCATCCACATAAAGTAGTAAGATAATAAAATCATCATCAGCGAACTTCTGAAAGAATACACAATGATCTGAAGAAGTTTTCTTCTATGCCTTGGAGCTTATTTCAAGCCATACAAGCTCTTTCTCAATTTGCAGACATAATTTTCTTTTCCTTTGACCACGAACCTTCAGGCTACTCCATGTAAATCTCTTCATCTGAGTCACCATGAAGAAAAGCAGTCCTGACATCCATTTGCTCAATCTCTAAGTCTAGACTTGCGGCTAAGGCTAGAACCATGCGAATAGAAGACATTTTCAAAACAAAAGAGAAAATTTCATCAAAATCAACTCCCTTTCTCTGGACAGAACCTTTGAAAACTAACCTTTCCTTATACCTAGGCGCGGAGGTACATTGATCTTGCTTTATTCTAAAGATCCATTTATTTGTCAGAGCTCTCTCACCTTTCGGTAACTTGACTAGCTCTTATGTGCCATTCTCATGAAGTGACTTCATCCTCCATTGCTTTTATCCATTGATCTCTATGAGTATCTATTATGACTTCATCATAACCTTCAAGTTCTCCCATATCAATCAGAAGTATATACTCATTTGGAGAATAACGTGTTAATTTTTGCTTCTCCCTAGTAGACCTTCTGTAAGAGGTTTCTGGAGCATCCAAAGTAGTTTAGTGAGTAGGAGATGGTTGATGATCAACCACAACATGACTAATAGGAGCATCTACAGATTCCACACTCTCATGGTCATTTTAATCTTGATCCCCATCTCTATTATTTCCTTGGATTTCTTCATGTGCAAAATATGAATCAGCATTACGAAGTCGATCAACATCAACTAAGCTTTCATCAATCTGAGAATCTGTTTCACAGTCTTGTTGATATCTTCAATAGTTTGGTCTTCAAAGAATACTGCATCATGACTTCTAATCAACTTCTTATCAATTGGATCTTAAAAGCGATATCCAAACTCATCTTGACCATATCCACTGAAGATGCACTACTTAATTTTCACATCCAATTTGGATCTCTCATCTTTTGGAACATGCACACAAGCTTTACAACCAAAGACTTTCAAGTAATCGTAGAAAACATCCTTTGCATACCAAACTCTATTTGGAACATCACCACCCAAAACAACAATAGGAGACAAATTGATAACATAAGCAACAATGTAAAGTACCTCGGCCCAAAAAGAATTTGGAACTTTAGCCTCTGAAAGCACACATCTAACTCTCTCAACTAGAGTTTGATTTATCCTTTCTGCCAAACCATTCAATTGAGGTGTCTTGGGAGGAGTCTTCTGATGACAAATTCTGTCACATCCCGAGCCTACACCCTGGGCGTGAACGGTACTCGAAAATAATTTCTGGTCCCAAGCGAACCACTTGGCCTGGCTAACTTACTTAGCGAAAGACATTAGCATCATAATGAATTAGAATGGGCTCAATGTTTAAGAATTCAGACATACAATAATAAAATATACAACTAGACTCAAAGCTTTCAAACAACTCTAAGAAAATAATGAGAATAATCTCTTTCTAGTCCACAAAGCCTCTAAAGTACTGACTTTAAACTGGGCATCAGATCGGGCTCACAGCTACCTCAACTAAAATAGATACAAGGAAACAATGACTCTTGAGCTCCTCTATAATTAAAGAGGCCTCACTGATTGCTGATGGGGACTATCTTATTGAACATCTACTAACATGAGTACCTGAATCTGCATCACAGAATGATGCAGCGCTAAAAGGCATCAGTACATGGAATGTGTAAGATCGCTAAAAAATTCTAAGGATAGGATACTCAACTTTACTTTGAGATGTTCAATTGATAAAAATATGTCATGAAAGTAAAACATATGTTTGAAACGCATTCAAAAATGCAACTCAATTAAATATGCAACATAATAAAATGAAGTACTTTAATAAAGAAATAACAAATCTCAGTGTATAAAATAATAAACCCTAGTTTTTGGGGAGTTTCTCTAACCGACAACCATCACTATATGCTTCATGATGATACAACGTCTTGCCCACGCTGCCAGAGCTATCCCATACTTTGCTAGGGTAAGGACAAAAACTAGGAGAGTGGGTCCATCCCAAAACTGGGCTATCTCAGTGGCCAATGAGGAGTTGTACCCTTGGTACAAGTCGTATCTTATGCCGGCTGCGTAGTTTATGAGTTGAAGTTATTATTACTCTCGCTCATATTGGTGCTCAATACTACTACAAATATAACTTTTATAATGTTCATAACTTTAAGAGTAAGAGTTCTCAAAAATACCTTTTTAGTCTTTTGGGACTTAACCCAACTTTAGCTTTTCTTGAACTTCTCTCAACTTGTCTCTTTTCTTTGACTGAAAGTTGTATCAATGCCAGTATCTCAAAACACATAATTTTATTACTTAGCTATATTGTAAATACAGAAACTTTAAGTACTTTTTAAACTCATCTCAAAACTGTGGACATAATAGTTTTCATAAATATCTAGGGTTTACAATTGCAACCTTAACCATGAAACCTTAACATAATAACTTAGTTTAGTAGTGAAATCATTAAAGATCATGATTTTTATCAAGAAAAATACATGAACAAGTTTTTTAATAAAATTAACTAGTAATGGAGAAAACTTGATCTTGGGTAGGGACTGGTAGTTAAAGATGTTAAAATAAATATAGAATAACTTTTAGAGAACATTATATACCTGGAAGAACAAGATTTCTTGAAAAACTTTGAAGAATTCACTAGCTTCTCTTGAAACCCTAGCTTTTCTTCTCTTGAAAACTATGTTCTAGGTTCGGAAAATGTTTTGAGCATAAAGAAATTAAGGAATCACGTTTAGGGATTTATTTAGGTAACAAACTGACAAGTTTAGGCTTAAGGGGTGAGAAAGGATGAAAATAACCCTCTTTAAAATCGCGGATCAGGTGATCTACAAGACCCTCTACGGCCTGTATGGACTCTTTCATACACTTTTGTACAATTTTTGGGATCTTTAGATCACTTTTACGGGCCCATTTTATGGCCTGTAGAAGGTTCTACGAATCATAGATTGGTCCGTAATGTCTGGGACCAAAAATTGAAGTTTTAGGACTTTTTCTCACGATTTAGCAGATGGGCCATACTTTGTTCAACGGCCTATAATAAGGTTTCATATTGCACTTCTGCTCTGGCAGTCTTCAGTAAAATGATCAAAATCTTTGACTCGAACTCCAAATGAGGTATAATTAGTTACGTTGGAAAGCTAATTCAAAGGACTTTCATTTGGTAGGTCATGGGACATCTAATTCTTTGTGTGCTAAGAGTTATGGTCATTTAAAGTTGACCTATACTTAATCCAAAGTGAAAAACTTAACCGGTAGGGAGGTTTTGAACTTGACTAAGTATTACAGGCCTCCTATGAACCTAATCCACTTCTAATTCTCTTCACACATATAGGAATGAGCCTTAAAATATAGAGACAAGTAAGGCATCATTTGGTTCAAGCTTATATACTTACGACAAAAGTTTTTGGATCTTATGAATAGAGTTGTGGGGTGTTACAATATCTTCCCCTTGGGATCATTCGTCCTTGAATGAAGGTGAGAATAAATTGGAAGAAAATGGATATACCCTTATTATTTTCTCTCTTATGAACTTTGCTACCAACACAGATAGGACTGATTCATACTAAGAGTTTGAAAACTGTCCATGGAACATAAGATAAGGATGATACAAGGTTAAACATAAGTCACACTCTATCCGAAGCTATTCAACATAGAACATGGGTGCCTTAGGAATCAAAATAGGGTTAGGAGTATGATGCTTTGAATGATACGATTGATAGCTTTTAGTCCTAGCAATACTTTTTAACTACACTCTTCTTCATACATAGAACACTTCATTAGTTGCGACTCATATAGAGCTCCCACAAGGATACATATGGCTACTCTATCAAGGTCAAAGTCTAACTGCACACTCTTACTTCGTTCAAGCCTAACTCTAAGTCATAGGGTATTACACAAAAGATGGCCATGCAAATCTTAACAACAAGGTTTATGCTCTATACCTTTATAAGAAATTTTATCCCAAGAGTACTACTCCCTTCTTCTATATTCAACATGCCATGATTCCTACTCAATACGCATATGATACATCTTACATTAATTCACATGCCATAAACACCACATTCAAGTCTAGTACTAGAATCACTCTATGGGCTCTAAGTAACCACTCTTTTAAGAATATCATCCCTTCTTCTGTTTTTAGCCGCCAATTTATCAAGCCTTAATACAAGGAGACAATATGAATGCTCTCATCTAACTCTAAGTAACAACACCTCATCTTGCTCTTTCTTCCCGCTTACATCTTTACCTTAGCTGGAATAGTAGGCCACTAAGATCACAACAAGAAACATCAACCTTCTCCTAGCTATCATTACTCGACTACTACTATTGGTACCACCATCAAACAAAACAAAATCACCGGAAGGATTATAACGAGAGATCTAGAGCATGATTCTTTGAGAACTCTTTTGCTATAGGAATATGCATTGTAGATTATTACTTTGTGAGCCACTGAGGGTAAGTCATAAGTTCGTGAGATTGAGCATACTATGGAACCTGAGTGCTTATATGAATAGATTTATATCATAAAACTAATATCTGAGACTTCATAGAGTAAGACTGATATTAATGGACTAGAATTTTCATCTTTTATTCTGGGGACTGAGAATAGTTGTGACTCTATCTGAAATATATGATCATAGATCGTTGACATAATGTTGATGCGCAAGACGTCAAAAGAGTATT
Source organism: Solanum rostratum (assembly GCA_029948455.1). NCBI lineage: Eukaryota > Viridiplantae > Streptophyta > Magnoliopsida > Solanales > Solanaceae > Solanum > Solanum rostratum. The sequence continues at coordinate 46,909,177 of CM057049.1, read as the reverse complement.
GTAATGTTTGAAATTTAGGAAGATGCTAGGGTAGGAGTGGATTGATATACCACTAAACTTCTTATGAATACACCACTTTCTGATTCTCACCACTTGACTTGGATTCTTAGCTTATCATATCCCCCTTAGGCCTGAGGCTAACACTCTAAGACTATAAACCTATTCCACCTTCCTTAAACTGATCCATATTTATCTCACTCTAGTACTTAGAGAATTGCTAATCTCGTGCCCACCGAACTCTCCCACTGCATGTACTAGGACTCCTTGTAGGACTTCTTTCTAAGGTGTTTCTCTTAACCTCATCATTATTTTATAAAAGTCTTTCTACAGTCACTACTTGCATTGGCTTGTAAAGCCACTCTATTTTACTCTTAGTAATTTGTCTTCTCCTTCGTCGCATACATCACCACTTCTTTAAGTTTTTCTATCTACATAATTGGAAGGTACTTGACCTATATGTATGAGATTCATCATTATCTATATATGATACCTTCATTCAAACTCTTACAGACAACAAAGAATGCTTACCCTATATCGGTAGCTCAATATACTTTCTATGCTCACATAGAAAATTGTAAGCTTCATTAAAACCTCATGCTAACTATATACTCTCTTTGATGCCCCTCTTAAACCTCCTATTACCTAATGACTTAGCCATAATTTATTTTCTCATCTAAGGACAAAATACCACATTGGTAAAACCTCATTTATTGCAAGATAACATCTTAATTCCTCACTTACTCTATGTCAACCCTATTAGATCAAATATCAACCTATCATCATCACCTTTATGCTTCCATCCCTCTTACTGTGGCACTTAACCAAGTTCAAGCTTAGTGTCTTATACTAAACACGTATTGGAAATATAATTACCCACATAAAATGCTAACTTACGACTACTAAATGAACCTAAGAAATATTCGCCCACTAAGACCTTATAACAAGTAGTCAATTTGTATCTATTAGTCCACCTAGTTATAGTTACTTGTCGTATCCTCTTCCAAAACCTAGGTGCTACTTACCTGTTCACTATATGTCATTGCCTAGTTAAGCCCATAACTCTATGAATATAACAGGGCTTTTCTCTTCAAAATCATAAGCCTAACTTAGACGTTCACTCATGGCTACTCTATCCTTCTATTCAATACCTATACTTGGTCTTTACTAAATAATGACAAATCCACATAACTCTTTTCTAGTTCGAGTGTTCTCTGCCTTATACGAACTAACTACTCTTCATCTACCTCCTAACATGAAAGATGAATGATACTTACTACTCTTGTATCAAAACTAAACGAAATTGACTTATTACCTCTTTGCTTATCTTATAGCTACACAATTATTAGCCACATGCGTTATTCAACCATGATTGCTTTTGATATCTTTATCTTTCTAGATCTAGGATCATTCTACAACTTATAATTTAGAGTTTGAGAGTTTGAGAGTACATCTTACTTTAACTCGAGTGCACGACTCATACGGTGAAGGGTGGATTCTTTCAAACCAATAGCTTTAGGCACACTAATCAACTTCTCTCAAGCTTGGTGTAGTATCTTTACTTTCTGAAGGCTTTATCTAAGAGTAACTCACCAACAAGAATCTTTTACTGTTTCAACCACCTGGTTTATTAGGGGCAGTCGAATGGATCTGAGGATATAAATCTGAATAAGGTTCTTTTGAAACAACTACATAGGTCCTTCCATAAAGGGGCTTTTCCAATCTGTCTAGCTTCGGTGTGTTCTTTGCTTAATTAAATGGCATCCCCCTTCTACTCCGGTCGTCCGGGTGGTCAGGGGAACTGTCAAGTGTAAAAGCTTTAAGAGATAGGAGGGAAGTGATAGATTAGTTCATGCTCAAATACAGGCGGAGTTAGCAAAGGAAGAGGTACAACATAAGCAAGTAAGCGGGTCACAAGGAAGTCGGATTCCAATCACAGTGAGTCACGCCGCTTTCAAGCCAGTAGTAATCCTGTCCCAGTTTTTCTTCATTTCCGCTCTGAGAGGATCTTAGCCTACCGGGGACCGGCTCTATGAGCACCTTTGGGCGGTGCTTTCTCGATCAACTATCTGACTTGAATGATGCACGGTCTAGAGTATGAAAGAATGAGAGAAGTCTCCTAAATGCCCTGTAGCCTCCATATTATAAGTGTAGTGCACAACACACCCATAAGCAAGACTCTACTAGACACGGCTTCATAGGCATCCTAGGACACTTGAACTTTGTCCGATACCAAGTTACTTTGTCACGTCCCGAGCTAACACCCTGGGCATGACCAACACTCGCATACCATTTCTGGTCCCAAGTAAACCACTTGGCTCGGCTAACTTATTCAGTGGAAGACTTTAATATCATAATAAATTAGAATGGGTTCAATGTTAGAGAACTCAGAGCTTTCAAACAACTCTAAGGAAATACCGAGAACATTATCTTTCTAGTCCATGATGCCTCTAAAGTAATATCTTTAAACTAGCACCAGAGTAGGCTCATGGATACCACAACTAAACTAAATACAAGGAAATAAAGACTCTCGAGCTCCTCTAGATGCAAAGAGGCCTCACCACTTGCTGATAGGGACTGTCTTACTAAACATTTGCTAACATGGGTACCTGAATCTACATCATAAAATGATGCAGCGCCAAAGGTGCCAGTACGTGGAATGTACGGTATGTAAGATGGCCAAAAAATCCAAAGAATAGGATACTCAACTTTACTTTGAGATGGTCAATTGATAAAAATATGTCATGCAAGTAAAACATATGTTTAAAATGCATTCAAAAGTGCAACTCAATTAAATATGCAACATAATAAAGGAAGTGCTTTAATAAAGAAATAATACATCTCAGTTTATAAAATAATAAACTCTACTTTTTTGGGAGTTTCTCTAACTGACAACCATTACTATGAGCTTCGTGATGATGCAACGTCTTGTCCATGCTACCAGAACCATCCCATACTTTGCCAGGGTAAGGGACAAAAACTAGGGGAGTAGATCAATTCGAAAACTGGGTCATCTCAGTGGCAAGTGAGGAGTTGTACCCTTGGTACAAGTCCTATCCTACGCCGACTACGTAATTTATTGTCATTACCCTCACTCATATTGGTGCTTAATACTACTCCCAAATGCTCATAACTTTAAGAGTAAGAGTTCTCAGAAATACCTTTTTAATCTTTTAGGACTTAGCCCAACTTTAGCTTTTCTTAAACTTCTCTCAATTTATCTCTTTTCTTTGACTGAAAGTTGTATCAATGCAAATGTCTCAAAAATATAATTTTATTGCTCAGTTATCTTGTAAAAACAGAAGCTTTAAGTACTTCTTAAACTCACAAGGTTCTTACAATGCCAACCTTAACCATGAAACCTTAAATTAATAACTTAGTTTCGTCGTGAAATTAGTAAAGATCATGATTTTTCTCAAGAAAAATGCATGAACAAGTTTTTCAATAAAATTAACTAGTAATGGAGAAAACTTGATCTCAACTCATAAACTTGATTTTAGGTAGGGATTGGTAGTTAAAGATGTTAAAATAAATGTAAAATAACTTTTGGAGAGCCTTACATACCTAGAAAACAAGATTTCTTGAAGTACTTCGAAGAATTTACTAGCTTCTATTGAAACCCTAGCTTTTATTCTTTTGAAAACTGCGTTCTAGGTTAGGAGAGTATTTTGAGCATAAAGAAATTAAGGAATCACGTTTAGGGATTTATTTAGGTTAAAAATCGACAAATTTAGGCTCAAAGGGTGAGAAAGGACCAAAATAACCCTCTTTAAAATCGCTAATCGAGTCATCACCGAGACCCTCTACGACTCGTAGAAGTTTCTACGGCTCGTAGGGACTCTCCCATAAACTTTTGGATAATTTTTGGGGTCTCTGGATCACTTTTACGAGCCCATTTGATGGCCCGTAGAAGGTTCTATGACCTGAGGATTGATCCGTAAAATCTGGGACCAAAAATTGAAGTTTCAGGACTTTTTCTCGTGATTTATCAAACGGGCCATACTTTGTTCTACGGCCTGTAAAGGGATTCCGTATTGCACCTTTGCTCTGGCAATCTTCGATAAAGCAACCATAACGTTTGACTCCAAACTCCAAATGAGGTGAAATTAGTTGTGTTGGAAAGCTGATTCAAAGGGCTTTCATTTGGTAGGTCATGGGACATCTAATTATTTGTCCTCTAAGAGTTATAGTCATTTAAAATTGACCCATGCATAATCCAAAGTAAAAAACTTAACCAGTAGCGAGGTTTTGAACTTGACTAAGTATTAGAGGTCTCCTATGAACCTAATCCAATTCTAATGCTCTTCACACATATAGGAATGAACCTTAAAATATAGAGACAAGTAAGGCATCTGAAAGGCCCTGGATCATTGACGTCACTTCGCGGTCCACAAACTTGCCAAGAAATCTACTAGGCATCGCTTCATTGAAGGGCCTACACGGCCCGTGTGGAGTCATATGGTGCGCGTGGCCTTCCCATAGAGTGACGCCTAGGAAATGGAGGATAAACGGGCTTCCATATGGTCTGTGTAAGGCTACACAGTCTGTGTAGCCTTCCGTATGGTGTACTGCATGGAGTCGCCTTCACACGGACCAAGTCACGGCCCGTGTGACTTTGGATGGTCCATGTGGCCCTCCGTTTGACTTCGGTGTGGAGGGTTACATGTACACGGACAGGGTCACGGACCGTGTGACCATAGACGGTCCGTGTACCGGTCCGTGAGGTAATACTTAGTCTGGAAAATCTTGCCTCCGAGAATTTTAAGTCCAGGGTCACAACACAGTAAATGGTCCATGTATTGTACCGTATACCCCAGACTGACTAATTTTAGGTCCATTTCAGTAAGGGCATTTTTGAAATATTGGGTGTTCCAAATGAAAATTTGGTCATTTCCCACCCCTTCTAAGCTCCCTATATAAGCCATTCACCCTCATTTTTCAACCATTTCCCTCATTTCACTTCTCTCTTTAAAATCCACTCCTTCGAGACTTTCCAACATCTCTCTAGGATCATTTAAGCTAAGACCTTCACGTTTGAGTCCATTTCTCCTCAAGTTTTTCTCCAACCAGGTGTATGGGTCTTGCTTCTTGGCTTTTTTCAACCAAGAAGACCAAGTTCTTCTCAAACTATTTTATAAACTTGTCTACTTAAATTGTGAAATTTTACTACTTGATCTTTGTAACATGAACCATGCATGTGCTATATAATATTCCGAATTTTTAGTTATGTTAAGCTTGAATATGATGAGCTACTTGGATTATGAATCTATGAACACGCATGTCCCTTTTAAGATGTTTTATGCATGGGTGATATTACTACCATTTCTACTAATTTTATTACGGATTTTCTAGTTTTTACCTTATATTGCTATGTTGGATATTCTCTACATTACCCATACCATCCCTACATTATGCATTGCATCATACTCATGGCATCGATATATGGAAATTTGGAAATGTGGAATTATAATATGATTTTTGGTAAGACATAGGATATGACAAGAAGGTGATCACCGGTATGTCTATAATTATGGCTCTTGGAGCATCTTGGGTGTTTACACCACCTTGTATCTTGGCTCTTTAAGCATCTTAGGTGCTTGCACCACCTTGTACATGTAGATGAACTATTCCTTGCATGAATCAAGTGATCTTGACCTTGTGATTTGGCACTTGAGCCTACTTGTGCATTTAACATTTTGAAATGGATATTTGACTCTCTCTTTGAAAGCATATGTATATATATATATATAAGTATTCTTGTGGGATGTGTAAGACTTAGCACCGATGGATTTGGGGGGTCCTCCCCCCTTTCCTTGAACTATGTGCCCACATAGGAACGTTACCATTACCGAAATGACCAGGTCATAAGGAATGGCTATTCATTTATTTTGTCTTGATATGATTCTTGCAAATCCTTATGGAATGGTGATTCCCGTAAGGAAGGTGATTATCCACGAAATGGTGTGTTCCATAAGGGTGATTCATCACCCTTGGCAAGTAATCTTTTCCCTACCGGTGGGAGGTCCCAATCGGTCCAGTTCGTGTAATAGCTCGCATGGATTTGGTTTGTCGATTATAGTCCATCCCCGTTATATATATATATATATATGTATGTATATATATATATATATATATATATATATATATATGTATGTATGTATATATATATATATATATATGTATGTATGTATGTATATATATATATACATACATACATATATATATATATATATATGTATGTATATATATATATATGTATGTATGTAAGAGCATTATCGCATTTGCATGCATCATGCATTCCATGGCAATTTGTTTATTAAATTTCTTTGCTTATATGATCCTTGTAAATTATGTGCCCTTGTCATTTAACACCGATATGTAGGTTCGGTAAGTCATATGCATCGCATGCTCGCATACTTAGTACACTCAAACGTACTAATGCATATTCTATGTCTACATGATTTTACCATGTAGGGACCAAACAGTTTGGGTACCAGTCGCCGGACGAATAGCCTCTTTTGAAGATACTTTTGCGGTGAGCCCCATCGTCTGAGGGTGAGCTTTTGTTCTTGTGTTTCTTATGTATATATATTTTGTTGAGGGTGAGCCCGGAACTTGTCCTGGCCCCCTTCCTTAACTAGAGGCTCATGTTGGGGGTTTTGTAAAAACCTTATTATTTTGCTTGATTTATAAGATATGCTCTCTTTTTTTGGATTTAGATTTCCGTTATTTAATTACTTGTCTTCAAAATCTCTTGAACCAAGCTTCATAGATTCTGAAATTTTGAGGCTTGTTTGGGGACTCTCGCCATTCGCTGTGTCACATCAAGGCCCCGACCCCGGGTCGTGACAAAAGGTGGTATCAGAGCCCTAGGTTTTATAATGGTCATCGGAGCCCAACATGCCACGTTGAGTAGAGTCATATTCATGGGTGTGAAGTGCACCATACCTATAAGTTTGAGGCTACAAAGACATATTAGGAAATTCCTCCCTTCTTCATGTCTTGTATCGTGCTGTGACTGGTTTATGAAATTTCTTTACTTACTAGTGTCGTTAATCCCTTTCAGTAAATGCCTCGAGGAAGACCTCCACTACCTAAGCCGGCTCCGACTGTTGAAGATCAGGCCCCTCACGAGCCTATGGAGGAGCCTATCTCTAACGGTGAATTCCGTACTGCTTTCGCCATGCTTGCACAGGTGGTAACTGCTCAGACAAGGCAAGATAATTTGCCACGGGACCCTACACCCGCATCTATTGTGAGGAACTTCACCCGGATAAATCCTCCGGGGTTCTATGGGTCGAGCACTGATGAGGATGCTCAGGAGTTCATTGATGAACTCTCAAAAATACTGAACATTGTGGGTGTCTCTTTTGAGGAAAAAGTTGGATTGGCTGCTTACCAGCTGAAGGATATAGCTTAGGTATGGTATTCTAAGTGGGCCATGGAAAGGGTTTGTGATGGTGATGTTAAATGGGGAGAGTTCAAATCTGCCTTCCTTGATCGCTTCTTTCCACTTGAGCTGAGGGAGGCCAAAATGACCGAGTTTATTAACCTTAAGCAGGGGAGTATGAGTGTGAGGGACTATGCCCTCAAGTTTACCAAGCTTTCCAAATATGCTTCATCCCTGGTGGCGGACACCCGTGCACGGATGCACAAATTTTTTTTGGGTATTTCTAACTCATCAGTGAAAGAATGTCAAACTGCTATGCTGATTGGGGACATGGATATTGCCAGACTCATGGTGTATGCTGAGCAGATTGAAGGGGAGAAGCTCAAAGAGAAAAAGGCACACAATCCCAAGAGAGTCCACTTTGATGGTAGGTTCTCCAGTTCCAGGAATATTGGTTTTGGTCGCTTCTAGCAGGGCCAAGGTTCGGGAGCTCAGGTGGCTAATGCTCGGGCACCCCCTTTCGGGGTACTGACGAGTGGCGTACCGGGATATATCTCGTGTGGCAGGTGTGGAAAGCCCCACAGGTACCTGCCAAAAGGAATTGGGACTTTGTTGATTGCCCTAGAAATGCGCGCGGAGGTCGAGGTCAGGTAGCCCAAGGCGGGCAGGGTCAGCAGAGAGGTCCTCAACGTGTTTCCTTGAGAAACAAATGCACCCCATGCTCGCCAGGATGTCGAGGAAGCTCCAGATGTTGTGACTGGTATGTTAAAAGTCTTTGATTTTGATGCTTATGTTTTGCTTGACCCAGGTGCAAACTTGTCTTTTGTGACTCCGCTATTGGCTGTCAAGTTCAGTTTGAAACCCCAGATTTTAAGAGAGCCTTTCTCGGTCTACACCCCTGTGGGTAAACCTATTGTTGCTCATAGAGTCTATCACGGGTGCCCTGTTGCTGTTTTGCATAAACGCTTTCCATGTGATCTTGTGGAACTCGAGATGTTTGATTTCGATGTGATTCTTGGGATGGATTGGCTGCATGCATCTTATGCTTCCATAGATTGTGGAACCCAGAAAGTCCAGTTCCAACCTCCCGGTGAGCCAGTTATTGAATGAAAGGGTAGTGATTCCTCTGTTAAAGGTAGGTTTATTTCCTACCTCAAGGCGCGGAAAATGATTTCTAAGGGGTGCATCTACAATATGGTGAGAGTCAGGGATACATATTCCGAGGTGCCTACTCTCGAATCAGTCCCTGTGGTGAATGAAATTTTGGATGTGTTTCCCGAGGACTTACCGGGCATTCCTCTGGATAGAGAGATAGACTTCGGCATAGACCTTCTTCTAGATACTCAGCCTATTTCTATCCCTCCGTATCGGATGGCCCTTGTAGAATTGAAAGAGTTAAAGGAGCAGTTAAAGGACCTACTAGAGAAGGGTTTTATCCGGCCTAGTACATCACCATAGGGTGCTCCCGTGTTGTTTGTAAGAAAGAAGGACGGGTCTCTCCGTACGTGTATTGATTACAGGCAGCTGAATAAGGTGATAATTAAGAACAAGTACCCGTTGCCAAGGATTGATGATTTGTTTGACCAGCTTCAAGGTGCCACTCACTTCTCAAAAATTGATGTCCATTCCGGGTATCATCAGTTGATGGTTAGGGAGTGTGATATCCCCAAAACAGCTTTTCAAACGAGGTATGGGTATTTTGAATTTGCGGTGGTGTCGTTTAGCTAACTAATGCTCCGGCTGCATTTATGGACTTGATGAACAGAGTGTTCAAACCTTTCCTGGACAGCTTTGTGGTGGTATTTATTGATGATATTCTCGTTTACTCCCGAAGTGAACAGGAGTGTGGGAATGATTTGAGGATGGCCCTCCAAACTCTGAGGGAAAAGAAATTGTATGCCAAGTTTAGCAAGTGTGAATTCTGGTTGGGCGAAGTGGCTTTCCTCGGGCATGTGGTGTCCGGAGAGGGTATCAAGGTGGATCCGAGGAAAACAGAGGTTGTGGAAAATTGGCCTAGACCGTTGACTATTTTGGATATCCGTAGTTTTCTCGGGTTGGCCGGGTACTACAGAAGGTTCATGGAAGGTTTCTCATCTATTGCATCTCCATTGACCAAGTTGACCTAGAAGCAGGCTAAGTTTATATGGTCAGATTAATGCGAGAGAAGTTTCCAAACCTTAAAAGATCGACTTACGTCGGCTCCCATTTTGACCTTGCCAAATGGCTCAGAAGGGTTTGTAGTGTATTGCGATGCCTTGCTGACCGGATTGGGTTGTGTGCTTATGCAGAATGGTAAGGTGATAGCATATGTATCAAGATAGTTGAAGGTGCATGAACAAAACTATCCCACACACGACCTTGAATTGGCAGCGGTGGTCTTTGCTTTGAAAATTTGGAGGCATTATTTGTACGGGGTCCATGTTGATGTATTCACCGATCATAAGAGTTTGCAATATGTTTCACCCAGAGGGATCTTAACCTCAGGAAAAGGAGGTGGTTGGAGTTTCTGAAAGATTACGACATGAGTGTGTTGTATCATCCGGGCAAGGCCAATGTTGTAGCCGATATTCTCAGTAGGTTGTCTATGGGGAGTGTGGCACATGTTGAAAATGGGTAAAAGGAATTGGAAAGGGATGTTCATCAGTTGGCTAGGTTGGGTGTCAGGTTGACTGATTCCAGCAAGGGTGGTATTCGGGTTCAGAATGGGGCAGAATCTTCTGTAGTGAATGAGGTGAAAGCTAAGCAAGATCTAGATCCGTCGTTATGTGAGTTGAAGAAGTTTGTTGCTGCAAAGGAGATCGATGCATTCTCCTAAGGGGGAGATGGTGTACTCCGATATCAAGACCGGCTTTGTGTTCTCGATGTGGATGACCTTAGGAAGGTGATTATGAGTGAGGCTAACAACTGTCGCTACTCTATTCACTCGGGGTCTACCAAGATGTACCGGGATCTGAGAGAGGTGTATTGGTGGCATGGTATAAAGAGGGATATTTCTAAGTTCGTGTCTGAATGCCCGAGTTGTCGGCAGGTGAAGGTAGAACACCAAAGGTCTAGTGGTTTGGCCCAAGACATTGAAATTCCCACATGGAAATGGGAGGATATGAATATGGACTTTGTGGTGGGATTGCCTCGGACCCGAAGGCAATTCGCCTTCATTTGGGTTGTTGTGGATCGGTTGATGAAATCGGCTCACTTTCTACCAGTCAAGGCTACCTACAGTGCCGAGGACTATGCAAGGTTGTATATTCAGGAGTTGGTGAGGTTGCATGGTGTACCTAGATTTATCATATCGGATCGTGGTGCTCAATTCACTTCCAACTTTTGGAAATCTTTTATAAAGGTCCTTGGGACCAAAATTAAGTTTAGTTCCACTTTTCATCCTCAAATCGATGGCCAAGCGGAGAGGACTATTCAAACCTTGGAGGATATGTTGAGGGCATATGTGTTGGAGTTTAAGGGGAATTGGGATGACCATCTTCCATTCATTGAGTTTGCCTATAATAGCTTCCATGCTAGCATTGGCATGGCACCGTTTGAAGCCTTGCATGGGAGGAGGTGTAGATCCCCAGTGGGATGGTTTGAATTGGGTGAAATAGCTTTAATTGGCCCGAATTTGGTGTTGGATGCTATGGAGAAGGTAAAAAGTGATTAGGGAGAGATTGAAAACGGCACAAAGTCGTCAAAAGTCCTATTCGAATAGTAGGAGAAGGGACCTCGAGTTTCATGCCGAGGATTGGGTTTATGTGAAAGTCTCTCCTATAAAGAGGGCATTATGCGTTTTGGCAAAAAGGGCAAGCTAAGCCCCCGGCATGTTGGTCCTTACGAAATTGTTGAGCGGATTGGAGTGTGTGGCTTACAAGTTGGAGTTACCTCCGGATTTGGGTTCCATTCATCCGGTCTTCCATGTATCCATGTTGAGAAAATTAGTTGGTGATCCTAGCTCCATTGTGCCTTTGGAGGGAATTGAGGTCGAGGAAAACTTGACTTATGAGGAGGTGTCGGCGGCAATCTTGGATAGGCAAGTAAAACGGCTTCGCAACAAGGATGTGGCTTTGGTAAAGATACTTTGGAGAAATCAATTAGTGGAGAGTGCTACTTGGGAGGTGGAGCTGGACATGATGAAATGACACCCGCACCTTTTCCAATCTACTCAAGCCTAAGGTACTAGGGACCTTCCTTATCAATTGTGTCATTCTCTTGCCCTCTTGAGTCTCATGACATGACATGCATATATGTATGCTAAAAGACTTTCTTTCTTTACAAATAAGTTGAATGCAATTTTGATATGAGCTTTGGTCTTGAACTATAATTTTATTTGTGGCATAAAAAGCTTTTGAATAAACCTTTTATTTTGAGTTGAGTTGTGCGTTTTGTCTTGTGTCGGAAGTATCTTGCCTTAGCTCTAACTTTTCAAACCTTGTTCTTGCTCATTCGGGGACGAATGTTCTCAAGGGGGAGATGATGAAAGGCCCCGGATCATTGACGTCACTTCGTGGTCCACAAATTTGCCCAGAAATCTGCCAGGCATCGCCTCACGGAAGGGCCTACACGGCTCGTGTGGAGTCATACAGTCCGTGTGGCCTTCCCGTGGAGTGACGCTTGGGGAATGGAGGGCAAACAGGCCTCCATATGGTCCGTGTAAGGCTACACGATCCGTGTGGCCTATTGTATGGTGTACTGTGTGGAGTCGCCTTCACACAGACCAAGTCACGGCCCGTGTGACTTTGGACAATCCATGTGGCCCTCCGTTTGAGTTCGGTGTGGAGGGTTACTTGTACAAGGACAGGGTCACGGACTATGTGACCATAGACGGTCCGTGTACCGGTCCGTGAGATGATACTTAGTCTGGAAAAATCTTGCCTTCGAGAATTTTAAGTCCAGGGTCACGGCACAGTAAACGGTCGGTGTACAGTACTGTATACCCTAGACGGACCAATTTCAGGTCTGTTTCATTAAGGGTATTTTTGAAATACTGGGTGTTCCAAACAAAAATTTGGTCATTTCCCACCCCTCCTAAGCTCCCTATATAAGCCATTCAATCATTTCTCTCATTTCACTCCTCTCTCTAAAATCCACTCCTTCAAGACTTTCCAACATCTCTCTAGGATCATTCAAGCTAAGACCTTCACATTTGAGTCCATTTCTCCTCATGTTTGTCTCCAACCAGGTATGTGGGTCTTGATTCCTGGCTCCTTTCAACCAAGAAGACCCAAGTTCTTCTCAAACTATTTTATACACTTGTCTACTTAAATTGTGAAATTTTACTACTTGATCTTGGTAAATTGAACCATGCATGTGCTATATAATATTCTGAATTTTGAGTTATGTTAAGCTTGAATATGATGAGCTACTTGGATTATGAATCTATGAACACGCATGTCCCTTTTAAGATGTTTTATGCATGGGTGATATTACTACCATTTCTACTAATTTTATTACGGGTTTTCTAGTTTTTACCTTATATTGCTATGTTGGATATTCTCTACATTACCCATACCATCCCTAAATTATGCATTGCATCATACTCATGGCATTGATATATGAAAAATTGGAAATGTGGAATTATAATATGATTTTTGGTAAGACATGGGATATGACAAGAAGGTAATCACCGGTATGTCTATAATTATGGCTCTTGGAGCATCTTGGGTGTTTACACCACCTTGTATCTTGCCTCTTTAAGCATCTTAGGTGCTTGCACCACCTTGTACATGTAGATGAGTTATTCCTTGCATGAATCATGTGATCTTGACCTTGTGATTTGGCACCTGAGCCTACTTGTGCATTTAACATTTTGAAATGGATATTTAACTCTCTCTTGGAAAGCATATGTGTATATATATATATATATATATATATATATATATATATATATATATATATATATATATATATATATATATATATAAGTATTCTTGTGGGATGTGTAAGACTTAGCACCGATGGATTTGGGGATCCTCCCCTCTTTCCTTAAACTATGTGCCAATATAGGAACGCTACCATTACCGAAATAACCCGGTCATAAGGAATGTCTATTCCTTTGTTATGTCTTGATATGATTCTTGCAAATCCTTCCGAAATGGTGATTTCTTTAAGGAAGGTGACCATCCCCGAAATGGTGTGTTCCGTAAGGGTGATGTAGATTACCCATGGCAAGTAATTTTCTCCCTACTGGTGGGAGGTCCCAATCGGTCCAGTTCGTGTAATAGCTCACATGAATTTGATTTATCGGTTATAGTCCATCCCTGTTATATATATATATATTCGGTAAGTCATATGCATCGCGTGCCTGCATACCTAGTACATTCAAATGTACTAACGCATACTCTATGCCTACATGATTTTACCATGTAAGGACCGAGCAGTTTGAGTACCAGTCGCCGGACAAATAGTCCTCCTTTGAAGATACTTTTGCGGTGATCCCCATCGTCCGAGGGTGAGCTTTTGTTCTTGTGTTTCTTATGTGTATACATTTTGTTGAGGGTGAGCCCGGAACTTGTCCTTGCCCCCGTTCCTTAACTATAGGGTTATGTTGGGTATTTTGTAAAAACCTTGTTACTTTGCTTAATTTATAAGATATGCTCTCTTCTTTTTGGATTTAGATTTCCGTTATTTAATTACTTGTCTTTAAAAGCTCTTGAACCAAGCTTCGTAGATTCTGAAATTTTGAGGCTTGTTTGGGGACTCTCAGGTCCCCATTCGCTATGTCACATCAAGGCCCCGACCCCAGGTTGTGACAACATCATTAGGTTCAAGCTTATATAATTACGACAAAATATTTTGGAACCTATGAATAGAGTTTTTTGGTGTTACAAATTCCTTGCGATCTGTAGTATATATCAAAGGGACCAATGTATTCACCTCCATTATCAGTGCAAATGCATTTTAATCTTTCCAGTTTGTCTCTCACGTAAGGCTTGAAACTCTTTAAACACATCAAGCACTTGGTCTTTTCTTGCAAGAATAATCATCAATGAAAGTTACAAAGTAAAGTGAACCACCTTTTGACTTCACTTTAAAAGGACCACACAAGTCAAAGTGTACTAGCTCTAATCATTTAGACTTTCTTGAAGAAGGATGATTGTGAAAAGAAACTCTTTTCTTCTTTCCAGCTAAGCATTGAACACATCTTTTCACCTTTGCTTGTTTCACACCAACAAGCAAATTCTTCTTAGACAAACAGGTAATCCCCCTCTCACTCATATGACTAAGACTCTTACGCCACAATTCTAATAAAGACTCACTTTTTAACAAATTTATAGAGTCGCCAAGGATTGATCTTTGTGTCACATATAAATTTGAATATTTTCTTCTTCGAGCTACAATCGGTGAGCCTTTGGTGAGCTGAGCTTTCATTGTCCATTGAACAAGTTATTTTGATAGCCATCATGATCTAGTTGTCCTACAAATATCAAATTCAAAGGAATATCTGGAGCTTGCTTGACATTCTTAAGGACTAATGTTGAACCAGTATTAGTCTTCAAACAAACTGTGTCAACACCAAATACCTTGACCTCGCTAGCATTACCCATCTTTAACACGCCAGAATTAGTAGGATTATAAGATGAAAAGAAGTCTCTCCTTGGTGTGATATGTGATGTAGCTCCAGAATCTACTATTCAACTTGTATCTTGAGATACAAAATTGATGACACTTTTATCACAAGCAAAGAAAAGGTCATCTAGGACAACAACAACAACATTGTCTCCATTATTTTCTTCCTTTTCCCTTCTCCAAGGTCTTGCTTTAATTCGTTGCAAAACCTTTTAATATGTCCTTTCTTTCCACAATGATAACACATATGATTTTGATACTTGGATCTTGACTTAATTCTACTTTTACCTCTACTTCTTGAACCTTTTGTTTAACCTCTCCCTAGATCTTCTGTGAAGAGAACTTCTGACTGTGAGGATGTGCCTTGAGATTTTCTTCTGACTTCATCACTCAACACACCACTTTTTGCATGTTCCATAGTCACCTTACCACCGGGAGCAGAATTTGTTAAAGAAACTCGAAGAGTTTCCCAAGAATCTTGTAGAGTATTAAGAAGCCAAAGTCCTTGTATTTCATCGTTAAAATTAACACTCATTCCTGACAGTTGGTCAAGAACACCTTGAAAATCATTTAAGTGATCAAGAGTAGGACTGCCCTCTTTGTATTTAATGGTCGTCAATTGCTTTAGAAAAATTCAACTTGTTATTGCCCGTTTTTAAGCGTAAAATGTCTCCAACTTTTCCCGCAATGTTCTAGCATGTGTCTTATTCACAATATGATTGCGAACATTGTCTTCAACCCATTGTATTATATATCCATATACTTGTTGGTGCTCCAAATTCCAATTCTCATCAGTCACGTCTTCAGGTTTATGAGCAACAAAAATTGGAGGATACATCTTCTTCACGAACAATAGATCTTTTATCTTGCTTTTCCATATGTTGTAGCTACTCCCTTTTAAACATACCATCTTGCTAATATTTCCTTCCATCATAAAAATCCTTTATAGACAACTAAGCTCTAATACCACTTGTTACGACGGAAGGATGCAAAATGTGAAAGTAGAGAAAATAGAGAACACCAAATTTGACGTGAAAACCCCTTCAAAATGAAGGTAACAAACACGGGATCACTGAGATCCAAATTGCTTCAATTTAACAATAATAGTGGGTTACAAATATTCTCCTAAATGGCTACACAACAATTGCCAAGCAAGGAGAAGCAATAGCTACACCAACAAAAAAAAAAAAGAAGAATAACACCCAAATTAGAGCTATTGTTAAGGTTCTAGAATCGGATATTAATAATCTTCAAATTCAATTTTCACCATTCAAATCAAAGACTACGATGTTAGGAACACTCAGACAAAATTTTAACACGATCTGACGGTTAACAAATCAGAAATCGCAATTTGAAGGGTGATGGTCGGTGAGGAAAAACTGCTGTGGAAAACACCCTTTTCTTCTCTTTTCTATGTTGTTGAAAGCTCTCTCAAGAACCTCTCTTATGTGTTAATATCTCACAAAGATGAATACTAGTGAACAATGCATAATTCTCTCAAAAGTTGTTCTATTAATGGATAATGAGTTATTCTTTTCCTTAAGCAAAAACCAACTCCAAATAGGACTATTCCCATCCTTTTCCAAAAAGGATTAGAATTCCAAACCTTTTCTAAATAGGATTAGAATTCCAATCCTTCTTCAATTAGAATTGGAAACCATAAGAGAATAGGATTAGGCCATAGGCCTTTGGCTGGAACATGGGCCATTGCCCAACACATATGACCTCTTGGAGATGCCCAAAACCCAATTCCCCTCTCAATTCAAAACCAAAATAACAAAAAAGAAACACTTCCAAAAAAATTAACCAAATACTAGTGAACACTCAAATCACTCAAGCTTGTTTCAGATTTCCTATGGTCTTCCACTATTGACAGACCAAGAATCCAATATCTGAAAATCAAAATCATCTTATTCCTACCATATTCCATTAAAAACTACCAGTCCCTTTTCCAAACACTTAATACACTTGCAATTAACTACATGAATATTTAGTTCTCAATTCTTAGGCACAAAAAGTAAACATGCCCACCTACTCATACATCAAATTTATAAGCAATAAAGAGAAACAAGCATGCCCAAAGAGTAGGTTCTTAAGCACTAACCTTGAAACTTTTCCATGGATATCATTAGGTTCCGTGTTTTCCCATTATCTCTTAATTGTGAGGCAATCCTATTATTATCAAAATTCCCATTCGGCTCTATATCTATATGGGAAGAGATGTAGAAGGCCTTTTTGGAGAGGTACTTTCCTATATCGAAGATGTTAAGGGTCAAAGACAACATCAACAATTTTCAACAGACACATAGAGAGTATATCAGTACAACACGATTTACTAAGAACTTGAGGAGTGTTCCTGACCACAAGATCATAAATGATTCGGCATTGGAGATCTTCTATAGAGTGTTAGATGACAACATCAAAGTAGTAGCTGATACTATAACTAGAATATCTTTCTTGGATTGCACTTTTGCTAAGGCTGTCGAAAGGCTTGAGAAAGTAGCCAAGACCAATCGTTCAGGGGGTCCGAGAGACATAGAAAGTACTAAGAGCTCCTTCTTAGTTAACAGAAAGCTGGAGCAAGCAAAGATCAACCATGATGTGCTCCAAGAGCTACCCAGATTAGTACTAATATTGGGTTGTTGATGAAGCAGAATCAAAAGCGAGTTAATGTAGTGAGTCAGCAGGTAAGAGCACCAGTCTATGATGATTTTTGTTATGAAGAGGATGCAAGCTTTGATAATTAACAAATGGGGGTTTCTTGACCAACACTCAAGGATCTAGAGTATTGACACCAAGGTTAAGGGAATCAAGATCGAAACTTAAACAAAGATAGCAACTACCATGACAACAACAATAACTGAAAAAGATACTATGATAGAATAGGGTTCAAAATAGAGATGGTGACTGGAACGTAGAGATGATTATCACAATGATAGGAATGGAGCATATGTTACGCTTGTAAATCGTGATGGTGGAGTGGTAGTCCATGAATTGAGGAGATGCGTAGAAAACTACTCAAGAAGGCTGATGCACGGGATGGGACTTTAAAGGAGATGAAAGTATATATATATCATGTATCAACCAAAAGATTAAGTCACATGTTGCTGCTATAACGCAGTTGGAGCAACAATTCAGCCAAATGTCAATGCAGTTGAACCAACACTAAAAGAATACACTTCTATGTAACACAGTTTAGAATCCAAAAAATAATGGGCATTGCATAGCAGTGATGACTTGGGTTGGAAAACAGATCATAAACTTAATCAGAGAAGATAAGGAGACAATAAAGAGCACTACACAGCTCTAGAGTGGAGATGGACAGTCCAAGGTGATGGGGGAGATAAGATAGCAGCACCCAAGAAATTAAAACCCAAACCAAGGCCTCCACCACTTTTGCCTCAGAGACTAAAGAAGAAGAAGAATAAGGAAAAGTTTCAGAACTTCAACTCCATGTTGAAATAGTTATCTATTAACCCTCCTCTTCTTTATGAATTGGAGCAATACCTAGGTATGCTAAGTTCATGAAGGATATAGTTATATAGAAGAGGACGGTAAATCAAAAGCTCACACATGACCTTCACCACTATGGAGCATTTGCAACTAGATCACTTGTCCTAAAAAAGAAAGACCCTGGAGCATTCACAATTCCCTACACCATCGGAGTATTTAATTTTGCAAAGGCTTTATGTGATTTAGGAGCCAATATCAATCTAATGCCTCTTGTAGTGTCTAAGCAGTTGGTCTTAGGAGCCCCCATTTCGACTATAATGTAGTTGTTGATGGCGGATCTAACAGTCAAGAAGTCTGTCAGGATTCTCTATGATATTCTTGTTCATGTTGGAAATTTCATATTCCTTACAAACTTTGTGATTCTTGAGTGTGAAGTAGATTTTGATGTTCTAATCATCTTGGGGAGATCATTTGTTGCCACTGGGTGAACTTTAGTGGACATGGAGTTAGGTCAACTCAAATTTAGGTTAACTGATGAAGAGGTTATCTTTAATATTTGTCAGTCTATGAAGCGACCTGATGATCGAAGAATTGTATTTGTGATAGAGCGTATTGATGAGGTGCAACCAACAATCCTTATCGAAGAAGGTTGGGTGTCAAAGCACTTGAGGCAGTGTTGGTGAAATTTGATAGCAATGACATTTCCGATTATGATGTGATGGTGAACGCACTTCAAGCTCATAGCTACTGTACATATCCACTCAAGCTTGAGTTAGACTTGAGGAATCATGAGACTCCGCCTATAAGACCATCCATTGAAAAGTCATTATTATTAGAGTTAAAGGCTCTTCTAGCCCATTTGTGGTACATGTTTCTTGGGCAGAACAACACTGTACTAGTGATTATTGTAGCAGATCTTGATGAGTAATAGGTAGACACGTTGGTTTCAGTCCTTAAGAGGTTCAAATGGGCTATTATATGGATGGTGACAAACATTATTGGCATTCCCCAAGAATCTGCACTCACAAAATTCATCTAGTCAAAGATTATAAGTTGAGTATTAAGTATCAAAAGCATCTAAACCCACCAATGCAAGACGTCGTGCGCAAGGAGCTTATCAAGTTGTTAAACGCTGGTGATATATCCTATTGCAGATAATGAATAGGCGAGTCTAATCTAGTGTGTTCCAAAAAAGGGAGGTATCACGGTTGTTCCTAATGCAAGTAATGAGTTGATTTCGATGAGGCCAATTACAGGCTGGAGGGCTTGTATGGATTATTGCAAACTCAATGCTTTTATTGAGAAAGATCACTTCTCTATGTCTTTTAAGGACCAAATGCTTGATAGATTGGCAGGCGATGGTTGGTATTATATTTTTTTTATGGTTACTCAGGCTACAATAAGATTTCTATAGCATTAAAAGATCCAGAGAAGACTATCTTCACATGTCTTTATGGCATTTTCACATTCAAAAGGATGCCCTTTGAACTATGTAATGCGCTTGTAATATTCCAATGGTCCATGGTGTCTATATTTTTTTTATATGGGGGAGGGTATTATTAAGGTATTTATGGATGACACAGAGACTCATTTGATGATTGTTTGAAACATATACATGATGTGTTGAAGCGATGTGAAGAGTGTCACCTTGTTTCGAACTGGGAGAAGTGCCATTTCATGGTAAAAGAAAGTATAGTGTTGGGTCACCAAATCTCCATAAATGATATTGAAGTAGATAAAGTGAAAGTTCAAGTGACAAAAAGCTCCCTCAACCTATCTCTACCCAAGGTGCGAAGTGTTTCTTAGGGTATACAGTCTTTTATCGAAGGTTCAGCAAAGACTTCTATAAGATTGCACGCCCACTGTGCAAGTTTCTTAAGAAGGATGCAAAGTTTATATTTTATTAAACATGTCTCAAAGCGTTTGAAGGGTTGAAGCAAAGGTTGATTTCAACACCTATCATTGGTGCACCAAATTAGACTTAACCCTTTAAGATCATATGTGATGCAAGTGGGGTTGCACTTGGTATGGTACTCGGGTAGCAAAGAGTGAAGATCCTACATCTCATTTACTATGTCAATAAAGCCCTTCATAGCACACAAAAGAATTATACTATCATCGAGCAGAAATT
Organism: Solanum rostratum; assembly: GCA_029948455.1. NCBI lineage: Eukaryota > Viridiplantae > Streptophyta > Magnoliopsida > Solanales > Solanaceae > Solanum > Solanum rostratum. Next base: position 46,888,652 of record CM057049.1, on the reverse strand, counting down.
ACTTGTAGTGGTCTTTGCATTCGAGAAATTCAAATCTTATTTATTGGGAACCAAAGTCATTTTATATACTTATCATTCAGCATTGAGTTATCTGATGGCAAACAATAGCCAAACCGAGGTTGATTAGATAAGTTCTACTTCTCCAAGAGTTTGACTTTGAAGTAATTGACTGAAAAGGCACAGAGAACCAAGTTGCAAATCATCTATCCAAACTTGAGGGCGAGGTGATGGCAAAGCTTGAATTTGGTTTGGAGATTGATGATTCATTCCATGATAAGAGAGTGTTAGTTGTATTACATGACTTGATTCCATGGTTAGATTATGCAAATTATTTAGTCAGTAATGTGGTACCACCTGATATGACTTCCTACCAATGCCAAAAGTGTATGTCCGATGTGAGGAAGTTCTTTTAGGATGAGCCATATCTATTTCATGTCTGTGCAGATGGGATTATTTGTTGTTGTGTACCTAAGATAGAGATGATAAGCATACTTGAGGCTTGTCATTCATCACTTATTGGTGGCATCTTAGTGGCATCCGGACAGGTCATAAGATTTTGCAGTGTGACTATTATTTCCCTACCATTTACCAGGATGCTCATGGTTATGCTAAGGCTTGTCATATGTTTCAAAGAAAAGGTGGGATTCCTCAAAGACATGAGCTCTGTCTTAACACCATCATGGTGATCGAGTTGTTTGATATATGGGGTATAGACTTCATGGGGCTATTTATAAGCACAAATTAGTACATCTTCATTGTTGTGGATTACGTTTCGAAGTGGGTGGAAGCAATTGCACTTCCCAACAATGAAGGTAAAAGCATCACAACATTCCTCAAAGACACATCTTCTCATGATTTGACACTCCTTGGATGATTATAACTGATGGAGTTCTCACTTTTGTAATAGATTGGTTCAAGCTTTACTAAAGAAGTATGGGGTGAGACACAGTGTTGCAACTCCTTATCACCCAGACAAGTGGGCAAGTTGAGTATCAAATCGTGAGATTAAGCAAATTCTATCAAAGACCGTGAATGCAAATCAAACGAATTGGTCGCGTAAGGTTGATGATGCATTATTGGCATACCAGAATGGATTCAAGACTCCCATAGGTATGTCTCCTTACCAACTTATGTTTGGGAACTCTTGTCACTTGCTCGTACAGATTGACCACAAAGTAATGTGGGCGCTCAAAAAGTTAAATTTGGATTGGAATGATGCTTTAAACCTAAGGTTGAACTAACTCAACAAACTTGATGAGTTTTGCTTGAGAGCATATGAAAGTTCAGCATTGTGAAAACAAAGAATGAAGTTGTATCATGATCATCAACTTGAGCACCACAAGTTCACACCAAGAGGCTTAGTACTCGTTTTCAACTCCAGAATACAATTGTTTCCTTGTAAACTCAAGTCAAAGTGGTTGGGACCTTATAAAATTACGCATGTTTTCCACCACGAAGTCATTAAGTTAGAAGCAAGCGATGGTTCAAGATTTAAATTCCATCACCAAAATATTAAGCCATGCTTTGGGAATACTAAAGAGATGAAGATAATTGAAGTATGGATACTTGGTGAATTCTGAGTAACCCACGTCATGTCAGGACATTAAATCAAGCGCTAATTGGAAGGAAACCTAAGATTTACTTTTCATTTAGTTGTAAATGTGTTTCATTTCAGTCTAGGACAAGTAAATTAGCTTAGTATCTGCAAGGTTTTAGTATTCTACTTAAATTCAGGAAAGTTATTGGGTAACTACTTATTTTTGTGAGGTTGTGTAAGATCAGGTTGAAAATTAGATAGGTCCAAAAATTGGGAAAAGAGGGATTTCACGAGTTAGTGTATGGGTCGTGAATCAAATAACGACTCGCAACACTACCCATCAATCACATTCCAGTGGGCAAAAATGTTCAAAGGGCACTTCTATAAATAGACTTCACAGTATGTGAAATCATTTATGAGTTGTAAATTTAGTTCACAGATCCAAGGTAAGTTTTCATAATTTTCAAAGTGTTAGAGGATTCTTTGACTCCCATTTACGAGACGTATTCTCAATTACGACTCGTATGTATGGAACCGTCACAAGCCAAAGTTAAAAGGGGACATAAGCCTTAATGAAGCTAGAATCACGAGTCGTAGAAACATTCACGGTCCATAATCAGGATTTCATAAGTCGACACTGTCAAAAAAAATTTAACTCGACCCATTTTTAATTTGGATGAAAGGGTAAACTAAATTACCCTTCTCACTTTATCCTTGATTTTTCGACGACTACCCCCATCTTTTCTCATCTCCCAATCCCTAATCCCTTTTCTGCGATGAATTTTCTAGTTACTATTACTGTTCTGGCCACCTTTTCCAATGTAATTAGATGAAACCCAAAATATTCAAGCAAATTTTCTTTCTAAATCAATTCTACAAGAATTTTGGTAAGTTTTCTTGGTTTAACACTTTGAAATTCAAATTAGAGTCTGATTATAATCGGTTAATTTGTCATGATTCATTATCCTAAACTGTGTTTCAAATTTATATGAACTAGTTGTGCCCTAGCCTCTCTTTGAATGATTTGACTAAAGAATAAAGTGATTTGGGACACCTTTGCAATAAAATTTAACTTAAATTGATTGGGTTGCACTAGTTGTTATAATTTGGTGTCGAAATCAGGTAGAATAGGTTTACAGTTAAATTTCCTTTGTGAAATGGGATGTGATGTTAATACCCCATGTTTTAAATGGATTGGACTTGGAAATTAGAAGTTGTTGATATATATGTTGTTTGGATTGGGTTGGATAAGTTTCTAGCTTGGATTGGACTGTGCAGAAATTCAAATGGTTGGAAAGTTATTGGACTCAATTGTTGAATTTATATTATTCATATTATCTGATTTGGATTGTTGGGTGTAATTGTAAATGCACATGAATGGCTGAAATTGGGATTTAAGATTTTCTAGCACTGAAATTTCAATTTATGGAGGTCCTTTACGGCTCGTAGTTCAATCTATAGACAGTAATTTTCCTTCGTAATATGAATTTCAAAAACCTGGAAATTTTATGTCAACAGGATGAGCCTATTCATGACCCATAGTCTGATCTACGAGTCATAAACAAGGCTCGTTGTTCGGACTCTATAGGTATTCTCAGGACCTTGCAACTATGACTCTATTCTATGACTCGTAGTTTAATCTATGAGTTGTAAATAGAGCTTATGATTGCATATCCAGTAACTAATTTTATTGTTGTCCTATTTTATGATTGGATTTTACGGGTCGTAGTTCCATCTACGACCCGTAACCAACCTCCCATACTTTCACTGGTAACTAAGATTTCCTAAAACTTTGTGTTTTTGTCTTAGTCATTTGGATTCACTAGTTTTAATATGCAGGTACGATGGCCCCGAAAGTCGATGCTACTAGACAAGCTGAGGCCAGGGCTCTAAGGCAGTGGCTACAAGATGAGCCTACTGTGTTCAAGCATAGTAGGCTAGTGGAGGAGCTTGACATTCACCCAGATGAGGGCGTCAAGCCACGTCAGACATGGTCTTAGTCCCATTAGATTGTCCCAGCACTAAACCAAGTCAATACTGCACCACTTCCCCAGTATGATGAGGAGGGTCTATAAGGAGCGAGAGCATATAGTTTTCTAGTTAAGAGGAGGAGTCCCAGTTAGGCTTAGTGGACCAATATTGTTTAGGCTCCAAGAAGGGGTTAGAGTTAGATTTAGAAGATAACTATAATAGGTCAGTCACAATCCAAGTTCTAGTGATGGTATAGCCTTACCATTGATGCGTAGAGAGTATGTGCAAGATATATTGCCAAGATATTAGGCAGGATGACCAGGATAGGAGTACAAGGACTTTCATTGAGGAGCCCTGCATACTGACGTTCGGGCTAAACTGTAATGACCCTCTAGGTCATTTCTATGGTTTTGTTGTTATAATGTTGATTTGAGCATATGTATAGTGACCTCGGGACTATTGGGGTAATTATTGGTCGGGTTACTCGGGGGTTATGTGGATTTTTGAGTTAACCAGGAAGTTATATCAATAAAATAAGTTTTTGAGTGAAGTTCCAATAAATGGACTCAAAATGGAATTCTGACAATTCCATTAGCTCCAGAATGGTCGAATTAGGCTAGGAATATGTCTGGTGCAATCATATCATGGATTAAACATTCAACCATTGAAACTGGTTAATAACTGACCTAGTCAATACTCTCAGGAATCGTGCCCCATATGAGAATTTTGATAGCATGGTTAACTCCGTAATAACAATTATGGTCTAGCTTGACCCTTCGTTTGATACCAGGGACTTCCGAATGTGATTTAACCCAGGGGGCTTTTCAAGTTGCAAATAAAGAAGTGAGACTTTCATTTTATCGTAGGAAGCTCTGTTTGAACTTCTGACTACACCATTGGATCCAGAATGTTGAAATCCATAGGATTGCATAGTCATTGGCAAAAATCAGCGTACAGACGAGCCCGAAACAACGAAAAAGAAATTGAGGGATGAATGGAAAGAGAAAGGGTGAGGTGGCAGGTTTTGGGGCTGCCACATGGTGTAGTCAGGGTTTGCCATGTGTCAAATACATGTCAGCCATGCCATTTGCTATCTATCTATCTATCTATATATATATATATGTATATACATATATATGTATGTATATACATATATATGTATGTATATACATATATATGTATGTGTGTGTGTATGATTTTGGGGAAATATATTATATTTTCCTTCTCAACTTCGTACCGTAATTTTGAGCTCATTTTTCATCTAATTTGAGTGATTCAAAAGGCTACGTGACTCAATTATTCACAAGGAACATCGTGGTGAAGTCGGATTAGGGATCTAACACGTATTCAAGGTAAATCTCTGCTTTTTCATTGATGATATATTTGGAAATGAGTGATAACTTCATATTGCAATATCTCGGTCATTTCTTAATGAAATTAAGTGAAATTTTTGTCTAAGTTGTTCTACATTCCAAGAGGAATGTTGTGGTATGCTAGGTGTTCGCTAATTTTATCCGATTTTTGAGAATTTTGATCGAGAAAGTTTTAAAAAGAATGTCTTCCCACTAAAGTTTTTAACTTTATTTTGGGCCTTTACTCGGTCTTTTGGGGTCCGTTTTAGGCCAAATTTTTGGCTATAGACTCTAGGTGATGTGGGCATTGATTTAATATTCCTAGCATAGGCCCTAATTTTTCCCATTTTAGTCATAATTGATGTAATTTCACCTGTTTCTTGAGATTTTATAGCCACATCAGTCATAATGATTTTGTGACTTAAGTTTTAATAGCTGAGCAGCATTGGGAGGTGATTCGGAGGGGAAAAGCTTAGTTGAATTGACTCAGAGCAAGAGACATCAGATGCCAGTAGGCTAGGCTTTCCCTAAACCCTACACTGAGCTGAAATATTTGAATCTTTGAGTTGGAATGTGTAGTAATGTACTATTTATGGATTGAGTTGTGGAGTATATGTTGTATATGGTTGGATGTGATCTATCTGTTGTGTATATATAATGTTATGGGGCGTAGTCGTTGTATTTTAGGTTGTGTTGGCTGTAACTGCTATTACCTGATTCTTACGTTATATGACTATGAATGGGTCTGAAAAGGGCTGGGTGGAGTTGTGAACATGTGAAAGGTATGTACACTGAGCTTAACTCTTTCTTGTATCTATGTGTGGTTTGAGGATACTGGAATATACTAGCTATTGAGGTTGACACGTGATTACATGCTACCCTGCGCGCTGCGTCTAGTATATATATCTAATTGGTATGTATATGCATGATGTAGCTACGATAATCTATTTTTTTTCTCAATAGTTTAGGTAGAATTTCCTAATTAAACATGATTCTATGTTGCCATGTGGTTTATCTGATCCTACATCCTATTGTCATCTCTTATGTACTTGTGCCACTGATTAGTGGCTGGAGAGATACACCATGTTCTGGGGACAATCATAGTTGTACCCCTAAAAGGAGCCTTGTGACCTGTAATAAGAGATGTGTTAACACTGAGCCACTAGTGGGTTAGAGACAGAAGTGGGACCCTGTTAGCAAGGTGTAGGCGGCATCCTTGTGGCTGGTGGGCGATGATATGATTCTGGTAGGTGGCACCCCTCTGATTGTTTAGCCTCTTGGGCCTTAACTTAGGTTACACCAGCGTTGCCTGATGAGTTATTTTATACAAAAAAGGCCCTTGTAAGGGCCGAATATAAACTAGTTCCTGGGATAGACATGCGTGCTGACTCAACTTATACCTATATGAGTGTGTATCGCCTGTTGCTATAGAGATGTTGACTAGGGGACTGTGTATCGATTATATGCCATATGGAGGCCTAGTTCTTGTATAGATATGACTCTTTGGGGTTTGGTCATGCTGGGTATTTATGATGTAACGTGATTGTCCATGTTTGCTCTGCGCACTAGGGATTGATAAGGTTATGGTATACTTGGCCTTCATTGGGTATTATTCTACATTGAGATGTGATGTGTGTATGTGTGTGTATATTTACACACACACCCTGATGTACTACTGATAGTTTTGTGTACTGGTTCTCTTCGTCTGATGTCGAGGTATCTGTTGTACTTAAGAGAGATGGTAGTGGCTCTAGTGTGGATTGGATTATCGTGGAATACCTGGGTTGTGAGGTCGTCACTTACATTCACTCTGGGCACGATATGTTTGTCGTCACCTACGTTCACTCTGGGCATGACATGACTTTAGTGTTTCAGATTTGGATATAGTGGTTGAGTAAGTGGCTATTGACATCTCATCTCAGGTGACACTCCCTGTCACCATTCAGCACTAGTAGTCACGTCTGTAGAGGTCGGGCCCTAGGTGACTTTCCCTATGGACTTGTGCCCCAATGTTCGCGACTGTGATGCCAGGTGGAAGACGTAGATTCTGAGAACTAAGCACCGACTGAGTTTTGGGTCGAGGACCTCGTGATTGATGGTATGTGGGACTAGGCCCTATGATTGATACTCTGATGATGACACACTACTAGTATGCTAAGGGGATTCTTTCTCCCGTGAGGGATACGTCTCACCATTATATTTATGGTCAGACCACTTGGCCTTGGTTGACGTTTTGACCAGAGGCTAGGTCGGAAAACCCAGGGGTTGGAGTCCCCGGGTGATATTAGGGGTTCGAGTCCCCGTGTGACACTACTTCTGATGGGTCGGTGTGACACCCCACATCTTACATGTACTGTCCTATGCATATGAAACATGATATGATGGGGTCAAACCATCACACATTTTTATAAGTGCTTGAATTTCATATTAGAGGGCTATATGTATGTCTAACGCTCAAGAGGACCAAGTGTATAAGTCAAATTGAGGAGGTTGTGGCCTTAAATGAAGTGAAAGAAGTGAGGTGATTGTGGGACTTAGGAAGCTAGCATGTGAGTCACCTACATGGTTAGCTTAAATAGGTTAGGTAGACAAAGACGAGGCCCAATACCGAATTTGTTCAAGTCCGATAAAGAATAAACGCCGAGTTAAGGGAGTAATTTGGGCCCATGGTTTAGCATTATAACGGGACAATATAGGCAGCCCAAGCTGAATAGGAAAAGGGCCAAATTATATTCACAACCCAAGTCACAAATAGGGCCCAATAAGGCCCAAGTGAAAGGTCCAAGTTGCTGCATCACCACCTAAATAAAATAAGGCTTCAAATGTAAAAGAAAATCGGCTAAAAGTGTCCCTTTAAAAGGGATTAAAATCCAGCAAGTTTAAGTCATTTTCACTTAGCCAAAAATCAGATTTTCTTCAAAGTTTCTCCTTGCTCTCTCTTCACTTTGTAAAGCAGCCAAGGCACACCTTTAGGGTTCTTGAAGAGGACCTGATCCTTGAGGACTAAGGTAAGTAAAAATACCTATGGTTTAGTATAATTTTGCCACGAAAAACATGAAGAGTATGCTGGTTGTACTTGTGTAGGAATTTTGGACAACATGTGTTCCAAAGATTGTTGTACACTTTTCTTGTTTATTAAGAGGCTTTTCTCTTTTTGGTTAGCTGCATTATGAAGTAAGGTTTATGTTTTTAACAAGAATTGGTTCTGTAATGATGAAAGAAGGCTGCTGCACCATTTTTATCTTCTGCAAAAATGAGTTCTTGTATGTTATCTTAATGGTACTCTTAGTAGGAACTTATGGGTAGATAATTGGTGATTGTTGTCTCACGTTTTCCATCTACATTGGGATTGTTTTTGGAATGTTTTAAGATTGTATTTATACGTAAATAGGTTGAGAACAGTTTGGTTGAGGTTGAATCAAATTTGCAATGGTTGACGCCAAAATGTAGCGAAAGGACGTAATGTTACGTTGGCTACTTGCGTGTTGTGTAAGTTGTTATATGTTGTACTTGATGAGCTATTTTAGGCCTATTATGTGACTAAAACAGGTTGGATGTAACATGTATATGACAATGTGTGCTAAATAAAAATATGATTAGAGGTGAAAAGGTTGAAAGAATACTCGTGGATTGATAGTTAAAAGCTTGCTGCTCGAGTGTTTGTTTTTATGAGATTGGACTACCAAGATGTGTTTATTAGCTGCTAAAAATAGTTTTAGCGCCTACTATATTGTAGATAAGTATTTGGAGGAAAAGAATACTACTCCAAGGTAATAACGACATAGTACAACGAGGTATGTAAGGCTACTTGAATTCTTATTATTTGGCATGAAATCTAGGTTCTTCCTTGGCACATAAAGGCACTTACAAACTCCGACATAACTAATTACCGTGTCTCTACTCTTTAACATGTTCATATGCTCCCATACATAGCCATTGTGAATTCTGTATACATACTTGGATACCAAAGATACATGAGTTCTTTTTTACTAAGTAAAGTTCATGTGTTGTATAATCTCCTACACATTTCATTAGCTTTGTAGCTCTCTTTTCATTGTGGTATTATCTTGCATGGTTGTTTATATGTCACATGTAATGTCTATATTCCTACAGTTATAAATGTTATGACCACCAAAAGAATCATCACAAAAGTAAATAAAAGATTAATTAAAGTTGCTTATTGATGGGTGGTACCTCAGGGGTGGAAGAATCGCCTAGCATGGGTCGATCCCATATTGGGGGGGTATCCTAGGGATGAAAGGAAAGCCTAGCATGGGTCGATCCTGATATTGATTTACCACTGATGAGCTGGTCATTTACATGATATATTGTGCACGAATTATACAGTAAAGAAAGGTAAAGTAATAAAAAGGACATAAAGTACATGATCCCACAATATGACTAAAGGTGGTCTTTTATCCTTACACACCAGTATGTGATTTCATTTGAGTTCTTATTTCATATACAGTAATTCCTGCCTTACATATTCAGTACATTATCTCGTACTGACGTCCCTTACGGGGGACCTGCATTTCATACTGCAGGTACAAGAGCTAGTAGATCTCCCCAATAGAAGTACAAGATATACAGCTGTTGTTACTACGCTTTAGGTTACTTCGGGGTTTTGTGTGTCTAGAGCTTATATTTTTGTACTGTATAGTTGGTAATGAGGCGGAGCCTGTCCCGATCCATTTAGATATTATTCCTTATCTAAAGGCTTTGTAGACTATTGTAAAGTAAAGTGTGGTCAAGTATCATACTTTAGACATCATGGCTCCAACGGCCTAGTCATAGGCATTTCCTTTTGACTTCTTAATATTGTATACTTTTTTTGAAAGCATGTTGAATATGGAAACCTCTTATAGTGTTCATAGCAAGTGTATAGTTATATGTTGGTTCTCCCGGGCCCTGTCGGCAACGGGTTCTAGTCCACCTTAATGGTACTTTGGGCATGACAAAAGTGGTATCAGAGCGGGTCGTCCTAGAGAGTCTACAAAGCTGTGTCTATGTGGAGTATTGTTTATGGATGTGTTGTGCACCACATTTATAATTAGGAGGCTATGTAGTATTTAGGAGTTTTCAATTTCTTTTCATTCTTTAGATCGTGCCATAGAGCCAAGTGTTTTAGGTGGGTTTTTTCTAACCTCTAAATCATTTTGTACAGTGAGTATGCCAGAAACAAGGAAAAGTAAAGGCAAAGGGAAGGAAGTAGAAGTGGTAATTGGTGTACCTAGTCGGGTGAGACAGCGAAATGAGGCCCAAGATGAGTCTCTGTCACAAACATCTCCAACTCCTCCAGCTCCTGATGAAGCAGGAATTAGTGAAACTCTCCCAGAACCACCTACCGATGCTACAGTGCAGGATTTGAGAAAAGTAGTCTAATTATTGACTTGAATAGTTGCTGGCCAAAGTCAAAGACATGAAGGTCCAGTTATAGGTGTAGGTGGTGCAAATAGGCAGCTAGCATGAGGATACATGACTTTCTTAATTTGGACCCTCCATCTTTTACCGGGTCAGATCCTAATGAAGATCCATAGGACTTCATCGATCAGATCCAATGCACTTTGGATGTTATGCACGTAAGTGGTACAGAAGCTGTGGAGCTAGCAACATATATATTGAAGGGTGTGGCTATATTGTGGTATGAAGCTTGGAAGCAATCTAAGGGTATAGATGAACCTCCAACTACCTGGAAGGAGTTCAAAGAGGCATTTCTTGACCAATACTTGCCATTAGAGATTCGAGAGGCCCGTGCAGATCAGTTTCTGAATCTCTACCAAGAGAATATGAGCGTGTGGGAGTATAGCCTTCAATTTAATTTTCTGGCCAGGTATGCTTCTAATGTTGTTACTACTATGGCAGATAGAGTTCATCGATATGTGGATAGGTTGGATTCATATCTGGTAAGAGACTGTACCATTGCTTCTTTAAATAAAGACATAGATATAGGGAGGATGCATGCATTTGCACAAAAACTGGAGGGTCAGAGGCAAAGAAAGACATAAGAGTTAGAAAGGGGGCAGTCCAAGAGGGCCAAATCTATAGGGCAGTTTGCACCGTCCCAAGGTGAGTTTAGGCCTCGGTTTTCTAATAAGCCGCCTAGGCCATCAACCTCCTACTCTGCAGTTAGTGCTCCACTACAACTTCAAGGGTCTAAAGATTATCAGTTTAGTCAAAGAAGTGAGGGCCAAGGTGCACGGAAAACAGGATATTCGGCAAGCCAGCAAATTCCTCCTAGGCAACCTTTACAAACAATGTGGGAGTAGTCATTTAGTTACATGTCAATTTGGGACAGATGCTTGTTATTGGTGTGGTGTACAAGGGCATATGATGAGAGATTGCCCGAGAAGATGTATGGGTGATATAGCACAACCTACTGGGTCAGTTGTTGCATCATCATCAACTCCTCCACTAGGTAAGGGTTAGAAAGCTTCTACGAGTCATGGTAGAGGTGGTAGAGGGGCAGCTAGCTCTAGCGGAGCCCAGAATCACACTTATGCTTTGGAGAGTCGGCAAAATTTGGAAGCTTCACCGGATTGGTCACAGGTACATTGTCCATCTTTTCACATAATGTGTATGCATTAATTAACCCTAGTTCTGCATTATCATATATCACTCCACTAGTTGCTGGGAAGCTTAAGAGAACACTTAAATTATTGAACAAGCCATTTGAAGTGTCTACACCAACCGATGAATCTATTATAGCTAGAAGGGTCTATTATAATTGTGTAGTAACTGTTTGTGACCGTGTCACATTGGCTGACCTTGTTGAGTTAGAAATAGTCGAATTTGGTGTTATAATGGGTATGGATTGGTTAGCTTCTTGCTATGCCACTGTGGATTGCCGAATCAAGAAAGTGTATTTCCACTTTCCAAATGAGGCGGTCCTTGAATGGGAAGGCAATTTTAGGGCACCAAAGGGTAAATTTGTTTCTTATTTTAAGCCAAGAAAGATGATGTCAAAGGGATATATATGTCATCTAGTTAGAGTGAGGGATATGGAGGCAGAATCACCAACTCTTCAATCAGTTCCACTAGTGAATGAAGTTGTTGATGTGTTTTCTGAAGAGCTTCCAGGTTTACCTCCAGAATGAGAAGTAGATTTTGGTATTGACTTACATCCAGGCACTCAACCCATTTCTATCCTTCCATATAGAATGGCCCCGGTAGAATTACGTGAATTAAAGGAGCAATTAAAAGACTTGCTAGAGAAGAGTTTTATAAGACCTAGGGTGTCCCCTTGGGGTGCGCCAGTATTATTTGTACGTAAAAAGGATGGCACCTTGAGAATGTGAATTGACTATCGGCAATTGAATAGGGAGACAATTAAGAACAAATACCCCCTCCCCAGGAGTGATGATTTATTTGATCAGTTACGGGGTGCCAAATATTTTTCAAAAATTGATTTGAGATCAGGTTATCACCAAGTGAGGGTGAAGGAGAAAGATATACCCAAGACAGGCTTTAGGACACGCTATGGTCACTTTGAATTTCTTGTTATGTCATTTGGGCTGACAAATGCACCAGCAGTTTTATGGATTTAATGAAGAGGGCATTCAAGCCATTCTTGGATGTATTTGTGATAGTATTTATAAATGATATTTTGGTATATTCAAGATCAAAAGAGGACCATGCAAATCACTTACGACGGGTATTACAAGTTCTTCGTAAACGACAACTGTACGCCAAGTTTTCCAAATGTGAAATTTTGTTAAAATCAGTGGCATTCTAGGGTCATATTGTATCCGATGAAGGAATAAGGGTTGATTCACAAAAGATAGAAGTAGTGAAAGATTGGCCAAGGCCAACAACACTCATAGAAGTTTGAAGCTTCCTAGGGTTGGCAGGTTATTATAGAAGGTTTGTTGAGGGTTTTTCTTCTATTTCTGCACCTCTAACAAAGTTGACGCATAAAGCGACCAAGTTTCAATGGAATGATGCATGTGAAAGGAGCTTCCAAGAGTTGACAAGCAGGCTAACTTCTACACTTGTGCTAGTGCTTCCAGAAGGCACAGAGGGGTATGCGGCGTATTGTGATGCTTCAGGGGTTGGCTTAGGGTGTGTACTGACACAACATGGTAGGGTAATTGCTTATGCCTCGAGACAACTGCGACCACATGAAAAAAACTACCCAACACATGACCTTGAGCTAGCAGTTGTTGTGTTTGCCTTGAAAATATGGTGCCACTATTTGTATGGGGTTCATGTTGACATGTATACTGATCATAAGAGCCTACAGTACATCTTTAAACAAAAAAAACTAAATTTAATATAGAGGAGATGACTAGAGCTAATAAAGGATTACGATGTTGATATACTATACCATTCAGGGAAAGCAAATGTGGTAGCCAATGCTCTGAGTCGTAAGGCAATTATGAATATTGGTGATCAAATCGTGGTAAGTCAAGGAGTCGCTAAGGATCTACGTCAACTAGCGAATTTGGGAGTTCACCTCATTGAAACTCCAAAGGAAGGGGTTGTTGTGCATAATGTTGTAGAGTCTTCATTGGTAATGGAGGTAAGGGAAAAGCAGTTCAAGGATCCTGTTCTACAGCGACTTAAGGAGAAGGTGGGTCAAGGTACGATGAAGGGCTTTGAACTTAGACAAACTGGAGTACTTTATTCCAAAATAGATTATGTGTTCCTAATATTGATGGACTAATAAGGAGGATAATGGAAGAAGCTCATCATTCAAGATATTACATCCATCCAGGATCAACTAAGATATATCATGACCTGAAGGGAATGTTCTGGTAAGGAGGCATGAAAAAGGACCTTGCAGAATTTGTGGCTCAATGTCCAAATTGCCAACAAGTTTAGGTAGAGCACCAAAAGTCGGGAGGTTATATGCAATGCATAGAGCTTCCAACGTGGAAGTGGGATATGATTAATATGGATTCATTACTGGGTTACCTCGCTCATTTTAGAAGTTTGACTCCATATGGGTAGTACTTGATAAGCTCACAAGGTCAGCACACTTCTTGCCAGTTAAGAGTGATTATACAGCTGAAGAGTATGCAAAGTTATACCTCAAAGAGATAATGAAGCTACATGTGGTCCCAATCTCCATTATATCTGATCGGGGAGCTCAATTCATTGCAAAGTTCTGGAAATCCTTCCAAAGGAGCTTAGGGATACAAGTGAATTTAAGTACAGCTTTCCACCCTCAGACAGATGGTCAAGCAGAACGCACCATTAAAACACTTGAAGATATGTTGCGGGCTTGTGCATTGGACTTCAAAGGTAGTTGGGTAGACCATTTGCCTATAATAACAGCTACCATTCAAGAATCAAGATGGCACCTTATGAAGCTTTGTATGGATGGAAATGTGGATCACCAATAGGATGGTTTGAAATGGATGAAACCACCTTGCTTGGTCTAGATCCAGTCCAACAAGCAATGGAAAAAGTCAAGGTAATGCGACATCGGCTAGAAATAGCCTAAAGTCATCACAAATCATATGCGGATGCTAGGAGAAGAGGATTGGAATTCTCAGTTGGAGATCTGGTATTCTTAATGTTGTCCCCAATGAAAGGAGTTGTGAGGTTCGGTAAGAAAGGAAAATTAAGCCCACGTTACATAGGGCCATATAAGATTATTAAAAGGTTTGGACAGATTGCATATGAATTAGAGCTACCCCTGGAGCTTTCAATGGTTCATCTAGTTTTCCATGTCTCAATGCTTCAAAAATGCATAGGTGACCCATCTCGTATCACTCCTATTGAAGATATGCAGGTTACGGAAGATCTCACCTAAGAAGAGGTACCTATTGCTATCCTAGATCGTAAAGTTAGAAAGCTAAGGAATAAGGAAATACCTTCAGTAAAGGTACATTGGAGGAACCAGCAAGTAGAAGAGATGACGTGGGAGGCTAAGGAAGCAATGAGATCTACATACCCTTGTTTATTTGAAGCTAAAGAGGAAGTCCAAGATGCAGAGTTGGAGCATTAAGGGGTATGTCTGTTTGAATGCTTGTTATGTTGTCCAAAGTTTGTTTATATGAAAGTTTAAACTTGTATGACCTATCCCATTTATGCTAACATTTGGGGATGAATGTTCCTAAGTGGGGGGAGGATGTGACACCCCACATCTTACATGTACTGGTCCTATGCATATGAAACATGATATGGTGCAAGCCAGCACATATTTTTAATAGTGCTTGAATTTCAAATAAGAGGGCTATATGTATGTCTAACGCTCAAGAGGACCAAGTATATATAAGTTTTAAGCCAAATTGAGGAGGTTTTGGCCTTAAATGAAGTGAAAGAAGTGAGGTGCTTGTGGGACTTAGGAAGCTAGTAGGTGAGTCACCTAAGTGGTTAGCTTCAATAGGCTAGGTAGACGAAGACGAGGCCCAACACCGAATCTGTTCATGTCCGATAAAGAATAACCCCGAGTTAAGGGAGTAATTTCGGCCTATGGTTAAGAATTATAAAGGGACAACATAGGAAGCCCAAGATGAATAGGAAAAGGGCCAAATTACATTCACAACCCAAGTCACAAATAGGGCCCAAACTAAGTGGATGTGAAAGAGAAATACTTGCAGCAAAGCCCATCCAATTGAAGCCCAATAAGTCCCAAGTGAAAGGGTCAAGTTGTTGCATCTCCACCTTAATAAAATAAGGCTTCAAATTTAAAAGAATGTCGGCCAAAAGAGTCCCTTTAAAAGGGGTTAAAATCCAGCCACTTTAAGTCATTTTCACTTAGCCAAAAATCAGATTGTCTTCAAACTTTCTCCTTGCTCTCTCTTCACTTTGTAAAGCAGCCAAGGCACACCTTTAGGGTTCTTGAAGAGGACCTGATCCTTGAGGACTAAGGTAAGTAAAAATACCTATGATTTAGCATAATGTTTCCATGAAAAACATAGAGAGTATGTTGGTTGTACTTGTGCAGAAATTTTGGACAACATGTGTTCCAAAGATTGTTGTACACTTTTCTTGTTTATTAAGAGGTTTTTCTCTTGTTGGTTAGCTGAATTATGAAGTAAGGTTTATGTTTTTAACAAGGATTGATTCTGTAGTGATGAAAGAAGGCTGCTGTACCATTTTTATCTTCCGCAAAAATTAGTTCTTGTATGTTATCTTAATGGTACTCTTAGTAGGAACTTGTGGGCGGATAATTGGTGATTGTTGTCTCACGTTTTCCATCTACTTTGGGACCCTTTTTGGAATGCTTTAAGACTATCTTTATATGTAAATAGGTTGAGAATAGTTTAGTTGAGGTTGAAACAGATTTGGAATGGTTGACGCCGAAATGTAGCGAAAGGACGTAATGTTACGTTGGCTACTTGCGTGTTGTGTAGAGTTGTTGTATGTTGTACTTGATGAGCTATTTTAGGCCTGTTATGTGACTAAACCAGACTGAATGTAACATGTATATGACAATGTATGATAAACAAAAATTATAATTAGAGGTGGAAAGGTTGAAAATACTCGTGGATTGATAGTTAAAAGCTTGCTGCCTGAGTGTTTGTTTTTATGAGATTGGACTGCCAAGATGTGTATATTAGCTTCTAAAACTAGTTTTATTCACCTACTATATTGTAGATAAGTATTTGGAGGAAATGAATACTACTTTGAGGTAATAATGACATAGTACAACGAGGTATGTAAGGCTACTTGATTTCTTATTATTTGGCATGAAAGCTAGGTTCTTCCTTGGCACATAAAGGCACTTACAAACTCCGACATAACTAATTACCGTGTCTCTACTCTTTAACATGTTCATATGCTCCCATACATAGCCATTGTCAATTCTGCATACATACTTGGATACCAAAGATACATGAGTTCATTTTTACTAAGTAAAGTTCATGTGCTGTTTAATCTCCTACGCATTTCATTAGTTGTATAGCCCTCTTCTCATTGTGGTATTATCTTGCATGGTTGTTTATATGTGACATGTAGTGTTTATATTCCTACAGATCTAAATGTTATGACCACCAAAAGAATCATCTCAAAAGTAAATAAAACATTAATTGAAGTTGCTTATTGATGGGTGGTATCCTAGCGGTGGAAGAATCACCTAGCATGGGTCGATCCCATATTACGGGGAGTATCCCAGGGGTGAAAGGAAAGCCTAGCGTAGGTCGATCCCGATATTAATTTACCATTGATCAGCTAGTCATTTACATGATATATTGTGCATAGATAAAAAGGACATAAAGTACATGATTCAACAATATGACTAAAGGTGGTCTTTTATCCTTACACACCAGTATGTGATTTCATTTGAGTTCTTATTTCATATACAGTACTTCCTGCCTTACATATTCAGTACATTATCTCGTACTGACATCCCTTACGGGGGACCTGCATTTCATGCTGCAGGTACAGGAGCTAGTAGTTCTCCCCAGTAGAAGTACATGATATCCAGCTGTTGTTACTGAGCTCCAGGTTGCTTCTGGGCTTTGTGTGTCTAGAGCTCATATTTTTGTATAGTATAGTTGGTGATGAGGCAGGGCCTGTCCTGATCCATTTAGATATTGTTCCTTATCTAGAGGCTTTGTAGACTATGTAAAGTAAAGTGTGGTCAAGTATCGTACTTTAGAAAGCGTGGCTCCAACGGCCTAGTTATAGGCATTTCCTTTTGGCTTGTTGATATTGTCTACTTTATTTTTGAAAGCATGTTGAATATGCAAACCTCTTAAAGTGTTCATAGCAAGTGAATAGTTATATGTTGGTTCTCCTGGGCCTTGTCACTTTGGGCGTGACAGTCGAGGACCCGATTACTATTTTGATGTTGGGGGCCGGGGGCCCAATTGTTTATCAATGGATCCACTCACCTATGCAATCCCTGATTGTGCACGGGTGTACCCTTTGGGCTTATGGGGGCTCAAAGGGCGTTCGAATTAGATACTAGGGTCTTAAACCCACGTACAACTGACCCTTATTCTAACGATGTGGAGAGCTAGGCTTTGTGATGATTCTCTGGGATTATGTGATGGTTCTAAGGGATTTTGTGATGATTTGTCAATTCTATATTGAGCACGGGTGTACCTTCTGGGTTTATGGGGGCTTAGTCGGTGTACAGGCATTGATAGTAGGGCCTTGCACCTACGTACAACACTATGCCTTAGTTGGGGAGTCATTGTGGTATGAGCCTGCACACTTTTCATGTTATCACTTGGGCTGGTTTAGTTATCATTGTTCGTCTTCTTGGTTGGCTCATTGGTGGTTTGAGGGTTTCCGAACATGCATATGCCTTAATTTGAGTTTGTTTTGCTACACTGTTGCAGTTCTCCTTATATTTGGGCTTTATATATGGTCACTATTTCACCACTTGGTCGGCCGATGATGCCTATTGGGAGCCTTTTCTAGTACTCACCCCTACTTCTGCATCTTCCCATGGCGCAAGTCTAGGTACGGGTCGTGATAGTTGAGTTGGGGTACTTCGGGGGCACTTAGGAGACTTTTTATGAGCACTGATAACTTTGGCTTTTTCGTAGTCTCCTTCATGTTGATGACCATATTTTGCATCCAAATATCGACCTTGTACAGTAGAGTTTGGTATTTATAAGTGCTCTCCTAGTTCTGTATATTTTACGATTATTGATATATGTATATGAGATGTCCTTGTGTCTATTCTAGTTTTGTACAGTTGACTTCCAGGTTTGGGTATGTTTTGACATATATAATATTATTGCATTGTTTTGTTTGGACTAGAGAGCTAGGACAGGTATCATTGGGTTGGGAATTGGTTTGCCTATAGGTTGGACCAACAGGTACTATCATGACCTGGACCGGATCGTGACAAGGTGGTATCAGAACTTAAAGTTCACTAGTCTTAGCTATATAGAGTTACCGTCTAGTAGAATCCTGTGGATGGGTGTGGAGACATCCATGGCTTATCTCTAGGAGGCTTCAAGACGTTTAGGAACTTTCCTATGTTATTGATTCTAGTTACGTGTCTTGTCAATGGTTCTTTAATTTTAGAAAATTTTGCTTCATTCATCCCTTTGCTTTGATGTCGTGTAGAGGCCAGACTCCGAGCAAGGAAGTGGTATCTCATCAGTCCCAGATAGGGAGTAGCCCTCAGAGCCCATTGAGTAAAGGCTAGATGCCCTCGAGTTGTAACAGCCAGATAAGGAAGCTTATAGGTAGTAAGAATGCAGAAGGGCCTCAGAGGCAAGCTTTTTGATAGGTGGTGGCTAGGTATTGAACTATGAGAAATGTTGTTGTGGATGAAGTTCTACTATACGTATATTTGTACGTTAGCAGCTGGTTAAAGGTTATATGGGCTATGTGCACTCTTGATAGTGATCTTGAAGGCGAGATAAGTTGAGATTGAGGTAAGGTTGAGCATTGGTGCTTTCTGGATATCCGTATTCAATTATTTACCTACTTATTTGACCTTTTGGGTTTTCTCATGTTGATGAGTATGTGTACCTGGTGGGATTCTGAGTAGTTATTGCCTATGTTGCGATTATACCCTGTTGGTGGCTGAATGTATGCCAAACCTTGTGATTTACACCTATGACTATTTTGATGCTTACCAACTAGGGTGGGTAGTCTAATACTGTGTATATAGCATTTCAGAAGCCGACTATCAGATACTCCCTTGTCTACACCTTGTACCTTTATGGCCACGACTTCTTATGGTGATTATGTTGATATACGATTCTTCTGACATTGTGGTCACTGGATTGTGAGATGGATGTTATGCCTGGAAGCTTATTTGGGCTTTCTATATTATATCAGATATTGTTGCGTTATCAGTTGAGCTACCAACCCCTCTAACCTAGGGATTTCTTATGATTGTTAGCCAACTAGGACAGTTTTATCTGAATTCCTGGTCATGTTTTCCAGTGGGGATGTTGATCACCTTCTAGGGTTGCTTTACATTGAGTTATGGTTTCATATTGTTAGTTGCATTGCTTAGCTTATCACCTACATGAGTATGGGTTCCAAGTTTCTTTTATCCCAGATCAGATAGTGAGGAAGTAGAAGGTCCCTTTTATTAGTAGGGAATTAGGAATGATGATTCTTTAGGATTGATACATAAGTCTAGTGATATTGTCGGATGGCCTCGATTTTAATATTGCCCTGAGAGCGTGCTGATTTGTTTTTATTTTTTGGTTGCTGATGTCATACTCCAGTTTTCTAGTTTGAGCCTACAGCATAGGGCCCATATGGTATAGACTTATTATAGGATGCCTTAGCCAAGGTCTGAAGTGTGCGAGATAGAGTGAGGACAGCTCTGAGTCAGCACCCGGGGTTATGTTGACCATAAACGCCAATTTGTATAGCTTGAGATCAGAAACAGAGTGGTTCTCAGACGGGTTGGTCTGGTTGCATCTAAGATTTCTCGACCTCTAGCTTGTTCTATTATATATTCTACTTTCCACATATTGATGTTGCGCCGATGTATTCCACATAAGTTACAAGTACCTAGTGTGATTTCATTGAGTTAGATTCTTGTCTAATAGTGATAAGGGAGGTTGTGGTGGAGAATATTCTGGGGGGTTGTACCCAGATCTTTTGTGGCCATTGTAAGTGGATGATTATGGTCGTTGGGCTAACTACTATGTTATGTAGTATGAACTTGGTGACTTATAAGCACCAGGGTTTATTGTTGTGGTTCTTTCCAAGGGCTGATTGTTAACACTATAGAATGGGGGTTGAATGGTAATAACTACTGAGGACAATCTTTAAGAAGTGAGATAAGAATGTCTAGGTACGAATGGAAGTACAGAGAGCCTTTTAAGTGGGTAGCATGTTGGGTATTTGTTGTGTTGGTAAGTGTTTGGTGGCGATATCAGATGGATTGGACAACAAGGGAAGGGGTTTCGCCCCTGCGTGGGAATGAGAGTATATTAGCTATTGTCCGCAGTTATTTGGTTAGCATGTGGGCCATTTGTGGTTGATTGCGGGAATTGCTTGTATAAGGAAGCCAGGAATGGAGTAAAAGCCATATATGTAAACCACGAGTACAGTTATGAACATACATGATTATCCGAACATCTGATGATGTAGTACAAACAAGTATGTCTAGCCAACTGATCCTCGTGACTTATCAGATGATTAAGCACAAGGGACAAATTATGGATTCTTGAGACTTCCTTGTTGAATTGCCACACCAACTTGTTGTCATATAAATTTGAGTGGTGGGATTTCTGGATAGAGGGTGGTACTGAATTATTGTAGAATACGGAATACGCTTATGACTTATATACTCAGGGTGTGGATTGGAGCCTACAAGTGTGCCTCTGTTCGTACTTTCGCAGACAAAAGTGATACGACCAAATTTACACACCAAAAGGAACAGTAAAGGGGTGTTGATCAAATATAGAACTCAACAAGAGTTGAGGTCGAATCCACATAGAATGCATGAGAATAAATCTATTAGCACCCTTTTCCAGATGTACTATATATTCCTAAAATAAAAGTGCATAAAATAAATGGGGGGTTGATGTTCAAACTAAGTTACTTAAGTAAAGTAATGAAAGAGTGCAGTGACTAATGGATTTCCAATAATTAATGAGAAGCCAAGATTGTGTTCCCCATGACGTCCAATACGATAACCAAATTTATTTGGGAAACCCGTTCCTGATTACGTATACAAGATCAAACAAGTTATATAACACCTAATTTACCTTTCGGACCTTGTTAGATGCATTTCATTCATAACCTTCCGGTCTCAGAATGTATACATTTTTAACCCTTGTTATAGATCTCAGAATACTCTCACCTTCCGGTTCCAAGTACTTAGACTAGATTAAAACCCCAAATTTCTGCCATAGAATTCTTTTTCTAATCACTATATCCGTTTTAGGCATGTAAGGAATACAGGCTTACCCTAACGCGTCGACTCATTAATGAAGAAGTTAAAGCGAAGAATAATACCATATATACGTTAATCAATCCCAAGATTCACCCTAAGTTCGTCTATCTTATTGATTTGTCATCATTCCCACAACCCTAGTTGTGGGTTTAGCCTATCATATTCAAGATAAATGGAGCACAACAATATAAAGAAGTCATGATAAAGAACTCACTATTGATAAGGAGATGATCCATGGATTACAATCTCTAAAGAGATGATTAAGATCCAAGAGTTCAACGTAAATTAATGTAAAAAAGTGTTCTTCCTTAGTTTTCTGTCTCCAGTCGTCAAAGACTTAATAAAAATGGAATAAAAATAATATACATATACAAGGAAAAACCTAATCCAACTGAAAATAGGAAATTAGCATCGACATGAATACAGTCCACTACACGGCCCGTAAGTCAACACACGGACCGTGCAACGGTCTGTGATCCAATACTTGGTCTTCAATTCTTCTCACTCCACATGTACTGTATGGCCCTTGTGAGGTCAACGGTCCGTGAAACGTTCCTTAACCCTTGTGTTTGAATTTCGCCACTGATATTTCATTACTTAGCATCACAGTACGTCACAGTCCGTGGTTGGTCACACGGTCCGTGATGGGCTCCGCTCTCTCCACTAGTGTGAATCTTTTATTTTTCAACGGTTACTTCTCAACTTCATGGCACTTTCACAGCACGTGACATGGCCCATGTCAGTTCCCACGGTCTGTGAAAGGCATCGTGGGACATGCCTTTATTTCTTCCGTTCCAACTCCTTGCCACACTTCCAACCATCATTTTCCATACCAAGGGTGAGGCAACGGTGGGCCTTATGGTCTATGTAGACACTCACTCTCATAATTGATTTTCAGTGGACACACAAATATCGATTATATGCTTGCCCTTATTTTCGCCGCCTTAACTCTCGGACGACCTTTTTAGAATCACATTAGGACTTTTATGGATTGTAATGTAGGCTCGGGCTAGGG
This sequence comes from Solanum rostratum, assembly GCA_029948455.1. Lineage (NCBI taxonomy): Eukaryota > Viridiplantae > Streptophyta > Magnoliopsida > Solanales > Solanaceae > Solanum > Solanum rostratum. Next base: position 46,865,994 of record CM057049.1, on the reverse strand, counting down.
TGAGGTACATTTAGGATCAAAGTGACTAATTGGCCCCTCCAAGACACTACTTTGACTCAGCCATCTACTCTCGGCTTTCAGCTCCTATTGCCCCTATTTTTCCACATTCTTTACCATTAGGAGTGATTTCTGTGTTCATTTGTTCTTTTTCTTTCTTTTTTTTTCGAACTTATGTTTTGCTCACGGTCACACCCCCATTTTTCTTCTCCTCTTATCATTTGACTCTTTTCCTCAATTATTTTTCTGCTTTTCCTACAGTAGCCACCCTCAACTTAGGCTTTTGGCCCAGGCTAAGGTTCACAATGTCTTTTTAAAGGACCAGGGACAGTATAAGCCACCCTTAACTTAGGAATTTTGCCTGGGCTGAGGTTCACAATGTCCTTGGAGAGACCAGGGCCAAAGTAAGAATCTACTGACAGATAGGGAAGCTGAGTTCGGAGATTACAAAGAAAAGGTCTATTCAGGCTAAACTTTTGGTTCAAAAAGCGCAATTTCATTTGGTTAGTCAATATTAGGCTAAGTGACTAGTCAACAAAAATGGCCTAAGATCACATCCTAGTCCATCCATTCAATTGTTTTAGTAGGACTAACCAGGCAAGTTCTCGCTTATAAGTGCATCGGTTGAATTAAGCAAACACGCTCACACCCTCGTGGAACATCTCCTACACTGATTAGCACTAACCAACATAGTCATGCATCATTCATAAAGATGCCAACCATACAATGCATACCATTTTTTCCAAAAATCATACAAGTTAGTCAGGATGGGATGCATGCATATACAAGCTTTTTGCAACATTCAACTTGAGGCATTTTTCACAGATCAAAACATGGGTTACCCTAGACTTCTATAAGTACTTGTATCTACATAACATCACAACCTAAATATGCCAGTTCTACTTGATAGTACACTTGAGAGAAAAGTAACTTGGCAAGAAAAACTCGCAAGTGGTATGATGCCCTAAGAAAATGATGCAGTGCCCTCACTGCACCACAACTAGAAATAAAGTTCAAAATAGGAGTTGAACATACTTGGAATGCCCTAGGCATTAGGTGTACCATCGGGAGCTGACCCTCCGGTAGGGTCCTTATCATCAAAAGTTGCACCCGGTCCAAAGGTGTTGCCGAAGACTCCTACCTGCGCTACCTTTAGTGCAAGCCGCTCCTTTTCCTCTTGTTCGGTGGTTGCTCAGCACTAGGCTCTCATGGCCTTGTGCAACTTTTTCTCCTATGCTAATTGCAGATCGGCGGAGGCCTATTGTGGTGGTTGTGTCTCTTGCCCTTGTCCTTTCTCTTGGGCTCATTTGTGGGTGGCATAGGTGCACCAGTTGGGGCAGCTGGAGCACCCCTTGCCTCATCTAAATTGGTGGCATGGGAGCATTGAAGAGGGTCATCCAAGATTCTGGAGGCGGGACCAGCACAGTGTTGTTGTACTGGCTCGTAAGCTATGCAATTTGGGCCTTCATGTCATTTATTGTCTCTACAAGTTTTGTCATCTCATCTCTGGACATACTTCTAAGCATATCATGGAAGTACCCCTCCAAAGTGTTGACATGATTCTGCAAGTTACTACTTTGACCCAGAAGCTCAGCCCGAAGTCGCTCCTCTGCTTGTTGGACATGAGAGTGGACCACGTGAGACATCCTCTCAACTATTTGGTCAACAATGGCTTGTGTCTGTCGTTGGTCCATCACCACTCTAAGAAGAAACTCATATGGGATATACGCATACCCTCGCTGCACCAGAGGCGCTGCACCACTGCCCTCAAGCTGCTCAGAAGCCTCGTCTGACTGTTAGGCGGTGGTGCAACCCTCAAATGGCAAGGGATGTTGCGGGCCGCTTAGGGAAACATCTCCGGACCCCCTAATCTGCGTGTTCTAATCATCATATAAGTATTATGGACATCCTTAATCAGTGCAATGTTAATCACGCCTTTAGGAGCTATTTTTTGGTCCAGAAAATGTGTGGTAAGGACACGGGCCCGTTTAAAAAGTGCACGGATCAAGCATGGGAAAGGCATGCTAGCTCTATCAAATGAAGCCTAATCCCGCATCTCTATAACAATAATCCATTCCACATTTAATCCATACTTGGCCATCAAACACGCTACCAAAGAGGCATGTGAAGGTTGGAGTGTGTTGTCATTACCTGTGGGATGCAACCTAGCCCGTAGCACCGACCACCAAAACTTTGCAACAAAAGTCAGAGAGGCCTTGGCAATAGGAGCCCTGGGGTTTGTAACCCAAGCCACATCAGCCCCTTGTATGGCAATCCGCTCTGCAATCCATTTCAATTGTGTGGCCCGAGAAGTCGGATCGAACATTTGCCCCTCATAAGTAATCTTCACATGTCTATCAAGAAATATGCCATCTGGAGGAGCCCGATAGTCTGGACCAAAGAGTAATCTGTTGATGGTGGTCTTCAGAAATGTCCACCCTATCACCACGTACCATAACATGCTCCCCCGAGGACAATCTAAAGGCTAGCTGCTTCTTCAACTTCTTGGAATGGTTTCGCTGTATGGAGTCCAATAGACTGGCATCGTAACTCGAATAAAATTTTGCAATAAGTTTTGGCCCATAGTAGCCAGATGGTTGTGCCATCCATCCAAACCGATACGAGTCAAACACATCTCTGATATCTGGGACCCCATCGAGTTGATCTGTGAGGACCCGAACCTCATAGATGAAGACCCGCTGCTGGAACCCCCTAGAGCCTTAGGCCAGCCCCTAAGTGTAAATCTCCTTAGTGCCTGGGACTGCCCAATGGCCTCGCATAATTACGATAAGCCACCTTGAGGTTTTAAGATCTGTCATCTGGGAGACTACATAATGTGTGGCTTCATCATCACTATCCCGGAGAGTAATCTCATCAACCTCAGTATCGGTGTGATGTTGGTCATCCTCCGGGATTTGTGCTTGCTCCTCCAACTCTGGGGCATCATCATCATCCTCAACTCCCGCATCAGGAACCTCCTCGTCAAACTAGGGGCTATAGTTTGGCCCGCTATACGAGCCCTCATAGTGTGAGGGGAGTGAGGGGAGACATTGCTAGTAAATCAGACCTCGGACCCTCTTGGGGTGTCATTGCTTGAGCCACTCCCATTTTGATGGCTAGACGATACAGTAGGGGAACCGTGGAGACGTGACCCAAGCTCCTCCCTAGGTTGGGTTGACTTTCAACGTGAACCCATGGTAACAGCAAGTGTCACAAATGAATAAAACGGTTAGAGATTTTGGAATGAGCAAGTTGATGCACTAATGGGTACTCAGACTTCCCTTATGCTACAAAAGTGACAATAACCCGTAAGAGTGGCATCACCCGGTCTATCATAGGGAAATAGCGCTTGAATCTAGTGGGAAAAACTAAACATAATAAACCCAGGTGAAACAACACAATTTTGAACCAATGAGTACCTGGACGGGACCCCAAAAGGGTCGTGACAAGGTACACTAACCATGGGGGTCGACCGTCCCTAGGACACTTAGTGCGTCAGGAAGAGGCCTTCGCAACTGGTGACCTACACGGCCCATGAAAAGTTGCACAGACCATGATGGGCTCCATGACCACTAACTTATGCTTTGCGCGCTAAGGGCTCACGCACGACACCCTACACAACTTGTTACATGGCGTACGGACCGTGATGGGTTCCCTGTTGAGCCACCTTGAAAGCCTCTCATTTTCAACTCATAGGTCAGGCATGTTTATTCAATATTGAGTTTTACCACGCTATTCCCAAGAATCACATAACAAGAAGCACACCATTCCACCAAACAAAAACATAAATAGCTGCTAAAATCACCAAACACCATGAACGATAATAAAAGCACTCAACAATGGTAATTTGCACCACCCAATGCAATACCCAACACAAAAGACAAGAAATTTGACACTCTAGACCAAGAAAAACTTAGTTTCAAGTTAGACTTATTACATTAGAACTAGAGAACAAATAAGAAGAAAAAGGGATGATAGCTTACTTTATGAAGAACTAAAGGAGGGTTATGACTTTCTTGAACTATGGAAATCCATACTAAGATATAGGCTACAGATCGTGAGATACCTCAATAATTGAAACAACGAAGATAGAAGTTTTTGTGGGTTTTAGAAGGAGAGGGCGTGAGGAGGGAGAGAGGTTGAGAATCATGAATGTAGCATGTTAAGAACAAGTGAGGGTTGTTAAATACCCTTGGTCAACTGTGTTAATCGGCTCTCTCACCTCCACGGATGGCCTCACGGCCCGTGTCACGTGGTATGGTCTGTGTGGACCACCCAGTTACCCATACTTGATGAATTTAAATACATACCTGGCATGCATTGACCGACATCACCTCCACGGGTGGCCTCACAACTCATGACATGTGTCACGGTCCATTTGACTACCCTTAAGTAAATGAAAAATGGGCCTAGCACGTGCATATTTAAACAGGTGGCTTCACGGGCCGTGTCATGTGTTATGGTCCATTTGGACCGTCCGTCTTCCCTCACTTGAGATTTTGAACAACGTACCTGGGGCACGCGTGTCACACAGTCGACACCACAGGGCGTCCCATGCCACACGGCCCGTGTGGGCACACGTGGTGCTCTCCTTTGCCAAGTTTTGGCTACTTTAGCCTCTTTTCATGCCTCCCGCAATGTGTAAGCTCACGACTGCCAAAATTGACACCTATACCTACCTGGAAACACAATCAAAAATAAGAAAATGCATGACATATAATAATAATAATTAATTAATTAATTAATTAATTTTTATTTATTTTATTAATTTTCTTACTTTACAATGCATGGGTTGTCTCCCATGAAGCGCTTGACTTAACGTCGCGGCACGATGCAGCTGCGTTGACTACTCAGACTTCATCAAGCTGCATGACCTTGATCACTGAGGCTTCATCTGCAACACCCAAGTATTGTTTCACCCGCTCCCCATTAACTTTGAATAGATGCCTGGTTTTGCCTCTAGTTCTATCTCAACATGTGGGAATACCTGGGTGACTTTATACAGACCAGACCACCTAGACTTAAAATTACCTGGGAACAGCCTCAATCTAGAGTTATACAGTAAAACCTTATCACCAACATTGAAACTTTGTGGTGTAATTTGCTTGTCAGGTTGGAACTTCATCCTATCTTTATAAGGTGTTGCACTCTCATAATCCTGGAGGTGAAAGTCATCCAAATCATTGAGTTGGTCAAGTCTCAAATCAGCAGCCTTCCCAATTCATGTTTAGCTTCTTTAGATACTAGAGTGTCTTGTGCTCCAACTCCATAGGTAAATGGCAGGCTTCACCAAACACCAATTGATATGGGGACATACCATTGGGGATCTTGTAAGCCCACAGTGCATCATCGATATTTGGGCCCAATTAGTTCTAGTTGCATTCACAGACTTGGTCAGGATCTCCTTAATCTCCCTGTTCGAAACTTTAACCTGCCCATTTGTCTGCGGATCATAGGGTGTGTCCATCTTGTGTTATCGTACCCCATACCTAGCTATCACAACATGAAAGATTTTTGTATAGAAGTTGGAACCCCCATCACTAATGATAGTTTTGGGTGTCTCAAATCTGGAGAAGATGTTTCGCCTCAGAAACTAGAAAACACTCATACTTTCGTTGTTTAGCAAAGCAACTGTCCATCCACTTGGAGACGCAGTCCACTACCACTAAGATGTACTCCATGTCATAGGAGCTCACAAATAGGCCCATGAAGTCAATTCCCCAGGCGTAAAACATTTCTATTTCAAGAATAGGGGTCATGGGTAGCTCTTGATGCCTAGAGATGTTTCCCTGTCACTGACACTGATCACAACCTAGCACCAAGTCATGGGTGTCTTTATAGATGGTGGTCCAGTAGTATCCACATTGCAAGATCTTCTTCGTTGTCCTGGCACCACCATGATAGCCCCCACTGAGGAAAAGTTACAGGCCTCCATGATGCTCATCATCTATACTTCTGGTATGTACCGTCTATTGACCCTATCAGTATATGCTCTAACAAGTACGGGTCATCCCAGAACTACCTACACAAATCATGAAGAAACGTTTTTCTCTGGTGAGAGTTAAGGCCCTCAAACATAATGTCACTCACCAGAAAGTTAGCAAAATCAACAAACCAAGGGGTTAGGTCAACAGAAGCTGCCAATACCTGCTCATCGGGAAAGGAATCATCGATGTTCAACCAATACTTAGCTCTTGATTCATCCTCCAACCTGGACAAGTGACTGCCACCTGGTTTTCAGTTCCTTTCTTGTATTGGACCTTAAAGTCAAACTCTTGCAGCAGGAGAACCCATCTGATTAGCCTCGGCTTAGCATCTTTCTTCACCATGAGGTATCTCAATGCTGCATGGTTGGTGTGCACAATCACTTTTGTACCCAATAGGTAGGCCTTGAACTTATCAAATGCATACACCACAGCCAGCAACTCTTGCTCAGTCACTGTATAATTCTTTTAAGCATTATTGAGGGTCTTGCTAGAATAGTAGATGGGATGAAAAATCTTGTTGCGCTTCTGCCCAAACACCACACCCACAGCAACTCTACTCGCATCACACATAACCTCAAAAGGGCAGCCCAGTCAGGTTCAACTACCAGTGGTGTAAAGATCAACTTTTGCTTTACGGTCTCAAAGGCATGTCGGCAGCTGTCATCAAATTGAAACTTGGCATCTTTCTCCAATAGTTTGCACAGTGGGTGTGCAATCTTAGAGAAATATTTTATGAATCGGTGGTAGAAGCCCGCATGCCCAAAATAACTCTAGACCCCTTTCACAGAGATGGGAGGTGGCAACTTCTCAATAACCTCAAACTTTGCCTTGTCCAACTCTATACCCTTATCAAAAATCTTATGTCTAAGGACTATCCCCTCTTTGACCATAAAGTGTCACTTCTCCCATTTTAACACCAAGTTTGCCTCCTCATAATGTTGTAGTTCCCTGCTAAAGTTCAACAGACAATCGTCAAAGGAATCACCTACTACAGAAAAGTCATCCATAAATACCTCAAGAGTGTCTTAGACCATGTCAAAAAAGATCAACATCATACATCGTTGGAAGGTGGATGGGGCATTGCATAACCCGAAAGGCATCATTCTGAAGGCAAAAGTCCCGTATGGACAAGTGAAAGTGGTCTTCTTCTAATCCTCTAGGGTTGTGGATATTTTATTGTAGGCCGAGTACCCATCAAAAAAGTAGTACCACCCTCTACCTATCAACCTGTCTAACATCTGGTCCATGAAGGGCATGGGAAATGATCCTTCAAAGTCCATCTATTTAGCTTCTGATAGTCCATGCACACTCTCCACCCAATGATAGGACGCAATGGGATAAGCACATTTTTATCATTGGTTACCACTGTCATGCCCCCTTTCTTAGGAATACATTGTACTGGACTAACCTACTTGCTATTAGAGATGGGGTATATCACCCAGTATCAAACCACTTGATAATCTCCTTTTTCACCACCTCTTGCATGGGTAGATTTAGTATGCACTAGTGTTCGATGTTGGGCACACAGTTATCCTCCAACTTGAACTTATGTGTGCATATCCCTAGAGGAATTCCTATAATATCTGCAATGGTCCAACCAATAGCTCTTTTGAACTTTTAGAGGACCCCCAACAATGCTTTCACCTGATCTTCTTAAAGGTCTGCAGCCACAATCATAGAAAGGTGTTATTAGTGCCCAAAAATGCATACCTTAAGTGTTGGGGCAGCTCCTTGAGCTTTACAGCAGGAGGCTCCTCAATATACGGTTTGGCTGGTGGAGTTGGTCTATTCTGTCGGTTCAAGTCCAACTTCCTAGGGACAAATGGCATGGTTCCCCTTCCCTAAAAAGCATTCACAGTGTCCTTATACCCATCGATGTCATCCTTTGAGAAGTTTATTAACACCACCGCTAGTGTACTTATGCACATCTTTTCTTTAAGTGGAATCTTAGAAAGACAATAATCCTCCACATCCATGACAAATATTACGGCTACCTCTTTGGGTCTCTTCATTACAGCACGCATACTGAATTTTACCTCCTCAGTGTTCAACCTAAAGGTAAGATCCCCACGCTCCACAGCTACTAATGCCCTGCCAATCGCCAGAAATGGTTTCTCCAGGATGATGGGGACCTCAAAATCCTCTTGGCAATCCAGAATCACAAAGTCCGCAGGAAATATTAACCTGCCTACACAGATCAGTACATCGTACAAAATCCCCACGGGCCGCTTCACTTCTATCCGCCATAAGTAGCCGCATGGTAGTGGGTGTGGGGACTCCTAAGCCCAACTACTTGTAAACTAGGAATATCAAGTTGATGCTAGCACCCAAGTCATAAGAGCCCATGCAAAGTCATAGTCTCCAGTAGTGCACAGGATAGTGAAAGCTCCTGGATCTTCCTTCTTCTCAACCAATGATTTTGTAGCAATGGTATTACACTGATGAAGATTGTTTGCCAGCTCGATCACGGTTGTCCTCTTGTTAGTTACTAAGTCTTTCATGAACTTAGTGTAGCCAGGCATCTGCTCAAGTGCTTCCACTAGAAGGATATTTACTGAAATATCCTTCAGCATAGACTAAAATTTCTAAAACTTGTCATCTTCATTCTTCTTCCTCAACCTCTGTGGAATGGTGGTGGTGGCTTTGGAATGATCGGCGGGGACTAAGTAGCAGGTTTTTCTAACTCTTTGGCATCTTTAGCAACCTCGGGCTCTTCCAATGCCATATCAATATCGTCACTTACGTCATCATCATGCACCTCTATAGGTTCAGGTACCTTGCCATCAGCTTCATCAAATACTTACATCAATGGATACAACAAGGTCAGAAAGTACCTTATCGCTCCTCGTGGATACTGCCATGCAGTGACCATCATTTTTTGGGTTCTGAATAGTGTCACTAGGAAGTAACCCTACTTTTCTCTAATTTAGTGAGGCTGACAATTGCCCCATTTGTTATTCCAATTGCTTGATTGAGGTGTAATGCAAGTCGACCAGTTGACGAACATTGGTCACCCCTACCTGAGTGGACTCTACCTTATCAAGAACCTTTTTCATCATCTCTTTTAGCTTTGAGTTTCCACCACCATCATTTTGGCACTCATGATTCCTATGGTCATCTCTGTTTTATCAGTTCCTAGGTAGTTTTCACGACCATAGTTCCAACCTTGGTTACTAGAGTTGAATGCCTGGTAACCCCCTGGCTGACCAAGAAGTTAGCCTTCTCATCATAATTATCGCATTGATCATCATACTTGGGCATTGTATCCATAACTTTTACTTTTTCTAGACCTCTACCAAGTAACCTCTTTATTAGCAAGTCCATCTAGGTCCGTATATGGGCCATGTCTTAATCCCATTCTTCCTCCTTTTTCCTTTGTTCCGCAGCCATCTTGAAGATAAACCAGAGCAGTCTCCATCTCTGGTGTACCATGCCCCATTGTTCTTAGCTACTATATCCAAGATTATAATGATGCCTCGGAATGTTTTGGAAATGTATAATCCTCCACATGTCGTATCAATGATAGGTTAAGTCAAAACTTTGCAAGATTTGTAGAATACTGCTTTCAAGTGCTCCTCCGTGAGATGGTGATTGGGACATTGCTTGAGCTTCTGCCTGAATCTCTCCCAAGTTTCATATAGTGCTTCATTTGGCGATTTCTGGTGAGACCAAATCTCATCTTTGATCTTCACCTGTCTCGACACAGGGAAGAACCTCTCCAAGAAAGCCTCTTTTAACTCTCCCAAGTACGGATCGAATCATAAGGAAGCTCACTCATCCACTTTGACACCTTACCTAAAAGAAACAATGGGAATAACCTCAACCGGGGCGCTTGCTGACTGACCCCTAGAATTTCAGACAATTGGCATGTTACCAAGAAGTTCATGACATGTTGATTTGCATCCTCAATTGCTGCTCCACTGAACAGCCCTTTTAACTGTAGAATTTGCAGCATAGAGCTAATGATGGTGAACTTGACACCTGCAGGTAGTGGGGGAAGCACTATTGCTCTAGTGGTCCCAACATCTCCATCTTCATTCGCTGCTTGGAGCTGCTGGGGACCCTGGGGTCTCAAAACAGGTTGTTGCTGCAGGGATGGCACAAGTGGCACCTTTCGAAGTGGTGGCACCCTATCACTAGCAAGGTCATCTTCGCCCAAACTGTTATTTCCCCCATCTGCAGGATTCACAACTAACTCTCTCAGCCTTGCTGCTTTGCGATCCTAGGCGTTCATTTTGCGGATCGACCTAGTGAGCTCGGGGTCATAGGGAATAAGTGTTTCACCCTTACTTCGGGTGTTAGGCATGCAACGTTGGTTCCCTACAAAGAGTAAAACAAGAAATAAAAGTAAAATTAGGGACTAGTATTACACAATGAAAATACTAACTAATAGACTATTACTTCACCATATTCCCCAAAAACGGTGCCAAAATTTGATACTCCCAAATTTACACTCCTAAAGGAATAGTAAAGAGGTCGTTGATCAAATATAGAACTCAACAAGAGTTGAGGTCGATCCCACAGGGAATGCGTGAGAATAAATCTATTAGCACCCTTTTTTAGATGTAACATCTGTTTCTCAAATAAAAGTGCATAAAATAAATGGGTATTTTGATGTTCAAACGAAGTTACTAAAGTAAAGTAATGAAAGAGAGTAGTGACTAATGGATTTCCAACAATTAATGAGAAGCCAGGATTTGTGTTCCCCAATGACATCCAATATGATACCCAAATTTATGTGGTAACCCGTTCATTATTACGTATACAAGTTCAAACAAGTTATACAACACCTAATTCACCTTCTAGTCCTTCTTCGATGCATTTCATTCATCGCCTTCCAGTCTCAAAAAGTATACATTTTAACTCTTGTTATAGATCTCAAAATACTCTCACCTTCTGTTCTAAAGTACTTAGACTAGGTTAAAACCCCCAAATTTCTGTCATAGAATTCTTTTCCTAATCACGACATCCCTTCTAAGCATGTAACAAACACAGGCTTACCCTAATGCATCGACTTATAAGGAAGAAGTTAAAGCATAACACACTATGATATATACGATAATCAATCCCAAGATTCACCCCAAATTTGTCAATCTTATTGATTTTTCATGGTTTCCACAATCCTAGTTGAGGGTTTAGCCTAGCATATTCAAGATAAATGGCCCACAACAATTTGAAGAAGTCATGATAAAGAACTTACTATTGATAAAGTTATGAATCCATGGATTACAATCTACAAAGAGATGATTAAGATCCAAGAGTTCAATGTAAAATAGTGTTCTTCCTTTGTTCTCTATCTCCAGCCATCAAAGACAACAAAAATGGAACAAAAATAATATATATATATATATATATATACAATAAAAAACCTAATCCAACTTAAAATAGGAAAATAGCGTCGGCATGGGTACAGTCCACTACACGGCCCGTGAGCCAACACACAGACTGTGCAGTGGTTCGTGACCCAATACTTGGTCTTCAGTTCTTCTCACGTCATGTGTACAGGTAAGGCTCATGTGAGAGTCAACGGTCCGTGAAATGGTCCATAACCCTTTCCTTTGAATTTCATTGTTGATATTTCATTCCTTAGCATCACGGCTTATGTCACGGTCTGTGGTTGGTCACACAGTTCGTGACGGGATCTGTCTCTCTCCACTTGTGTGATTCTTATATTTTTCAATGGTGACTTCTCAACTTCACATCACTTTCACGACACGTGACATGGACCTTGTCAGTTCCCACAACCTGTGAAAGGTACTGTCGGACGTCCCTTGATTTCTTCATTTCAGCTCCTTACCACGCTTCCAACCATCATTGTCATACAAAGTATGAGGCCACGGCGGGCCTCGCGATCTAGGTAGTTACACACGAGCCGTGAAGGCACCCATGGTTTGGCTAGGAGAATGTTTGGTGTAATTACATCATGGATTACAAATTTGGCCACTAAAAAATCGATTAATAGTTGACCCAGTCAATGCTCTTAAGAACCATGCCTTGGATGAGAATTTTTATAGTGCAGTTAGCTCCGAAATGTCAATTTTGGTTTGGGTCGACCCTTTGTTTGATACAAGGGACATCCGGATGTGATTTGACCCTGGGGGGCTTTCCGTTAAAAGTTGCACATAAAGAAGTGGGACCCCCAAATTATCGTAGGAAGCTCCATTTGAAATTCTGACTTCACAGTTGGATCTGAAATGTCAAATTCCATAGGTTTCATAGTTCGTTTGCAAAAATCAAAGTCCAAAATAGCCTGAAATGACAAAAAAGAAATTGAGGAATGAATAGAAAGAGAGAAGGTGAGGTGGAAGGAATTGGGGCTGATACGTGGTGCAGTAAGGGTCTATCATGTGTCAGATACGTGTCAGCCATGCCATTTGCTATGTATATGTGATTTTGGTGAAGTCAAATTCAAAATTTGACACATATTCCAAGGTAAATCTCTACTTTTTCATTAATGAAATATAAAAAATGAGTGAAAACTTTACATTACAATATCTCAGTTATTTCTTCACGGAATTGTAAAAAAACACGCCCTAAGTCCCATTAAGGCGGACTGGCACCCGTTGCCGACAAGGCTCGGGAGAACCAACATATAACTATGCACCTGCTATGAACATTTAAGAGGTTTCCATATTCAACATGCTGTCAAAAGAAAGTAAACTGTATTAACAAGCCAAAAGTAAGTGCATAAGACTAGGCCGTTGGAGCCACGATGTCTACAGTACGCTACTTGACCACACTTTAATTTACATAATCTACAACGCCTCTAGATAAGGAACAATATCTAAATGGATCAGGACAGGCCCTGCCTCATCACCAACTATACAATACCAAAATATAAGCTCTAGACACACAAAGCCCCGAAGCAACCTGGAGCTCAGTAACAGCAGCAGCAGCTGGAAGTCCTATACTCCTACTGGGGAGATCTAGTAGCTCTTGTACCTGCAACATGAAATGTCGGTCCCCCATAAGGGATGTCAGTACGAGATAATGTACTGAATATGTAAGGCAGGAAATACTGTATAAGAAATAAGAACTCAAATGAAATCACACACTGGTGTGTAAGGATAAAAGACCACCTTTAGTCATACTGTGGAATCATGTACATTATGTCTTTTTATTACTTTACCTTTCTTTACTGTATAATCTGTGCACAATATATCATGTAAATGACCAGCCGATCAGTGGTAAATCAATATCGGGATTGACCCATGCTAGGCTTTCCTTTCACCCCTAGGATACCCCCGTAATATGGGATTGACCCATGCTAGGTGATTCTTCCACCCCTGGGATACCGCCCATCAATAAGAAACTTTGAGTTATCTTTTATTTACTTTCCAGATGATTCTTTTGGTGGTCATAACATTTAGAGTTGTAGGAATATAGACATGACATGTGACATATAAACAACCATACAAGATAATACCACAATGAAAAGAGAGTTACACAACTAATGAAACGTATATGAGATTAAACAACACATGGACTTTATTTGGTAAAAAGGAACTCATGTATCTTTGGTATCCAAGTACATATGCAGATTTGACAATGACTATGTATGGGAACATATGAACATGGTAAGGAGTGGAGACACAGTTATTAGTTATGTCGGAGTTGGTAAGTGACTTTATGTACCAAGGAAGAACCTAGATTCATGCCAAGTAATAGGAAATCAAGTAGCCTTACATACCTCGTTGTACTACGTCGTTATTACCCCGGAGTAGTATCCTCTTCCTCCAAATACTTATCTACAATATAGTTGGTGATAAAACTAGTGTTAGCAGCTAATAGACACATCTTGGTAGTCCAATTTCACCCAAAAATAATATCCAGGCAGCAAGCTCGGAATTTAGCAATCAAGGAGTATTCTTTCAACATTTCCACTCATAATCGTATTTTCTAATATACATTCCCATATACATATCATATACAGCTATTTTTAGTCCCATAACAGCGTTATAACATCTCATAAAGTACAACATACAACAACTTTACACAACACGCAAGTAGGCAATGCAACATTGTGTCCTTTCGCTACATTTCGACGTCAACCATTCCAAATCCATTTCAACCTCAACAAAACTGTTATCAACATATTTACACACAAATATAGTCCTAAAACAGTCATCAAGTAGATGGAAAAAATGAGACAACAATTCCCAATATTCAGTCCACGAATTCTTACTAAGTGCAAAATTAAGGTATCATATAAGAACTCATTTTTGTGGAAGATAAAAATGGTGCAGCAGCCTTCTTACATCACTACAAAACCAAACCTTGTTAAAAACATAAACATTACTTCATAATCCAGCCAACCAAAAAGAGAAAATCCTCTTAATAAACAAGAAAAGTGGACAACGATCTTTGGAACACATGTTGTCCCGAATTCCTGCACAAGTACAACCAACATACTCTTTATGTCTTTCATGGAAAAATTATACCAAACCTTAGGTATTTTTACTTACCTGAGACCTCAAGGATCAGGTGCTCTTCAAGAACCCTAGTGGTGTGCCTTGGCTGCTTTACAAAATGAAGAGAGCGCAAGGAGAAACTTTGAAGAAAATCTGATTTTTGGCTTTGAGAAAATGACTAAAAGTTGCTGGATTTTAGCCCCTTTTAAAGGGCCACTTTTGGCCAACTGTCTTTTGTATTTCAAGCTTTATTTTATTAAGGTGGTGATGCAGCAACTTGGCTTTTTCACTTGGGCCTTATTGGGCTTCAATTGGATGGGCTTTTTTGCAAATATTTCTCCCTTACACCCACTTAGTTTGGGCCCTATAAGTGAATTGGGTTGTAAATGTAATTTGGCCCTTTTCCTATTCATCTTGGGCTGCAAATGTTGTCCTTTTATGATGCTAAACCATGGGCCCAAATGACATCCTTAACTCAGTATTTATTCTTTATCGGACTTGAACGAATTCGGTGTTGGGCCTCGTCTCCGTCTACCTAGCCTATTTAAGTTAAGCACATAGATGACTCACCTGTTAGCTTCCTAAGTCTCACAAGCACCTCACTTCCTTTCCCTTTGTTTAAGGTCGTGTTCTCCCCAATTTGACTTAAAACTTACATACACTCTGTCATCTTGAGCGTTAGACGTACATATAGCCCTCTAATCTGCAATTCAAGCACTTTAAAAATATGTGTGTTGGTTTGACCCCGTCATATCATGTTTCATATGCATTGAACTAGTACATGTAAGACGTGGGGTGTTACAGGAATTAAGTGAAATTTGTGTTTAAATTGTTCTAGTTTCTGAGTGGAATATTATGGTATGCTAGGTGTTCGCTGATTTTATCTATTTTTTAGAATTTTGACTAAGAAAGTTTTGAAAAGAATGTTTTCTCGGTAAAGTTAACTTTTTTTTGGGCTTTTTCTCGGTCTTTTGGGGTCCATTATAGGCCAAATTTCTGGCTATGGACTATGGGGGCTATGGGGTTTACTTTACAGGGATTGATTTGGTATTTTAAGTGTGGGCCCTAATTTTCCCCGTTTTAGTCGTAATTAATGTAATTTCACTCGTTTCTTGAGATTTTACAGCCAAATCAGCCATAATGATCTTGTGACTTATATTTTGATAGCTGAGCAGCATTGGGAGGTGATTCAGAGGATAAAAGCTTGGTTGGATTGACTCGGAGAAAGAGACGTCGGCTGCCAGGTAGGCTAGGTTTATCTAAACCCTAGACTGAGCTGAAATAGTTGCATCTTTGAGTTGGAATATGTAAGAATGTATTGTTTCTGGATTGAGTTATGGAGTATATGTTGTATATGGATGGATGTGATCTATGTGTTGTGTATATATAATTTTATGGGACGATAGTCGTTGTATTGGGGGTTGTGTTGGTTGTAGCTGTTATATTACCTGAGTTCTTACATTATATGACTACGAACGGGCTTAAAAGGGATTGGTTGGAGCTGTGAACATGTGACAGGTATGTACACTGAGCTTAAATCTTGCTTGTATGTGTGTGTGGTCTAAGACTACAAGATATATTAGCTATTGAGGTTGACCAGTGATTGCATGCTACCCTGTACGCTGAATCTAGTATCTATATCTGGTTGGTATGTATATGCATGATGTGTATACGGTTATCTATATTTTTTTCTTAGTACTATAGGTAGAATTTCCTAATTAAACATGATTATGTGTTGCCATGTGGTTTATCTGATCCTATATCCTGTTGTCATCTACTATGTACTTGTGCCACTGATTAGTGACTGGAGAGATACACTATGTTCTGGGGAAGATCATAGTTGTACCCCTAAAGGAGCCTTATGACCTGTAATAAGAGATGTGTTAGGACTAAGCCACTGGCGGGTTAGAGGTGGGAGTGAGACCCTGTTAGCAAGGTGTAGGCAGCATCCTAGGCTAGGATATGATTCTGGTAGGTGGCATCCCTCGAATTTTCTAGCCTCTTAAGCCTTATCTTAGGTTACATCAGCGTTTCCTGATAAGTTATTTTACACAAAAAAGGGTCTGGTAAGGGCTGAATATGAACTAGTTCCTAGGATAGACATGTGTGTTGAATCGACTTATACGTGTATGAGTGTGTACCGCCTATTGCTATAGAGATGTTGACCAGGGTACAGTGTATTGATTATATGCCATACGGTGGCCTAATTATAGTATAGATATGACTCAATGGTGTTTTGACGTCCTGAGTACTTATGATGTAACGTTATTGTCCATGTTTTCTATGGGCACTGGGGATTGATGAGGTTATGGTATACTTGGCCTTCATTGTTATTATTCAGCAGTGAGATGTGGTGTGTGTGTATATATTATACACCCCAATTAACTATTGATAGTTGTTGCATACTGGTTCTCTCCGTCTGATGTCGGTGTATTTGTTATACCTGAGAGAGGTGGTAGTTGTTGTTTTGTGAATTAGATTGAGATAGTGGGATACCTGGGTGGTGAGATCATTACCTATGTTCACTCTAGGCACGATATATTTGTTGTTTCCTATGTTCTCTATGGGCACAATATGACTTTGGAGTTCCAGATCCGAATATACTGGTTGAGTGAGTGACTATTGACATCTCATCCCAGATGACACTTCCCATCACCATTGAGCACCGGTGGTCACGTCTGTAGAGTCCGGGTCCTGGGTAACGATCCCCGTGGACTTGTGTCTGGGTGTCCACAACTATGAGCTAGGTGGCAGATGTAGATTCTGAGGACTGAGCTCCAGCTGAGTTTTGGGTTGAGGACCCCGTGATTGATGGTCTGCGGGGCTGGGCCCTGTGATTAATACTCTGATGATGACATACTGTTGGTATGCTTAGGGGATTCTTTCTCCCACAAGGGATACATCCCACCATTATATCTATGGTCAGACCATTTGGCCTTGGCTAACTCCCCGACCGGAGGCCAGGTTAGAAGACCCAGGGGTTAGAGTCCACGGGTGATATTAGGGGTTCGAGTCCCCATGTAACACTACTTCTGATGGTTGGGGACCCAATTACTGTTGCGATGTTTGGGGCCAGGGGCCCAATTATTTTCCTATGGATCCACTCACCTATTCACACCCTAATTGTGTGTAGGGCCTTGTGGTATAAGCCTGGGCAATTTTTGTCAACTATATCGATGTTCATCACTTGGGCTAGTTTAGTTATCATTGTTCATATCCTTGGTTTTCTTAGTGATGGTTTGAGGGTTTCCAGATATGCCTATGCCTTGATTTGAGTTTGGTTTGCTACATTGTTGTAGTTCTCTTTATATTTAGGTTTTATATATAGTTACTATTTCACTTGGTCGGCTGATGATGCCTACTAGGTGTCATTTTTGGTACTCACCCCTACTTCTGCATCTTCCCATGCTACAGGTCCAGGTACAGACTGTGATAACTGAATTGGGGAACTTTGGGAGCACTTAGGAGACTTTTGGTTAGCATCGGCAGCTCTGGCTTTTTCACATTCTTCTTTCTGTTGACAGTCGTCTTTTGCATCCCAGACATCGGCCTTGTACAGTAGAGTTTGATATTTGTAGGTGCACTCCTAGTTTTGTATATTTTACTATTATTGATATATGTATATGAGATATCCTTATGTGTATTGTAGTTTTGTATAGTTGACTTTGTATCGATTTGGTTTGGACTAGAGAGTAAGGACAGGTACCCTTGGGTTAGGAATTGGCTTGCCTGTAGGTGAGACCAGCAGGCGCCATTATGACACGGGACCGAGTCGTCACATAGACATTGTTCCTACCACAAGATCTTACAAAGTGGCTATTATTGGCCTACAATCCACCAAGATGCTCATGACTATGCCATATATTTTGATAACTGCCAAAGAGAAGGTGGTATTTCAAAGAAAAATGAGTTCCTACTTAACTCCATCCTGGTGATTGACTTAATTGGCATATGGGGTATTTGACTTTATAGGGCCTATTTTGAGCTCGAACAAGAAAATACATTCTAGTTGTTGTTGATTATGTATCAAAGTGGATGAAGCAGTAGTGGATGAAAGCAATCGTACTTTCCAACAATGAAGGCAAAAACATCAAAGCGTTCCTTAAGAAAAACATCTTCTCTAGATTTGGTACTCCTCGGGCGATCATAAGCGATAGAGGTTCCGACTTTTGCAATAGGCTATTTCGTGATTTACTTGAGAAATATGGGGTGAGACACCTTATTGCAACATCATACCATCCCAGATGAGTGGACAAGTGGAAGTGTCGAATCATGAGATCAAGCAAATCTTGGCGAATACTGTCACAGATTGGTCAAGAAAGCTTAATGATGCATCATGGGCATACTAGACTGCATTTAAGACTCTAACAGGAATGTTTCCATATCAATTTGTCTTTGGGAAGTCTTGTAACTTGCCCGTATAGCTTGAGCACAAAGAAATATGGGTATTGAAGAAGTTGAACTTAGATTAGGGTGATGTATCTGAGCTAAGGTTGAACTAACTGAACGAGCTTGATGAATTTTGTTGAAAGGCCTATGAAAGTACAGCACTATACAAGGAGAAGATAAAGATTATCATGACCAAAGAAAATCACAAGTGTGCACCTGGTAACTTAGTCCTCTAATTCAACTCAAGGCTACGCCTTATTTCCTAGGAAGCTCGAGTCAAAAGGGGTAGATCCATTCAAGGTATCTCATGTGTATCCCCATGGACCAGTTGAATTGGAAAGTAGAGACAGAATGAGGTTCAAAGTCAATGTCTAAAGGATGAAATCGTGATTGAGCAATAAGGAAGACATAAATATAGATAAAGCTTGGGAACTTGGTGAAGTCTGAGTAACCAAGTAGCATGTGTCATGCAGCGACATTAAATCAGGCGTTGCTTTAGAGGTAACCCAAGATTTTTAATTATTGTATTTTTCATTTTTGTTTTGGGTCATAATATAGTTAACTTAATTCAGTCTTGTAATAGTTCTTTATCATAGGGTAAACTTAAAGTCTAGGGAAAATACAAGGTAACCATTTATGTTGGTGAGTTGTGCAGGATAGCATCGGAAAAGTCAAAAAGATCACAGGGGGAAATTGGGTTTTACAAAGGGTATATATGGGTCATAAAACATTACAACTCGTATATTCCAGTCGTCAAATCCATAAAAATAAAAGTTGCTAAAAGTTAGGTATACGAATTACCTTGATGAAAGACAATGACTGGTAAACTTAGTTCGTAGATCCCAGCTAAGATCGCAAAATTATCTAAGTATCGAAGGCATCCACCAAATCTTCCTATGAGTCGTAGTTTACACTATGGCTTATAGACAGGCTTTCACGAATTCCAGGCTACGATCAACAAAACCGCTTATTATGTGTCATAGTATAGACTACAATCCATAATCTAGCTTTTTGGGTGTGACAATTGGTTAGAACAGGACCTGGCCAAATTTTCTCCCTTATATTTAAAATGGAAAAATTGAAATTCCCTTTTCATTATCCCTAAAGCATTCTCCATGTTCGAACCACTCTAGTACTTCTCACTCAATTTTTTATCTTCCCCCACCATACCTTTAACTCAGGACATATTCCAGTCGATAGGGTCTTCGTGTTTGGGGTCACCAGTCACCGTCAGTCATCTCAATCTCATGTGGCCCTTCTAAGTATCCTTTAAACACTTTATGGGATGTGTTTACTAGAATATGTACTAAGCATATTAAATTGGACTGGTACACTTGTAATTAGTATTAAACTAGGGAAGTAGGATTATTGGGGTTCAAATTCCCTATTATTAATTGGTTAATCAACACCCTTAACACTCAGATTTATATCAGTTGGTGATTAAAACTACAACTAGACTTAAACAAATGTTTATGAATATTTGACGGATGTTTTTACTTTGTTTGACTGATTGGGATGCATTGTATTAGATATTAAGTTGTGGAATAGGGTTAAAATTAAGAAAATTGATTGGGACGGGGGTAGCTAGTAGATTTTTCTCTAAATTATGATTAAAATGGGAGTTTGGTTTAAAATTGACTGGAATGGTTGATTTTTAAGTAAGTCCTGGATCCACAAATTACGAAGTCCCTTTATGGATCATGGTTTCATCAACGACCCATAATTGTCCTTTATAACACGATTTAGAGACCCTCAAAAAGGGTCCAATAGAAAGAACCCAATGTATGACTTACAGTTTATTCTACAAGTTATGGTTGGAATTTGTACTTTGGAACCCTATAATGGCAAACAGGGACGCTTCAACTACGAAACCACTCCACAAGTTATAGTTCAATCGATGAATCATAAAAGGTATTTATAGTTCAAAATCCAAAAACCAAAAAATAGGGTCCTTCATCTGCAAACAGTATTTGTAGATCGTAGTTCTATCTATGACCCATAAATAACCATTCATAGTCTCTAAATCCAAAAATATTTTTGGTATTTTTATTTTTCATTTTGGGTTCGTATTTTATACTAACATTTTTTTCAGGTGTGATGTCTTCAAAATGCACCAATCGCAAGTAGGCCGAGGCTCCGGCACTTCAAGGAAGGATTAAAGATGAAGCTTTGGAGGAAGAGCAAAGTGGGTTCAATGAGCAGTTAGATGTTAGCCCAGATGAAGGAGTTGATCCATGGAAAATGCGGCAACGTTCTAAGCAAATCGTAACATCCACTACGTTGATCATATCACAACCCGATTTCTCAAACCGTAATGGCACCTACCATAACCCGTCGATAGACAAGCCAACCCATAATCTGGAACTGTAAGTAACGGGTATTAAGAGGAAACTAATAGAGTCTAATCAAATATTAGCATTATGGATAAATAAAGATTAAAACTAACTGAAATATATATATATATATATACAAGAAACCCTCCAAAAACCTGGAAGTCACTAGTATAGAGCTACTTGACACAAAATAAAGAGTACAACTCCCAAAAGTAGACCAGCAAAATATACAAGACCTGGTTATTCTCAAAATGTACAAAAAAGATGGGCCACCAAGCTGAAGGAGATAGAATGATCCAAAAAAAGCCAAATGCTTACCCTAGTCTCTGATGTGGATTGCTGGAAGCTTGATCAATCAATGTTGGTGACGGGTGCTCAGACTTGCATCACAAAAGTAGATGCAGAGTGTAGTATAAGTATCAGGACAACAAGTACTCAGTAGGCATTATAGACCGACTGAGTAAGAAAGGTAAAAACAGTATGAAAAAGAGGGGTACTCCTAAAACAGAGTCAAAATAAGTTGACAAGAATTAAAAAAACCTATCTATCATACAAATAAGAGAAGGTTGAGTGAAGAGCTATGCTAACTATACCCGATCAGACCTGCGTAAGACCGATCAAGACATTAGAGAACTGAAATTTCCATGTTTTGAGATATAATGATTCTACCATACTAAAAATCGAGAAAACTGATCTCAACATTGAACCATGAATAGAGGGCATAAGACTGAATAGAAACTGGTACTGAAGCTAGGACTACTACTACCTCGATACTCGCCCGATAAATAAGGGAGGTCGAGGCTGGGACTACTACTACCTAGATGCTTGCTTAATAAATTAAGGAGGCCGAGGTCAGGAGGACTACTACTCGAATGTTCACCTAATTCATATGGGAGGCTGGGACTACTACTACTACTCAAATGCTCACTAAATATATAAAGGGGGCTGAGGTCGAGACTAATATTACCCCGATGCTCGCTAGATATATAATGGGGACTGAGGTCGGGACTACCCATAAGGATCCAGACATTATACAACCTCATTAGAGCTTGAAACTTTCAATTTCGGGAAGGTTTGAACCAAGATGACATTCCATGAGAGCCTCACGGTCTGTGTGGGGTCACACGACCCATGTGGAGCCTCCATAGAGTGGCCCTTGGCCTTATAAGAAGTGTTGGCCCTTAAACGTAGAGTTTTGCACTATGTCACACCACACATGGACACCACACGGGCCGTGTGACACCTCACAGACCAAGTGGTGGCCTTATCTTGAAATCCTATGATTTGAGGCCAAGTATAAGGGTACAGCCAATTATATGGTCCATATAAGGCGGTACGGTCTGTATGGCCTCCCGTATGGCTTCTGGAGCGAAATTTTTCTGAGTATGGAATCACTATCTCGAAACATTATCATGGAAGATTTTTCTAAGGGAGGTGGTACGGGCAGTGGTACGGCCCATGTGGCCTTGTACTACCCGTGTGCCTTCCATGAGGATGATTTCGTTGAAACATTTCTAAGTATGGGACCATTTTGGACCTTCGTCAAGTGAAATATTTTTTAAGTGTCAAATCACGGACCATGCATACGGTCCATATTACCTTCTACGGCGCGTATGGTTGCCCCTAAGATGAAAAAATTCAATTTTTCAACTCATTTCATTAATGGCGTTTTCATAATTATGTATTAATCTAAGGGTCTTTTGTGAATTCCTATGCTACCTAAAGACTTCCTAATGACCTAAACTTTATTCCCTTCATTCAAATTCATTCCTCACATTTGACAATTCTCTCAAGTCTCTCTCAAAGAACTCTAGTGGGAATTAAACTTGGGGATCAAGGAAGGACTCTTTCTTCACCGAATTTCTTCTTGAATCTTCTTCATTAGCTAAGGTATGTGGGATTGATTTTTTGTCCCTTCCAACCAAGAAGACCCAAACTCCTTTTACTTGAATTTCATGGAAATTTTGCTTACTTTAAATTTGGGCTTACAATATTCTTTTTTATTAAGTTCAATTGAAGTATAGGCTATGCTTATTTGATGACTTTAAGTTGATTTAATCCCTAATATGATGAATTACATTAACGTTATGAATGTGCATGTCCCCTTTTAAGCATGATTTGTGCATGGATAATATATATTATGATCTAAATGTGAATTTTACTTATATCTCTACTTGAATTTCACAATATATTGATGATTTAAGTTTGAATCTCAATTACCCATGCTATTCTCATCATTCATAGCATATGCATTCATGAGCATTGAGTTTTATGAAAATTATGAAGTGGTTTAATCCCAATTATGTTTTGGTATAATATTGGTTATGACAAGCATGTGACCATATAAATGTCTACTGTTATGGCTCTTTGAGCATTTTGGGTGCTTTCACTGACTCGTATATGAGAATGAGTTATTCCTATGCATAAGTATCATGATTATGAATTTTGATTTAACTTTTGAGACTAAGTACGAATGAATATGAAATGTGTTTGGATTTTGAGCCTAAATGAGCATTGAAAGGATTTGAAATGACTATTGCCTCCTTTGAAATCATGTTTATATACGTATATGTATTCTTGTGGGATGATAATTTAGCACCGATGGATTGAGGGTGTTAGAGCTATCCCCAAGGGCTCTCTCTCTTTCCTTGAGCTATGTGCCAACCATAGGTATATGTGAAAATCCTATCCGAAATGGGGATGCCCGTAAGGAAGGTTATCCAATGTGCTACGTGCTTTGTGAATCCATTTTACTCTCATTCCCTATTACATCCCCATAGCGTGATTTCTATTTTTCCGTCCATTAGAATTATGTGTTTACTATTCATTTGCGCTTCTGAACCGATGATGTGAATATGGATACTATGAGGCTTTTTTAGGAACTCTTAGGTTCCCATTCTCCATGTCACTCCTTAGCCCTCGGTCCGGGTCATAACAAGCTTGGTAGCAGAGCACTAGGTTTGTATGTTATCCTCGGAGTCTAATGTGCCGCATCAAGTAAAGTCTTATTCATGGGTGTGAGGTGCACCATGTTATGAGTGGGAGGCTATGATGCTATTCTAGGAATTGTCTCACCTCTTCATGTCTTATCTCGTGCTATGGAGAGTATATTTGGTTTCCTTATCTTGATAGTGTCATTGCTCCATTACAGAAGATGCCTCTAGGAATAGCTCTACTACAAAGACCGGCCCCGACAAATGAAGGTCAAGCATCATAAAGTCCTATGAAAGAGCCTATCTCTAATGGTGAATACCGTATGGCCTTTGCTATGCTTTCCTAAGTGGTAACTACTAAAACTAGGCATGCCAATCTTCCTCGGGATCCCACCCCATTTCTAGGGTGAGAGATTTCACCTGGATGAATCCTTTGGAATTCTATAGGTCGAAGGCTGACGAGGATGCTCAAGAGTTAATTGATTCACTCACTAAAGTGTTGACCGTTATGGGGGTCGCTTCTTAGGAGAAAGCTGATTAGTTGCTTATCAGTTGAAAGATGTGACTCAAGTGTGGTATATCTAGTGGTAGATGGAGAGGGTTTGTGGTAATGTTGTCAATTGGGAAGAGTTCAAGTTTGCCTTTCTGGATCGTTTCTTTCCACTTGAACTTAGGGAAGCCAAGATGACTAACTTTATCAACCTCAAATAGGGTGGTATAAGTGTGAAGGACTATTCTCTCAAGTTCACAAAACTTTCCAAGTATGCTCTTTGTTTGTAGTTGACAACCGTGCTAGAACGCAAAAGTTCATCTCCAGTATCTCTGACTTGGTTGTGAAGGAATGTCATACGACTATGCTTATTCGAGACATGGAAATCTCCAGGCTCATGGTGGATGCTGAACAGATTGAAGGAGAAAAGCTCAAGGAGAAGAAAGTGCATGATCCTAAGAGGGCTCGATATGAGGATGGGTTCTCCAACTCCAAGGGTGGTAGTTTTGGTCACTTTCAACAGGGCCAAGGTTCCAATGCTCGAATTGCTAATGCTAGGGTGCCTCTTCCCAAGGCACCAGTTGGTGGTGAACTATTATTTCTCCAATGCGACAAGTGTGGGAAGCACCACACGGGTGCTTGTTGGAGGAATTTAGGCGCGTGCTTTGGGTGTGGTGATAAGAACCATAAGGTTGCTAATTGTCCTAATAACGTTCATAGAGGTCAAGGTCAAGTGGATCAAGGTAGTCAAGGCCAACAAAGAGCTCCCCAAGGTGTTTCTCCAAGAAACAATAGGTTTTATGCTCTTTATGCCATCAGGGAGATGAGGATGCTCCAGATGTTGGGAATGGTATGTTAAAAGTCTTTGATTTTAACGCTTATGCTTTGCTTGACCCCGGTGCAAATTTGTCTTTTGTGACTCCTCTGTTGGCTGTTAAGTTTGGTTTGAGTCCCGAAATTTTGAGGGACCCCTTTTCAGTTTATACCCTCGTGGGTGAATCTATTGTTGCTCATAGAGTTTATCAGAGTTGTCCTATTTTTGTGTTGCATAAAGTCTTTTTGTATGGTCTTGTGGAACTTGAGAAGTTTGATTTTGATGTGATTCTCGGGATGAATTGGTTGCATACATCATATGCCTCTATAGATTGTAGAACCCTGAAGGTCAAGTTCCAACTATCGGATGACCCCTTCTCGAATGGAAAGATAGTACCTCCGATATTAAAGGTCGGTTTATTTTTTACTTGAAGGCCTGAAAGATGATCTCCAAGGGGTGTATCTACCATATTTTAAGGGTCAAGGATGTGGAGTCTGAGTCACCTACTCTTGAATTGTTCATAGTGGTAAGTGACTTTCTAGATGTATTTCCCGAAGACTTGCCCAGGATTCCTCCCAAATGGAAAGTAGACTTTGGCATAGATCTTCTTCTAGATATTCAACCTATCTCTATCCCTCCTTATCGTATGGCACGGCTAAGTTGAAAGAGTTGAATGATCGGTTGAAGGATTTATTTTGGAGAAAGGTTTCATCAGGCCAAGTATATCTCCATGGGGTGCTTCAGTGTTATTTGTAAGAAAGAAAGATGGATCTCTTCGGATGTGCATTGATTATAGGCAACTGAGTAAGGTAACCATCAAGAATAAGTATTCATAGCTTAGAATTGATGATTTGTTTTGATCAACTTGAAAGGGATACCCATTTCTCAAAGATTGACCTTCATTCTGGTTATCACCAGTTGAAGGTTAGAGAATGTGGTATTCCCAAGATGGTTTTTCGGACTACATATGGGAACTTTGAATTTGTGGTGATTTCATTTGGTTTATCTAATGTTCCGTCCATGTTTATGGATCTTATGAATCGAGTGTTCAATCCATTTCTTGATAGTTTTGTGGTTGTCTTCGTTGATGATATTCTCGTTTATTCTCGAAGCGAGCAGGAGCATATGGATCACTTGAGGTTGGTTCTTCCTTGAGAGAGAAGAAGTTGTATGCCAAATTTAGCAAATGTGAGTTTTGGTTAGGTGAAGTAGCTTTTCTTGGTCATGTGGTGTCCGGTGATGGTATCAAGGTTGACACGAAAAAGACTGAGCCGTAAAGAATTGGCCTAGACCATTGACTCCTTCGAATATTCAGATTTTTCTCGAGTTGGATGGCTATTATAGGAGGTTTATTGAAGGATTCTTATCTATTGCATCTCTGTTGACTAAGTTGACCCAAAAGAAGGCTAAATTTATGTGGTCGGAGAAGTGTAAGAAGAGTTTCCAAACTTTGAAGGATCGGCTTATATCGGCTCTTGTTTTGACTTTACTGGATGGCTTAAATAGGTTTGTGGTGTATTGTGCTGCCTCTTGGATTGGGTTATGATGTGGACTTATGCAACATGATAAGGTGATAGCTTATGCAATCAAGGCAATTGAAGGTAAAAGAGCATAACTACCAACTCATGATCTTGAGTTGGCGGCAGTAGTATTCGCTTTAAAAAATTTGGAGACACAATTTGTATGGGTTGCATGTTGATGTCTTCACCGATCACAAAAATTTGCAATATATGTTCACTCAAAGGGGTCTTAACTTGAGGCAAAGGAGATGGTCGGAACCCCTTAAGGACTACGACATGAGTGTATAATATCATCCCGACAAGGCGAATGTTGTAGTTGATGCTCTTAGTAGGCTATATAGGGTGAGTGTAACTTATGTTGAGGAGGAGAGAAGGAGTTGGCAAAAGATGTTCATGGTTTTTCTAGAATGGGTGTTAGGTTGGCCGACTCTAATGATGGTAGTAGTCATGTTCAAAATGGGGTCAAATCTTCGGTGGTTGTTGATGTAAAGGCTAAGCAATATCTAAGTTCGACATTGGTTGAGTTGAAGAAGTTGGTCTCTGAAAAAAAGATAAAGGTGTTCTCCCAAAGGGGAGCTGGTGTTCTTCGATATCGAGATCGGTTGTGTGTTCCGAATGTAGATGGCCTTAGGAGGGTAATCATGAGTGAAGTCCATAACACTTGTTACTCCATTCTCTCAGGGTCTACAAAAATGTATCAGGATTTGAGGGAGGTATATCGGTGGCATGGTATGAAGAAGGATATAACCAAGTTTAAATCCAAATGGCGTTACTGTGAACAAGTGAAAGTAGAGCATCAAAGGCCCGGTGGTTTGGCTCAAGATATTGAGATTCCTACTTGGAAGTGGGAAGATGTGAACATGGATTTTGTGGTTGGTTTGCTTTAAACCCAAAGGCAATTTGAACTCCATTTGGGTTATCATTGACTGGATGACTAAGTCGGCTCATTTCCTACCGGTCAAGACTACTTTTGATGCCGAAGATTATGCAAGGTTGTACATCCAAGAGTTAGTGAGGTTGCATGGCGTGTCAAGGTCTATCACATCGAACCGTGGTATAAAATTTACTTATCACTTTTGGAGGTCGTCTCAAAAGGGACTTGGTACTAAGGGGAAGTTGAGCACTGCCTTTCATCCTCAAACCGATGGGCAAGCCAAGAGGAAAATTCAAACCTTGGAGGATATGTTGAGGACCTGTGTGTTGGAGTTCAAAGGTAATTGGGATGACATCTTCCACTCGTTGAGTTTGCTTACAGTAATAGCTTTCATGCTAGCATTAGTATGGCACCGTTTGAGGCTTTGTATGGTAGGAGATGTAGATCCCCGGTGGGGTGGTTTGAGTTGGGAGAAATGGCTTTAATTGGCCCAAATTTGGTATTGGAGGATATGGAGAAGGTGAAGTCGATTAGGGAAAGATTGAAGATGGCCAAAAGTTGCTAAAAGTCCTATTCAGATGTTAGGAAGAGGGACCTTGAGTTTCATGTTGGGGATTGGTTATATGATAAGGTCTCACCTATGAAGGGTGTCATGCATTTTAGAAAGAAGGGCAAGCTAAGTCCCCGGTGTATAGGCCCTTATGAGGTTGTTGAGCGAATTAGAAATGTGGCTTATAGGTTGGAGTTGCCTCCGGATTTGAATTCTATTCACCCGGTCTTCCATGTGTCTATGTTGAGAAAGTTGGTTGGTGATCCTAGTACTATTGTGCCTTTGAAAAGTGTTGAGGTTGAGGAGAACTTGTCTTATGAGAAAGTTCCAATGGAAATTTCGGATAGGCAAGTGAAGCGGCTTTGTAACAAGGATGTGGCTTCAGTTAAGGTGCTTTAGAGAAATCAACATGCGGAGAGTGCTACATAGGAGGCAGAGTTGGACATGATGAAACGATATCCGCATCTTTTCCTATCTACTCAAGCCTATGGTATTAGGTTCTTCCTTTTCAAAGTGGTCCTAAATCTTTCACTATTGAGTCTCATGATATGACATGCATACATGTGCACCAAAATAATTTATATGATATTTTGAATAATTTGAATACCTTTTAATAAGATTTTTAATGACTTTATGTCATTTTTTCAAGTGATGGAAATGCATTGTATCTTGTGATTGAATGTTTCATGTTCTAAGTCAAGCCTTGTTCTTGCACATTCGAGGACAAATGTTCTTAAGGGGCAGATGATGTAAGGACCTGGACGTTTTACGATCTCATTGGAGCTTGAAAATTTTGGTTTCGGGAAGTTTTGGACTAAGGTGACATTCCATGGGAGACCTCATGGTCTGTGTGGGGTCACACGACCCGTGTGGAGCCTCCATGGAGTGGCCCTTGGCCTTATGAGGAGTGCTGGCCCTTAAATGTTGAGTTTTGAACTAAGGCACACCACACATAGACCCCACATGGTCCGTGTGATACCTCACGGGCCGTGTGGTGGGACGTGTGGTGACCTTAGTCTTGAAATCCCATGATTTGAGGCCAAGTATAGGGGAACAGCCAAGTATATGGTCCATACAAGGTGGTATAGTCTGTATGGCCTCCCGTATGGCTTCCAGAGGGAAATATTTTCTAAGTATGGAATCACCATCACAAGATTTTATGGTGGAAGATTTTTCAAAGGGAGGTGGTACGGGAGTGGTACGGCCCATGAGGCCTTCCGTGAGGATGAGTTCGTTGAAAAAATTCTAAGTATGGGATTACCGTATTGGACCTTCATCAAGTGAAATCTTTTCTAAGTGTCAGATCACGGACCATGCATACGGTCCGTATGACCTTGCACGGCTCGTATGGCTGCCCCTGAGATGGAAAAATTCAATTTTTCAACTCATTTCATTAATGGCGTTTTCATAATTATGTATTATTCTAAGGGTCTTTTGTGACTTCCTATGCTACCTAAAGACTTCTAATGACCTAAACTTTATTCCTTTCATTCAAATTCATTCTTCACATTTGAAAATTCTCACAAATCTCTCTCAAAGAACTCTTGTGGGAACTAAACTTGGGGATCAAGGAAGGTTTCTTTCTTCACCAAATTTCTTCTTGAATCTTCTTCATTAGCTAAGGTATATGGGATTGATTCTTGGTCCCTTCCAACAAAGAAGACCAAAACCTTTTTTACTTGAATTTCATGGAAAGTTTGCTTAATTTAAATTTGGGCTTTCAATATTATTGTTTATTATATTCAATTGAAGTATGGGCTATGCTTATTTGATGACTGTAAGGAGAGGACTTCCAGGGCTCGATCTACGGCTGCGTCCCGTGGTATGGTAGAATAGACACTTCCAAGGATAGGCTACACACACAAACCCAATCTCATTTTCTTAGGGTTATGGTGGCACTATGTTTAAATTGACTTCCCCTCCCCTTCAACCTGCCCCAACTCCCTATATTCTAAAATAGAAGAGTCAAATATAATAAATGCAGTAATCCTACCCATTGTGTGAGGAATCTTCCACTTTGTAACCTCGCTTCATCGCTCAGTCCCTTGCTTCTTTCCTCCTCTTTTTCCTTTCCGGCTCTTTATACCAATGTGATTTAATTCCAGGTGCATAGTTCAATTACGTCTTCCATGATTCTTTTAAGTTGATTTAAGCCCTAATATGATGAATTACATTGAAATTATGAATGTGCATGTCCCCTTTTAAGCTTGATTTGTGCATGGGTAATCTATATTATAATCTAAATGTGAATTTTACTTATGTCTTTACTTGAATTTCACAATGTATTGTTGATTTAAGTTTGAATCTCAATTACCCATGCTATTATCATCATTCATAGCATAAGCATTCATGAGCATTCAGTTTTATGAAAATTATGAAGTGGTTTAATCCCAATTATGTTTTGTATATGTTTTGGTATGATATTTGTTATGACAAGCATGTGATCACATAAATGTCTATTGTTATGGCTCTTTGAGCATTTTGGATGCTTGCACCATCTCATATATATGAATGAGCTATTATTATACATAATTATCATGATTATGAATTTTGATTTGACTTTTGAGCCCAAGTACGAATGAATATGAAATGTGTTTGGCTTTTGAGCCTAAATGTGCATTGAAAGGATTTGAAATGACTATTGCCTCCTTTGAAAGCATGTTCATATATATATGTATATGTATTCTTATGGGATGATAATTTAGCACCGATGGATTGAGGCCGTTAGAGCATCCCCAAGGGCTCTCTCTCTTTCCTTGAACTGTGTGCCAACCATAGGATGTGAAAATCCTATCTGAAATGGGGATGCCTATAAGGAGAAAATGATATGATATGATATGATATGATATGATATGATATGATATGATATGATATAATGTGAAAATCCTATCTGAAATGGGGGTGTCCATAAGAAAGGTTGCTTCTATGAAATGGGGATGCCCGTAAGATGAAGTATGGTTTACCTTTGGCAAGTAGACCACCTCTTTACCGGTGAGGGGATTTCATTGGATTCCAAGTAATAGCTCGCTTGGTCTTACTCATGTCGGTTGAGGTCACATCCCCACTATATATGAGCATTTGTGTATTTCATACATCATTGGTTTCATGGCATATCGTATACTATATCACTTGCTACATATTTCCTTCTATATGATGTGCCCGTGTCATTTAACATTGAATGCAGGTTGGTAAGTCATATTCATTATATTGCATGCCCGCATACTTAGTACATTCAAATGTACTAATGCATACTTTTGCCTATGTGATCTAATCATGTAGGGACTGAGGACTACGTTCATCCATCGTAGGACGTCTAGCTTGCATCTTGAGATTTGATTGTTGTGGTGAGTCCTATCTTCTAAGGACAAACCATCATTCCTCTACCTATGGTGTTTATTTATGTTATTTACATTGAGGGTAAGCCCAAGGTATGTCTTGAGCCCCGTCCTATCTTATGACTAGAGGCATTGTTGGACATCTTTTAAGCTCTTTTACGACCATATGCTAAGTATTGTGATTGGAGGTTATTTTTATGGCTTTGGCTACCTTTGGATATCATTATGTTGATTGGTTATGTGTTTATGATATGGTTGTACATGTGATGTGAAAGATCCTAATTCCCGAATTGCCCCAATAGAGTAAGTCATACTAACCTGCCCCTTAGTACGTATGTGCTACGTGCTTTGTGAATCCATGTTACTCACATTCCCTATGACATCCCCATAGCGTGAGTCATATTCTCCCATCCCTTAGAACTATGTGTTTACTATTCGTTTGCGCTTCCGAGTCGATGATGTGAATATGGATACTATGAGGCTCGTTTGGGAACTCTCGGGTTCCCATTCGCCATGTCACTCCTAGGCCCTAGGTCCAGGTCGTGACACTACCACTAGTCAAATGCTTGCCTTAAATAACTAGAGGCACCTAGCTTCCTCCCCTTCCATACGTACATTAAAAGTTACCCAAATTTGCCTTTCACAATGAACAAGAACCGGTGCGACCAACCAATTATTAACTGAAAGTTAGAACAATGTGATATGGGACCTAACTCTACCAACATACTCCAAAGCCATATGATGCAGGGAATTATGGATGATAAAGCGAGACTCAAGCAAGTTGCTACGTAGCTAAGGTTCAACTACCAGACGCTACTCTGCTACGCCATGCTATAGCGATGTTGGGCAACATCAAGGCGTCCAAAGAAGGTTTTAAATATCCTAAGCTAAGGGAAACATGCTTCACAATATTAATAATAGGAAATAAATACTAATAACAGAGCTACTAAGTAACAATAGGGATCGCATACATGCAAATACCCCAAAATATCTTAAAGGACCTAAACATGATTCTGATCCCAGAGCTCATAAATAATCCACCCAACCACAACTATTTCAACTATTTACATGCCTTCAGAATACCAAAATTACAAGGAAAATTATAGTACCAACAATAGTATAAGCTAATAGGGAGACATACTCACAGCTCCCCGAAAATACCTGTAAGGCCTATTTAATGATTTCTAACACCTACAACAAGGGAACTAGCTACCCGGCCCAAATTTCAACCAATTCAACATGATTTTACACTAACCAGCTCAATCTAAGGAAAGGGAAGTTGTAGCCTACCAGTAAGCTGATCACGGGCACTCCAACTCACTCCGCCGGAGCCTTTCCAATTCGTACAGCCCCTGGATGCTACCATTCTATCAAAAATAGACTCACAATATTATTATAGTCTTTTTGACACTAAATTCGCAAAAATAGAGATAGACTAATTTCGGGGCCTAAAATGGAAATTGTGGGACCCTCTTCTATAATTGGCCCCAAAAACTAGTCCGATTAATTGTCAAGGCATCAACTAAATATGTCTCGAAATTCAACACAAAATGAGCATTCAACCAAAACCCTGAAATTACCTAAAAAGACAAGAACTAATAGCAGTTATGGGGAGAAATTTACCAGAAACAAAGGCCCAAAATTTGAAACCAACCACTGATCATCCTTGCAAAATTACACTGAAAATAGGCTCGAAAATCACTAAAAATGGACACCCACAACTCAAGATATCACCCTCCAAAATTTAACCCAAAAACCAATCGAATAATGATCTCACAGCAGTTATTACACACAATTTACTATAATGAAGCCTCAACATTAATTTTTTATGTTTCCAATGCATTCCCCACAAATATTCCTTGAATCTAGGCCTTTGAATCACAAAATTTGAACTTAAAATGAGCAAGAAAGTTTTTGGAAAGTGTTGCATGTGAGATGAAATGTGGGCAAAGACATATATATAAGACCACCTACGGGTATCGCTATAGCAACCCGGATGTCCATATATAGACACCCCCCCAAGGGGGAGCCTAGCTACAGAGAGCCCCTGGTCGCTCTAGTGACATTGCTATAGCGCGCCAAGGGTCTCCCAAGAAACACCCCAACCCTGAGAGAGCCTCACTATACGAGCCACTAGTCGCTATAGCTAGATCGCTTTAGCAATCCAAGACCGCTAAAGCGACAGCACCAGTTGATCAGCTGAGAAGGCTGATTTTCCTAACTTAAATTATTCGATGGGATACTCGAAATTCATTCGAAATCCTATATATGCAAATAAACTATGTTACCATACAAAAATTGATGTTTTGTATTCAATAGCGCAGTTGAAATTCCCGTATGAGGTCATTTTAACTGATATTGAGTTCTACTTCGATGACTATTTTTAGCCAATTTTCACCGAGTTGCTCAAAATGAGCTCGGAAGCCTCGAGAACCAAACAAAGGATCTTTCTAGACCAAACTTAACATTTTGAAACTAACCGCGCTATCAGAATTTTATTGAAGCATATTTTTCAAGAGTGTAGACTAAAGTCAACCATGGGCTAATTCTAAAGACTAAAATGCAAAACTCAAAACAAATTCACACCAAAAGCCTCAATTCTCGAGCAAACCATGCTTCTAGCCTAATTTGACCATTCTAAAGCTGATGGAACTATCAGAATTCTTTTCTGAAGCTGTTTACCCATATTTTGCACAATAATCAACTTTTCAAGGTATAAGGCCTTCCAAAATATGAAAAATTACATAACTCCCTAATGAATAACCAGACGAACAAACTGTCAGTGCAGCAGGTCATAAATGACTTGGGTTTGCTATAGAAATGCTCTAAATGGTAAAAATAATGTAATAAGGAAAAATAACCCAAAGGATCATTATAGATCAACACAACACAGCCTCCCTAGTTTTGGGGGCGAGGTGATTTTGTAGGCCAAAGAGGGTGACAACATCTAGCTTAGTGAGTTGGGATCTGAGGCAAAATAGCTTGGAAACAATGATCAAGGAAGCTGGAGTGATGTATAAGTAGACTTGGGCATAAGGCAAGGTAAGACAAAGGAACGGAGGAGGTATCGGCAAGGAAAGACAGCGTGTTTCTTGCCAAGACTAAGGCTTGGCAAGACTGGTCAAGTGTGTTGACTTGAGAAGGCAAGGTTGTGGAAATTGCCAATGGCAAGACAATGTTGATTCAGTTGGCAAAATGCTGGGAAGAAGGCAAAAATAAAACTAAGTGTTGAATGTAAGTAGAAAATATTCTAAGTGTTGGGCAGATGCAAATTCGGCTAACGCATAAGAAGGCATGTGCATGGCACATGTGTGACTTTATTTTAATTCGTAATTTGAAATAGCTGTTAGAATATGACTGTTGCAAAGTTACTTTATTTTGGTTAAAGTTTCTAGTGGGGCCATGTGCCAGGCTATGAGCAGTTGTAACCTTTGTTACTACCTTGTGCAGAAATTATTTATTGTGGGTGAGCTTGGAAACAGTTCCGGTAACGGGACTGTCAGACCGACACTTCCCAAAACCAGACCGGTACTGACACTATAAGTACAAAATCCAGTTGGAATCGGACCGGTACCGGAACCGGCCTTATCGATATTTTGTACCGTCCCGGTCCAGTACGAATCGGCAGAGCAGATGGTCTTTTTTTTAATTAAATAATTGATTAAAGTTTGAAGTTGTACAGTTTAAAAATTTTAATTTTTTAAAGTGTAAAATACTCAATTCTCAAATATATAAAATTTCTATAAAACTTTAAAGTTTGACTTAAAGTTTAAAATAATCAAAAATATAAGTCTAAACCTTAAAAAGATTTTTAAAGTTAGTTTTAGAGTTTTAAAGTTTAAAATAATCAACAAACTATACTTTAAAGTTTCAGTTTTCATGTTTTTATGTTTATAAAAGTTTTAAAGTTATATATTATCAAATATATAAGTTTAAACATTAAATTTAATGTTTAAACTTTAAAGTTTTAAGTGTTTAAATTTTATAAGTTTAAACTTAAAAGTTTTTATAAGTTTAAAGTTCAAACTTTAGACTTTAGAGATTAAAAGTTTAAATTTCAAATTTTTAAAATATTATATTTAAATCTTAAATTTTAAAGTTTTGAACGTTTCATTTTATATTTTAAAGTTTTAACTTTAAAGATTTAAGTAGAAAAATATATATTTAAAAAACTTTTAGATTTATAGTAAATAAGTAAATTCAAGATAATAATTAAAAAATAAGGTGAGTAACCTATAATTGTATTATTTTTTACGATAAATTATTAGAAATATTATAAAAGTACCTAATTTACGCAGCCATCTTCTAGGAAGAGTTATGTTTCAATTAGGACTCATTATAGTAATATACTAATATTTTATACCACAATTAAAATCTTGTCTAAGTAATTCAGACTTCTAATGTAACATTTTTCGGAATTGGTTCTTGAGCTTTTTCCTCCAGAAAATTCAAGTCGTCTTCACTTGATTTCGATAAAATACTATCTATATTAGTTTCAAATTGAGCTGGCAAAGTCAGACGCCCTAAATTCCTCCGCTCCGCATTCATCCAACCTCTGAATGAAACCAATATTTCCAAACTATCTGCCGCTTGAGAATATCTATGGTCTCCTATTTGGAATCTTGTCGCACTAAAAGTGTCTTTCGAAGCCATTGACGATGCTTGAATAGCTATCACATCACGAACCACTTGCTGAAGTTTTGGAAAAGCTTTCTCGCGATTCTTCCACCATTCTAAAAGTTGTGGTTTGCCCTCATCATCCTTCATGCTTTTTGTACCCTGGTTAATATATTCATCAAAATCATTTTTTTCATTAGAAGTGAGTCTAAGATAAATTTCTAACACATCGTCAGTGTTGTCCTCGTACCTACATCTAAATGATTTGGGTTCTTGATATTGTACTTGTTCTTCTACACTAAACTCATATAAATCATATAGTTTCTAACTTCATTTTTAATTCTACTTTTAACTATTGCCAAATTATGTAATTGATTATTTTTATCGTCTTCGATATCCAAATTTGAATATATACTTTCTACCATACGAAATCCACCTATTTCTTTATATGTTGGATTAAATAAACAAGCAGTTGAATAAATTTGAGGAATTAGATAAAAATATTTTTAAAATTTTTCAATCATTTTTTTAACAGACTCTTTATATTTTGGATTATTTTTAAATTGAGCAATTTATCAGAAATAGCATCATTGTTTGGTAAAACAAAACAAATAGTTGGATAATAAAGACAGGAAATTTATTTGTAGCTAAATAAAAAACTTTTAACATTCAATAAGCTCTTTAACATCAGCTCAATCATTTTCATAGTCGATATTCCATATAAGAGTTATGAGCATTCCGATTCATAGTAACAGGCTTTCTATATTCATAAGCTACCTTAAGCATTTTATGCAAAGAATTCTACCTAGTAGCTATTGTTTTAGGAATTTTTCTAACATGAAGATTATGTTCAATACACCCATTTTCAAATTCTTTATGTCTAGCTTTTACTTAGCATTTAAAATAAATTGGCATGCAGTTTCAACTTTTACACAACCATTTTCAAACAATGCTACAACTGTCTCTAACAATCAAATTATAAATATGTGCAGCACATTTAATATGAAAGCCATCATAATAAATAGAACTAAGAACCGATTTTAAATAATCAACAACGTGTTTATTGTTAGAAGAGTTATCTAAAGTTAGACTAATTATTTTTCTTTAAATTTCATAAAATTCTCAAAATATTAAGAATTTTCTATATAAGAATCGGTTTGAACCAATTAACAACTTTTATGACCTAAAATTCTTTTTTGCATTAACCATTTTTCATCAATCCAATATCTAGTAATTGCAAAATAATCATTACCAGTTATACTATAACTCATATCAGAAGTGATTGCTAATTTACAAGCATTATATGCAAATAAGCAACGAAAAAAGTGTACATGTTGGCATTGATAATCAAAAATGGTTTTTTGTAATTGTATTTATAGAAAAATCAGTAAACGATGGATTATAAACAATTTGAATATGATGAATAAAACCTGAATTTTCAGCAAAACTAAATGGCAAATTAGTAACAACAATTATTTTTGCAAGTTCTTCTAAGTCCCTTTGTCTTTATAAGGGCGATGTGTACTAGAACCGTAAACATCAGGAGGGTTCAATTGCGATTGAACCATGTTTAAACCCTCTACTGCTATGGATGATTCGAGAAGGGGAGTTTCATATTTTTTTGGCATCCGCCATAGCTTGGGCTTGCAAAAATTCTAGTTTACAACAATGCATCAAATGATTTTTTGAATGACCCTTCCACCCCACTTTTTCGAAGTTTTTTGGTTTAAAACATATTTATATTTATAACAAATTTCTTGAGTTTTATCTTGTTTTGGGGTCAAAAATTGCAAAACAATCAATTTTTTTTGCACGTTCCACCTTGAGCTTAGCCCTAGAAGGATGTACAGGGAGAACGGGAGGGAGTGGGGGGACTAGAATCAGTATATGGTGATTGTGTGTTATCATCATATTTATTAATTTCATTATCATCTTCATCTAACGACTCATTAAATTTACCAAATCTTCATTCTAAAAAGTCATGATCTAACTCACTATTAGTATCAATATTAAAACAAGTATCATCAACATGTATAAAATCTTCCATATTAATTCTTAACAGCAGTTGTCTTGATTTATATTTTGAAGAACTACCAACTGATCTATTTTTACCAGTTAAAACGTTAGCAATTCCACCAAAAAATGTACTTTTTCCTTTTTCATTTCTACCAGAATCGATACAAAATTAAAGTTATACAAATAATGAAGCTAAAGATAATGTGAAATTATGAATACAAAAAAATAAATAATTAGACTAGTAAAGATTAAAGAATAAAAATTAAAAAAAATATAAAATTTATAAGTTGGAAGGAATTTACCAAACATCTGCGTAAAAGCAAATGTAGAAGCCGAAATTGATGAAACATGAAGCTTGAATATGCTCTAAATTGATCCACAAAAATTTGTTCCAAATTAGTCCACAAAAAAATTTGCAAACTAATTAACTAAAAATATTAAGAATTTGAAATTGAGAGTAAATAATAAATAATTAGTTTGATAGTAGAGAGAATTGAGAAAGTTGAGTGAGAAGTTGTATGAATAAAAAGGTTGGGGGTATTTATAGTTTAAATTTTAAGATGTAAGTGTAAAAAAAAGTGGGATTAAAAATAAAAAAGGGGTAGGGGAAATTTAATTCAATGGCTAGGTCTTACTTTTTGTTATAATAAAAACGTTGGCAAGTCCAATTGAGCCGTTGCAGTGCGACCCACCCCCAATGGCCAATTGGCAGTTAAAAAAATTTAATATGAATGATAAGAACTGGATCGGTACCAGTAATTCGGGACTGGGACTTATTGAAATATCCCCTCTCATCCCATTACCCCTACAGGCTACCGCTATACCAACATTTACTGAGGCTACACCGAATCGACACTAGATCCAATAATGAACCGGGATGAACCGGTACTAGAACCAGTAAGTCCCGATTCCGGTTGCCACCCTTAGTTGTGAGCGAAAATTGGACTAAGGAAAAGAGAGTGTTCTATGCTTTACACAAATTTATGAAGACTTTTTCTTTGTTATTTTGATATAAATAAAAGGTTGGGAAGAGTTCTTATAAATATTCTAAATGTTCAAACATTGCTACGCTACCAAAAACAAAAATAGTCTAAGTACTTAGATGGAATTGTGTTGTGTGTGTGGCTTGTCATGACCCGAACCTAGGGCCTAGTTGTGACGCGGCGAATATGACATAGGAGGTATTCCATCCAAGCCTCTTGTTCATATCATAAGCATATATAAGATTTTTTTTAAAAAAAAAAAATTCATAAGAGAGTAAGCAACTGGCACATAGTCTTGTGTGAATAAAGTCATAGTTTCCTTTAAGGGGAATTACAACATCATAGGTCTAATTCATGTCTCAATATCATAGATCTTGGCGGGGTCTAGAACATGCTACTAGCTTACCCTCAAGATAGAACATAAAGTGAATCATAAAGCCTCAACATAACAAAGCATAAGCAAGAACTAGGTTTGTCCCCGATGCATGGGAACTCATCAACATTCTTCAATGATCAAATCCAACTCTAGCCATGAAATAGAGGAATAGTCTCGTCGTCGCCCTTCCGTACATGTTTAGATCATGTAGGCAAAGACTATGCGCTAGTATGTCGAATGTACTAACTATGTAGGTAGGCCATGCATTAAGGAAACAGCATAACATAATAGCAATATGCATAATCATAGCAATAGAGTAAGGACAAGATATGCATGAGCAATGCATGTTTAAAATCATGAATGGAAACATCACAAATCTTTTCATAACCTAGCATACATAAGTGAGAGTAAGACCACAACAAACAATAAGACCATGTGTACAATTACATGGAATACCAATGTTCCATCTACATCGAGTAAAGAGGAATCTACTTTGCCAAAAGGTAGTCTCGACCCTTAGCCTACATGCTCTACCCTAGCATGATGAGAATCACATAAATATAAAGACCCTCACCCATTAGGCTTAATCCTATCACGGTGAATATCACATGAATATAATGCTATATAGATCCATTAGCTAGCCTTATAGGTACATAATGATAAACCTACAATGGCATGTAGTTATGAGATATTTGGATTTACATAAGTACCCTTGGGATAGTCCTCGTCACTAAAGCTCATTCGGTGCTAAGTCAAATCCTACGAAATACATAACATGCAATATCATAGACATCATCAGAATTCATACTTTATCAAAATCATACATTCTTAGCTTATAAAATAGGCTTCATAACCTCATGAAAACATTTGTTTCCTATTGCTTGGCCCATAAAATTCTACCAGGCGTCCTATGGTGCCACCAGGCCAACTAGGCCTCTTACTGAGCTCGTTACGGATGGATTGATGTAGTTTTTCGATAAAGTTGGCACCGAGCCCCGGGCAGTGCTAAATATCGTGGTCTAATACCCACGAAAAACTATCAAAATCACTAGTTTTGCTGCAACATGGCCCACAAAATCCTACCAAGCGTCCTATGGCACCATTGGGATACCTGGGGTTCTTACCATGCTTGTTATGGATGGGTCGGTGTAATTGTTTAGGCAATTTGGCCCCGAGCAGTGCCAGAAATAGTGGGATTACACCCACGAAAAATTGCTAAAATCGCATGTTTCCTGTTGCTTGGCCCAAAAATTCCAACCAGGCGTCCTACGCTGTCGACGGACCACCTAGGCCTATTTTTGGGCTCATTATGGATGGGTTGGTGAACATTTTTAGGAAATTTGGCCCCAAGCCCCGGGTAGCCCACAAATCGTAGGCTAACACCAATGAAAAACTACAAAACTCGCTAGTTTCCATAGGAATAGGCCATCTTTATAACTTTGCATACAATGTGCAAATACTCCCCATCTTTTCATCATTTCATAAACATTAGGGTCTTAAGTCGCCCTCACCATGTGACATCACCATCAAATTATGCTCTCATACTTAGAACCATAATTTTTATATCATAGCTTAACATAAGAAATTAGGGCCACATGTAGGTACATGAGCAATTGAAGTTAAGTCATGCATTTTTATGGAAACCATATAGGAATTATGCAATTTAAATCAATTTGTATTGTTAGTAAAGAAACCTACATCAATTAAACAAGCTCGAATCATCATATACTTAAAATCACCTAAATTCAATTGAAAATCATGTAATTCTTTATAATTCATGCATAATTAAGTATAATAATCATGTAATAATTATAAACCCAAACATTTGGAATGCCATCATAAAAGCCCATAAGAATCCATACTTGAACTTGAAGAAAAACACGATTTTGAGTTAGGTTCTATGGATGAATCTAATCCATGAATGAAGTCTTACATATCATAAATGAAGAACCTTAGGAATTGGAGTGATGAGAACTTGAAATTCGTTGACCCAAATCTGGAACCCTAAGCTTCAATCGAGAGAATCCTTAGAGAGAGAATTTGGAAATTTTGGGAGAGGTTTTGAGAGTGAATGAGTTAGAATGATTTAAGAATAGGTTTTATAGAGTTTGAGTCAGTTAAGTCAGTATGTAGGGCCAAAACAATGTAGTTTAGGGGTAAACGGATTAAAAATAACCAAAAAGCCCTTTATTTAAAAATTATCAGAGCCATCTACAAGTACTATTTATGGCCCATAAACTAAAGTACAGGTACTACATAAGGGTTTCATCCTATTGATATTGGATCTTGAAATTAGTCTTTGAATCTCATTCCACGTGACCAGGTTTATGACTCATAATCGCATCTACGGATCGTGTTTAATCCTCGTACTTCGCGTGGCCCAAAATTTTAGCTACTAGAATTTGCACCTTCAATCCATGACCCAATGATACAGTCTATTATTTCATTTATGGACTGTAGATCCCATTCCTAGAAACTTCCCAAACTTAGAAAAATTTTCATCCTTTAGGGTCTAATCTACGACACCTGTCTATGACCCATGGAACAAACTCAAGCCATAGATTGGCTCGAACATTCAGTCCAGTTTCAAACTTTTCTACA
The DNA here is from genome assembly GCA_029948455.1 of Solanum rostratum. NCBI lineage: Eukaryota > Viridiplantae > Streptophyta > Magnoliopsida > Solanales > Solanaceae > Solanum > Solanum rostratum. The sequence goes on along the minus strand of CM057049.1, from coordinate 46,823,768 downwards.
ACTTTTCATTCTTTTAACTTTTCAATACACGGGGTGTTACAATATCTGCTTCTTGGGATCATTTGACTTCAAATGAGACAAAAACAAGCTTGAGTAGAGTAAAACATAAGAAACAACCTATCATGAATGCAAAAATGCAACATAAATATCACTTTCATAAAATCATCAAGCCTATGCATCAAACATTATTTAAAGATAGTTTTATGCTCATGTAAGCATGCAATATGACAAGGGGAAAAAATTCATGAGAATTTGGAGGAATAGATTGTATTTAGGTAATTTAGGCTTGAATAGAAGGAAAGAGGTAAGGATATTGATTCCTCATGCCCACCTCCATTTCGCAAGTAGCATATCAACTTGTTGGTTTCTCCATAATACTTTGACGGATGCAACTTCCTTATTTCTCAACCTTTTCACTTGCCAGTCCAAAATATCAAGTGGTGCCTTTTCATAAGTCAAATCCTCCTCTATAGTCACATCCTTCAAAGGAAAAATGGAATTAGGATCACCCATGAATTTTCTCAACATTGACACATGAAACACCGGATGAACCATAGCTAACTCCTTAGGCAAATCTAGCTCATAAGCCAACTTCCCAATGATTTTCACAATCTCATAAAGTCCCACATACCTAGGACTCAATGCGCTCTTCTTGTCAAAATGTATTACTTCTTTCATAGGTGAAACCTTCAAATACGTCGAATCACCTTGCTCAAACTCAAGATCCCTTCTTTTAACATCGGCATATGATTTTTGATGACTTTGGGCAGCCTTCAACCTTTCCCTTATAACCTTCACTTTCTCCATAGCATAAAAACTGAATTTAGCCCAATCAAGGACATCTCTCCAACCTCGAACCATCCCACGGTGACCTACATTGTCTATCATATAAAGCTACAAATGGTGTCATCTCGATATTCGAGTGAAAACTGTTACTATAAGCAAATTCTATAAGAGGTAGGTGATCATACCAACCACCTTTGAAATCAAGAACACATGCCTTTAACATATCTTCCAATGTTTGGATTGTCCTTTCAACATGCCCATCCGTTTGAGAGTGAAATGTGATGCTTAGATTCACCTTTGTACCAAGGCCCTTTTGGAAATATTTCCAAAAATGAGAAGTAAATTGAGCATCATGATCCTATATTATAGACAATAGGAGTCGATGCAACCTTACCAATTATTGAATATAGACTTTAGCATAATCTTCGGCATCATAAAAAGTTTTCACCGACAAAAGTGGGTTGTTTTCATCATTATATCAACAACCACACATATTGGGTCAAATTGCTATCTAGTCTTTGGCAAATCCTTAATAAAAATTCATATTCACTTTCTCCCATTTCCAAGTAGGTATCTCGATGTCTTAGGCCAAACCATACGGCCTTTCGTGTTCTACTTTCACTTGTTGACAATTTTCACACCCCGTTACATGCCTTACCATGTCTTTCTTCATATCATTCCACCAACACATCTCTCTCAAATCTATACATGTTGATAGATCATAGATGAATAGAATACTTAGAGTTATGAGCCTCATCGAGTATTTTTTTCCCTTAGGCCATATACATTAGGGACACACAACCACCCTTGATAATGAAGTACTCCATCTGCCCTTTGTGAGAAGACCTCAACCTTTTTATCAACCACCAACTTCTTCCATTCAACCAAAGTAGGATCCAATGCTTGCTTTGTTTTAACCTCTGCTATCAAAGATGATTTTGCCCTATTTCGTACAAGTACACTACCATTGTTCAAGCTATTTAATCTCACACCCAAAATGAGCCAAATGGTGAACTTCTTTGACTAGCACTTTTTTTCCATTCTCAACATGTGCAACACTGCCTATAGACACTCTACTAAGTGCATCGGCCACAACATTTGCTTTGTCGAAGTGATACATCACACTCATGTCATAATCCTTTAGAAGCTCCAAACACCTCCTTTGTCTTAGGTTCAAATCCTTTTGGCTAAACACATATTGCAAACTCTTATGGTCAATGAATATGTCGACATGCACCCCATAAAGATAATGTCGCCAAATCTTCAATGTGAATACAACGGCCAATAATTCAAGATCACGAGTTGGATAGTTCCTTTCATATACCTTCAATTGCCTTGAGGCATAAGCAATGACCTTCCCATGTTGCATCAACACACAACCCAAGCCTATATGTGAGACATCACTATAGACAACAAAACTATCTGGACCTTCGAGAAATGTCAAAATAGGGGATGAACTAAGAATATCCTTCAACATTTGGAAATTTTTCTCACATTCATCGGACCCTTGAAATTTCACCTTCTTTTGGATCAACTTAGTCAAAGGAGAGGCAATAGAAGAAAACGCCTCAACAAATCTTCTGTAGTATCTAGACAAACCCAAAAAGCTCCTTATATCAAAAGGAGACAGTGGTCTAGGCCAATTCTTCATTGCCTCTGTCTTCCTTAAATCAACTCAAATACCATCACTGAAATAATGTGACCAAGAAAAGCCACCTCCCTTAGCAAAAATTCGCACTTGCTAAACTAGACAAATAGTTGTGTATCACTCAACATTTGTAACACCATTTGCAAATCATCCTCATGCTCCTTTACATCCCGTGAATAGACCAAGATATCATCTATGAACACAACCATGAATATATCCAAATATGATTTGAATATCCTATTCATCAAGTCCATGAAAGTTGTGGAAGCATTTGTTAGTCCAAATGACATGACTAAAAATTTAAAACGACCATACCGAGTTCTAAATATCATCTTTGGAATATCATCTTCATTCACCCTCAATTGGTGATATTCAGACCGAAAATCAATCTTAGACAAATAACTTGCACCTTGTAGTTGATCAAATAGGTCATCAATCCTCGAAAGTGGATACTTGTTTTTGATAGTCACTTTGTTCAATTGCCGATAATCCACACACATTCGAAGCGAACAATCCTTCTTCCTTACAAACAATACGGGAGCACCCCATAGACACACACTAGGCCTTATAAACCTTTAATAAGAAAATCCCTTAGTTGTTGCTTCAATTATTTCAACTCCGTCCGGGCCATTCAATATGGAGGTATAGATATCGGTTGAATGTCGAGTAAAAGATCAATGCCAAAGTCAATTTCCCTTTTGGGAGGAATACAGGGTAAGTCATCGAAAAAACATGATGGAATTCACTAATAATCAGAATCAAATCAAGAGTAGGAACCTCAGATGCAACATCCATAACCTAATAACATGATATATGCACCCTTTAGAATTCATTTTCATAGCCTTTACATAAGAGATAAACTTACCCCTTGAACACTGAATTTGTTCCCCTTCTACTCAAGAATGGACTCATTTGGAAAGTGACCCTGCGAGGTCTACAATCAATAGAAGCATAAAATGCATGCAACTAATTCATACCAAGAATTACATCAAAATCATTCATGTCAAGTTCAATAAGATCACATGGAAAGACTCTAGGCAAGACTGACAAGGGACAATTTCTATAGACTTTCTTGGTTGGGATCGACTCACCAATTGGAGTACAGACTGAATATGGTTCTACAAAAACTTTGTGGGACATATCAAACATTATTGCAAGGTAAGAAGTAATAAAGAACATAGTTGCACCGGGATCGAGTAAAGCATACACATCGTGATCAAAGATTCTTAACATACCTGTAACCACATCAGGAGATGCCTCCACCTCTTGCCTAGCATGTAAAGCATAAAAGCAACTACCACATGGACCACCTCATTGAGCTTGGGCACTTTGTTTCACTAGACCTCTTTGAGCTACTTGGCCTTGAAAACGCCCTTCTCTACCTTTGTTAGCCATATTAGGACACTAGAAGGTATTATACGCCATCTTTTCACAACCAAAGCGAGCACTCGAGACTCTAAAACAATCATTTCCTTGATTCCTCCCACACTTGGGACACCTAGGAGGGATAGCATCACCACCTTTTATAATATCATCTTGAGCCTTAGGGGTAGGCACCCTATCTTTAGCAAAACCTTGACAAGCACGTTTTGATGATGCTTGGCCTTGTTGGAAGCGGTCACCACTTGTCTTAGCATGTGAAAATCCACCATCAAAATGAACTCTTTTAGACTCCCTCATCCTCATCTTTTGAAGCTTTTCATTATCCACTTGATCGACAGAAGTCATAAGTCAAGAAATATCCATTTCTTTGATGAGCATTATGGATTTACATTTAATCTTTACCAAATTGGACACACTCGGGATGAACTTATTCATGTTGGCCCTAGAGTTGGCAACAAAAGAAAGAGCATACTTAGAAAACTTAGTGAACTGGAGGGCATACTCCCTTATACGCATGCCACCTTGATTTAAATTCATAAAATCCAATAGTTTAGTTTCCCTTAGCTTAAGGGAAAAGAAATGTCCAGAAAGGCAGCCTTAAATATCTCCCAACCAATAAGACCTTCTTTAACTCTTTCGAACTTCCATTATGTGAACGTTGAGCAACTCATTTAAGTTGATAAGCCGCCAACTTGACTTTCTCTTTGGATCATACCCCCATAATCTCCACCACCTTGTGAACTTCATCAATAAACTCTTAAGGATCCTTATCCACCTTGGAACCATGGAACTCTGAATGAATCATTCTAGTAAAATCTCTCACTCTTAAAGCTAAAGTAGGAGTCTTTGGAGAAGTAACAACTTGAGCCAACATAGTGATAGCGGCCTAAATTCATCATTCGTCACTTGGTCGGCTTGAGGGCCTTGAGGAACTTAGGGAGCCAGAGGAACTTGATCCTCATTAGCATCGACTCCCGTAGGTAATGGAGCACGTCATGGGGGAATTTTCAAAAATTATCAAAGGACAAGCATTAGGGAATGAGAGTCTTGAAGGAACGACAAAGAACACAAAAGAAGTAAGTATTTTCTAAGTGTATCATAGCCTCTCGCTCATGGATGTGGCGCACTTCACACCTATGAACAAGACTCAACTAGACGCGGCATGTTGGACTCCCTAGAATGCTTTCGAACCTTGTGCTCTAATACCAATTTTGTCATGACCCGAAGCTAGGCCCTAGCAATGAACGGCTTATGTGACGCCCAAAGGCGCCCCATCCAAGACTCTTATTCAAATCATAAGCATACAATAACAACAACAACATACCCAGTGGAATCCCACAAATGGGGTCTAGGGAGGGTAGAATGCACGCAGGCCTTACCACTACCTCATAGAGGTAGAGAGGTTGTTTCCTAGGAACCCTTGTCACAAAACCCATAAGCGGAATAAGCTAGATATGGAAAATAGGGGCCACCTCTAGCTACAGGGGCCACCTCTAGCTTCTCCCGAATGGTCTCATTCCTAATCTTATCACTCCTTGTTTGACCACACATCTATCTTAACATCCTTATCTCTGTGACCTGCATCTTTTGAACATGTGCATTTTTTATTGGCCAACACTCTACCCCATACAACAAAGATGGTGTAACCAACATTTTGTAGAACTTACTAGGTGGTATCTTCTTATCACATAATACTCCAGAGGCCAGCCTCCATTTTGTCCATACTGCCTCAATACGATGTATGGCATCATCATCGATATCCCCCACTACTCTAGATGATGGACCCCAGATACTTAAAGTTTTGCCTATTGGGGATAGGGTGAGCTGCAAGCCTCATTTCAATGTCTGCTTCCTCCCTCGCAACACTGAATTTACACTTCAAGTATTTTGTTTTGGTCCTGCTCAATTTGAATCTTTGGACTCCAAGGCGTGTCTCCAACCCTCCAACCTATCATTAACTTTGGTCTGCATCTCATCAATCAGTACTATGTAATCTGCAAACAACATACATCATAAGCATACATTAGGTAAAATAAGAAATTCATAAGAGAGTAAGTAGTGGAACATACTCTTATGCAAAGAAAGTCATGGTTTTCCTTGATGAGGAATTAAAACATCATAGGTCCAATTGGTGCTTATAGATCATAAATCTTGGCAGGTCTACGACAAGTTACTAGCTCATCCTCAAGATATAATGTAAAGTGAATAATAAAGTCTCAACATACCAAAGCATAAGCAAGAGATAGGTTTGTCTCTGAAGCATGGGAACTCACCAACAATCTTCATTTATCAAATCCATCTCTAGCCCTGAAATAAAGGAATAGTCTCATCGCCACCCATCCCTACATGGTTAGATCAAGTAGGCAAAAAGTATGTGTTAGTACGTGGAATATACTATGTAAGTATTCCACGCATCAAGAAAACATCATAACATAATTATAATAGGCATAATCATAGTAATAAAGTAATAACAAGATTCATAACCTAGCATACATATATGGGACTAAGAGACCATCACCGACAATAAGATCACACGGACTATTATATGGAATTCTAAGAAGATGGACATCATGAATCTTTGGAATGTTGTTGGTGTGTTGCATAACCCGAATGGTATCCTCTTGAATGCGAAGGTGACATAGGAGCACATGAATGATGTCTTTTCCAAATCATTTGGCGCAATGGTGATCTATTTGTAGCCTGAATAACCATCCAGAGAGCAGTATCAGCCTTTTTTGGCCAATCGGTCTAGCATTTGGTCCATGAACGGCATTGGGAAATGGTCCTTTTTCTATCGACGCATTGAGCTTCCTGTAGTCTATGCACACTCTCCACTCAGTGAATTGCGGCATGGGAATCAATTTGTTGCTATATATACTCCCATTTCTTCGAAACACACTAAACCAGGCTCACATATTCACTATCGGTGATCGGATAGATCACTCCTGCATCCAACCACTTGATGATTTCTTTACGTACGACCTCCTGCATAAAGGGGTTGAGACGCCTTTGGTGCTGAATACTCGGCTTGTTATCCTTGACCAATTGGATTTTGTGTGTACATACCTCGGGAAAAATAGCAATGGTATCTGCAACCATCAACCCAATGGCCTTCTTGAACTACTTAAGTACCGTGACAAAGGCGACCACCTCTTCGTCGTTCAGGTCGATAGCAACTATGAATGGAAAGGTGTGGTTGGCGTCGAAAAATGCATATCATAGATGGGATGGAAGAGCCTTCAATTCTAGCACCGGTGGCTCCTCTATGGATGGTTTGGTAAGAGATGAGTCTGGATTATGTAAGTCAAACTCATATTTAGTTTTGCACCTAGGGGTGTAAGATACCCCCAACGCCTTCATTGTCTCCTCATAGTCTAGGATGCCATCACTATCAAAGTTCATTAATACCTCTTCCAAAGTGTCAACGCTCAGTCTCTCCTGGTACCTCTAGCTCCGTATTTTTAACACCCTCAATAACAGAGTCTACCCTTAGATCATTCTCTTTCTTTGCATGTTGGCAGACATTGAGCGCGACCTCATCTTTACCCAGTCTGGACTTGAGTTGGCCCTTCTCCATGTCCACCAATATGCTATCAGTGGCTAAGAAGGGCCTCACCAAGATGATTGGGACTTTGAAGTCAACCTCGCAATCCAGGATCACAAAATCTGTGGAGAATATGAATTGATCCACTTTGATGAGTACGTCATAGAGTATCCCCACAACCTTCTTCACCGTGAGGTTAGCCATCAACAATTGCATACTTGTAGGAGTAAGGGATCCCAATCCTAACTTCTTGAAGACCGCAAGGGACATTAGATTTATATTGGCACCAAGATCATAGAATGCCCTTGCGAACTCCATATCTCTAATAGTGAAGGGTATGGTGAAAGCGTCGGGATCTTCTCGCTTTTTTACCAAGGACCTTGTGACTATTGCACTGCAATGTTGAAGCTCTTGGGAAAGCTCATGACTCACAGTACACTTCTTTGTAACTAGGTCCTTCATAAACTTCGCATGCCCTGGAATCTTCTCCAATGCCTCAATGAGAGGGATGTTGATGGAGAGTTATTCAACATGGAGAGAAAGTATCTGAACTTGCCCTCCTCCTCCTTCCTTTTGATTCTTTGAGGAAAGGAAGCAGGAGGTCTAGGAATGGGTTTCAACTTCTGTAGTGCCTTTGCAACATCACTCACCCCATCCTTGACACAATCATCTCCGATATCAGCATCCTTGACCTCAATTGTCTCCTCTCGAACATCATCATCATCTACCAACATGAGAGGATAAATGGTACTCTTGCCACCATGAGTAATAACCGCCATGCACTGCCTTTCATTGTTTGGGCTTTGAACTGTGTTGCTAGACAGTATACCTCACTGATGTTGGTTGAATTGAGTTGATATTTGACCAAACTGTTGCTCCATTTGTTTGATAGCAACAGAATGAGACTCAATTGCTGATTTATGTTGGAGATGTCAGCTTTCATCCCCCTCAAGGTCTCATCCTATGTCTTGGCCTTCTTCAACAGGCGGTCAAACATCTCGTCAACTCTAGAATTACTAGCTTTAGTGTCACGATTGTGTGGTAGCACATAAGGACTGTTTATGTAGCTATCTCTGCAACCCCACTCTACATCTCTTTCCTAGCCCCTATTCCTGTCATAGTAACCTCTACGGTTGTCTCTGAATGCACCATCTATGTTATAGTTCTGACCATAGTTTCCTTGACCTTGGCGCCAATAGTCCTGATTGGACCCTTGCACATTGGTTCGAAAACCTCTTGTCTGATCAGCAATGAAGCAAGTGTCATCCTCATAGTAGGGATCCTCGTGCATGGGTGCTCTCAAAAGATGATGAACAACTACATTAACCTGTTCCGGATTCTGCTTCATCATCACCTCCATGCTTATACGATCTGGGCAAGATCTTGCATTATCTCCTCATTTATTTTATCTTGCTAAGAACCAATACTGATGTGCATGAACTTTTGGTAGATGACCTGTCTTTTGCCCCCATGCACGATAAGGCTTGACTGCCTTTTCCAACTTCTCAGCAATATTTGCAAATGGCGAATCTAAGAACATGCCCCCATGATAGTATCAGCACATACTTGACTATTCTCATCTAGGACACGGTAGAAGATCTCCACCAAGGCATCATCAACAATTTTGTGGTCAGAGACACTTCTCAAAGCACTTCGTGAATCGTTCTCATATAGTACTGATTGAGTCATAGGAAGTTTCTCAAAGTTGTTAATTTGATCTTTCAAGTTGAGCTTTTTCGATCTTGGGAAGTATCTCTCTAAAAAGGCCTTCTGCAACTCAGTCCAACTGGTGATCAAACTCTGCAGAAGCTCGGATAGCCATAGTTGCATTGCCTGTCAGAGATAATGGAAGATACGAAGTCCCACAGCATCCATAGATAGATTATGTGTTCCCATTATACTGTTACAGACAAATACAATGTTGTGCAGATAACTATGCAGATCCTCTGATGGTAGGACCGCAAACAACCCACGGTTCTGCAACATTTGAAGCAACCCACTCGAAACCACAAACTTTGTTCATTCGGTAGTGGCGGTAACATAATGTATTTAGTAACATCCATAGCCATAGGCTTCGGCCGATATTGGTTCCACTGATAAGCTTCGGCATTAAAGTCCTATGGTTGTGGATCAATATCCTCAAAAGGAGGTGGGTTGTCATTATTCTCATCCTCATTTCGATTTGAGATGCATTTGTCACATTGTATATGTTATCTTGGGCCATCCTTTTTAGTCTTCTCTGGATCTTTGGGTCAAACGGAGTTAAGAGAATGCCTCGACTTAACATAATGGGCATACACTACACTGTACCCTGAAATAGAACAAAAAAACAAAAATTGTAAAATGAGGAAAATAAGGATTACTTTCCAAACTACTTGAATTAGACAAGTCTAGCCATATTCGCCAGCAACGGCGCCAAAATCTTGATGTCTCCCAAGCTACACCTACTTTTTAGGCTAAAGCAGTCATTGTCAAGATATATAACCTAACCAAGGTTAGGATTAAATCCCATAGGAAATATTGTAGACTTAGATGAATTCAATATAATTCAGGTTGATTAACCACTTTATCTCGTCGGGGGGTTGTAATAACTAAGAAAAGTATTCCTAAACTAAGACAAGTGTTAAATCAGTATGAAGAGTAACTAGGGTATTGTGTTCCCCATGATTCCCTAACTCAGTATTACCAAACAATCGAATTCTTTTCCAGTGTATAGTATGTCGAACAGTAAGTCAAGTTCACCAAATTCTTTGGCCCAAGTAAGAGGCAAATTTCACTATATGATTTGGTCTATCCCTACAGCGTGACATTACTAACCCTTACTTATTGTTCCAGTACAACCTCTCTTTGTCCCAGTTCGGTTGATTAGATGAGAAACATCAATCGAATCCTATTAAATAATCTCTTTTCCTATTCAATACTACCTTGATCTAGTTAGTAACACTAGGAGAGTCCTAACGTTGGCCATCATTAAAAAGAATTCAAACCGAAGAGAATTAATTAATATATGCATGCACACTTTTTAAGAATTATGAGTTATACGGTTTTACCTTGTTAGTTCTTCATGTTTCTCACAACCCTAGTTGTGGATTTAGCTACTCATGATCAGTGTAGATGCAAGACTTATGAATTTGAATAACATAATTAAGCACTTACACAAGAGAATTAAGCATAAGGAATCCAGACTCCTCACCAAGAATCACAAGATTGAAATCAAAAGATGAGATAAAGTTTTACAAGTGTTTTTCTCAAGTTCTGTAATGTTCTATCACATCTCTCTCCTGTTTCTAGGCCACTTGCACATGTTCTTTATTGAATGGATCCAAAAGAGTTGGATGAGTTGAGGAAACAATTGAATGAATTCCTAGAAGCCAATCTGATTCAACCTTCAAAAGCTCCCTATGGTGCACCTATTTTATTTCAAAAGAAATAGGATGGGTCAGTAAGGATGTGTGTGGACAATAAGGCATTGAAATAAAGTAACTGTGAAGAACAAGTATCCAGTCCCTTTGGTACAGGATTTGATGGATAGGATAAGCAAGGCATGTTGGTTTAATAAGTTATATCTTAGGTCAAGTTGTTGGCAGGTTAGAATAGCAGAGGGTGATGAGCTAAGACTACTTCTATAACTAGGTATAGTTCATATGAATTTCTTGTAATGTTGTTTGGTTGACTAATGCTTCAGCTACTTTTTGTAACATAATGATTGATATTCGGTTTGAGTACCTTGATGATTTTGTGATTGTTTACTTAGACGACAACATTATTTATAGTAGGAATTGGATAAACATGTAAAACATCTAAGTATGGTTCAATCTCAATGGAGAAAATTCACACTTTATATTAAGATGGAGAAGTGTGAGTTTTCTCAAAAAGAAATAAAATTTCTTGGGCATTTGGTTAGTCAGAAGCAAGTTCAAATGGATCCTAAGAAAGTGCAGGCCATTGCTGATTGGCAAGCACCTTCAAGTGTTTAGGATTTGAGGTCGTTCTTGGGGCTGGCCAATTATTACCGAAAGTTCATTGCTAGTTACTCAAAGAAGGTAGCAGCGTTGTGTGATTTACTGAAAAATGATGTCAAGTGGTGTGCTCAATTCGGTTTGAAAAACTTTTCTAAATTTGAATAAAGTTATTGCATCGAAACATGTTCTAAGGTTGCCGGATTTTGAGTTGCCTTCTGAAGTACGCACCGATGCATCAAACAAAGCTTGGAGTGTGTTAGTGTAGTAATGCCACATCATGTAGCCTTTGAAAGTAGGAAACTGAATGATGCTGAGCAAAAGTATTCCACTCATGAGAAAGAGATGGTTGTTGTGGTGCATTTTTTGTAGACTTGGCATGTATATTTGCTGGGAACTCACTTTGTGGTACAGACTGATAATGTGGCCAACATATTTTTCAAGTCTCAAAAGAAACTAAGTCCAAAATAGGCATGTTGGCAAGAATTTCTGGCAGAATACGACTTTGTGTGGGAGCATAAGCTAGGGACACACAACTAAGTTGTAGATGCACTAAGCAAGAAAGAGGTATTTGTTGTAGTGTATTCGATTTCTAAGCTTGAAACCTATTTTCTTGATAGGATCAAGTTCTGTACATTGAATGACCCTCTGTATATCAAATGGATGGGTCAAGTCAAAGAAGGGACTTTGATATGATACTAGATCGAGGACAATCTGCTCCATTTTAAAGGAGGGAGGATCGTGGTGCTAAACGGTGGTAGACTGCATAAAGACTTGATGAGAGATGCATATAGCACTACATGGGCTAGTCATCCAACCGTGGAAAAGATGATGGTTGTACTATCTCGTGTTTATTTTTGGCCTAAAATGGAAGAAGACACAGAAGCATGCATGAAGACATGTCACATTTGCCGAGTGGACAAGACTAAACATAAGAAAGAGCCAGGATTGTTATAGCCCCTGCCCATTCTTGAAAGGCCATGGTTGTCGATAAGCACGGTTCTTATTTTTGTTTTTAATAAAGTTGAGAATAAGGCATCAGTAATGGTAGTAGTGGACAAATTTTTGAAATATTCAATCTTTGTTGTTGCACCTAACTTGAGTTCATTAGAAGTTGCTGTTGAATTGTTTTATAAAATGTGGTTAAGTATTGAGGTGTTCCAACTGACATTGTGAGTGACAGACACAAGGTTCATAGGCAGGTTTTGGACAGCTTTATTCAACATAACGGGGACCAAGTTGAAGTTCTCTACTACAAATCACCCATAAACAAATGCGCAGAAAGATAGAATAAACCACTTGCTGAAAGAATACCTGAGGCCCTTTGTGACGGCAAGTCAGAGAAATTGGGTGGATTTACTTGATACAACCTAAATTTGCAACAATTTGCACAAGTCATCAACAATCGAGATGAGTCCATTTGAGATTGTCTTAGGCAGACAACCTATAACTCTATTAGATGTTGCCAATACGAAGAGCTAAGGGCAGGGTCCAGTAGTTTACAGGGTCGTTAGGGATAGACTGGAAATGATTTCTAAGGCACAAGACAGATTATGTAAGGATCCATGGCACATAAAAAAGTATGTAGACCAAGACAAACACCCATTGGAGTTCAATGTGGATGACCAGGTGTTGCTGAAACTTACTCGACAGATGTGGAAATAGATTATAAGTAAGACCAGGCATAGGGGACTACTCCCTAAGTATAATGGCCCATTTGAAGTTGTTCAAAAAGTTGATGAGGTAGCTTACAGGTTGAAGTTGCTAGAAATATTGAAGATTCATCCAACCTTCCATGTTAGTTTCTTGAGACCTTATTTTGTAGATGTTGATGATCTAGGCAGGAATAGGATGAAGAGGGCTAGTCTTTCAATACCAACTCAATTTGATGCTAACGTTGAAGAGATACTGGATCACAGGGTCGTGGGCAAAAGCAAGAAAAAAACTAAGACAAAATTCTTAGCACTGGAAGGGAAAATCGACTGCAGATGCTATTTGGGAGAAGGAAAAGGACTTGTAGTAGTTTGATAACCGAATTAAGGACTATCTCAAAATAGTCTTGATAAGGGCATCGAGTTCAAGAGGTGGGGGTGGTCTGTTAGACCCCCATTCTAACTAAGCGATGCTGGCACAGATATGACAAGGAGTTCTATATTGGCCTTGGAATGTACACGCGAAGCAATGTAGTATGGTTGAGCGGATAAGTATTGGTAGTAAAACAAAGTGTTCAAGATACTTGGGTGTTGGCAAAAGAGCTCAGAAACAAAGACCAAGGATGCTGGAGTGATAGATAAGTAGACTTAGGCACAAGGCAAGGCCAAGACAAAAGCAAGGCAATTGTATCGGCAAGACAAGGCAAGGCAGAATGTTGCTTGACAAGACTAAGGCTTGGCAAGGGTATCATGCCCTAAGTCCCATTAAGGCATACTGGCACCCATTGCCGACAAGGCTCGGAAGAACCAACATATAACTATACACTTGTTATGAACATTTAAGAGGTTTCCATATTCAACATGTTGCCAAAAGAAAGTAAACTGTATTAACAAGCCAAAAGTAAATGCATAAGACTAGGCCGTTGGAGCCACGATGTCTACAGTACGCTACTTGACCACACTATAATTTACATAGTCTACAAAGCCTCTAGGTAAGGAACAATATCGATATGGGTCGGGAAAGGCCCAGCCTCATGACCAACTATACAATACAAAATACAAGTTCTAGACACACAAGCCCCGAAGCAACCTAGAGCTCAGTAATAGCAGCTGGAAATCCTATACTCTTACTAGGGAGATCTAGTAGCTCTTGTACCTGCAGCATGAAATACAGGTCCCCGTAAGGGATGTCAGTACGAGATAATGTACTAAATATGTAAGGCAGGAAATATTGTATATGAAATAAGAACTCAAATGAAATCACACACTGGTGTGTAAGGATAAAAGACCACCTTTAATCATACTATGGAATCATGTACTTTATGTCATTTTATTACTTTACCTTTCTTTACTGTATAATCTGTGCACAATATATCATGTAAATCACTAGCTGATCAGTGATAAATTAATATCGGGATCGACCTATGCTAGGCTTTCCTTACACCCCTGGGATACCCCCCGTAATATGGGATCGACCCATGCTAGGTGATTCTTCCACCCCTGGGATAACACCCATCAATAAGCAACTTTGAGTTATCTTTTATTTACTTTCCAAATGATTCTTTTGGTGGTCATAACATTTAGAGCTGTAGGAATATAGACATGACATGTGACATATAAACAACCATACAAGATAATACCACAATGAAAAGAGAGTTACACAACTAATGAAATGTATAGGAGATTAAACAGCACATGGACTTTATTTGGTAAAAAGGAACTCATGTATCTTTGGTATCCAAGTACGTATGCAGATTTGACAATGACTATGTATGGGAACATATGAACATGGTAAGGAGTGGAGACACAATTATTAGTTATGTCGGAGTTGGTAAGTGCTTTTATGTACCAAGGAAGAACCTAGACTTCATGCCAAGTAATAGGAAATCAAGTAGCCTTACATACCTCGTTGTACTACGTCGTTATTACCTCGGAGTAGTATCCTCTTCCTCCAAATACTTATCTACAATATAGTAGGTGATAAAACTAATTTTAGCAACTAATAGACACATCTTGGTAGTCCAATTTCACCCAAAAATTATATCCGGGCACCAAGCTCGGAATTAGCAACCAAGGAGTATTCTTTAAACATTTCCACTCCTAATCGTATTTTGTAATACACATTCTCATATACATGTCAAATCCAGCTATTTTTAGTCCCATAACAGCGTTACAGCAGCTCATAAAGTACAACATACAACAACTCTACACAACACGCAAGTAGGCAACGTAACATTGTGTCCTTTCGCTACACTTTGACGTCAACCATTCCAAATCCATTTCAACCTCAACCAAACTGTTCTTAACATATTTACACACAAAGACAGTCCTAAAACAGTCACCAAGTAGATGGAAAACATTAAACAACAATTCCCAATATTCAATCCACGAATTCTTACTAAGAGCGAAATTAAGGTATCATATAAGAACTCATTTTTGCGGAAGATAAAAATGGTGCAGCAGCCTTTTTACATCACTACAGAACCAAAACTTGTTAAACACATAAGCATTACTTCATAGTCCATCAAACCAACAAGCGAAAAGCCTCTAAATAAACAAGAAAAGTGGACAACAATCTTTGGAACATATGTTGTCCCAAATTCCTACACAAGTACAACCAGCATACTCTTCATGTTTTTCATGGAAACATCATACCAAACCATAGGTATTTTTACTTACCTGAGACCTCAAGGATCAGGTGCTCTTCAAGAACCCTAGAGGTGTGCCTTGGCTGCTTTACAAAATGAAGAGAGCAAGGGGAAACTTTGAAGAAAATCTTGTTTTTGACTTTGAGAAAATGACTACAAGTTGCTGGATTGAGCCCCTTTTAAAGGGCCACTTTTGAAAGACTTTCTTTTGTATTTCAAGCCTTATTTTATTAAGGTGGTGATGCAAAAACATGGCCTTTTCACTTGGGCCTTATTGGGCTTCAATTGGATGGGCTTTGCTGCAAATATTTCTCCCTTACACCCACTTAGTTTGGGCTCTATTTGTGAATTGGGTTGTGAATGTAATTTGGCCCATTTCCTATTCATCTTGGGCTGCAAATGTTTTCCTTTTATGATGCTAAACCATGGGCCCAAATGACATCCTTACCTCGGGGTTTATTCTTTGTCGGACTTGAACAAATTTGGTGTTGGGCCTCATCTCTGTCTACCTAGCCTATTTAAGTTAAGCACGTAGGTGACTCACCTGTTAGCTTCCTAAGTCTCACAAGCACCTCACTTCCTTTCACTTTGTTTAAGGCCGTGTTCTCCCCAATTTGACTTAAAACTTACATACACTCTGTCATCTTGAGCGTTAGACGTACATATAGCCCTCTAATCTGCAATTCAAGCACTTTTAAAAAAATGTGTGTTGGTTTGACCCCACCATATCATGTTTCATATGCATTGAACTAGTACACATAATATGTGGGGTGTTACATCCTCCCCCCTAAGAACATTTGTCCCCGAATTTTAGCATAAATGGGATAGGTCATACAAGTTTAAACTTTCATGTAAACAAACTTTTAACAACATAATAAGACTTCAAATTCACGTACCTACAAATCCCTCAATTCTGCATCTTGGACTTCCTCTTTAGCTTCAAATAAATAAGGGTATTTAGATCTCATTACTTCCTCAGCCTCCTAGGTTATCTCTTCTACTTGTTGGTTCCTCCAAAATACCTTTACTGAAGGTATTTCCTTATTCCTTAGCTTTCTAACTTGACGATCTAGGATAGCAATAGGTACCTCGTCATAGGTGAGATATTTCATAACTTGCATTTCTTCAATAGTAGTGATACGAGATGGGTCACCTATGCATTTTTGAAGCATTGAGACATGAAAAACTGGATGAACCACTGAAAGCTCCTGGGTAGCTCTAATTCATACGCAACCTGTCCAAACCTTTTAATAATCTTATATGGCCCTATGTAATGTGGGATTAGTTTCCCTTTCTTTTTAAACCTCATAACACCTTTCATCAGGGACACCTTTAAGAATACCAAATCTCCTACGGAGAATTCCAGTCCACTTCTTCTAGCAACCGCATATGATTTGTGATGACTGGGCTATTTCTAGCCATTGTCGTATTACCTTGACTTTTTCCATGGCTTGTTGGACTAGATCTGGACCAAGCAAGGTGGTTTCACCCACTTCAAACATCCTATTGGTGATCTACATTTCCTTCCATACAAAGTTTCATACGGTGCCATCTTGATGCTTGAATGGTAGCTATTATTATAGGCAAATCCAATAAGTGGAAAATGGTCCACCCAACTACCTTTGAAGCCCAATGCATAAGCCTGCAACATATCTTCAAGTGTTTGAATAGTGCGTTCTGCTTGACCATTTGTCTGCGGGTGGAAAGTTGTACTTAAATTCACTTGTGTCCCTAAGCTCCTTTGGAAGGATTTCCAAAACTTTGCAGTGAATTGAGCTCCCTGATCAGATATAATGAAGATTGGGACCCCATGTAGCCTAACTATCTATTTGAGGTATAACTTTTCATACTCTTCAGTCGTATAATCACTCTTAACTGGTAAGAAGTGTGCTGACTTTATGAGCCTATCAACTATCACTCGTATAGAGTCAAACTTCTGAAATGAGCGAGAGAACCCAGTAACAAAATCCATATTAATCATATCCCACTTCCACGTTGGAAGCTCTATACATTGCATATAAGCTCCCGGCTTTTGGTGCTCTACCTTAACTTGTTGGCAATTCAGACATTGAGCCACAAATTTTGCAAGGTCCTTTTTCATACCATCCCACCAAAACATTCCCTTCGGGTCATGATACATCTTAGTTGATCCTGGATGGATCGAATATCTTGAATGATGGGTTTCTTCCATTATCCTCCTTCTTAGTCCATTTATATTAGGAATGCATAATCTATTTTGGCAATAAAATACTCCATTTTGTGCAAGTTCAAAGCCCTTCATCGGGCCTTGACTTACCTTCTCCTTAAGTCGTCGTAGAACACGAACCTTAAACTGCTTTTCTCTTACCTCCATTACCAATGAAGACTCTGCAGCATTATGCACAACAACCCCTTCCTTTGGAGTTTCAAGAAGGTGAACCCCCAAATTGGCTAGTTGACGTAGATCCTTAGCCACTCCTTGAAGCACCACGGACCGCTCACCAATATTCACAATTGCCTTATGACTCAGAGAATCGGCTACCACATTTGCTTTCCCTGGATGGTATAGTATATCAACGTCGTAATCCTTTATTAGCTCCAGCCACCTCCGCTGCCTTAAATTTAGGTCTTTCTGTTTAAAGATGTACTATAGGCTCTTATGATCAGTATATATATCAACATGAACTCCATACAAATAGTGGCGCCATATTTCAAGGCGAACACAACAGCTGCTAGCTCAAGGTCATGTGTTGGGTAGTTTCTCTCATGTGGCCGCAGTTGTCTCAAGGCATAAGCAATTACCCTACCATGTTGTGTCAGTACACACCCTAAGCCAACCCCTGAAGCATCACAATACATCGCATACCCCTCTGTGCCTTCTGGAAGCACTAGTACAGGTGCAGAAGTTAGCCTGCTTTTCAACTCTTGAAAGCTTCTTACACATGCATCATTCCATTGAAATTTGATCGCCTTATGAGTCAACTTTGTTAGAGGTGCAGAAATAGAAGAAAAACCTTCAACAAATCTTCTGTAATAACCTACCAACCCTATGAAGCTTCGAACTTTTGTGGGTGTTGCTGGCCTTGGACAATCTTTCACCGCCTCTATCTTCTGTGAATCAACCTTTATTCCTTCATCAGATACAATATGACCCAAGAGTGCCACTGATTTTAACCAAAATTCACATTTGAAAAACTTGGCATACAATTGTCGATCACAAAGAACTTGTAATACCTGTCGTAAGTGATTTGCATGGTTCTCTTCTGATCTTGAATACACCAAAATGTCATCTATAAATAATATCACAAATACATCCAAAAATGGCTTGAATACCCTGTTCATTAAGTGTATAAGAACTGCTGGTGCATTGGTCAGCCCAAATGACATAACAAGAAATTCAAAGTGACCATAGCGTGTCCTAAAGGCTGTCTTGGGTATATCTTTCTCCTTCACCCTCACTTGGCGATAACCTGACCTCAAATCAATTTTGGAAAATCATTTGGCACCCTGTAACTGATCAAATAAATAATCAATCCTGGGGAGGGGGTATTTGTTTTTAATTGTCACCCTATTCAATTGTCGGTAGTCAATACACATTCTCAAGGTACCATCTTTTTTACGTACAAATAACACTGGTGCACCCCAAGGGGACACACTAGGTCTTATAAAACCCTTCTCTAGCAAATCTCTTAATTGCTCCTTTAATTCACGTAATTCTGTCGGGGCCATTCTATATGAGGGGATAGAAATAGGTTGAGTGCCTGGAAGTAAATGCCAAAATCTATTTCTCGTTCTGGAGGTAAACCTTGAAGCTCTTCGGGAAACACATCAACAAATTCATTCACTATAGGAACAGATTGAAGAGTTGATGATTCTGCCTCCATATCCCTTACTCTAACTAGATGACATATATATCCCTTTGACATCATCTTCCTCGCCTTAAAATAGGAAACAAACTAACCATTTGGTGCCCCAACATTACCTTCCCATTCAAGGACCGTCTCATTTGGAAAGTGGACATACACTCTCTTAGTTCGGCAATCCACAGTAGCATAGCAAGAAGCTAACCAATCCATACCCATTATAACATCAAATTCCACCATATCTAACTCAACAAGGTCAGCCAATGTGTCACGGTCATAAACAGTTACTACACAGTTATAATAGACCCTTCTAGCTATAATAGATTCACCGGTTGGTGTAGACACTTCAAATGGCTCGTTCAATAATTTAGGTGTTCTTTTAAGCTCCCCAGCCACTAGTGGAGTGATATGTGATAATGTAGAACCAGGGTCAATTAATGCATACACATTATGTGAAAAGATGGACGATGTACCTGTGACCACATCAGGTGAAGCTTCTAAATTTTGCCGACTCCCCAGAGCATAAGTGCGATTCTGGGCTCCGCTGGAGCTAGCTGCCCCTCTACCACCTTTACCACGGCCTACAGGTGTTTGTTGACCCCTACTTAATAGAGGAACTGACGATGATGATGCCATGGTTGACCCAGTAGGTTGTGCTAATATCACCCGTACGTCTTCTTGGGCATTCTCTCATCATATGCCCTGGTACACCACACCAATAACAAGCATCTGTCCCAACATGGCATGTACCTAAATGGCTCCTTCCACATTGTTTGCAAGGCTGCCTAGGAGGGATTTGCTGGTTGGCCGAATATCCTGTTGTTCGTGCACCTTGGCCCTTACTTCTTTGACTAAACTGATTACCTTTAGACCCTTGAAGTTGTGGTGGAGCACTGATTGCAGAGCAGGAGGATGATGATCTAGGTGGTTTATTAGGAAATCAGGGCCTAAACTCACCTTAGGACGGTACAAACTGCCCTGTGGATCTGGCCCTCTTGGACTGCCCCCTTTCTAACTCTTGTGTCCTTCTTCTTTGCCTCTGATCCTCCAGTTTTTGTGCAAATGCTTGCATCCTCATTATATTCATGTCTTTATTCAAAGAAGCAATGGTACAATCTCTGACCAAATACGAATTCAACCTATCTATATATCGATGAACTTTATCTGCCATAGTAGCGACAACATTAGGAGCTTACCTGGCCAGGGAATTAAATTGAAGGCTATACTCCCTCACACTCATATTCCAATGGTGGAGATTCAGAAACTGATCTGCACGGGCCTCTCGGATCTTTAATGGCAAGTAGTGGTCAAGAAAGGCCTCTTTGAACTCCTTCTAGGTAGTTGGAGGTGCATCTATACCCTTAGATTGCTTCCAAGCTTCATACCACAATATAGCCACACCCTTCAATCTATATGTTTCTAGATCCACAGCTTCTTTGTCGCTTATGTGCATAACATCCAAAGTGCATTGGATCTGATCAATGAAGTCTTGTGGATCTTCATTAAGATCTGACCCGGTAAAAGATGGAGGGTTCAAATTAAGGAAGTCACATATCTTTGTGCTAGTTGCCCTATTCGCACCACCTGCACCTATAACTGGACCTTCTTGTCTTTGACTCTGGCCAACAACTATTCGAGTCAATAACTGGACTGCATTTCTCAGATCCTGCATGGTAGCATCGGTAGGTGGTTCTGGGGGAGTTTCACTACTTCCTGGTTCGTCAGGAACTGGAGGAGTTGGAGATGTTTGTGACAGAGACTCATCTTGGGCCTTATTTCATCGTCTCACCCGACTGGGTACACCAACTGCCACTTCCACTTCCTTCCTTTTGCCTTTACTTTTCCTTGTTTCAGGCATACTTGCTGTACAAAATGATTTAGAGGTTAGAAACAATCAACCTACAACACTTGGCTCTATGGCACGATCTAAAGAATGAAAAGAAAAGTGACAACTCCTAAATGCCACGTAGCCTCCTGCTTATAAATGTGGTGCATAACACATCCATAAACAAGACTCTACATAGACACGACCGTAGACTCCCTAGAACAACCCACTCTGATACCACTTTTGTCACGCCCTAAGTCCCATTAAGGTAGACTGGCACACGTTGCCGACAAGGCTCGGGAGAACCAACATATAAATATACACTTGCTATGAACATTTAAGAGGTTTCCATATTCAACATGCTGTCAAAAGAAAGTAAATTGTATTAACAAGCAGAAAGTAAATGCATAAGACTAGGTCGTTGGAGCTACGATGTCTACAGTACGCTACTTGACCACACTTTAATTTACATAGTCTACAAAGCCTCTAGGTAAGGAACAATATCCATATGGGTCGGGACAGGCCCCACCTCATGACCAACTATACAATACAAAATACAAGCTCTAGACACACAAGCCCCGAAGCAACCTGGAGCTCAGTAATAGCAGCTGAAAATCCGATACTCTTACTGGGGAGATCTAGTAGCTCCTGTACCTGCAGCATGAAATACAGGTCCCCCGTAAGGGATGTCAGTACGAGATAATGTACTGAGTATGTAAGGCAGGAAATATTGTATATGAAATAAGAACTCAAATGAATCACACACTGGTGTGTAAGGATAAAAGACCACCTTTAATCATACTATGGAATCATGTACTTTATGTCTTTTTATTACTTTACCTTTCTTTACTGTATAATTTGTGCACAATATATCATGTAAATCACTAGCTGGTCAGTGATAAATCAATATCGGGATCAAACTATGCTAGGCTTTCCTTTCACCCCTGGGATACCCCCCGTAACATGGGATCGACCCATGCTAGGTGATTCTTCCACCCCTGGGATACCACCCATCAATAAGCAACTTTGAGCTATCTTTTATTTACTTTCCAAATGATTCTTTTGGTGGTCATAACATTTAGAGCTGTAGGAATATAGACATGACATGTGACATATAAACAACCATACAAGATAATAAACAACCATACAAGATAATACCACAATGAAAAGAGAGTTACACAACTAATGAAACGTATAGGAGATTAAACAGCACATGGACTTTATTTGGTAAAAAGAAACTCATGTATCTTTGGTATCCAAGTACATATGCAGATTTGACAATGACTATGTATGGGAACATATGAATATGGTAAGGAGTGGAGACACAGTTATTAGTTATGTCGGAGTTGGTAAGTGCTTTTATATACCAAGGAAGAACCTAGACTTCATGCCAAGTAATAGAAAATCAAGTAGTCTTACATACCTCGTTGTACTACGTCGTTATTACCTCGGAGTAGTATCCTCTTCCTCCAAATACTTATCTACAATATAGTAGGTGATAAAACTAGTGTTAGCAGCTAATAGACACATCTTGGTAGTCCAATTGCACCCAAAAATAATATCCGGGCAGCAAGCTCGGAATTAGCATCCAAGAAATATTCTTTCAACATTTCCATTCCTAATCGTATTTTCTAATACACATTCCCATATACATGTCAAATCCAGCAATTTTTAGTCCCATAACAGCATTACAACAGCTCATAAAGTACAACATACAACAACTCTACACAACACACAAGTAGGCAACGCAACATTGTGTCCTTTCGCTACACTTCAACGTCAACCATTCCAAATCCATTTCAACCTCAACCAAACTGTTCTCAACATATTTACACACAAAGACAGTCCTAAAACAGTCACCAAGTAGATGGAAAACATGAGACAACAATTCCCAATATTCAGTCCACGAATTCTTACTAAGAGCGAAATTAAGGTATCATATAAGAACTCATTTTTGCGGAAGATAAAAATGGTGCAGCAGCCTTCTTACATCACTACAGAACCAAACCTTGTTAAAAACATAAACATTACTTCATAATCCAGCCAACCAACAAGAGAAATCATTTTTGCGGAAGATAAAAATGGTGCAGCAGCCTTCTTACATCACTACAGAACCAAACCTTGTTAAAAACATAAACATTACTCTATAATCCAGCCAACCAACAAGAGAAAAGCCTCTTAATAAACAAAAAAAGTGGACAACAATCTTTGGAACACATGTTGTCCCAAATTCCTGCACAAGTACAACCAGCATACTCTTGATGTTTTTCATGGAAAAATTATACCAAACCATAGGTATTTTTACTTACCTTAGACTTCAAGGATCTGGTGCTCTTCAAGAACCCTAGAGGTGTGCCTTGGCTGCTTTACAAAATGAAGAGAGAGCAAGGAGAAACTTTGAAGAAAATCTTATTTTTGGCTTTGAGAAAATGACTACAAGTTGCTGAATTTTTGCCCCTATTAAAGGGCCACTTTTGGCAGACTTTCTTTTGTATTTCAAGCCTTATTTTATTAAGGTGGTGATGCAGAAACTTGGACTTTTCACTTGGGCCTTATTGGGCTTCAATTGGATGGGCTTTGCTGCAAATATTTCTCCCTTACACCCACTTAGTTTGGGCCCTATTTGTGAATTGGGTTGTTAATGTAATTTGGCCCTTTTCCTATTCATCTTGGGCTGCAAATGTTGTCCTTTTATGATGCTAAACCATAGGCCCAAATGATATCCTTACCTCGAGGTTTATTCTTTGTCGGACTTGAACAAATTTGGTGTTGGGCCTCGTCTCCGTCTACCTAGCCTATTTAAGTTAAGCACGTAGGTGACTCACCTGTTAGCTTCCTAAGTCTCACAAGCACCTCACTTCTTTTTACTTTATTTAAGGTCGCGTTCTCCCCAATTTGACTTAATACTTACATACACTATGTCATCTTGAGCGTTACACGTACATATAGCCCTCTAATCTGCAATTCAAGCACTTTTAAAAAAATGTGTGCTGGTTTGACCCCGCCATATCATATTTCATATGCATTAAACTAGTACATGTAAGATTTGGGGTGTCACAAGGGAAAGTGTGTCGGCTTGACAAGGAAAGGTTGTGGGGCTTGACGATGGCAAGACACTGCTGATTCAAGTGTTGGCACAATGCTGGCAAAAAGGCAGAAATAAAACCAAGTGTTGCAAGGCAGTATAAAATATTCTAAGTGTTGGGCAGATGCAAATTCGGCTAAAGCATGGGAAGGCATGTGCACGGCATATACGTGGCTTTATTTGAATTCGAAATTTGTAATAGCTATTAGAATATGACAGTTGCAAAGTGAGTTTATTTCTGATAAAGTTTATGGTAGGGCCATTTGCTAGGCACATGGGCAGTTGTAACTGCCGTGTGCAGAAATTATTTATTGTGGGCATAAATTCGTCTAAGGCAGAAGAGAGTGTTTTGTGCCTTAAATAAATTCATGAAGCCTTTTTCTTTATTGTTTTGATATCAAAAAAATATTGAGAAGCATTCCAAGTGTTCAAATGTTGGTATGCTATCTAAAATGAAAACAGTCTAAATACTTAGACAGAATGGTGTTGTGCGTGGGACTGAAGTTTGTGAATAAGGTAAAAAAAAAAAGGAAAACTAAGCTTGTGTCCTTTAAATCAAAGTATTTACATCCATATACCCTTTTATATTTTATAACCCCATATTATTAAAAGTCGCACCCTAATATTAAAATCCGCATGCTGACATCATGTTGATGTCAACACCTTCCTTGTATGATATACCAATAGGATATCACAAAGAATATATTTTCTACTAATTTAGAATTTAATAAATAAGTTTGTAACTTCAATAATTTTCTCTTAATTATTTTATTTATTAAAGAAAGAGCTCAAAATTATATGATACCGATAGGATATCAATATACCGACGAAGTATTATAAGAATATATTTTCTACTAATCTATATATTATTAAAAGGAGAGGATAAAGCCACCACATTAAGTCAAGTAGCATTCTAAGAGTAAGCCACATGTTTTAGGATAAACAATTAGTTAGGTTAGTTATTAATAGTTGTTATTTTAAGATTTAATTACTTAATCACAAAATAAAATATTAAAAATTATAATACCATCGGTAGGGAGAAAATAGGATAGGTATTTTTTAATATTTTTTTCATTCTTAAGAAATCAAATTGGGCATCATTACTACGCACACTGAGACACAATTTTTTTAACATATTGATATACAGAAAATTCTGAATTAAAAAAATCAATTGTATCCCACCACGTTGACTTCTTTTTAAAAGAAAATAATCAAAAATAAATAAATTTATATCAGTCTATATATAATAAGAGACACCAAAAAAGTCCCAGGGTAGTACTATGAAAATACTTTATTTTTTTATTTTTTTAAAAAATTAATTTATATTTTACAAAAATTAATACAAGGCAGCATAAAAAGTTAAATTTTTAAATTTTTTAAAATAACATTAAATTATTTAAATTTTTATTTATAGCTAACTTGACACATGGTATCATCACAAAAATTAAAAATGTCAATTTACAAGAAAACATAAACCGTGATAAAAAAAAATAGATTAATGAAAGGTCAGTTAAAATAAAATCAGTTAAAAAAAAGATAAAGACCCCCCCAAAAAATCAACTATCCAAAGCCACTCCTAAAATTCCTCATCCACTTGACCAACTTCTTTTCCAAAAACTCAACTACCGTATTTCCAATAAATTAAACATTGTCATGCCCTAGGAAGGTACCTTGGCGTGCCCGGCACTCAGATACTATTGCTAGTCCCCAAGCGAATCACTTGGACTCATTGTCACATCATACTCAAAAACGGAAGAAAAATGCTCAAGAAAAGACTGTAAAGTAGGTAAACCAAGTCTTTAATAAAAAGGGGATTTCCAATAAACAAGAATTTGGAAAAAAACAATACTCAACATCCTCTACTCAATATCTATGAAGCCTCTACCTCTAACATCTAGATGGTACCATGACAAGCCATGGCTACCCAACTCAAAGAAAACAGAATTAACTACTCCAATTAAATTAAAGGCTCCTCCAGATAACAAGGGGAGTTCACCAACTCTGGAGCTCAGGAACTCTGAACTTCAACAGTGCGCTTACTGAAGTCCTCTATTACCTGTATCTGCATCACGAAATGATGCAGCGCCGAGTGGTGTCAGTACGTGGAATGTACGGTATGTAAGATGGCTCAAGAAACAAGTAAGGCTCAGACTCAATCAACTGCCTCGACTCAAGACTCGACTCCTCATCTCATGTCTCAGCTCAAATAAATAATGCAAGTTTAAAGTTTAAAATCATGTTGTTCCTCATCTTATATCTCAACTCAAATAAACGATGCTAGTGTAAAGTTTAAAATCATGCTTTAAAATTTGACTCAGTGTTTTGATGAAACTCAGTTTGAAAATCATGATAGGCCCAACTCAAGTGTTGCTTGGAAGTTTCTCTAACTGACAACTCTCCACCCCATCATAAATTTGGTGATATACAACGAAAAGATGTCGTTGTCACGTACACCCTAAACTTGCCAAGGTATAGGGCGTTAACCTCTAACTCTCTCTCTTGGATCCAAAGAGAATGTCCATCTATTGGGACATAAGTTGCCAGAACGTGCTGCACAACTATCCGACGCTGGCAACGTAGTTCTAGGGTGCTCCTCAATCACCCAACTCGGTGCTCAATATTCCTTCCAAGACTAAAATGTGCTCATAGAAAATAACTCAACTCATCTCTTTGACTCATTTCAATCAAGTCAACTCAGTTCTCAATAACTCAATTCAATTTCTCAATAACTCAATAACTCGGGGCCATCATTTATGTAATGCAACTCATGACTCTAACTCATACCATGCAAGACTCCCAATGATTTCGGTCAAGAACATCATATTATCCAGTCTCAACTCATAAGATAAAATAGGTATTCTATATATACATATATAAAATAAGAAAATATACTTTCCAGGTTCAATTCATGGGTTTAGAATATTTAAATTCATACTTCTCAATTCAGTACATAAGTAAGAAAATACTAAATTAAGGGCTAGAGTATCAAACATTCGAATAACATTCTTGTTTCAAGATGATAACGATGCAATCTCATTAATTAACTCAAGTAAATTCATGAAAACTCCAACATATACAAGAATTTAGAACTCAAGGGATCACAGGATTTAAAAACGTGATTTATAATCATGATCTTGACTCAAGAAGATGAAGGGTTGCGTGGATGAACATAGTCCAACGCTTTAGGTAGCCTTGCATACCTGGAAAGTTGACATTACTATCAAAATTTGATAAATACTTATTTTCTTGGAGAAAATCCTCGTCCTTGGTAGTTCTTTTAGAGTGAAAGAACTTGGAAAGACATTGTTTGAAGGGCTTCTCTTTGATTCTTGAATTCTTGACTTAGAATCTTTAAAGTTCTTGATGAAGAACCCTAACTTGAAAAGAAGAATCGAGAAATCCTTTCTCGGGATTCTTGAATTCGTTTTCTTAAAACCCTAGGTTATGATTTAAGATTCTATTAGAGATTCTTGAATAGATAAAGAAATTTAGGTTGGGTAGCTTAAAATTTCTGAAGAATAACTCACCTTGATGATGAATCTTGACAGTTTTAATCCTAACTTGAGGACTTTCTTGATGATTCTTAAGCGTTTATGTTTAGGAGCGAATCATGAGTATACGAATATAACTATTATCTTTTATCTTTTATTATCTTTTATTCATGAGTATACGAATGTTTAGGAGCGTTTATATCTCAATAAATAAGCCACATTAATTTTTAATAAACGATGTTCATCCATCACTATTATCTTTTATTCCTAATTATAATTACACAAATTTTTTAAAATTTAAACACAAGCAATCACTTTCAAGATTATACATTTTCATTAAAATTTGATGCCTTGGATAAAAGTACAAATTGAAAGTAAAACTTTTCATTTCTATATTCTAATAATTTATGCTTGCAGACTTTTTCAACAAACGTTTTATATTTTTTAATATAAAAGTTTGTTTATGTTTTGTTAAATTATAATAATGGTAAAAATATAGAATGATTCTCTTTTTGAGAACTTTTTTAGTTTTCGAAAAATAATCTTTTTAAGATTGATGAAGAGTAATCATAAGAGTATTTTTTTGGTTATACTTTACCGTGAAAATTATTTTGTACGATTCGTATTCTATAAATTATTATACCATGAAAGGTAAAATTCTCTTTATTCATTTGATATTTTACAGAATAAAAAATTATTATAGTAACTACATCACAACTTACACTAGGTCATTTTATTTTTAAAGAAAAAAAAGGTATTGGTAGAATATTGAAAAAATTGTTATTTTTTTGAGTAAAACAATTTTATTGGTACTAAACTTCTCTACAGAGTAAAACACATATTATATTATGAAGTTTTGAAAAAAATATCTAAGCAACGCCTAAAATAACGCTTGGCAATTTTTTAAGTAAATTAATTCTCATTTTAAATATTAATTGGATAAGTATGCATTTTTAAAGTAAAATAGAAAAAAAAAATGGTAGTTTTAAAAAAATTTAAATTGCTATTACTATGCTAACTTAAAAGACCAACCATTACGGCTTAAATAATTAAAAGAAATGTTTGTAAACTTGGAAGTTTAAAAAAATTAAATGATTATTACTAGCTTAAAAAACCAACTATTAGGCTTAAATAACTAAAAAAGATGACATCAAAAAAATAAATTGAAAAAATGTAAATTTAAAGTAAAAAAACTACTTTTTACAAAATGTCAATTACAAATATGTAGTTTTTTTTTTTTAAAAAAGAAGCTATTACTAACTTGAAAACACACTATTAAAACTAAGATAATTTAAAAAAATCAGATTTATGTAATAATAAATTGTTCCACTTAAACAAGAATATAATACTTTTCAATAAAACAAATTGAATGTTTAATTAATACATAAACCAAACAACACCTTAAATATCTCAACAAATTAGCCACATTAATTTTTAATAAATGATCGTCTTCCATCACTATTATCTTTTATAATTATAATTACGCAAATCTTTTAAAATTTAAATACAAGCAATCACTTTCAAGATTATACATTTTCGTTAAAATTTAATACCATGGATAAAAATACAAATTGAAAGTAAAACTTTCCACTTCTACATTCTAATAATTTATGCTTGCAGATCTTTCCAACAAATATTTTATATGTTTTGATATAAAAGTTTGTTTATATATTGTTAAATTATAATAATAGTAAAAATATAGAATGATTCTCTTTTTGTGATATTTTTTAGTTTTCGAAAAATAGTCTTTTTTAGACCGACGAAGAGTAACCATAGGAGTTCTTTTTTCGTTATACTTTACCGTGAAAATTATTTTGTACAATTCGTATTTTATAAATTATTATGCCATGAAAGGTAAAATTCTCTTTATTCAATTTGATATTTTACAAATAAATACCTATATTTATTAATTCATACTTACTAAAAAAAATCACATGAAACTATTCATTTGTATATTAAGTATTTTTTGGTATAGTTATTTTTAACTTTTCTCTTTGTTACTTTAGTAGTATAATTTTTATTTTGGTAATTTTTAAAAATTTTAAATTCAATAAATAGTGATTTTTGATTCCTTAGGAAGACTTAATTTATATTGTAATATTGAGATGTCGCAAAAGTTTAATAAATTAATAATGTGATCAATATAAAATATATTGGTTAATTGTGATAGTGTACAAGCAAAACAGAGATAGGGCTGAGCATAAGAATTTAAATTGTTAGTTATTTAATTTTTTTGCTAAATAATTATGCATATATTATTTTAACTCTATAGAAGCAATGATAATATGTCAAACTACATCAGAATAGAAGGTATTGAATTATTCATTACAATGTTCAAGATTTTAATGGACTTTTTTAAATTTAAAAATATCCGTACAACGCGCGGGCACATATACTAGTTTAGAGTTTAATAGATAGGGTTGTAACTTTAATAATTTTCTAGTCTTATACGATGCGATGGTATAAATATATCTACAGAGTATCACGACGA
This sequence comes from Solanum rostratum, assembly GCA_029948455.1. Lineage (NCBI taxonomy): Eukaryota > Viridiplantae > Streptophyta > Magnoliopsida > Solanales > Solanaceae > Solanum > Solanum rostratum. Next base: position 46,793,414 of record CM057049.1, on the reverse strand, counting down.
ATATATTTTCTACTAATTTAGAGTTTAATAATTTTTTAATCTTTTTCTTATTTATTTCTTAGAAAAAACATAATTCTATATGATACCAATTGAGTATTAATATACCGCTAGAATATCACAGAAGATTGGACTCATTCTATATGATACTGGTATAATATATATACACACACCGCTAGAGTAAATTCCATAGTATTTATACTGACGTCAAAGTGAAATAAAAAAGAACAAGTAAAATAAGAAAATAAATAATTTGGATCATGAAACGTACATAATTTCGAATTAGGTCTTGTGTATTTTTTCAAAAATAAAAATTAAAAAAATCACCCGGGTCAAATCCAATTCAAAGAAAACCGCAAGTTAGACCGACTGGTGCAATCACTTGCTTATCGGTTTTGGGATAGGCTCAGTTGAACAATTTTGATTTTGGAAGCAAAGAAAACAGAAGAGCTGTCTGTACGATAACTTTTGAGCATGACTTGCTCATCATTGTTTTCCCGTTTACGTTCTTGCTCAAAACCCATTTGCAGTAATCTACGAAATTCAATTTTTCTGAGGTCCCAGATTTCATCTAGCCTTACAGAGCCAGTAATTTGCTCAAGAAAGGGGCAGGGGAAAATCCCATTATGGGCTGCTTCACTAATCCCTTTAGCCTTTGCTGTCTCTGCTGGTTCTCTTGCTCTGCAGTCACAGAGCTACCCTTCACTCTGTCTGAATGATGATGCTCCACTTTCTGATCAAAAAAGGTTATCTTTTTTTTGTTGATTAATTCGTAATGTCATAAACATCTTTTTGAAGAAGAATTATTACTTGAGAGTTCTACACAATGGTGGTGAGTTTAACAATCGGAAAGAGGGGACCTTTCTTTCGGGGGTTTCTTGAAAATGCGCTCTTTCTTTTCTTTTTTCTTTCTCTAAATTTTCTGATTATGTATGTTGGATATACAGAGAAATAGAAATCATGATGGTTTTAACTGTTGGAGAAAATGATACTTCTTTTGGCTTAACATTTGTTAGTCTATTGATAAATCAGTCATGCCGTTGATATTTTTTCCCTCTTAAAATGTGTTTATTTATCTGAGATTCTAATAATTTTTTGTGGTTTAACAATTTGGAAATTTAATTTTTCTATAGCTTATGTATGAATAATCTGCGTGGATCAGTAGCTTTATTAGAAAAATGTTGATTAGTGAAAAGGAGGACACTTGTTTTTGTTTCTATTCAGAACGAGTGTATGGAAAAGTCATGTTGGAAAAAAAGCAAGTTACATGCTTTGTGCTAGGATATTTCATGGGTATTTTAGAGTGTAAGAGAGGTTTGTTGGGATGAAATGTATCTGAATGGAGCAAACTGGTTGTAGATGATGCATATAACAGACCTCAATTGATTAGGGATTGAGTCATTGTTGACTAATTGATTGGTGAAATGCATCCACGAAGATATAGATCTTTGTCATTTAAATATGTGGAAAACTTATTTCTTTTTTCTTATGTGTTTGGAAGTGTGAAAACTGGTGGCAAAGGTAGCACAGATTATGCCGTGAAAGGTTCTCTTAGGAAAGTTCCACCAGAGCTTATAGAAGAATTGAAGGGAATTTGCCAGGTATTATATTTTAATATATTTCTTTGCTAAACTTATTTAATACTATATCTTAAGGATTGTGTCCTTAATTAGTTTTCTGAATATAAGGATATACCACGCTTTCTTATTCTTTAGCTAATTTAATTATCTTCACTGCTAGCCAAGTCTATAGCAGCATCAGATAATTTTTAGCTAAATAGTGGAATTGATTTATTTAGTTTGGTAATTGGTTTGAGGTATGTTGAAACAATATGACGTAGGATAACATGACAATGGATGAAGATGAGAGATATGTCCATGGGAAGCCACAGAACAGCTTTCATAAAGCAGTAAACATTCCTGATGTTGTAGTTTATCCAAGGTCAGATTCATTCTTTGAACCAAAGTTACTGTTCTAATATCTTCGCTTCTGATGTGGAATGTACTTTCAATTCCTTGTTGGCCACTGAGCCACCAAAGCAATTTGGTTCATGTTTTATTAGGCCACATGTTCTGTGTACATAGGTATTGTAGGGCATGATGACATGTATTCTCTGTCAAGTGTTCCCTCTCCACAGATCATATCAACCCCCCCTCATATCAACCCCCCCCCCCCGCCAAAAAAAAAAGAAGGAAGAATAAGAAGGAAGAACAGGAAAAAATGAAATGATTGGTGTTGAAATTAAGAGGGTTTGTCTTGTGAGCTTCTAGTCTCAAGGTGAATGCCGTTATTTTTCTTTGTTGTACATTCTAAGATATTGTTTAGTTTTTCAATTTGACAGTACTTTTGCTTATTGTTATCTTCTTGGCTACCATATTAAATAGTAACATGGATTACCTTTCTCCTTTTCATCACCAAGTAAATGAAAAATTCACACTCCTATACATTTTAAATGTGATATTTTGCAATTTGAGCTCGCTTAGAAGGATGTGGTAAGTGAAATACTTAGAAAGATGTGGCCAGTCAAATACTGAGAAGGATGTGGCAAGTCAAACTACCAGATGGTACGGATAAGTAACCAGTGTGCTTTATATAAATACTTTTAATCTTAATGTGAACTAATTCCATATAAAACATTGGCTTCTGGAGTTACAGTGTTTTTATTTTACTTTTACCATGATTTTATTGTTCATCGTGAAGCTGATATCTATTGGAAAACATAATGATAAATCATCCTCCCTGTTCTCCCTTATGCAGGTCTGAGGAGGAGGTGTCTAAGATAGTTAAGTCTTGTAACATGCATAAGGTCTGTTCTCTGTTCAGGCTCTTTAATTTGTATTTATTGCATTGACTTTCTGACTGAGTGCAATGAAAAAGAACAGCATTCTCATGGAAATATCTATTTTTCATGTCCTTTACATGCTGAAGAGTAACTTGAATTTCTTTCATTTAAATAGCGCGGATGCTCTGTGGTAAGTACAAAGAAATAAATTCTACATTAATAGTTGAATGTCGGGCTGCAATTTTTGGATTTTGTGTTGATAATGCCTGCAGTAGTTATGGTGCATTATTTGTGCCGAATTCCATGTGAATAAGACTGAACGTGTTAACAATACTTACGCAAGAGTACATAAATGCAAAAGATGTCCTCCATATTATTGTTTGTATAGTCAACATTTTCCTTTACGTAAATGACAAGGCGCCCTTTATATTATTGCTTGTTTAGTTTGCGATATGTTATCTTTCATTTCTTTAGAGTTTTTTTTGTAGTATTATTTTAAAACTAAGGAATGTGTTACAAAGATATTTCATGTTAGAAGGGGGATGCAATATTTATTTTTCCAATGATTTCATATTTTCATATACTATTTCATATTTCTCCTTAGAATTGTTTTTTATTTGATACTATAAGAATTTTCGGACATTTACTTTAATTCTTCATTATATTGCACTAATCATAATAATCTAAATATTATTGGATAAAATAAGATAGTATGACCTCATTTGTTTTATTAAAGATTAAGACATCTTAATCTTAATAGACATATGACTATTAAGATCTACATTGAAGTTGAATGTTTAAATCTGAATATTAAGATGTTCTATTAAAATTTGAATACTAAATAGTTAATAATACTAAATGATTAATACTATTTGTTTTCTCCATACCTGAATGCATAAAATTTGTTTTTATTTTGTAATTAATAAATATAAAATTCAATAAAAGCTTAAATTAATCTAATACTATATGCTAACAAAATAATTTTAAAACATTTATGGTGATCAATTTGGATTCATGCCTGGAGCAATTGATAATGGAAACCATTTCCTTTCAAGGAGATTGTTGGAGCAATATAGGAAGAGGAAGTGAAACATAGATATGGTGTTCATCAACCTAGAAAAGGCATACGATAAAGTCTCGAGGGAAGTTTTATGGAGATGCTTAGAGTCTAGGGGTATACTTGTGACCTACATTAGATTGATTAAAGACTTATATGATAGAGCCAAGACTTGAGTGAGGATAAAGGTAGGAGACTTGGAACATTATCCAGTCAAGATGCGGTTGGGATTGCACTGGGATCAACTCTCAGACTTTTAATTTGTCTTAATGATGGATGAATTGACAGGACGTGCTCAAGGGAAAGTACCATGGTATATGTTATTTGTTGTCAACATAATATTGATCAATGAGACACGCGATATAGTTAATAATAGATTGAATATTTTGAGACAAACCTTAGAGTCTAAAGGTTTCAGCTTGAACAGGATTAAAATAGAGTATGTAGAGTGCAATTTGGTGTCACGTCACAAGAGACGGATGGGGAAGTGAAGATTGATACAAAGTCAGCTGTAATAGAAGCAACTTCAAATGTCTTGGGTTTATAATCCACAAAAGTGGATAAATTGATGCGGAGTCGCTCATTGTATTAGAGGGGTAAATGAAATGAAGGCTCGCATCTAGTATCCCATGTGATAAGAAGAATGTGTCTCCGATACTTTTAAGTTCTTTAAAGTGGTTGTTAGATCAACTATGTTGTATGCGTGGAGTGTTGACTAGTCCAAAACTATCACGTGAAGGAGATGTAGGTAACAAATATGAGGATGTTAAATAAATGTATGGACACATTATGAAAGACAATATTAGGAATGAACGTATACAAGGCAAAGTGGACGTAGTCTTTGTGGTGGATAAGATGCGGGAGACTAGGTTGAGATAGTTTAATCACAGAACGATAAGGAGCACAAATGCCCTAGTGAGAAGGTGTGAGAGGTTGACTATGATAGATTTGAGGAAAGGTAGAGATAGACCGAGGAAAAATTAGGAAGAAGTGATTAGACAAAACATGACACGTCTTCTGCTCATTATGGACATAACCGGAGATAGAAGAATCCCAGGAACTTTAGCTGTTCTCCTTACATCCACGCATTCATTGGCTATAAGTATGGCAACCATGATCTGCCTACCCTTGATGAAAGCCAAGTGATGTGTATCCACCAGCTTTGATATCACTTTCTTGAGTCTTTCCATTAGGATCTTGGATATGATCTTGTAGACACTGCTAATCAGGCTGATGGGCCCGAAATCTTTCAACTCTGGTGCACCCATCTTTTTTGGGATCAAAGCTCTAACTGTAGCATTGAAGCTTTTTTCAAAGTAGCCTTGATTATGGAAGTTGTGGATGGTTGCTATCACTTCGGCCTTCACCAACTCCCAGCATTGTATTGAAAAGCATGGTAAAATCATCTGGACCAGGAGCCTTGTCTCCTGTACAATTAAAAACACATTCTTTGATTTCCCCTTCTTCAAATTGACTTTGAAGGAGTAGGTTGTCTCCTGTATTGAGCCTAGCTTGTTCTCTGGGACTGAATTGAGGTCTCCAGTGTTCATTCTCTCGGTAAAGGTTTTGAATTCTGATAGAAACCTATGACTCCTCCCTGATTGTCTTTGAGTCTGTGACATTAGTTCCATTGATCAGAAGATTATCAATGTTGTTGTATCTCTTGTGACTGTTTGCTGTTCTGTGGAAAAACTGTGTTTTTGTCACCCTCCTTCAACAACGCAGCCCTGGATCTTTGCCTGCATGCTATTTCCTCTTTCTTTGCCACCCCCCTCAAACTCTACTTTCAGAACAGCCCTCAGATATGACTCATCTTCACACAAACACTTTGTTCCTGGATCACATCTAAATCATAAAGTTGATTCAAGAGATTTTGTTTCTGTAAACGAGATTCCATTGTACAGTTTTGCTGCATTTCTTCAGCTTCACTTTGAGAGCCTCCAACTTACAAGCTAGAATGTAGTTTGGTCTACCTACAAAAATTTCAAAGTCCTACCACCCCTTAACTCTCTTTATGAATTTTTTTCAGTTTGTAGCCACCAATTTTCGTATTTAAAATAAGACTGTGACCTCTGCCAGTTTCCACATTCTAGTGGCAAGGGGTTATGGTCTGAAGTAACTCTAGGCATAATGGTTTGATTTTCTTGAAAGATGTCTCCCATTCTTCGGAAAATAGGAACTTGTCCATCTTGCTGATGCGGCATGCCTCTCCTTTCTCCAAGTGAAACTGCCATCTGTGAGTGTTGGGTCTTCCAACTCCATATCCTCAATGAAATCTGAAAAATCCTCCAGTGCTTTGGTGATTCAGTTGCAGTTCTTCTTCTCAGAAGGGAACCACACAACATTGAAGTCCCCAGCAATCACCCAGGGGCAATTGACTAGGCTCCTGACTGCTTCCAGCTCCCACCATATCTCTGCTCTTTCCTCTCTGTTATTTGGAGCATATACACCTGAGAAGTGCCAGCAAAAATCCTGTGTTATGCCCCTAAAGCTTACAGTAACACAGGAAGCCCCTCACAAACTTCTCCCTCCCATATGCTGCTGTCCCATAGAATGATAATCCCCCGTTTGGTACCTATGGCTTCCAACTGTGCGAACTTCACCCTTCTATTGGACCAAAGTTTTTTAATTATCTCCCTTATATCACCTCTTTATTTAGATTCCTGAAAACAGTATACATCTGCCTCCATTTGTGTAACAAGTTCTTAATCGACAGCCTCTTCCCAGGATCATTGAGGCCTCTCACATTCCAAGACACTATGTTAACCTTCATTGACATTGGTCACAAAACACCCCCTCTGTTTCTTGTTCCAAAGATAATAAAGTTGCTGCGTGGTTGCAGGTTTTTAGGCTCCTTTGGAATCTTTTCTTTTGGAGTCATTGGCACTATTGGACTCCAAATTCCTTACTTAGCTTAATTATGTTCTGTTGGACCCACATGGGAATCATCTTCTCTGATTCTGTTGCACCTTCTTCCACTGTTGAGTTGAGAGGTAAAATATCCTCTACTGTGTCATCCTCCTCCTCCTCCTCCTCCTTTTCCATCTGTAAGTTCCCCTCTGCATGTGCAGCCAAGCTCTCCTTGTTGTCCATCTGAATGATAGACATCTTATCATCATCAATTTGCTCTTCGGCCAAAGCAAGACCATTGTTTGCCTCATCAATGGTTCCTGCTGACTACTAACCCATCTTCTGCCACCATTGACAATAGTTTATTAGCTTCTGTCTCAATTTGGAATGGGTCTGGAGTATTTGTTACATTAGACCCAACTCTGTTAAAGTTTCTGCTGACCTGGGCGGGTCCAAGCCCAACCTTTCTTTGCTCTTTGTTTGGATTGTAAGTGGGAAAGTCACGTGCCAAGTCACGTGTTAGGGTTAATTTTTCAAAAAAATTTGAACAACCCACGTGTTCCTCTGATTGTACAGCTGTCTCCAATTTGGATAAACATGTATCAGACCTCAGTATTATCCGTTGGTTCGAAGATTTTCCCACTGCACCAGTTTAGACCTCAGTACTATGCTTCCTTTGGATTTTGACTTTGAAGCTTGAGTGCTGCACTTTCAGTTTCAAAGACATGAACTTGTCCCTAACAGCAACAACGACGTACCCAGTGGAGTCCCACAAGTGGGGTCTGGGGAGGGTAGAATGTACACAAACCTTACCACTACCTCATAGGGGTAGAGAGGCTGTTTCCTGGGAACCCTCGTCTCAAAATCCCATAAGCAGAATAAACTAGATATGGGAAAAAGAAAGGAAAAGAAAGGGGATAGAAAGAGCGACTAATAAGGAAAAAACACATGATAGTATGCAAATACGATAAAATTAACATATCAAGACAGAAAATGACAACACAAGATATACAGGTAACGTAAATACACTAAAAGTAAACAAATATAGGACTAATACGATGTGGAGACATCACTACTCCTACTAACCTACTATATCACAAATAAATCATGCCCTAAATACTGCTCTTAGACAATATAACTATCAATTGTAAGCGGTGCAAGCAACAAAGGTACAATGTTCCATAATCTAAAGACAACAACAACAACAAGAACATACCCAGAGGAATCACACGACATCCACCTAACCCTACCATCCAATTAGCCTGCTACTCCAATTCGCGACCTCCACTGCTTTCTATCTAAGATCATGTCCTAGGTGATATTCAGTTTCGCTATATCTTGTCTGATCATCTCCCCCCAATACTTCTTCGGTCTACCTCTACCCCTTCGTGTAACTCCCAAAACCAACCTCTCGCACCTCCTAACAGGAGCATCAGTACTCCGTCTCTGAACATGTCCAAACCATCGCAGTCTCGCTTCCCTCATCTTATCAGCCTTTGGGGCCACCTCTAGCTTCTTCTAAATGATCTCATTCCTAATTTTGTCCCTCCTTGTGTGGCCACACATCCATCTCAACATCCTCATATCTGCGACATGCATCTTCTGAACATGTGCATTTTTTATTGGCCAACACTCCACCCCATACAGCAAAAATGGTCTAACCACCACTTTTGTAAACCTTACCTTTGAGTTTAGGCTATATCTTCTTGTCACACAATACTCTAGAGGCAAGCAAGCCTTCATTTAGTCCATGCTGCCCCAATACGATGTGTGATATCATCATCAATATCGCCACTACTCTGGATGATGGACCCCAAATACTTAAAGTTTTCCCTCTTAGTGATAGGTTGAGTGGCAAGCCTCACATCAATGTCTGCTTCATCCCTCGCAACACTGAATTTGCACTCCAAGTATTCTGTTTTGGTCCTGCTCAGTTTGAATCCTTTGGACTCCGAGGCGTGTCTCCAAGCCTCCAACCTATCATTAACTTTAGTCCGAGTCTCATTAATCAGTACTATGTCATCTGCAAATAGCATACACTTTGTTTAGCTTTGTTTTGTGCAGACATTGACACTAAAATTTATCACTTGAAAAATCATTTATTAATTCATCTTTATCAGGACTATAGTAAGCTATCAACCTCATTCATTAAGGAAAGAGTCAAGTCATCAGTCTTTCTTAGAGAGAACATGAAGATTTTCTATAAGTTCAGAAATATTTACCTCATTGGATTTAGTTTTTGAGCCACTCATTTCAATCAGAACAAGGACCCATCATCACTTTTTAATCCAGGTTTTGAGTCTACCAAAGCAGTCAGTGATATAAGGCCTCTGGTAGCTTCATCATCGTTGTCTTCATCAGAACTATCTTCCCAAGTTGCAAAGAGATCTTGTCTCATGGCTTCATTTGCTGACTTCATCAGAACTTTCTTTTCATTTTAGCTCTTTTGTTTCCCATTCAACCTTCCGCTGTGGTCCTTGATCCTGTGATTCAGCTTTTGAAATTTGTAGCATCTGTATGATGTGCACTTTTCCAGAACCTTGCTTTGCTGGAGCTTTCTTTCTTGAAGTTTGCTTATGTTTTCTCGTGAACCTTCTGAATTTTGGCCATAATGACAATATCCTGCTCATCAATATCAGAACCATAACTTCAGTAGCTTTGAGGACCATGCCTTTATCTCTGTTTGGTTCTTGCCTTTTCAGTTCCAAATTTCTCATCTTCATGAGTTTTCATACTTCCAATAAGTTCATCCAAGGTGATTTATCTAACTCCTTTGCTTCTTGGATGATGGTGACCTTATTTTTCCATGGAGGAGTGCCAAATCCTCATTATCTTACTTACCAGTTCTTCAGACCTAGATTCTTTACCAAGTGACTTCAGTTCATTAATGATCATTGTAAGACTTGTGATCACGTGCTGAATGGGCTCATTTTCTTTAACATCATTGCAAGCCCTGTGATCACGTCCTGAATGGGCTCATTTTCGTTAACAGGGAATAGCTCATAGTTCCTCATGAGAAACTCTATTCTCCAGTTCTGCACTTGATTAGTTCCCTCATAGGCAGTTTGAAGATCATTCTGGATCCGCTTAACATTGGTGCAATGCAGATATCCTACTGTATTCATCAGGATCGAGTCCACTGATAAGGATCTTCTTAGCCTTTGTATTCTTCTCTAATTTTTGATGATCAATAAGTACGGGGTGCTGGGCATAAAAAATCTGAGAGTACAGAACAAAAGCTTGCTTATGAAATGGCTTTCCAAAAGAAGAGCAGACACTATGGGGTTGGGTGATTCAAGCAAAATATGAAAAGGAAGGCTTTTGGAAGACGAAAGAAGTAGCTTCTGCATATGGCATCAGTTTGTGGAGGTCAATCAGAAACTTGGGGCATGTTTTCTTTGAAAGAACAAGCTTCAATGTAAATAGTGGAAGGAAGATCATGTTTTGGGAAGATGACTGGACAGGAAGTGGCATTCTCAAGCAACATTTTCCAGTAATTCATCTACTGAATCAGCAGCAGAAGGCTACTCTGCAAGAAGTATGGACTCCTCAAGGATGGAACCTGTCATACAGAAGATTGATGCAAGATTGGGAGATGGAAAGAATGGCTGAATTTGATGGCACTTTAGATCAACATGCAGGACCAAAGGACGAAGACGATACCCTCAAATGGCAACGCCATACCAAAGGCCTTTTCAAAGTCAGCTCTGCCTATAAAAATTTGAATCAGATGGGGTCTCAAATCAGCTTCTTACCATGGAAGCTTATATGGAAAGTGGAAATCCCATAAAAAGTGGCTGTTTTCACTTGGTTGGTAGTGAAGAGGCTGTTTTAACTCAAGAAAACCTCATGAAGAGGGGCATAGAAATGTGTCCAAGATGTTTTCTTTTGTGAGCAAGAGGCAGAGACAATCAACCATCTGTCTTTACATTGTAAAATGGTCAGCCAGCTATGGAACTTGTTTACTAGTTTCAGAGGCATAAGGTGGACCATGCCTGAAAGGGCAGGGCAGGCTCTAGTAAGCTGGAACAATGAAAGGAATGGAAGCACAGACAAAAACAAATGAAAAATTGTCCCAGCAGTGATATGGTGGACCATTTGGAAAGAGAGAAATTCAAGATGTTTTGCAAGTATCAGCAGTCCTTTACATAAGATTAAAATGGACTGTATTATCACTTTTTACTATTGGTGTAGTTCTGAGTATATAGATGATCCTGTAGCAATTGTAGACATTCTAGGGTCCTTGTAAGATGAAATAGGACCTGAGATGGCGTAGTTAGATGTACGTAACTATGTATATGTAAATTTTTGGGATTCCAGCTTTACTGGTGAAGATTTATAATACAAACGTGTTACCTTTATCAAAACAATAAGTATTCATTTTTCAGTTTAGGAACACCTTGTTGTGGAGCATCATTCTTCATGGGAATTTTAGGGCCATCAATTACAATGTTCCACAGCTCATAGTCTTTGGCAATCAGGAAGTCTTCCATCCTTGACTTCCACTAGCTATAATACTGGCCGTTGAACAAAGGTGTACTGACTCTTGTTCATCCAAGGTGGTGCACTCATTTCTAGATCTCTGAAAGGGGTGTTAGTCTAGAATCTGTTTGGATGTTGTTACATATCGTTTCATAATGTATCATATTATATTGTACTATGCTATTTTAATGAATTTAGCGTTTGGAAAAATTGTATCATCCCATCATTACATTGCTATACATCAACAGTATGAAAGGACAAACCTATAACATTATAAAGAAAACTAGGATAGGGGGGTAGAGTTATAAAAAAGTTGGATAAATGATAAAATATAATTATTAAATATTAATAAACAAAGGTAAAATGAGAAAAAAGGTAACAATACAGCCACACCAAACCAATTGTTACATAAATGGGATCTTTTGTCATTACATAAAGATGAATTTAACAATACGATATAATAAAACTTAAGTAAAAATCAAAACAAATATTGTATTTAAAGTACCAATACAATACAATACTAACAACCATCCATGCAAGCTGTTAAAGAGCCTGCTTCCCAATTATTGCTAGACCACTTAGACACTAAAGAGAGGGGTAGGGTTGAATAATGTCTTAATAGTTGTTCGACCTACTATAATTTTTGCATATGGTAACACCCACAGTGTCACGACCCAACCTAGACTTGAATGTGACATGGTAATTAGAACCTTGAAGGACTCCAACCAGATGCTTTAGTATATCAAGCATACATAAGGTAAGTAGAATATCAATGCTATGAAGAAAAAAGAAAGTAAAGTCTCCAACCACGTAGTCTAGGTACTAGAAAAGAAACAAGTCAACGTCTGAATATATGTGACTACATATCATAGTATAACAGGCCTTTATACTAGTCTAGATGGGGGCGTAGGAAAAACCCTAGCTCACCCTAGCATAAGAAGTAAAGTCATGAAAGTAGAGCAATAAACTCATATTGGATTGATCTTGAAGCATGATGACTCATCAATCAAGTTGGCTAAGCAACTCCAAACTCTAGTCACGAATGGGATGAGCGATCCTCAAGCCTTACATTATAATACAATGTAGGCAAAAAGTATGCATTAGTACATGGAATGTACTAAGTATGTGAGCAATATACAATGCATGATGCAATTCTTTAAAACATCATTTAGAACACAAAACATGGTCTATTTAGTACTTGTAAGAAAAGGGCTTAATCAATTAGTAACATAGTGAGAGCCATAAATCACAGAGAGGGAATCATAAACATTTTTGTGAGAGATACCATTAATCGACATAAACCATGTGAACTATAACATGTAGTCCGGTGGTCAATCTCACACATAAAAAAGTGAGGCTCCATACTTGCCAAGGTAAGAACCATGATTGCTTAAGTGGATCCACTAAGCTACTTAAGGAATCAAGCCTCTACTAACGGTACCCTTTCTAAGAAATCAAGCCTCAACTAATGGGTGATCCTTTATCCTACAGTGGTACGTAGTTACAAAACAATAGGATTTCTACTAATGATCTCATGCCTCTACTAATAGGGAGCTTCAGCCTATATCCTAAGGTCCACTAGGTGCTAAATGAACTCTCAACGAAATAGAAATCATAAGTCATATAGTCAATATCATGTGGAGAGGCAATATCTGCTAATCCGTCTATTTTTCATAAAGTTATAATCATAGAATAATTCCTTCAATTTTTGATTCAATCAATGTGAGAATTACCTTTCAGCAATTTGAATCCATAATTTGGTGAGAAAAACCTTTAGCATCATTCATAAGCAAAGAATCTTTTCATAAGCATTTATTCTTCATGAGAATCATCATTTAAAATTCAATTGATCACTTTCATAAAGTATGCATGAGGTACTTGATAATTCATGTTCATAATACATAATGAAAACATGAATTCATAAGGAATCAACTTAAAATCATGTAATTTGGATGAAATCATGCATAATCATGTACAACAAAGTCAATTTAATCATAATTGCAAAGACCTATAAAGAAATATGAAAACTCTAGATGAAATTTGACATTTGAAAAAATTAAAAAGAAGAAATTTGAGAACCCATTAAATGAAAAACCTTGAAATCATAAAATCAATGTTAATTCATGCGTAATTAGATCAATCATGATGAGTAAAAGCATAATTGAAGCAACCCAATGATAGATCATTAAAGCCCCAATTGATTTCATTGAAAGATTCATGAAAAAGCAAGGAAGTTCTTGTAAAACCTTGAAATCATCAATTTTTTATTTATATATGTATAATGCAATTCAAAATCATGAAAATAAAGCATAATTTATAAGACCCAATGATAAGGATCAAAAGCCCCAATTCATGCATCTAAATATCATAGAAAAAGATGGAAATCTCTTTGGCTTCATGGACGAAAGGAGTCCATGGATGAACACACACATACTTTGAGTAGAATCCTTTATTAGAACTTGAAATTGAACACTTGAATGGAAAAACCCTAAGCTTGAGCCTTGATCTTGCGGTGGAGGAAGTTCCGGAGAGAGAATTTTTGTGTGAATCAATTGTAAAAGAATGAGAGAAATTTGGTGGGTTTGGGTATTTGTAGACTTGGGAAGATATCCCAAAAACGACGTACTTTTGATATAAATAGAATAGGAAATGTCTAAAATGCCCTTAAAAAAATAACTGCCGGCAGGTTCTACGAACGAGTTCTATGGCCCGTAAAACCTTTGATGAGCCGTAAAAAGGCTTTCGTGGAAGATGGGTGAAAATAGGAGTCTCAGGAGTTTGGTTCACGAACCATAAAAGACGGCATGGCCCATGGAGTCCAGTTGTGGAACCAATTGCCGGAGGATTTCTGGAGGTCCATTTCTACTAACACAATCACGACCCACAGTCCATCATACGATCCGTAAACCCCTCTTGTAGAACTCACTTTTAACCAAAAATTTTTTCTAAGTGTTGGTGGTGTTCTACTATGCACTCCTACGGCCCGTAGAACCAACCATGGTCCATAAACTTGTCTGTCTGTTGGCTCCAAAAATCAAGTTGCAGTAGACTTGTACAAACTTCCACGACTCGTAAGTGGGTCTCGTAGACCCTGGTCCAGTAACCAATTCTGAATTTTCCCTTTTAGTTTCGACTTTCTAACTTCTGGGACATTACACAGTTTGAACTTTAAGTATCAGAACTTGGTGCTTAGAACTGTCCAACCAATTCCTTCAACAAGTGAAGTGTGGAAAGTAAATAAAACAGAAGTTTTTACATAGAAAATTTCCTTGGTCAAGCTAATAAAAATCATGACCCACCACTGAGATTTGTCCACAGAACCTTTTTTAAACAGTGAGCAATTTTAGGTTATAGAACTCTTCATAACCTAAGAGACTGAATCAGTCACTTACAACGTACAATCAACACGATTGTAGCTACTACCTCCAAGCTAATCTCATAGCCTAAAAGTAAAAAGATCCCTAAGAAAAAACCTCACAGTGATGCTTGGATAAGCAAATAAGATTATAACTCAAATACCTACTACAACATCTAGACAAACTAAAAAACTGAAGGTAGCTTCAATTATTTGAACTTGTCTCTTCAGTTTGATCTCTCTCTTGCTCACATGAAGTGTTTTTTTGCTTTGTATCCTTTCAATGCTCTCAACTTAAGTGTGTATTATGCAAGAACAAAATCACAACAATATATAGCATATAGTTAGCAACATGAGTCAAGGATACAAACAACAATAACAACATATCCAGTGGAATCCCACAAGTGGGGTCTGGGAAGGCAGAATGTACGTAGACCTTACCACAACCTCATAGAAGTAGAGAGGCTGTTTCCTGGATACACATGTATGAAAAATAATATCTCCTAAATCTAGAGAATAAACAAAATAAGTAAATTTGTTGCACACTTTCCATTAATTAAACTCCCATTATGACTCTACTTCCTTAGTATCTTGGACTCATTAATAAACGGCTTCTAGTTCAGGTTCTACAAAACTATGAAATATCTTACGTAAAAGTGAATCCTACTCCTGCAGGAATATGTGCCAGGCAGTATACAAGAACCAACTAACTGGAACCTGGTCCTTTAGCTTGTAGCGACCAATCACTGAGCTGCCGTATTTGTTAATCATCAAAACCATAATTCAACAGAATGTATGTATTGATTGTCCATAACCATATGTTCCCTGAGTGAATATTTTTCTGAAACTTTGATTACCCAGTTTATATGACTTTATGCTTGCTTGATTCATCTACATCATCCAATTTGATTGAGCAAATTATTGTTGCAGGTCCCGATTGTTCCCTATGGTGGAGCTACCTCTATCGAAGGACACACCTTATCTCCCCATGGTGGTGTTTGCATTGATATGACATTGATGAATGTAAGGGCTCATATATGAAGTTTCTCTTTATATGCCATTTTATTTAATTTGATCTGATTTGGTCACATAATTATCTTATGTCAGAATGAAAGATCCTAAGCATAATAGACCACATTTAGATCGTGATATGATATGGTTCTTGATAGTCTCATTGACCATTTTCACGTTATAATTAAACAATTGAGGTTATTGTTGTGAAATGATGAGAATATAGTAAAGCTAAGAAGGATATAGAAGAGAAGATGTAGTAGTATTTCTTATTCACTCTTGTTTTTTTCTCTTCTCTCTACATATTTTGTTACAAGAAAGTGGGTATTTATACTTGTGTATACATTGTCATTTATGGTTTTCTCATTGCCATGTATACACTTTGTACACCAAATATTTTACATGGATAATTAAGTTACAACACTATTAAAAAGGAGTGTAAATCCATCTTACACACATGTGTACTGTGTGTATGTTTATGTTGCCACAAAATATATTATGTGGATATAGAAAATATTTATTTGGACATCTATTTTACAACACTCCCCCTTGGATGTCCATGCAATAATACGCTTTGTTTGCTGCCTCATTAAAAACCTTATCAGGAAAACCCAGTGGGATAAAACCTTGGTTTAGGAAAAAAGAGTGCAACGTGAATTTGCTCTCCCTGATGAAAATGTCATTTAATATCTCGAAGACGACGCATCCCAATCTTGTATCTTAGCTTTCCAAAAGTTGAAGTTGGCAATGCTTTGGTGAATATATCTGCTAAATTATCGCTGGAACAAATTTGTTGTCTATTTCACCTTTCTTTTGAAGATCATGAGTGAAAAAGAATTTTGGTGAAATATGTTTTGTCCTGTCTCCTTTGATGTATACTTCTCGTAGTTGAGCTATACATGCAGCATTGTCTTCATATAATATTGTTGGAATATCTCTTTTCAGAGGAAGGCCGCACGTTTCCATGATATGTTGAGTTATTGATCTCAACGAAACACATTCTCAACTAGCTTTATGAATAGCCATTATTTCTGCATGATTTGAAGAAGTAACTGCCATAGTTTGTTTTGTTGAACGCCATAATAGGGCTGTACCTCCACATGTGAATAAATAACCTGTTTGTGATCGCCCTTTATGTGAGTTAGACAAATATCCTGCATCTGCATAACCAATTAGTTGCGAATTGGACTCTTTCGAATAAAATAGTCCCATATCAATAGTTCCTTGAAGATATTTGGATATATGCTTAATACCGTTCCAGTGTCTCCGTGTTGGAGAGGAACTAAATCTGGCTAATAAAATTATAGAAAAAGAGATATCTGGTCGAGAATAATTAGCAAGGTACATTAATGCACCAATTGCACTAAGATATGGTACTTCAGCACCAACGAGCTCCTCCTCGTTTTCATAAGGTCGGAATGGATCTTTATTAACATCTAGTGATCTCATAATCACTGAGGTACTTAAGGGATGTGCTTTATCGATATAAAATCTTTTTAAAATATTTTCAGTATATGTTGATTGATGAATAAATATACAACAACAAAATATACCATTTGTAAGATGCTCAATTTGTAGACTAAGACAAAATTTTGTCTTTCCAAGGTCTTTCATTTCAAATTCTTTTTTCAGACATTTTACTGCCTTTGAAAGCTCTTCATGAGTTGCAGTGATATTCAAATCATCAACATATACGACTATTATAGTAAATTCTAATCCAAACCTTTTAATAAATACACAAGGACAAATTGAGTTATTTTTATACCCTTCTTTCAATAGGTTTTCACTAAGGCAATTATATCACATGCGGCCTGATTGCTTCAATCCATATAAAGATTTTTGAAGCTTTATTGAACACATTTCCCAGGAATCTTTATATATTTCAGGCATTTTGAATTCTTCTGGGATTCTCATAAATATGTCGTTATCTAATGAGCCATATAAATACGCTGTAATGACATCCATCAGATGCATATCAACTTTTTCATGAACTGCCTGAAGGTGATTGCATCTACCACAGGAGAATATATCTCCATATAATCAATGCCAGGTCTTTGCGAAAATCCTTGTGCCACAAGTCGTGCTTTATATCTTACGACTTTATTTTTCTCATTTCGTTTTCGCACAAAGACGCATTTGTACCCCACTGGGTTTATACTTTCAGGTGTTCGGACTATCGGTCCGAAAACTTCGCATTTTTCAAGTGAAGCTAATTCAACTTGAATAGCATCTTTCCATTTTGGCCAATCATTTCTCTGTCTACATTCCTCGACAGATTTTGGTTCAAGATCCTTGTTTTGTTGCATTATTTCAACAACATCATAAACAAAAATATTGTCGACAATTATATTATTTTGATCCCATATTTTCCTCGATAAGACATAATTTATCAACTCGAATTGGAGTACTAACAACTGGAATATGAGATTTAGTAATCCTTGATAAGTCGGTGAATGCATCTGGTAGTTGATTTGCAATATTCTGCAAATGAATTATCTTCTGAATTTCATGTTGATATTTATTTGTTCGAGGATCTAAATGTGATAATGATAATGCATTCCAATCTATCTCTTTCCTCAGCTGTTAATCTTCTTCCTCTAATGTTGGTATACTGATTCATCAAAATGACAATCAACAAATCTTGCTGTGAATAAAACTCCAATCATAGGTTCCAAATATTTTATAATAGAAGGAGATTCATACCCAACATATATCCCCAACCTTCTTTGGGGACCCATCTTTGTGCGTTGTGGTGGAGCAATTGGAACATATACCGCACATCTAAATATTCTAATATGGGATATATTCGGCTCTTGACCATAAGCCAATTGTAATGGGGAGACTTTATGATCACTTGTGGGTCTTACACACACAAGATTTGCTGCATGCAAAATAGCATGACCCTATATGTGGGGAGTTTTGTTCTCATAAGCATTGGTCTCGCAATTAATTGGAGACGTTTAATCAATGATTCCGCTAGACCATTTTGAGTATGAACATGAGCAACCAAATGCTCAATTGTTGTCCCAATTGATATACAATAACCATTAAGAGCTTGGGATTTAAATTCACCACATTATCAAGACGAATTGTCTTAATTGCATAATTTGGAAATTGTGCTCGTAATTTTATTAATTGGGCCAGCAACCTTGCAAACGCCATATTGCGGGTTGATAATAAGCACGCATGTGACCATCTTGTAGATGCATCTATTAAAACCATATAATATTTGAATGGTCCACATGATGGGTGAATGAGCACATATATATCACCCTGTATACGTTCCAGAAATGTTGGGGATTCAATTCCCACTTTGATTATTGATGGTCTAGTAATCAATTTGCCTTGAGAACATGCAACATGAGAATTCCTTAAATTGAAGAATCTTTTGGTTCTTCAAAGAATGTCCATGTGAATTCTCAATTATTTTGCGCATCATAGTAGAACCGAGATGGCCCAACCAGACATGCCAAATTAGAAAATCATTTGAGGTTTACTATGACACGTGTTTCAATCATGCTAATACTACAGTATAAGCCAGATGAAAGAGCAGGTTATTTTTCAAGCATAAATTTTTTACCTGACATCATTGTAGTCATATAAAGATACTCATTCTTTTCATCATTTGTAGTCTCAATATGATAGCCATTTTGGCGAATGTCTTTAAAACTTAATAAATTTCTTTGAGACTTACTACAATATAATGCTTCATCAATTGTTAAATTTGTTCTTCCGGTAAGAACTAGATTAGCTTTGCCGGATCCTTCAATTAATTCTGTGCTACCAGATATTGTATTAACATTAGCTTCTTTCATAATTTAATAAGAGAAATATTTCTTATCTCTTAAAATAGTATGTGTTGTAGCACTATCTATAAGGCACATATCATCATAACTGATTTTGGATCCAATTGATGAATGGGAGATTTCCATTCTCTTCGTAAAGATTGAAAAAAACATTATAAAGATATGAAAACTAACTTGACAAACTATAAAAAGTAATAAAGATATAATGCTTAGCATTTAAAAACAACATAGTTATTTCCTTTTTCCCTTTTTTTGTAGAAATGGAAAAATTATATTAATAACTAATATGCATCATTACAATATAGTTGCATATTTACTTGACTTGCCATTACAATTCAGAGAAAGGGGAATAT
Source organism: Solanum rostratum (assembly GCA_029948455.1). Classification (NCBI taxonomy): domain Eukaryota; kingdom Viridiplantae; phylum Streptophyta; class Magnoliopsida; order Solanales; family Solanaceae; genus Solanum; species Solanum rostratum. Next base: position 46,773,721 of record CM057049.1, on the reverse strand, counting down.
TAGTGCCATCACAAAAACTTAGATCGTTATAAATGTAAAAGAAAATAATAACTATTCTTATAACTTTACTTTTTCAACTAGATGATGAGTTCTTTAGTCAATATTCTCATAAAAATCTTCAACTCTCAAATGAGTATTATTTGAGAAGTTTTTGAAGCCATCATCATTTTTATAAGGAAGATTTGCCTCATTATCATCATATTTATTTGAGGGAGTTTCTCCACTCTCATCATTATGAAAGGTCATGTGAGCCTCCATATTGTTTTCTTTTCTTTTGAGGGAGGCTTGATAAAGTTTGACAAAATGATCGGGAGTACGACAATCACGTGCCCAATGTCCTTTCATGCCACATCGATGACAAATATTATTTCTTCCCTTGAAAGTATTATTTTGATAAACTCAATTATTCTCATATTTATTTTCATGGTGACGATAATTATTTCGTCTGCCACCACGCCCTCGCCTGTGTCCTTGACCATGACCACAACCATGACCATGATAATTATTGTCTTAATTGAGACTGATTAGACCATGCTACAACATTCGCTTCTGGGAATGGAGCAGAACCAGTGGGGCGGGCTTCATGATTTCTCATCAGCAAAGTTTTATTTTGCTCAGCCACAAGTAGGCATGTAATTAATTCAGAATATTTCTTGAATCCCTTTTCATGATATTGTTGCTGTAGCAACACATTTGAAGTGTGAAAGGTGGAGAGAGTTTTCTCAAGTAAATCATCATCAGTGATAGTATCTCCACATAATTTTAATATTGAACTCACTTTGTGAATAGCTGAATTATATTCAGTTACACATTTAAAATCTTGAAATCGAAGATACATCCATTCATATCGAGCTTTTGGTAATACAGTAAGCTTTAAGTGGTCATATCGATCCTTTAAATTATTCCACAATTCAAGTGGATCTTTCACAGTTAAATATTCAGTTTTTAAATCTTCATGAAGATGATGTCGAAGAAAAATCACAGCTTTCGCTTTATCTTGACTTGATATTTTATTTCCTTGTTTAATAGTGTCTCCAAGACCTTTAGCGTCGAGGTGAATTTCAGCGTCAAGGATCCATGATAAATAATTTTTCCGGTTATATCAAGTGCCACAAATTCAAGTTTTGATAGGTTCGACATGATGAAAACTTAAGAATGATCAAAGATGACTTGTGAATGAAACCCCTGGTGGCAATTGACTTGAGTCTTGGTGTGTGCTCCCTTTTAAGGTCTCAAGTTCGAAACCCGCTGGGTGCAAAAAATTTTTGTGGGCCATCGGACTGGGTAAAACCTGAATTAACCGTGGTGCATTTGCGGGAAATTTCTTGCAGAGAGCCTGTGCACCCCAGGATTAGTTGGGGCTCAAAGAGACTCGGACACCCGGTGCAAATCAATTTTTTTTTAAGTAGATTCTTAAGATATAAAAATAAGTTGGTTACCAATTAATATATTATCTAATTAATCTTCAACCAACACACAGTAAAATGAGTAATAAATTATAGATATATATTAAATAATAGTCCTATTATAGAATTAGTTATAACAATATAGCATGCTTAAATGAAAATTTGTTAAAGAAATAAGGTATGATGATAATATTATAATTTATATATTATAAGATATAAGAATAGCTAGAAAAAGATTGTATACGTACTAAGATTGGAGCTTCGTGTTGATAATGTATCGTGGAATGATAATATAGTAAAGCTAAGAAGGAATATAGAAGAGAAGATGTAGTAGTATTTCTTATTCGCTCTGTTTCTCTACATATTTTGTTACAAGAAAGGGGTATTTATAATTGTGTATTACATGGTCATTTATGGTTTTCTCATTGCCATGTATACACGTTGTACACCAAATATTTTACATGGATAATTAAGTTACAACACTAATAAAAAGGATTGTAAATCCATCTTACACATGTGTATTGTGTGTATGTTTATGTTGCCACAAAATATATTATGTGGATATAGAAAATATTTATTTGGACGTCCATTTTACAACAATTATTCATTTAAAATTGTGTTTTTCGGGGAGCAGATTGTACTGAAGATTAAGGGCTTGGCCCTTGCTTTTGCCTTTTGGTGTTTTTTCAAAGACTATTGTATTTACTTGAAGATTCCATCTGGCTTCCCTTGATATCCCGAAATGTTTGGAAATAGTTGTTTTTTTTTTCTATAATGATTGTTAGGGTCCATCAGTAAACAGTTAATGATCGGTCAGAGGCTCTTCAAAATCATGATTGATGCTTTACAGATAGTGAAATACCAATTAGTTATTGAACTGCTGCAGGAACTGTCCATTTTGATGTTATATAAAACGGATTGCAGAAATGTCTCTTTTTATAGTTCATGCCTCCACAGGGTGTATAACAGAGGGGTTAAGTGGATTACTAAGGTCAGCTTTTGCTGGATATTTTCTGTGGGATTTAGTGATCATTTCTTTTTAGGCTCTTCTGAGGTGCTTTGGCCCACAGTGCCTTCTTTGTGACATCCTGGTTCTTAGCTTTTTCCCCCTATTTTTAAAATTTTTTTGTCTCTTTCGCTTGGAAGTTGGCCTATTATATGAGCTTGTAAGAGGAAAATAATTTAACTTGTAAGTTGTGAATATAGGAGTTTGGTAATTCCAATCAACTGTGTTCAGTGTGATGATGCAATGTTAGTTAAACATGATGGCTGCCTTGGAAATTGCAGTCATGAAAAAATTGATTTTGCCATGGTATTCTCGCATTATTCCCTGGTCCTTGTCCCTAGTCCTTACTTTTCTTTGTGGATCTACTCAAAATGTAGCATGTCAAAGCTTTGCATGTTGAGGACATGGATGTGGTGGTTGAACCAGGCATTGGATGGATGGAGCTCAATGAATACTTGGAGTCCTATGGTCTCTTTTTTCCCCTTGATCCTGGTCAGTCCTGCTATATTTCTTTGGTTAAAAGTGTGTGTGGTTTTCTGACTCCTACTCTGTCTCTCTCTCTGAATAAACTCCTTTTTTGGGCTTTAAGATGTTTTCAAACTTATCATCTTTTTTTCGGAGTACTGCTGAACAGTAATTTAGACGTTGTGCACTAGCTCAAAATTGATGTTTTTTTACACACATGATTTTGGCATTTACAAAGTTCATTATCATTATATTTAGCTAAGTAGGAAATGATAAAAGCACTTTGACAGTAAAGTAGAAAATTAGGCAAAATATATTTTCCCAGAGACATGCTATGCATAGGTTTCCAGTATTCAATACGATTCCTCCTTTCTCATATTAGCTAATCAGTTGCCATATAACAATGACAATAAGTGCTCAAAATTGTAGCAGTAAAAGTTTGGATCAGACTGATCTTCATTAAAAAAAAGTTTGATTCTGACTATGATCTAGTAATTGTTGTGAATCTGGTTGTGATTTCTCTAAATAATTGGAAAACCACTTCCTGTGCTGGTATAACCAGAAGCTTTCCTTGTTAATGTTCAAGAAAAATGTCAAAGGTGTTTCTAATTGTTCTCGAGAGAAAAAGAGAGACCAAGGACATGCATTGTATTTTTTTCGGCTGTAAGAGAAATGTTGAATAAAAGAATTAAACAATTTTGGAAATGCAGAACTCTTTCTGATGTTACTTATCATTAAAAAAAGTGATTTATTCAATTCGTTATGAAGGATTCTTGTTTTAAGTTGGTAAAAAACAACATATCCCATGGAATCCCACAAGTGAGGTCTGGGGAGGGTAGAATGTACGTAGACCTTACCACTACCTCATAGAGGTAGAGAGGCTGTTTCCTGAGGGCCCTCTTCTCAAAAATCCATAAGCAGAATAAACTAGATATGGAAAAAAGGAAAGGAAAGAAAAGTAAACAAAAAGAACGACTAATAACGAAAAGCACATGATAGTATGTACTACGATAAAATTAACATATATAAAACGGATAATGACAATACAGGATATAAAGACGATAGCACTGAGCAGAACTTTATCTTTTTTTTTTGGTCCTTGCTCCATCGTTAAATTTAACATTTTGTTCATTCTTATGTATAAAATCTCTGCTCATCTCAGGTGATATGTCATTAGTATACTGATAATCTAAGAAGTGTGAACATGCAATTGTTTCAGGACCTGGGGCAACCATTGGAGGAATGTGTGCTACACGTTGCTCTGGTTCTTTAGCAGTGAGGTAATTGTTCTAACTTCTAAGACTGTTACCTCGGTGTTAATCTGATCATTGCATTTGCTGCTATAAAATGTTCTCTAGTTATATTTCATGTGCCGTCAGAATTTATCTACTCTCTATTTTCCTTGAGCGCTGTGGCAAACCTTTAAGCTATACTATGATAAAACTAACACATCATGTGGCACCTAAGGGTGTGGCTTAGTGGTCAATGAAGTGGGTTGAGAGCTCGAGGTCTCAGTTTCGAATTGCAGCAAGGACAAAAATATTAAGGGGGTCGTTTGGAAGGATGTATAAGAATAATGTTAAATAGAGTGTATTAGTAATGCTTGTATTAGTTGTGCTTGCATTAATTATGAAGAGATATTCTTTATGCATTGTTTGGTTTAGTGTTTTAAAAATAGTATGCATTGTATAATTATTTTTAGAAAATATTTATATACAAAGACACCCTCCACAAATATGGTGGAAAAGATGTAAAAAGGATTTTGAGGGCAATTCGGTCTTTAACCGTGCTAATGCATGTATTAAATCTCCTTGCATTACTAATACTGCGAACTTCATTGTATTAGAATACACACCTTAATACACAATAGAGTTTATAACTAATGCAAACATTAGCTGTACATGGCATGAAAAAGCGTACCAAAGTAGTACTGATATACCTAGTTAATGCATGCATTATTTTTTACACTCTACCAAACGGTCTCCAGGTGATTTTTTTTCATCTATTGTACCTTTGGTGTACAAAATCACCTAATTTATTGCTGGTGGTAGGTGGTAGGTATTCTGTGGAATTAATCGAGATGCGTGATAGTTGGTTCACACACCACGATTATTAAAAAACACATCATGTGATTTTTTTCCCAAAGGCTCGTTTGGCTATATGAGATGAAATCATGGTATGAAATCATATTAGATGAAATTGAAGTTTGGTTGGATATACAATTTGAATTTTTAAGTTGTATTTTTGTTCATGAACATAAAAATCCTGTAAGTTGGGAAAACTATCAGAATCGCTCATATTCTTTATATAATCTTATCTTACTTAATAAACAAAAGTTCATAACAAAAGTATATTACACTTTCAAAAAGCTATTCTACAAAAATACAACATTTATTCATCAAATTTTAGTTCATTACAAAAGTAAAATTGCAACATGAGTTGTAGTGGAATACTCTTAAATACAATCCTACCACGTAGTATGGATAAATCATGTTGAATGTACATTTCTCAACCAGATGATGAAGATGAACCAACACTAATTGCCATGGGATATGAGTATGGTTAGAAGCACTAAAAATTGGTTGGTAATTATAAATAAAATGTTAGTTTGAAGGAATAGTAAATTTTGTTCGTGAAGCAATAATAAATTTGGTTAGGGTAATAGTATCAACTATAAATTTTGTTTATGTATAAAAAAATTAGTGGGTAGATATAAAATGGTGGTTCTTTTCTTTTATAAAATATAAACTTGTGGGTCAGTATTTGTATTTGAAAAATGTGAAATCATGGTATGAAATTTTCAAATCAAGCTTTTTGGAGAATTTGGGATTTCATTTCATGATTTCAAAATGGCAAGTTGTCACGACCTAAGCTAGACCCTAGATGCGATACGTCACACGACGACTAGAAATTTCGTAGAAACCCCAATCAAGTCTCTTAGCATAACATAGCATTCATAGGCAATGAATCACAAACATAAAGCAGAAACTAGAATATAAACATACAAGCCAAATTATAAGACCGTATGAAGAGTATTAGACAACATAGATCCCAATACATGATGTTCAACAATGTCGCTAAGTACTAGAATAGGCAAGGCCTAAGATATGTCCCTAGTTCACTCTCAAAGAAAATATAACAAGTCTCAAAGTATCTCAGTGACACAAGATAAAATCTAGGAGTACTAGAATTGGCAAGGCCTAAGATATGTCCCTAGTTCACTCTCAAAGAAAATATAACAAGTCTCAAAGTATCTCAATGACACAAGATAAAATCTAGGAGTAATAGGTTCACCCTCGGGTTATGAGGACTCACCAACAATCTTCAAGTGAATGCCGTATCTAACCATGATGGTGTGTAAGATGGTCGCCCGCTTCTATATTGTGATATAATGTAGGCATAGAAGTATCCGTTACTACATTTGAATGTTCTAAGTAAGTGGGCCATGCAATGCATAATAAATCATAATGTACAAATAATCATTTTAAATAGCAAGGTGAAAGATTGGTAGAATTATAAGTAGACACAAATAAGATCAATGCATAAGTATATCTTAAGGACACCAAGTAAACATAAGGAATATATAAGGACCATATTGGTAAAAGTATAATTCTATGGTGGCAATGTAGTAATGAGGCTGGAAGCTTTATATAAGGACCCTGTAAGTCGAGCCCCCACCTCAAAGCCACATTCGGTGCTAAGTTAACATCCTACAAAATACATAAAATAGGCATAAAATCATACTTGTCAGAAATTATAATTCGCACTCCTCATAATTCATAAGCTTGACATTAAACATATTTTTTAAAATCATGTTCATAGAGTAGCTCATTTTCATAATTTGTGTAAAGTGGGGTGCGGCCCCCATCACCATTACACCTTACACAATATACTTGCACACTTAAAATCTTATGATCGTGACTTGTAAAGAAGAAATGGGGGTAGAAGTATAACTTTCAACTCAATTAGCTAATCATGTATTTAGGATAAATTCATGCATAATCACATAGAATAGGATCAATTGGATCAACATTAGAATAGACCAGTTTGTAATTTCATGAACCCTTATTATACAAACTAAGGAATTTCTTATAATTTATAAATCATCAAAATCATGCAATTGAACAATAAATCATGCTAAATTAGGTAATAAAGCATTAATAGAAACTCAATTTATGAAATTAGAAGAGAATTCAATAGACCATAAGAGAATTGTGAGCCCTAGATGGCATTGTAGAGAGCTCATGTAGAAAATCATAAAATTCATGCGATTCTTGTCAATCCATGTCAAAACAGACTAATTATTATAAAACAAATAATGATTTATTATTATAAAATAAATAATGATTCATGTGAAGAAATAGAAATTAAGGAGACCTATGAAATATACATACTTGAAATTGGACGGAAATGGAGAAATCGAAAGAGCTCCATGGAAGGAAGGATTCGATGGATGAAAGTGCTCATACCTTGGGGAAGAAGCCACAAAAAACATGAAATTTTCAGAAATTTGGTGAAGAACTTGAAGAAATTCTTGGGGATCTTCAATGGGGATTTGAGAGTCTCGATAGAGAGATAATTTTGGGATTGATAAATTGGGGTTGTATGTCTTGAGTAATTGGGTTTTGGGGTATTCAATACACCAAGTTTTTAGTCTACAAGCCGTCTAGGTTCATTAATTTACTAATTGGGAAACGTCCAACGTATCCACACTTAAAAACTAAAAGCGCGCAATAGTAGTCAACCCAGACTGCGGTGTTGAAGGGTTTTACCATGGTTCATTTTTGAGCGAATTGGATTTTGGTTAGATTATGTCCAAATTTGAACTCGGGAAAAAAATGAACTACCCTAAAATAGGTTCGAGATGCAGATCCTTCTAGTTACTGAAATTTTTGAAAATTTCTGCTTGACCTTAAATTCCATCGAGGCCATTTTTACACTATTTTAACCTATATAATCATATTACAACTTTCAAAATGCTTGAGGAATTACAATATTTTCCCGTTGGGAACATTCGTCCTCGAATGGGATAGGACTAGCTTGAGTAAAGTGTAGAACTAACAACCCAGCATAAATGCAATTCACTTTCCTATGAATCAAGTTTTCTCAACTCTCACATCATCCAAAGGTACAATGGCCCTAGGATCACCAATACACTTCCTTAACATCGATACATGGAATACTGGATGAACTGAGGCTAATTCTAATGACAAGTTGATAGGCCGCTTACCAATATTCTTCAATATCTTATACGGACCTATGTACTAGGGACTATATTTCCCTTTCTTGCCAAAATGCATACACCCTTCATAGGTGAAATCTTTAAGTAGACCCAATCATCCACATCAAATTCAAGTTCCCTCTTTCTCATGCCGAATAAGACTTTTGGTGACTTTGGGGGGCCTTTAACCTTTCCCTTATAAGTCTCACCTTCTCCATAGCATCAAACACCGATTTGGGTCTCATCAAGGCTATTTCACCTGCTCAGTCTTGTGAAAGGTGATTGCCTTGTCGCCAATGGCGAGAGGCGAGGCAAGGCGACTCTTCATCACCTTTTAGCTTTATGGCGAGGCAATCTTCAAAAGGCGACGCCATAGTGATAATGGCGACAAAGGCGAGAGGCAAGAAAGGCGCCACCTTTTATATCTTCTTAAAATAAGGCAACCAATTTAGGGTTTTCAAAGTTAAAAGATAATTGTTGGATTTTCTTTCCAAATTTGCACTCTTACACTTGGATTTGGACTCCAACTAAATGACTCGACTAGACTTCTCCGGTGACTAGCCAAATTTTATCGGAGAATCCAAAGTCCAACCAATACGTATTTCTTTTTTTCTTCTTGAGATTTCTTCTTCTTGTATCTTTTTACTTCTTCTGACTACACAGCTCTGTCATTTTTCTCATTGTTTTGACGTTTGTTTTTTTTCTCGTTCAAGTTCTAGACTTGTAGTATCTACTATCTATTTTTAGTTTTTACAACAACATACCAAGTGAAATCCCACAAGTGGGGTCTAGGGTGAATTGAAATATTGGTTAATATATTATTGAGATTGAGATTTTGATTATTTATATGTGCAATTAAATATTTTAATTGGTATTAATTGACGCAGTACTTCAAAAGGCGAGCATCTTGCCACTCCCCTTGCCTTATGGCGAGGTAGACCCTTGTCGCCTTTTGTCGCCTTTCACCGTCCAAAACACTGCACCTACTTCAAACCAGCCCATCGGAGACGTATATCTTCTCCTATACAAAGCCTCAAAAGGAGCCATTTCAATGCTTGAGTGATAACTATTGTTATATGCATATTCAATCAATGGTAGGTGATCATCCCAACTTCTGTTGAAATCAATTACACATGCTCTCAACATATGTTTCAAAGTTTGAATTGCTCTTTCGGGTTGCCTATCGATTCGAGGATGGAAAGTGGTGCTTAGCTTTACCGGGCTACCAAGACCCCTTTGAAAGGACTTTCAGAAGTGCTAAGTGAATCGAGTACCACGATCCAAAATAGTAGACAAAGGCACACCATGAAGTCTTACCAATTCTCGAATGTACAATTTGGCATAATCCTTGACACTAAAAGAAGTCTTGACTAGTTGTAAATTGGCTGATTTAGTCATTCTATCCACAATCACCCAAATGGAGTCATGTTGCTTCTGGGTACAAGGTAAACCCATCACAAAGTCCATATTCACATCTTCCCACTTTCAAGTAGGGGTTTCAATGTCTTGGGCTAAGCCTCCCGGCTTTTGGTGTTCTACTTTTACTTGTTGGCAGTTAAAGCATTCTGCCACAAACTTTGTTATATCCTTCTTCGTGTGAGTCCACCAATACACTTCCCTTAGATCTTTATATATTTTGGTGCATCTAGGATGAATGGAATACCGTGAGTTATGAGCTTCACTCAATATCATCCCCCTTAAGCCATCAACATTTTGAACACATAACCAGTAACGAAGTACTCCATCTTCCCTTTGGGAGAAAACCTCAATCTTTTTATCAACTAGCAACTTCTTCAACTCAACCAAAGTTGGATCCATGTCTTGCTTTGCTTTCTTCTTGCTACCAATGATGATTCCGACCCATTCTGCACAAGTATACCTTCATTCGAATCACTTAACCTTACGCCCAAACGGACCATTAGTGCACATCTAACTAGCTCCATCTTTTCATTCTCAACATGGGCAACACTATTCATAGACACCCTACTAAACGCATCGGCTACAACATTTGCCTAGTCCCGATGATACAGTACACTTATGTCATAGTCCTTGAGTAGTTTGAGCTACCTCTTTTGCCTGAGGATCAAGTCTCTTTGGGTTAACACATATTGCAAGCTTCTGTGGTCAGTAATATATGTCCCTAGTTCACTCTCAAAGAAAATATAACAAGTCTCAAAGTATCTCAGTGACACAAGATAAAATCTAGGAGTACTAGAATTGGCAAGGCCTAAGATATGTCCCTAGTTCACTCTCAAAGAAAATATAACAAGTCTCAAAGTATCTCAATGACACAAGATAAAATCTAGGAGTAATAGGTTCACCCTCGGGTTATGAGGACTCACCAACAATCTTCAAGTGAATGCCGTATCTAACCATGATGGTGTGTAAGATGGTCGCCCGCTTCTATATTGTGATATAATGTAGGCATAGAAGTATCCGTTACTACATTTGAATGTTCTAAGTAAGTGGGCCATGCAATGCATAATAAATCATAATGTACAAATAATCATTTTAAATAGCAAGGTGAAAGATTGGTAGAATTATAAGTAGACACAAATAAGATCAATGCATAAGTATATCTTAAGGACACCAAGTAAACATAAGGAATATATAAGGACCATATTGGTAAAAGTATAATTCTATGGTGGCAATGTAGTAATGAGGCTGGAAGCTTTATATAAGGACCCTGTAAGTCGACCCCCCACCTCAAAGCCACATTCGGTGCTAAGTTAACATCCTACAAAATACATAAAATAGGCATAAAATCATACTTGTCAGAAATTATAATTCGCACTCCTCATAATTCATAAGCTTGACATTAAACATATTTTTTAAAATCATGTTCATAGAGTAGCTCATTTTCATAATTTGTGTAAAGTGGGGTGCGGCCCCCATCACCATTACACCTTACACAATATACTTGCACACTTAAAATCTTATGATCGTGACTTGTAAAGAAGAAATGGGGGTAGAAGTATAACTTTCAACTCAATTAGCTAATCATGTATTTAGGATAAATTCATGCATAATCACATAGAATAGGATCAATTGGATCAACATTAGAATAGACCAGTTTGTAATTTCATGAACCCTTATTATACAAACTAAGGAATTTCTTATAATTTATAAATCATCAAAATCATGCAATTGAACAATAAATCATGCTAAATTAGGTAATAAAGCATTAATAGAAACTCAATTTATGAAATTAGAAGAGAATTCAATAGACCATAAGAGAATTGTGAGCCCTAGATGGCATTGTAGAGAGCTCATGTAGAAAATCATAAAATTCATGCGATTCTTGTCAATCCATGTCAAAACAGACTAATTATTATAAAACAAATAATGATTTATTATTATAAAATAAATAATGATTCATGTGAAGAAATAGAAATTAAGGAGACCTATGAAATATACATACTTGAAATTGGACGGAAATGGAGAAATCGAAAGAGCTCCATGGAAGGAAGGATTCGATGGATGAAAGTGCTCATACCTTGGGGAAGAAGCCACAAAAAACATGAAATTTTCAGAAATTTGGTGAAGAACTTGAAGAAATTCTTGGGGATCTTCAATGGGGATTTGAGAGTCTCGATAGAGAGATAATTTTGGGATTGATAAATTGGGGTTGTATGTCTTGAGTAATTGGGTTTTGGGGTATTCAATACACCAAGTTTTTAGTCTACAAGCCGTCTAGGTTCATTAATTTACTAATTGGGAAACGTCCAACGTATCCACACTTAAAAACTAAAAGCGCGCAATAGTAGTCAACCCAGACTGCGGTGTTGAAGGGTTTTACCATGGTTCATTTTTGAGCGAATTGGATTTTGGTTAGATTATGTCCAAATTTGAACTCGGGAAAAAAATGAACTACCCTAAAATAGGTTCGAGATGCAGATCCTTCTAGTTACTGAAATTTTTGAAAATTTCTGCTTGACCTTAAATTCCATCGAGGCCATTTTTACACTATTTTAACCTATATAATCATATTACAACTTTCAAAATGCTTGAGGAATTACAATATTTTCCCGTTGGGAACATTCGTCCTCGAATGGGATAGGACTAGCTTGAGTAAAGTGTAGAACTAACAACCCAGCATAAATGCAATTCACTTTCCTATGAATCAAGTTTTCTCAACTCTCACATCATCCAAAGGTACAATGGCCCTAGGATCACCAATACACTTCCTTAACATCGATACATGGAATACTGGATGAACTGAGGCTAATTCTAATGACAAGTTGATAGGCCGCTTACCAATATTCTTCAATATCTTATACGGACCTATGTACTAGGGACTATATTTCCCTTTCTTGCCAAAATGCATACACCCTTCATAGGTGAAATCTTTAAGTAGACCCAATCATCCACATCAAATTCAAGTTCCCTCTTTCTCATGCCGAATAAGACTTTTGGTGACTTTGGGGGGCCTTTAACCTTTCCCTTATAAGTCTCACCTTCTCCATAGCATCAAACACCGATTTGGGTCTCATCAAGGCTATTTCACCTGCTCAGTCTTGTGAAAGGTGATTGCCTTGTCGCCAATGGCGAGAGGCGAGGCAAGGCGACTCTTCATCACCTTTTAGCTTTATGGCGAGGCAATCTTCAAAAGGCGACGCCATAGTGATAATGGCGACAAAGGCGAGAGGCAAGAAAGGCGCCACCTTTTATATCTTCTTAAAATAAGGCAACCAATTTAGGGTTTTCAAAGTTAAAAGATAATTGTTGGATTTTCTTTCCAAATTTGCACTCTTACACTTGGATTTGGACTCCAACTAAATGACTCGACTAGACTTCTCCGGTGACTAGCCAAATTTTATCGGAGAATCCAAAGTCCAACCAATACGTATTTCTTTTTTTCTTCTTGAGATTTCTTCTTCTTGTATCTTTTTACTTCTTCTGACTACACAACTCTGTCATTTTTCTCATTGTTTTGACGTTTGTTTTTTTTCTCGTTCAAGTTCTAGACTTGTAGTATCTACTATCTATTTTTAGTTTTTACAACAACATACCAAGTGAAATCCCACAAGTGGGGTCTAGGGTGAATTGAAATATTGGTTAATATATTATTGAGATTGAGATTTTGATTATTTATATGTGCAATTAAATATTTTAATTGGTATTAATTGACGCAGTACTTCAAAAGGCGAGCGTCTTGCCACTCCCCTTGCCTTATGGCGAGGTAGACCCTTGTCGCCTTTTGTCGCCTTTCACCGTCCAAAACACTGCACCTACTTCAAACCAGCCCATCGGAGACGTATATCTTCTCCTATACAAAGCCTCAAAAGGAGCCATTTCAATGCTTGAGTGATAACTATTGTTATATGCATATTCAATCAATGGTAGGTGATCATCCCAACTTCTGTTGAAATCAATTACACATGCTCTCAACATATGTTTCAAAGTTTGAATTGCTCTTTCGGGTTGCCTATCGATTCGAGGATGGAAAGTGGTGCTTAGCTTTACCGGGCTACCAAGACCCCTTTGAAAGGACTTTCAGAAGTGCTAAGTGAATCGAGTACCACGATCCAAAATAGTAGACAAAGGCACACCATGAAGTCTTACCAATTCTCGAATGTACAATTTGGCATAATCCTTGACACTAAAAGAAGTCTTGACTAGTTGGCTGATTTAGTCATTCTATCCACAATCACCCAAATGGAGTCATGTTGCTTCTGGGTACAAGGTAAACCCATCACAAAGTCCATATTCACATCTTCCCACTTTCAAGTAGGGGTTTCAATGTCTTGGGCTAAGCCTCCCGGCTTTTGGTGTTCTACTTTTACTTGTTGGCAGTTAAAGCATTCTGCCACAAACTTTGTTATATCCTTCTTCGTGTGAGTCCACCAATACACTTCCCTTAGATCTTTATATATTTTGGTGCATCTAGGATGAATGGAATACCGTGAGTTATGAGCTTCACTCAATATCATCCCCCTTAAGCCATCAACATTTTGAACACATAACCAGTAACGAAGTACTCCATCTTCCCTTTGGGAGAAAACCTCAATCTTTTTATCAACTAGCAACTTCTTCAACTCAACCAAAGTTGGATCCATGTCTTGCTTTGCTTTCTTCTTGCTACCAATGATGATTCCGACCCATTCTGCACAAGTATACCTTCATTCGAATCACTTAACCTTACGCCCAAACGGACCATTAGTGCACATCTAACTAGCTCCATCTTTTCATTCTCAACATGGGCAACACTATTCATAGACACCCTACTAAACGCATCGGCTACAACATTTGCCTAGTCCCGATGATACAGTACACTTATGTCATAGTCCTTGAGTAGTTTGAGCTACTTCTTTTGCCTGAGGATCAAGTCTCTTTGGGTTAACACATATTGCAAGCTTCTGTGGTCAGTAATATATCAACACACCCTATTAAGATAGTGTCGCCATATTTCCAACGCAAACACAACCGTCGCCAATTCTAAATCATGTGTTGGATAATTCTGCTCATGCATTTTTAATTGCCTAGAGGCATATGCTATAACCTTGCCATGTTGCATCAACACACAACTCAAACTAACATGTGAGGCATCACAATAAACAACAAATCCATCCAAACTTTTCGGAAGTTTCAAAATAGGGGTTGAAGTAAGACGATCTTTCAGTGTTTGAAAACTTTTCTCATATTTATCCAATCATTGGAACTTCATCTTCTTTTGAGTCAACCCAGTCAAAGGTGATGCAATGGATGAAACTCCCTCAACAAACCATCTATAATACCCGGCCAAGCCTAAAAAGCTTCGAATGTCCGAAGGAGATAATGGTCTGGGTCAATTCTTCACCGCTTCCGTCTTCTTTGGATCAACCTTAATACCTTCATGGGAGACAATGCGACCAAGAAATGCCACCTTCAACCAAAACTCACTTGCTAAATTTGGCAAATAATTGCTTAACTCTCAAAGTTTGCAATACAATTCTCAAGTGACCTATATGTTTCTCTTAACTTCGAGAATAAACCAATATGTTATCAATGAACACCACCACAAACATATCTAGATATGGTTCCCGATTCATTAAGTCCATGGAGATGGCGGGGGAATTTGTTAACCCAAACGGCATAACTAAAAATTCAAAATGGCCATATCTTGTTCCAAATGTCGTCTTGGGAATATCACACTCCCTCACCCTCAATTGCTGATAATTGGACTGGAGATCAATTTTGGAGAAATCATCTATCCTAGGAATTGGATATTTGTTCTTTATGGTCATCTTATTCAATTGTCGGTGGTCTATGCACATTCGAAGCGACCCATCCATGTATCTAACAAACAACACGGAAGCACCCCATGTCGAAATGTTTGGTCTAATAAAACCCTTCTCCAACAATCTTTCCATTGCTCCTTCAACTCCTTTAATTCCACCGGGGCCATACAGTAGGAGGGATTGAGATAGATTGAGTACTAGGGAGCAGATCTATGCCAAAAGCAGTTTTCCTTTCTGGAGGAATACTGGATATGTCATCGAGGAAAACATCGAGGAACTCGTTCACAGTGGGAATTGACTCAAAAGGAGGAGCTTTGGAATTTTCATCCCTAACCCACATAGATGATAAACACAACCTTTAGCAATCAACTTACAAACTTTAAGACATGGGATGAATTGACCCTTAACTACAGAATTATTGCCCTTCCTTTCAAGAATTGGCTCATTTTGAAATTGTAAACTTGACCGTATGGGTTCTACAATCAATAGAGCATATGCAACCAATCCATACCAAGAATGACGTCAAAATCAACCATATCAAGTTCAACAAGATCACAGGGATAACTTAATGCAAGACCATTACACGACATTTTTTGTAGACTCTTTTAGCCAAAATTAACTCACCAACGAAAGTATATACCGAGAAAGGATCTAACAAGATTTCAGAACAAATATCAAACCTACCAGCAAGGAAAGTTGTAACAAATGACAGTTTGGCACCTGGATCAAGTAATGCATATGCATCAAAGTTGAAGACCAGCAACATATCCATAACAACATCAAGAGTCTCCTCCACTTCTTGCCTAACATGAAGGGCATATAATCGGTGATTGGGTTGAGCACCACCTTGTTGAGCTCTTTGTTGCACTTATCCTACTTGAGCAACCTGACCTTGAGGACGACCTTTTCTGCCCCTATTAGCAGCACTTGGGCATTCAGAGAGTTTGTGACCCATCTTACCATATCCATAACATGTACCCGCCTCCATCAAACTCTTCCCCACATGATTTCTCCCACACTTAGAGCATTTGGGAAAGGTTGGTCCACTAGTATTAGCACCTTCACCTTGAGCTTGAGGGTTTGACGCCCTATTCTTATCATACCTTTGACCATAAGCTTTGACGGCCCTTGGCCTTGAAACCTTTGGCCTTGTGGAAAGTGGCCATTTCCACCGAATCTTGTATTGGAGAATTCACTTTTAAAACGAGCTCTCTTGGACTCTCTCACTCTTCTTTCTTTGAGCTTTTCACCTTCAATTTGCTCGGCATAAGTCATGAGCCGAGAAATATCCATCTCTTTCACAAGTACAATGGTTCTACATTCCTTCACCACCAAGTCAGACACACATGAAATAAGTTTGCTCATACGGGCTCGGGGATTTGCTACCAAAGACGGAGTATACCTGGACGATTTGGTGAATTTGAGGGCGTACTCCCTCAACATTCATGTTCCTTTGTTTGAGATTAATGAACCCTATCATCTACGCTTCCCTTAGCTCAAGCGGGAAGAAACTATTAAGAAATGTGACTTTGAACACTTCCCATCCAATAGGACCATCATCAACTCTCTCGGATTTCCATTGAGCATTACCATATTTGAGCCACTCCCTTGAGTTGGTAGGCTGCCAACTCTGCTTTTTCTTCGGAAGAAACCTCCATGATAGCGGCCAATCTATACACCTCATTGATGAACTCTTGTGGTTCCTCTTCCATCATTGACCCATAGAGTTCGGGAGGGTTCATCCTAGCAAAGTCCTTCACTTTAGATGCCTGAATTTGAGCATTAGGAGGAGCAACAACACCTTGTTTGGCCTAATTAGTCATGGCTTGGGCCAACATAGCAATAGTGGTTCGAAACTCCGCATAAGTCACTTTCTCTCTCAAAAGGCAATGGGGAGCTTGGCCCTCATTGGCATGAACTTCTCTTTGCAGGGACATAATCTAAAAGTGCAAAAACAGTCATTTAAGGGGGAAGTTTTAAGACATACTACAAGGCACGACATAGGTCATGAAAGAAGTGAAGATTCCTAAAATGCCCCATAGCCTCCTACTCATAGATGTGCTGCATTTCACATCGATGAATAAGACTCTACTTGACGCTGCATGTTGGACTCCCTAGGACCCTTCAAAACCTTGTGCTTTGATACCAAGTTTATCACGACCCAAGCTAGACTGTAGGTGTGACATGGTGACTAGGGATCCCATAGGAACCCCAATCAAGCTTAGCATATCATGAGCATTCAGAGGCAATGAATCACGGACATAAAGCATAAACTAGAACTAGAATATAATACAAGCCAAACCATAAAATAGTATGAAGAATATTAGACTACGTATATCCTAAAACATTATGTCTAATATTACCTCTAAGTACCAGACTAGGCGGGGGCAATGACATGTCTCCAGCTCACCCTCAAAGAAAGTATAACAAGTCTCAATGTATCTCAATGACAGAAGATAAAAGCTAGAAGTAATAGGTTTTCCCTCGGGTCATGAGGACTCACAAACAATCTTCAAGTGAACACCGAATCTAACCATGATGAAGAGGAGGAAGATGGTCGCCTGCTCCTACATTGTGATATAATGTAGGCATAGAAGTATGCGTTAGTATGTTTGGATGTACCACATATGTGGACTATGCAATGCATAATAAATCATTATGTAGAAGTAATCATTTTAAATAGCATGATAATAGAGTGTTGGAATCATAAATAGACAGAAATGAGATCAATGTATGAGTATATCTTAAGGACATCAAGTAAAGCAAGGAATAAAGAGTAATCAATAAACCATCATAAGGACCATACGCATGTGGGAAGTAACCATAACTGACAATAAGATCATCGAGCTATAAGTCTACCCATACATCGGAGAAAAGGGAGCCTTACTTGCCAAGGTAAAATTACTACCCCGCACGGTGAGTGTCATAAGCTATGTGGATTCACTAGCGAAAACCATATTGGTAAAAGTATAATCCTATGGTGGCAAAATAGCATATGACGTATGTGGTTGGTCAAACAGTTGAATTATCTCACTGTCACTAGACCTGACATCTCTTTTTCCGTGAGTGTCCTAAGTCAATTTATGACTTCCCTTTGTGATAGTCATTGTGATGCAGTTGTTTGTATTCTACAGTATATAGAATCAACTTCAAGTAAAGAAATACTCTTTGAGGATGAAGGCCATCAACATATTATTGGATATGCAGATGTTGATTAGTTAGGATCACTATGTGATGGACGTTCTACATTCGGATATTGCATTTTAGTAAGAGGTAATTTTGTGTCTTGGAAACGTAAGAGTGGTTGCTTGATCTAGTGCGGAAGCAAAATATCGTGCAATGATTATAGCAACTTGTGAGCTAGTTTGGATCAAATAGCTACCGAGAGAACTAAAATTTGGAGAATTCGGTCAGATGAAACTTGTGTGTGATGATCAAGTGACAATTCATATCACATAAAATCCAACATTTCATGAGAAGACTAAGCACATGAGATTGATTATCACTTTGTCCGAGGAGAGATACTCTCAAGAAGTATTGTTGCAAAATTTGTCAAGTCAAGTGATCAACTGACAAATATCTTCACTAAGTCCCTCACCGGTACTCGTGTCAATTGCATCTATAACAAGCTCTATCCATATGGCTTGTATACACCCACTTGAGGGGAGTGTTAGAACAGGAATAGGAACATGAGTAATGTATTGAATCTTACTTGGGAAGGATTGTATAAACACAATTCAATAATATTTTCCTCCTATATTTCTCACAGACACACGGACCTAATGTGTCATGGCAGTGGCATTCAGCCCACCTATTAATGAGTGGCATGGATAAACCATTTTTGATATTTCATGACATATTTGAGTTTTCTTCCCTTTGATTATTATTATTGATGTATCATCTTCAGTGGCCCCAACAGGAAAATGCAAGAGGAGGAAGTTGGCTGTGCTTGTTGATTGTTTTTGATAAATTATATCTTAAAATTAATTTGCAGCAAAATGTTCTGAGTGTGATCTTATCAATATTTGATGTACAATTGTCTTGATCTTGTCAATCTTAGATATACTACTCTCTGGCTTCTTTCCAACTAAGAGTTCTTATCTTAGCATGTAGGTATGGTACAATGCGTGATAATGTCATCAATCTCAAGGTTTGTGATGTTGACACCGAAAACTTGTATAGATGGACATCCAGATTCCAAATTTAGTTTCTCTTGCAGGTTGTTCTAGCTGATGGAGAAGTTATGAAGACTGCATCCCGTGCCAGGAAAAGTGCTGCTGGGTGCGTTTGCTTTTATCAGTCTCGAAGTTTCATAACTTGATCTCTTTTTTCTCTTCATTCTGACAACATGATCTTGTTTTTTAGTACCCTAAAAGAAGAAAGAAAATAAGAAATTTGGTTTCAGTAAGTATGATGATTCGAAGCACAGGCATCTTCTCGGTTATGATAATGCTGTTTGTTTCATTGTTTGCATTCTTTCTCTTGGTAATTTATCAAATAAGAATTCCACTAATTTTGATGAGGAAGGTAGGTTCAAGGAGTTATCCTCCAGTCAACTTAGATAGAGATGGAATTTGAACTCCATTAAGTTTCAGGTAATGTATTTTGAAAGTAGATTCACCGAGATTCTGTAGGGAAGTGAGCTGTGCATAAGAGAGGAGATATTTGGTGGCATTGGAAGCTAATAATATGGGAGACAAATGTTGGAGTTCTTCTTCAGTTGTGGGCGGTGGGGAGAAGGGAGGAGAGAAATTGAGAATATTTTCACTAAGTTTTAAGATAATTTCATGAAATGTTAAGAGAGCATTTTAAATACAAGTATAATGAAATCCCAATATAAAATCCCATTTTAAAGAAATTAATACCAATGTAAAATCTTGCATAAGTTAAATACCCATTTTTATGTGAAATTTAGGTTTTATTTTATATGGGATAGAATGTGGAATAAGAAAATGTGCACTAGCAAGGAGGGGATAAAAGTATTTAAAGACAAAAATGCCCTTTTAAAGTAAGTGGTTCATGTATAGCAATCCTTTCATTATTAATCACTGCATAACAATTCCTTCATTTTTTATCACCGCATATACGGTCATTGCATAATACTACCGCATAGCTAGTACGGGAATCAAATGATCCCATCTGTTTTGTATTAATGGATAGAAGGGTCTACTATATTATATGAGCATTAAAATGTTTTGATATGATATTTGAATAAGTCATTTGGTATGACTGGGTTGAAAGAAGGACGAACTTAACGTAAGAATGATAGTGAGCATGTGAACTATTCAATGGTTTTGTTAGGTACTACACAGATTATAAGAGACATGGCTAAATTTCATGAAAATAGAGACTCAGGTAATATTTACATAATATATCATAATATTATTGAGGAAGTGGACAGGTGGTAATAGAGGTCCTTTTTGGGGCAAATAGCTCTAGATATTATCAGGCAGTGGGCTAATAATAAATCACCCGAACCTGGTGGATATACCATATGGTTCTTTCAATCATGCTCATATATTATTAATGAAGACAATTAGTTAAATAAAAATAAACTCTCTTTCATAGCTTAACCTTATAGATGAGTACAATTTCTATTTGGCATTAAAGTCAAACCCATCGAATTGCAGTTCTCCATGTTGGGTTCCCATGTTATGTTATTGACACTCTAGTTGAGTTACTCAGTTTTGGGCATGTGGAAGGGGCATGTTGAATTCCATACTGATTTAGGGAATTGGTTGTGGTCTTCGTTTTGGTCTTGGGTCACTCTCCTTGCGAGCTGGCTTTTGGAATTGAGTTGGGCCTAGTGTTCATTTCTTCACAATTATCAAGAATGATATCATGAAAGCAATGGATCCATGTTACAGGTGAGAGATTTTATATTTTATATAAAAAGAGGGAGTTGAGCTGCTCAAGCAGACAGCAGGTCGACATGCCTACTTGAGCAGCGTGGGGTATAGCTGTAATTTCTTGATCGCTATAAAAAGAGGGAGTAGAGCTGCTCAAGCAGGTAGCAGGTCGACATACTTGCTTGAGCAGCTTGGGGGTATAACTGTAATTTCTTGATCGTTCTTTCGTTTTAATTTGTTTTTCTTATTTTTAGTATTTTCTATATTTAAAAATTGCGTAAAAAAATCTCTAATCGTGATGAACGTAGTTAGTGTTTATGCACCCCAAGTAGGCCTAGATGATGAAGTCAAAAGGCTCTTTTGGGAAGACTTGGATGAGGTTGTGCGAGGCATACCGAAGACAGAAAAAATCTTCATTGGGGGCGACTTCAATGGGCATATCGGGGCAAACACTAGTGGGTTTGAAGATGTTCATGGAGGCTTTGGTTTTGGGGATAGGAATGGAGGCGGGACGTCTCTCTTGGATTTTGCTAAAGCCTTTGAGTTAGTTATTGTTAACTCCTGTTTCCCGAAAAGGGAAAACCACTTGATCACCTTCCGTAGTACGGTAGCTAAGACTCAGATAGATTACTTGCTTCTCCGGAAGGACGATAGAAGTCGATGTAAGGATTGCAAGGTTATTCCGAGTGAAAACATTTCCACTCAACATAGGCTTCTAGTGATGGATTTGGAGATCTTAGAGAGGAAAGAAGAAGAAGGTTATTTATGCCCAACCGAGAATTAGGTGGGGATGCCTAAATCCTGCCCTCTCCCGAGAGATGGAAGAAAAGTTAAGAGATTTAGAGGCTTGGAGTAGTGGCGGAAATGTGAACAATATGTGGGACAATACTGCTGGTTGCATTAGAAAGGTAGCTACTGAGGTATTAGGGGTGTCGAGAGGGGCCTTTGGTGGACGGCAGGGTGACTGGTGGTGGAACGAGGAAGTTCAGGCTAAAGTGAAAGATAAAAAGGTTGCTTACACAAAGTGGTTGGAGCGTAGGGATGAAGATGAAAAGCAAACACTGAAGGAGGCTTATAAGACAGCTAAGTCAGAAGCAAAGTTAGCGGTGACGAGTGCTAAGACAACAACATTTGAGCGTCTGTATGAGGAGTTAAGTGATAAAGGTGGGGACAAGAGATTGTATAGGCTCGCTAAAGTGAGAGAAAGGAAAGCTCGCGACTTGGACCAAGTGAAGTGCATCAAGGATGAGGAGGGTGAGGTGTTGGTGGATGACACCTCCATTAAATTAAGGTGGCAAACTTACTTTCATAAACTCTTAAATGAAAAAGGAGATAGAAATATTGAGCTGGGTCAGTTAGCACGCTCTGAAAATCATCGTGACTTTGGTTATTGCAGGCGGTTTAGAGTTGAGGAGGTTAGAAGGGCTATTAGTAGGATGAAAAGAGGGAGGGCGATCGGACCAGATGAGATTCCGGTAGATTTTTGGAAGTACATGGTCAAGGATGGCATAGAGTGGTTGACTAGACTGTTCAATGCTATTATGAAGACTGCCAAGATGCCTGATGAATGGAGGAGGAGTACGATGGTGCCTTTGTATAAGAACAAAGGGGATATTCAACACTGTAACAATTACAGGGGTATCAAGTTGTTAAGTCACACTATGAAGGTTTGGGAGAGAGTGGTAGAGATGAGGGTGAGAAGAGTAGTGTCTATTTCTGAAAATCAGTTTGGATTCATGCCGGGGAGGTCGACTACTGAAGCAATTCATCTTGTTAGGAGATTAGTAGAAAAATATAGGGAAAGAAAAAAGGACCTTCATATGGTGTTCATCGATCTTGAAAAGGCCTATGACAAAGTTCCAAGGGATGTCTTATGGAGGTGTCTAGAGGTGAAAGGTGTCCCAATGGCATATATCAGGGCGATTAAGGATATGTACGACGGAGCCAAGACTCGGGTAAGAACAGTGGGAGGAGACTCAGATTATTTTCCTGTTGAGATGGGACTCCATCAAGGATCTGTGTTGAGTCCTTTCCTGATTGCCCTAGTGATGGATGAGCTGACGCGATACATTCAGGAGGAGGTTCCATGGTGTATGCTATTTGCAGATGACATAGTATTGATTGATGAGACTCGACAATGGTTCCTCCATCCAAATTGGCACTGGCTCCTCATATACTGTAAGATGTCTTGCTGACATCTCTCATTGTTCTTCTTGAGTCTGCTCACTGCTTTTGTGTGCATCTTCCATAGAGAGAGTGAAGTTGTTTTCTTCTCTTGTTCCTTTATTTTGCATGTTAATTTTCACCTCCTCTTCACTTGAATTCTTGCTCCCATGGGCTTTCTCTCTCTCCATTCTCAAAGCAGACTCCAACTCTGTTTTGTCGAGAGAATTTGGAGAAAAAAGAGCGATTTCTTGATTTATTTGGGAGAATTTTAAAATGGGCTCTACACTTATCCCTTTGATGAAATTTGGGCTATCAAAGATTTGGGCTTTAAAAGGCCCACAACAATTGCCATAGATTTGATGTCAAAAAAGATTGTTGTAATTGTGTGGGTCCGGTCCCTGTACGTGTGTTGACACGTTTCCTTCAAGGGTTGTGTAGCTCCCACGGGTAGAAGTGCCATAGTCCATGTTTAAGGACAGCTACACAAGCTTTTGAATTTTTTTTCCCTTTTCTGTCGTCTATATTCGGAGAGAGCGCCTTGGAGTAACTGGTAAAATTGCTGGCATGTGACCAGGAGATCACAAGTTCAAGCCTTGGAAACAATCTTTGGCAAAAATGCAAGGTAAGAGTGTGTATAATAGACCTTTGTGGTCGGGCCGTTCCGCTAACCCTGCGCATAGCGGGAGCTTTATTGCACTGGGCTTGCCCTATCATTTGTCTGCATCATCTATAGATTAGGGTTTTCTATAGACTTTCCTTTCTTGCTCCTCGTAATGGCGTCTCGATTGTTGGGCTCATCCTCTTTCTTCCTCTGATATCTGGCCGAAGCATCAACCCATAGAGGCGGAGTAAATATGAGTTCACCATCACTAATATCCATGGAGGAAGGGATCTTGTCTCTTTTCCTCACACTCGGACTCGAGCCCATTGAGATGGTTTTTAAGTTGAGTCTCTTCCTCCGTCTCCAGCCATCCTCCACATAGATCTCCAAGTTGTTTCATCACTTTGTCATTCCAAAACTGCAGTGGTAGACCTAAGATATGCAACCAAAGCCACAAAGTTAGTTTCTGCTGTACAAGCTCCTGCATCTGTGTCCACCATTTTAGAAGCAGAAGGTGATTTTCCGGCTTCCCTCTCCCATGAGTATGTGCTCTGAATCTCGTCTCGATTGAAACTCAAATAGGAACTGGGTTTTGTTCATGTCATAGATCTGCAGATTGTGGATGCCCATCCATACCTGTTTCGCGCAGCTTCTAACATCATTTCAGGTGGGAATTTCCTCCGCCCTTGGCATTTACGAAACACCTACGGCGGTGTTCTTTTTCACCTTCAGATAAAGCCGCTGGAGTTGAGCTCTGTTCTGCAGCACTCATTTCTTTCTTTGTAACATTTCTCATCCATCCTTTCCCCTGAGTCCCATAGAAGTGGGGCCTCCTTTCTCTGTAATAAAGTCTTGTACTCCTGTCTTTTGATTAGTAAACTTGTCTATCTTTAAGATAAGTCCACCCCATCCTTCATTAGAAGAGTTCTCTGTTAATATAATCACTATTCTGGCCTTGCCATTTACTGAAATGACAGAGAGAACATTCCATATTTATTCAACTTTAAGATGCAATAAATGCTGTTAATTGCATCTTTGCATTTCCAAGTCTTAAATGACTTCCCATTAATGGTTGAAGCTTCTTTGAGCCTATTGCATAACCATAAGAGTGCACCCCTGCTAAGCTTCATTTTTCTCGTTAAAGCCTTGCACTCTCCTCCCATTCGTACCAAAAATCTCTGGTTGATCTAGTTTCAGCCAGGCCGTAAGATTTCCTTCCTAACCTGAAGCAGATTCTTTTATCGGTGCAGATGAGTAGGAAGAAAAGAGAGAAGGAAAACAAAGAGGGAGTTTCTGGCAGAGAAGTCCACCGGAAAAGGGTGCTTAAGGCCAGAAGGGTCCTTAGGTCAGACTCTCAATGTCTGTGCCTGACAGCATTTCTTATTTACTATCATGTGTTTTTCTAAGAAATGATGTACTTTTGGTTTTGATATTTAAAATTTATGACAGTACCTCCTTGTGATAAATTAATGATGACTTATCATTTCTAAAAAGATCATTCTGCAATGTCAAATGTAAACTACAATAGGTTTCTGTATCTTCACATTTGTATTTATTTCTTTATATATGTCTGTTCTTCATTCTGAAGTAATGTGATGACGATCAATATGATTAAGCATTTCTGGGATGATCATTTAAATGTCTTTTGCCTTGAAAATTTGTGGTTATTTCTTCTCAGTTACAAAACAATTCTTTATTTTAGTTTCTATATCAGTTCCCAATTTTATACTTTAAGAAAATGTCCACGTAATTCGTTGAAAGTGGTGAAACTGCTTGTTGCAGATACGATTTGACACGGCTGATGATTGGAAGTGAAGGCACTTTGGGTGTTATAACTGAAATTACCTTGCGCTTGCAGAAACTTCCACAATCATCTGTGGTATTTTACTGTTTTTCCTTTTCCTTGACAGACATGCTTAAGTGTAACATTCAACTCTATAATTTATTTCACGTACTTGGGGAGTATCTTCTTACATTCTAACCTTCTACTGTCGAAAACTCATAATCAGTTTTCATAGAAAAAGAAACACTTATCATCTCAAATTATTAATCTAAAACTCTTCCCCAAATTCCACTCTAGACCATGGAGCATCTAAGAGCCTCCCCCTTTCATCTTACGAGTAACCTTCTTAACTCCTTCAAACTATATTATCCTACAACACCCAAAAGAATGATTGCTGGCTCATGAAATGGTTATCGAGATCCAGTGGAAATAAACAGACTCTATTGAAGGAGGTAATCTTGAATATGTCTGGGCAGTCAGACAATGGCGTACCAATGCAGCATCTACCACGTATGGAACATCAGTATGGAGATCTATCAGGAATCATTCCTAGAGCCCTAGACTAGCAAAGACTACTTGTTATGAGGTGGGTGCCAGTAATAAAATACAATTCTTGAAGGACTTATGCACTGGACAGGAAGTTTCGATGCAAGCTTTCCTTGATGTGGCCAATCTATGCACTAACCTTGAGGTTATAGTGGCTGGTAGTTGGTTTCTTAGGGATGGAACATCTCTTTTAGGAGGCATCTTAATGACTGAAATAGGCAGGCTTGTGGAGCTATTGCAGATAATTGATGGATTCAAAGGCACCACTACAGAGGATGACACTATTAGATGGAACATTATAAGGATGGGAAGTTCGTTATAGGTAGAAATTACAGGAAAGAGGTCTCCAAGATGCCTGAGAACAAAATAGGTCCATGGAAGCAAGTATCAGACAGTATGGCTCCTACTAAAGTTAAGTGCTTTGCTTGGTTAGTAATCAGGAAAGCTTGCCTCACTCATGAGATTCTACAGAAGAAGGGATTGCCAATTGTGTCCAGGTGCATGCTGAGCAGTGAGGCTAGGGAGACAATTAACCATCTGTTTCTCCATTGCGAAGTTACATCTCAACTTTGGACGCTGTTCCTCAGTTTAACAGAGACCAAATAGTCAATGCCAGAGCACACAACAGACTTGTTAAGTCGCTGGATTAGGAGAGGGGGAAGCAAGACACAATAGAAGTGGTGGAGAATAATCCCACACTTTATCTGGTGGATTATCTGGAAAGTGTGGAATGGGAGAATCTTTGAATATAGATGCAACAGCATTTAGAAATTCAAAGGGAGTCTCATTGCAATTTTCTAGTTTTGGTGTGAAGAATATTGTATTAGAAGATGCTGAAGAGTTAGTAGGCCTTTTAGGATTACTGTAATTACTTCTTATTTTAGCTTGTTACTACCTTATTGGAGGTCTCCAACATACCATAATACGGATGAACACAACATTACCTGTTTCTTTAAAAAACAAAATGAATGCAGACGGGAAGAAGAAAGCAGAGGAACGATTTTCCAAGTCCTAAATATTTAGCCTGATGTCACAGACTTAGAACTTTCGCTAAGACTCCTGTGCGGCACTAGTCGATTTGCTCACGTTTCTTTCACGATCTTGC